>OU342741.1:196560583-197160583 GCA_910589775.1 Avena eriantha | reverse complement strand
ATGAAGTCCTTGCACTCCTTGGCTCCAACGACTTGAGTGCCTCAAGTGCGACACCTCGTAGGGAGTTACACACGTCCGGTGCCTAACGATGACTCTCGCTTCCCCGATCCAGCAGCAGTTGCGGAAGTACAGCTCCTGGATCCGAATCCCGCAGCGCGACGACGCTCCGCGGTGAAGATGTCTCTCGTTCGCGTAGTCCAGACTTGGGGCCACGGTCACGAGAGAGAGAGGGGGAGAGAGAAAATATCAATTAGAGGTCCTGCCAAAAGTGAGAAGACCTTTATTAATTATCGGTGTCTTTTATTTGGCCAAATACCTCCACTATATATAGGGGGGGAGGTACTACCTCCCTCAAAGTCCCGGGATGGGACAAAAAGAGAGGAGGGGGAGGGGTGGCCGCCGGCCACCCTAGTGGGCCCCGCGCGGGGGCTAGGCCCATCCGGCCAGCCCCCTTGCCCCTTCACCCTCTCTCCTTTCCCCTAGCGTGCCCTCTCCCTCCGAAAATTGGCCCATTAAACCTTTGACCATTAAAATTGATTTTCTCTTTATTAAATAATTATGAATAAATGATTAAATCAACATTTAACATTCATTCACATATTATTCAATCTCCGTGGCTATGGAACATCTTCCACCTCCACTACGGACATCCTCCGGACTTATCGAAACCCTTCTGGTTTTATCTCTACAACTCTTCGGTGATTCCACCAATCCTATAAACACTCTCTAAGCATAATCAAGCCCTTAAGCGTGATACCCCACGGTTCGGGAAAACTCCAGACATGGTCGGGACACTCCCGCACCAATGATCGACCGAGGGACCTAGATGGCCATGTGACCCCTGTGCGTTCCACGAAGGTCTTTCGTCGGTTGAACCGGGACAGTCGTGTCTTATTCCCTTTGTCACTCGATACTTGCATTGCCCGAGATTTGATCAATGAGATCAGCATTTCGTGTTCAATCTCGTTACTGAACAATGCTACTTGACTCGTTCTGACAAGTGATATCCATGTGATCAAATCACACGCTGCGCAGCTATTGGATATAACTTCTCCGAGTGGGCCCTTGAGTATCTTCCTGTCACATGGACGGACAAATCCTGCTCTTGACATATATTGCCTCTACAGTCTCCTCCGAGTACCTGAACACACCTTTATAACCACCATATTACCAGATGGCGTTTGATGCTATCTAAGCACTCCCAGGAGACAGTGATTGATATAGCCTCACGGTCTAAGGAATAGTCTACGAGGATCCATTTCTAATCAGGTCATGATGTTTAGGTTGGGTATTGGTTCATCATCTCATTCTCTGAATGAGATGACCTCATTTCCAACTGGCATAAATGCCACATGATCAGGAAACATGATCATATCTTGACCAATGAACCAGTGACTAGAGTTTCACTTGGAACCCCTGGTTGTTTGTATATCACACATGTATTGATGTTTCCACTCAATACAGTTATAGCATGATATAAAACTTAATCATAAACTATATGAAATATGATAATAGTCTTTACTACTATTTGTCTCTAGGGCATATTTCCAACAAGCATATGCATCAACTTCTTCTTGCATGAAGGCGTGTGTGGAGCCACCGTTGATGATGTCGACCATAATGGATTCGCCGTTGTGCGTTCCGCCAAACAGGACGGGGGCGCTCTGATTGCATCTTGTGGTGAACTGGTGGAGGCCAGCCCGCAGTGGAGGCACGCTATTGTTGAAAGGAGGGCGACGGTGGGCCGGCGAGGTGTCGTTGGTGAAGGAGTTGGGGTCAAAACCACCAAGTGGGTCGAAGTCGTTGCAGCCCAACGAGAAACGCGAGAGATGCGACGTTGTGTTCCCCTATCTTTCGTGGAGCATCACCTGAGTGGATGGGACGAAGAAGCAACGCTGGTTTGGCTCCCGGGGATGTGTAGGCTAGCGTTGTAAGACGGTGCCACCATCCCTGTGTGGCATCCCGCTAAAACCACTACTAGAAAATCGATGTGTTTTTGGTGCATTGCATCATCATGACCGCATGCTCATGTCATCATGCCACATTGCATTTGAGCATCGTCATCATCCTGCATATGTTTGTCTCAAAACTATTTTCGAAAACCTATTTTGTTTTCTAAATAAGCCCCGTCGCTATTCAAATACAAAACCCGGGCTTGGCCAGAATATTTTGTTTCGTCTAAAAACGGATTTCAAAAGCCCCGTTTTAAACAAATAAAATATTTATATTATTTTTAGGGGGCAGCCGAACCAGGCCCGAACCGGCCCAGCCAACCACCCCCCAAAACACCCAAAAACCTAACCTATCCAAACCCTAGCTAACCACCCCTCACCCTTCCTCCACCCCGCCGGCAGGAGGCGAGCAGCAAGCCGCACCCGCCACCTCCCTCACACCCCGCCACCTGCACACATCTCACACACGCATGCACGCTCCCGCCCACCTCGCCAGCCCCACCCCGTGCCGACCAGGCGCCTCGGGATCTCCGCCCCTGGCCCCACCACCAGCCCCGCCACCAGCTAACTCCACTCGCCCACCAAACCTCCCCCTCCCCGCTCCCGCAGCCCACGTCTCCCTTCCACCCCGGGCCCACCTCCTGTCCATCCCCGTTTCGCTCGCTCCCTCTCTCTCCGTCGCGCAGGCCGCTCCCCACCTACCCCCCTCTTCCTCGCCCGGACCCCCACCGCCCCCACCCCGCTGCTCTCCCTCCTCCGAGCCTCCCTCTCTCCTCTGGCCGCATCCCAGCCGCCATCGCCCGGTCTCCCCTCCAGCTCCGGTCGAGCTCCTCGCCGCTCGAGCTCCCCCGGCTCCGCCCTCTGTCCTTGGCCACCTCCTCGAACCGCCGCCTCCTCTCGCGACTCCCCCGAGCTCCTCGCCCCGGCTGTCACCTCTCCGTCAACCCCAGCACGGTTCCATCCTCGGCCGGCCCGTTCCGTCGGCAGCAGCCGCCGCGCGGCAGCCCGTCGCTCCTCCCGTGGGCCCCAACGAGAGCTCCCCACGCCCGCTCTTCCCGTCCTCACCCTCGCCATCCCCTCTACGGCGTCGCCGTGCCCGTCTTTCGTGCAAGGCCCTGCCTCTCCCATCGCCTTTCTTCTGCGAGCGCCGCCGCCAGCGAGCTACGCGTCCTCGCTGTCAGTGCCCCCTGCAGGACAACACCCAGCCAAGCATCTTCATCGCCCCACGCGGCCACGATCTACCTCGCTCGCATGGACAGTAGGCCCCACCTTGACCAGGCACACCCCTCCCGTTGCAGATCTTTTCCCAGGCTCGTGGTTCATCGTCGTTGGTGTGTCCTTGTGTGTGACAACGAGATATGGTGAAGGTTGTGTGCTCTTCGCTCGTTTTTGCCTTTGCGTCTCCAAGATCTTCGGCCCTTCGTGAGACCGAGACCGACACGATATGGGACATCAAGGACTGCGCATGACCATCGACCCAGAACAAGTTCGCCATCGATCAAAGACGCCGGAACACGGACGCCAAGGTCATCATGGTACTAAACCAGTTCGTCACCGGATGGATGTGACCTGAAGACCATCGGTCAAGTTCGCCACCGACAAAAGACGGATGACAAGACTCCAACCGGAGATCAGAGCTGATGGTGCCGGAATGACAAGATCTACTTCACGGGCACCGAACGTCAAGATCGCCTTCACGGAAAACCGCAAGACCTCCTTCCCGGGATCCGAAGACCGAACCCTGGCGCACCAAGTTCTTCGACCCGTAGGACCGATCCATCGGAACGCCAAGACCTCCTTCCGAACCCGAGTTCTTCGTCACAGACGTCAAGATCTCCTACACGGATCCGAAGACCACCGGTACCCGATCCATTCGAGTTCGCCATCGATGGCAAGATCGACCGCGTGGAACCCAAGTTCCCCATCCCGACACGACAAGTCCTCCATCGCGTATCCGAACCTCGCCGATCCCCGTCGAACCCTGAGACCCAGACCCGAACCCCCGGAACCCAAGATCTCTCGAACCCAGATGTGTGACCCTAAGCCTCTATTTTTATAATATGACATTATCAACTGTCGCATATTAAATTGTTCATGCATGCATACTTGTCTGTGGGTTTGGGGGCATTATAGTCAATTCACCTAAATTAAATATGGAGTCCATCTGTGGGATATCTTCGTCTTATTCTGGACTCCATATAAATTTGTGTAGAGAACCGATGCCATATTTTGCCTTGTTATTACAACATTTAAATTGCGGGGTTTCTAAATAACTTGAACCGCCTAATTAATTGCCAGGACCCCGGTTCCGCTTAATATTGCCTACTTGCACCGCATCTATGCCATGACAAGCATCATATCATAATCATGCCCAGTCTTCTGCCGTAGTATTAAATAGTCCATATGGTGTTTCTTTTAGTGTTTTGCTTCTTCGCGGATTAGACCGATGAGTTGATGCGAGTATCGGCAAGTCCTTCGGATAATGTCTCTTTGGCTATGTTTCCTGAGCAAGTAATCTCCCCCTTTCTACCTATTTTGCATTTACAGTCTTTACTTCCTCTTGTTGATCTATTGCTATCCGTGTTGCGATGCTTTAGTTTCCGTGCACCCTTTATATTCCTTGCAGCCTCTATATTGCCTTGGACACATCCTATTGCCCATTGTTTGATAGATAGTCGGCCTTGCGAGTCGTAGTTGCTTGCTTATGTGTTGCTTCGCGTCATTGTCGTTCCACCGTTGACGACAAGCTGGCACATGATGAATGGTGGAGATGCTTAATGGTGGAGATGCTTAAGGGTGGAGATAATCATGACTTTAAATACAACTATTAAATTGCTGGGAATAGATATAACTAATGCAGAGGCATCGTTGGGCAATAGATGTTATTTGGTTCTTCCACGCTCACTTGTGTCCCGTAGGACCCTGAGTACTTGATACCTGTTCCTTGACTATCGCACTATCTGCATGTGGGACCATGAATCCCCTTAGCCAGAGCTTGATTCATTTCTTATTTCTTGGGGCCACAAACTAGTTTGGGGCTTTATTACTATCTTGTACCTATGCCATGCTTTATCGCTTTATTTACGATTGTGCGTGGAGCACCTGTACTGTTTTGGATCGCGGCACGATTTCGCGGTATCGACAAGCCCAATCACACTTTCGGGTTCCCAGTCGTTTACAGCCGTTCTCGCAAACCCTGGGTCCGTTCTGGAGCCGGTCAACTTCGTTGCGGGTATCTTAGTGGGGTGGCCCCCTGAAATAATTTATGAATCCTGTGATTGCTTTGTCATGAAAGCCTCATTGGGTTTTGATTTGGTTTTTCCGAGGTTGATCGTGCATGTGTTGCTATTTGTGCACCCCTGCAGGGTAAATCTTTCTGAAAGCCGTGTCCGCGGTTATGGATGACTTGGGGCACAGTATCTTGATCATAGACAAGCATAACTAAAGTAGTGCTATAAATTTGACTTAATATGTGACTAGTAATCAGCTTCACTATAATGGAATGGATAATAAAAGTGCCAACAACTGGTGGAACTAGGGTGTATCGTGACATGTTATACCTGCCTAGTAAGTATCGCAACTCCAATGGAATGAAATAAAAGTGCCAACAACTGCTGGGTTTGGGATGCCATGCTAATTGTATCTGACTAGTAAGTACCGCAACTACAACTGAATGGTTAACTAAAACTGCCCACTATTTATGCTATCAGGATGACTCATGCTATCTATATCTGACTAGTAAGTGCTGGAACTATAATGGAATGAATAAAACTGCCAACTGTGTGAGTTCCTCGGTTTGACTTCCTCGTTTGGTCTCGAGGGGGAATACCAGGATGGGTATGATTGGTGTTAGCATCAGGTTGGTCCCGAGTAGGTCTATCTTATCCCTCTCTCATAGCCGACAGTTGCATCGAGTCTCTATAGGTTGTTTAGTGCATGCTGCGCTACCGCTTCAGTCCACCATACCTATGTAGGCGAGAGCCGCCGAATTCTAGCCTCGACGTGTACTGGCCTCAGTACTGAAGCTCCTCTTTTTCCTTTGCCCTTTGTCGGCACCCCCTTTTGTTTTAGCAGGTTTAAGTTCGACGTCGTTAGCAGGGTTACCCTTCTGGCTTGGCCTGGGAAGGGTTATGGACACCATTGGTTAATCTTCAGGGCTCTTAGCCCCATTTGCATCTTATCCGTACTCGGATGTTGTATGGTTTTCAAGGTGATTTGGATCTTCGTACTGTTTACCTGTATTCTTGACTCATGGAGTCATTGTTGTATATATATCTTCTGTGGGTTCCATCGTGGGCGATTGTGTAATGGTATTACTTCGTTTTCCACCCGCACGAAAGTGCCTGGTGGGCATCCTTGAATCGTTTCTATGCGGGTTTGGCGGGAAGCGCTAAAACTTGCATAGGGCTAATTCGAGGGTGTTACCGAGTGGTATCAGAGCTCAGCAGTTGCGATATCCCACAAGTCCAGCCTGTAGGATAACCTAGCTAACGGCCGAAGTAGAGTGTCAAAACTATTTTGGAAAATCGGTTGGATAGATCTGATTAGGTCTGCTTTTACTCCTTACCCTCTGCTATTCTCCTCTTACCTCTGCGTGTTTTGGATCTGTTCTCTTATCTTTTCTTCGAGTCCAGGAATTCTCGTGGTTGGGTTTCCGTCGTACCTTCAGGGTTTCGCTTCCTTCTTTGGTAACGGTGCTTCTATATCCGGTCTTTGTGCTATCTGAGGAATCCTTCATCTGTTGGACTTCTCTCTGTTCCTTCCTGTGCCTTCTGGTGTTTTCCGACGCGACGACATCATCTATGCCAGATCCGATGCAGAGTCTGCATCCCTCCTTGTTTCCGAACCTCGCTTGTCGAGATCTTTAGTCTGATTCCGAGAGTTGGTTACATAATTCTCCTATTCGTGTGTAGAGTAATGGTTTGGGTGCGCGATGGACTGATCACCATTCGACTACTCTTATCATTCGCTCTTGTACATCGAATCGGTGGATCCAGTAATTTTACTCCGTCCACGGAAGCTAGAGGTGGCTTTATTTGTCGATACCTTTACCTTCTTCCTTTATTTACCCGGAGTGTTCTCTCGACGGATGTGAGCAGCGACCATGTTAGTGGTGTCACGAGGATCTACATGAAGCGAGAAGATTCAGATCGTCGACCTTCTTCCCGGTACCATTAGGCCGATCTCGAGGGCGAGATCTCTTGTTAGTGGTGTCGAATTGTGGCATCCCGCTAAAACCACTACTAGAAAATCGATGTGTTTTTGGTGCATTGCATCATCATGACCGCATGCTCATGTCATCATGCCACATTGCATTTGAGCATCGTCATCATCCTACATATATTTGTCTCAAAACTATTTTTGAAAACCTATTTTGTTTTCTAAATAAGCCTCATCTTTATTCAAATAAAAAACCCGGGCTTGGCGGAATATTTTGTTTCATCTAAAAACGGATTTCAAAAGCCCCGTTTTAAACAAATAAAATATTTATATTGTTTTTAGGGGGCAGCCGAACCAGGACCGAACCGGCCCAGCCGGCCACCTCCCAAAACACCCAAAAACCTAACCTATCCTAACCCTAGCTAACCACCCCTCACCCTTCCTCCACCCCGCTGCCAGGAGGCGAGCAGCAAGCCGCACCCGCCATCTCCCTCACACCCCGCCACCTGCACACATCTCACACACGCACGCACGCTCCCGCCCACCTCGCCAGCCCCACCCCGTGCCGACTAGGCGACTCGGGATCACCGCCCCCTGGCCCCACCACCAGCCTCGCCGCCAGCTAACTCCACTCGCCCACCAAACCTCCCCCTCCCCGCTCCCGCAGCCCACGTCTCCCTTCCACCCCAGGCCCACCTCCTGTCCATCCCCGTTTCGCTCGCTCCCTCTCTCTCTCCATTGCGCAGGCTGCTCCCCACCTTCCCCCCTCTTCCTCGACCGGACCCCCGCCGCCCCCACCCCGCTGCTCTCCCTCCTCCGAGCCTCCCTCTCTCCTCTGGCCGCATCCCAGCCGCCATCGCCCGGTCTCCCCTCCAGCTCCGGTCGAGCTCCTCGCCGCTCGAGCTCCCCCGGCTCCGCCCTCTGTCCTTGGCCACCTCCTCGAACCGCCGCCTCCTCTCGCGACTCCCCCGAGCTCCTCGCCTCGGACGTCACCTCTCCGTCGACCCCAGCGCGGTTCCGTCCTCGGCCGGCCCGTTCCGTCGCCAGCAGCCGCCGCGCGGTAGCCCGCCGCTTGTCCCGTGGGCCCCAACGAGAGCTCCCCACGCCGGCTCTTCCCGTCCTCACCCTCGCCATCCCCTCTACGGTGTCGCCGTGCCCGTCTTTCGTGCAAGGCCCTGCCTCTCCCGTCGCCTTTCTTCCGCGAGGGCTGCCGCCAGCGAGCTACGTGTCCTCGCTGTCAGTGCCTCCTGTAGGACAGCACCCAGCCAAGCATCTTCATCGCCCCATGCGGCCGTGATCTACCTCGCTCGCATGGACAGCAGGCCCCACCTTGACCAGGCACGCCCCTCCCGTTGCAGATCTTTTCCTAGGCTCATGGTTCATTGTCGTTGGTGAGTCCTTGTGTGCGACAACAAGATATGGTGAAGGTTGTGTGCTCTTCGCTCGTATTTGCCTTCGCGTCTCCAAGATCTTCGGCCCTTCGTGAGACCGAGACCGACACGATATGGGACATCAAGGACTGCGCATGACCATCGACCCTGAACAAGTTCGCCATTGATCAAAGACGCTGGAACACGGACGCCAAGGTCATCGTGGTACTAAACCAGTTCGTCACCGGATGGATGTGACCTGAAGACCATCGGTCAAGTTCGCCACCGACAAAAGACGGACGACAAGACTTCAACCAGAGATTGGAAGTGATGGTGCCGGAACGACAAGATCTACTTCACGGGCACCGAGCATCAAGATCGCCTTCACGGAAAACCGCAAGACCTCCTTCCCGGGATCCGAAGACCGAACCCTGGCGCGCCAAGTTCTTCGACCCGGAGGACCGATCCATCGGAACGCCAAGACCTCCTTCCGAACCTGAGTTCTTCGTCACAGACATCAAGATCTCCTACACGGATCCGAAGACCACCGGTACCCGATCCATTCGAGTTCACCATCGACGGCAAGATCGACGGCGTGGAACCCAAGTTCCCCGTCCTGACACGACAAGTCCTCCATCGTGTATCCGAACCTCCTCGATCTCCGTCGAACCCTGAGACCCAGACCCGAACCTCCGGAACCCAAGATCTCTCGAAGCCAGATGTGTGACCCTAAGCCTCTATTTTTATAATATGACATTGTCAACTATCGCATATTAAATTGTTCATGCATGCATACCTGTCTGTGGGTTTGGGGGCATTATAGTTGATTCACCTAAATTAATTATGAAGTCCATCTGCGGGATATCTTCGTCTTATTCCGGACTCCATTTAAATTGGTGTATAGAACCGATGCCATATTTTGCCTTGTTATTACAACATTTAAATTGCGGGGTTTCTAAATAACTTGAACCACCTAATTAATTGTCGGGACCCCGGTTCCGCTTAATATTGCCTACTTGCACCGCATCTGTGCCATGCCATGCATCATATCATAATCATGCCCGGTCTTCTGCCGTAGTATTAAATAGTGCATCCGGTGTTTCTTTTAGTGCTTTGCTTCTTCGCGGATTAGACCGATGAGTTGATGCGAGTATCGGCAAGTCCTTCGGATAATGTCTCTTCGGTTATGTTTCCGGGCGAGCAATCTCCCCCTTTCTACGTATTTTGCATTTATGGTCTTTACTTCCTCTTGTTGATCTATTGATATCCGTGTTGCGATGCTTTAGTTTCCGTGCACCCTTTATATTCCTTGCAGCCTCTATATTGCCTTGGACACATCCTATTGCATGTTGTTTGATAGATAGTCAGCCTTGCGAGTCGTAGTTGCTTTCTTATGTGTTGCTTCGCGTCATTGTCGTTCCACCGTTGACGACAAGTTGGCACATGATGAATGGTGGAGATGCTTAATGGTGGAGATGCTTAAGGATGGAGATAATCATGACTTTAAATACAACTATTAAATTGCTAGGAATAGATATAACTAATGCAGAGGCATCGGTGGGCAATAGATGTTATTTGGTTCTTCCACGCTCACTTGTGTCCCGTAGGACCCCGAGTACTTGATACCTGTTCCTTGACTATGCACTATCCGCATGTGGGACCATGAATCCCCTTAGCCAGAGCTTGATTCATTTCTTATTTCTTGGTGCCACAAACTAGTTTGGGGCTTTATTACTATCCTGTACCTATGCCATGCTTTACTGCTTTATTTACGATTGTGCGTGGAGCACCTGTACTGTTTTGGATCGCGGCACGATTTCGCGGTATCGACAAGCCCAGTCACACTTTTGGGTTCCCAGTCATTTACAGCCGTTCTCGCAAACCCTGGGTCCGTTCCGGAGCCGGCCAACTTTGTTGCGGGTAGCTTAGTGGGGTGCCCCCTGAAATATTTTATGAATCCTGTGATTGCTTTGTCGTGAAAGCCTCGTTGGGTTTTGATTTGGTTTTTCCGAGGTTGATCGTGCGTGTGTTGCTATTTGTGCACCCCTGCAGGGTAAATCTTTCTGAAAGTCGTGTCCGCGATTATGGACGACTTGGGGCACAGTATCTCGATCATAGACAAGCATAACTAAAGTAGTGCTATAAATTTGACTTAATATGTGACTAGTAATCAGCTTCACTATAATGGAATGGATAATAAAAGTGCCAACAACTGGTGGAACTAGGGTGTATCGTGACATGTTATACCTTCCTAGTAACTATCACAACTCCAATGGAATGAAATAAAAGTGCCAACAACTGCTGGGTTTGGGATGTCACATGCTAATTGTCTCTGACTAGTAAGTACTACAACTACAACTGAATGGTTAACTAAAACTACCCACTATTTATGCTATCGGGATGACTCATGCTATCTATATCTGACTAGTAAGTGCTGGAACTATAATGGAATGAATAAAACTACCAACTGTGTGAGTTCCTCGGTTTGACTTCCTCGTTTGGTCTCGAGGGGGAATACCAGGATGGGTATGATTGGTGTTAGTATCAGGTTGGTCCCGAATAGGTCTATCTTATCCCTCTCTCATAGCCCACAGTTGCATCGAGTCTCTATAGGTTGTTTCGTGCATGTTGCGCTGCCGCTTCAGTCCACTATACCTATGTAGGCGAGAGCCGCCGAATTCTAGCCTCGCCGTGTACTGGCCTCAGTACTGACGCTCCTCTTTTTCCTTTGCCCTTTGTTGGCACCCCCTTTTGTTTTAGCAGGTTTAAGTTCGACGTTGTTAGCAGGGTTACCCTTCCGGCTTGGCCTAGGCAGGGTTATGGACGCCATTGGTTAATCTTCAGGGCTCTTAGCCCCATTTGCATCTTATCCGTACTCGGATGCTGTATCGTTTTCAAGGTGATTTGGATCTTTGTACTATTTACCTGTATTCTTGACTCATGGAGTCGTTGTTGTATATATATGTTCTGTGGGTTCCATCGTGGACTATTGTGTAATAGTATTACTTCGTTTTCCACCCGCACGAAAGTGCCTGGTGGGCGTCCTTGAATCGTTTCTATGCGGGTTTGGCGGGAAGCGCTAAAACTTGCATAGGGCCAATTCGAGGGCATGCGGGTGGAAAACGAAGTAATACCATATGCAGGACGATGACGATGCTCAAATGCAATGTGGCATGATGACATGAGCATGCGGTCATGATGATGCAATGCACCAAAAACACATCGATTTTCTAGTAGTGGTTTTAGCGGGATGCCACACCCTGCCATGGACGCGGCCCTCCTCGCCGCCTGAGCGTACACCCGTACCTCCGCTTCCCTGCGTAGCTTCGATTTCTTCCCCCACAGCCGGCGTCTAGCGTTCTCCACCTGCCGGTGCTAGATGTCAAAAGCCCACTCCGCGTTGGTCATCCCCTCCAGCCGCTGCTTGTTGGATTTCCCCTTCTTCATGGCCGCCGATGCGCGGGGAGCTTGGTACCTCTTCGGCGGATGGTGATGGCAGCAGGTAGAGAACAGGAGGGGAGGGGTGGGGGAAATGGCAAGAGTGGGCGGCGAGGAGAGGAATGGCAGGAGTAAGCGACGACAAGAGGGATTGGAGTTGTGGAGAGAGAAAAAGGAGGGAAGCTTGGCTATTGGAGGGGAAAATTTTGGCGTGCTAACAGGGCTGGCCCGTCAGCTTTTTCAGATCATCCGGCATCCTTGATAGTCCGCCCTTGGGTTGGGTTCGGCCTGGGATGCCAGATGATTAGTTGGACCACATCGGCACATTTCAATTTTAGAGGTAGACTTGATGAGTTTTTCTGCGTCGTCGCCCCATATCATGCTTAGGGGTAGGGATGTGAATGGCACCTAAACGACATCCGCAAGTCCCGTTTATTCAACTAGTTATCGTTTTTTGAAAAGCAAACTTTATTGAACTAGATTACTAATAAACGGTATTACGCGGGTTAAGTGGTGCGCCGCTTACACCCCTACTTAGAGGCCTTTGAGGTGGGTTGGGGCAGAGAAAATTGCGGACGACACAGAACACATAAACAAAACTACTTTTGTGGCTGATTTTTGGGCTAGCTGCAACACATTACATTACGTTAAGAGCAAGGACAATAGTATAGCCAGCTGCTGGCTATAAGCCAAGTGCCATATCATCTATAGTCAACTTAGAGCTAGCATGTATAATAGTGAGCTACAAAAATATACTATTTTAGCACTACATGGCCCACCTTTCACTCTCTCAAAGTGCCTAGGAGCACGTGTTGGGGGGATACCCTCGGGTAGGGTCACGCTGGGGTATAAAGGCCTAGTTAGCCGAGGTACGGCAAGGTCAAAGCAAGTGTTGGCCGAGTCACCTCAAGGCAGGCCGAATCATAGAGTAACCCGGACCAGGGGACGTCCACCTAACTAGGTCTCAACCGACTTATACCGTAAGTCGGTAAGGTGTATCTAACTTGTATGGAGGAACATGTGTGGCCGGATCAACTATATAGGATCTGGGTTATATCAAGCTTGTAAGAGAAGGAAGGTATCTCGCTGGTCAAAGGTGACCACTGTACGCAGAGCATGAGCGAAGCGGACAGAGGCAGGACCACCGAGGCGTGGCCGACAAAGGTGACGAAGCCTATGTCGGATGACGCAGGCACCGCAGAGGCTCACGTAGCCTCTGCATGGATGACGCGGGGGAAAAGTGACCCGGTCGGCTTACTATTTTGGGAAGAGGCATATTCCAGGGAATATTCCTCCACGTATGCCCTAAGTGGAGACCTAGCCCCCCTATATAAGGAGGGTTAGGGCCTCTGTAGAAGGGGTTGATCTCTAGTGTGTTGCGGTTTACTAGTGTGTTCCTGAGGGCTAGCTAGTGGTGAGAGTAAGAGAGTCCTTCTTCCTCCTCTCCCCAATAGAGCTCAAGGAGCACTTGTAATCTGTGAAGGTGAATCAAATACAAAGCTACCGTGTGTGGAATCACCACACTATCCCTCCCAGGATTCCCCTAGTGCATTTAGTCCCCACCTTTAGCCTATCCATGGCATCTGTCGTGACACCACCACGACAGTTGGTGCCCACCATGGGGCTAGCAGCACTAGCAGGGGTGAAGATCCGGACAGGAAACTTCATCGGCACCGGCAAACGCGTCATCTCCGGGCTCGTTCAACGCTTTGGAGCGCTAGATTTCGTCAGCGATAATGCTGGCTGCTTCGGCAAGCGTCCTTTCCCGCGCAACGGCCTCTTCGCCAAGCTCCGTGCACACAAGATCTACGTTGCTGTCGATGTGTCGTCCGTTCATCCGCGGCACGTCATCGAAGGAGGCGAGCCACCCCTTAGTGCGGCTCGCGGGGCGCGTATCACTCGCTCCCCGGACCACGCTGAGGTGTTGATGACCGCGCCTGGCGCTGGCACGAGCAAGGATCCAGCACCAGATTCGGAGGTAACACCTAAGGCACCGAGGAAAAGTAGAGGTCCTCCACTAGAGAGGCATGAGAATGTGCTACAGCAGGTGATGGATAGCTTGGCAAACCCGGTAGCAGTAGTAGTAGATCCGGCGCAGGCACATGCCGAGCTAGAGGAGACTAGGCAAAAAATACTACAAGGTGCTAAAAAGATAGCCGCGGCTCAGCAGTCGTTGAACATGACACTGCGTGAGTACGCAAAGGCAAATAAGGCTGATGCTGTAAAAGTGAAGGGGAGAAACCTCATGAGTGAAATGAATAAAGAGGGTGATACTAGGATTGAGGAATCAGAGAACTGTTTGTCCGTGGGGATGCCGAAGTATAATACCCCGGCAAAGAACCTCAGAGCAGCGGACACAGCTGCGTCCGAGTTAGAAGGTCTAACAGGTGAAGCCCGTCAGAGACAGCAAGATAGAGTCAATGAGTTGGTTCGGATTGCGAACAGGCAAAACGAGGAATTGCTCAGGGCTAACCCGAAGAGAGCTGGGGCCTCCAAGATCGTTCATTCGGCGATGGGTAACCCAGAGAAATCCGCTGGAGCCGCATCGTCTCCTCATGGTGGTCCTAGGAGAGAAGAGGTAGTAACTTCGGCCAGGACGAATAAGCAAATAGTCCCATATGACCCGGCAAGGGTAGGGAAAGGAAAAGAAGTGCAAAGGAATGAGGATCAAAGGAGTGTGAGCCGAGGTGAAGCTGGCCGAGGTAACCGCGACCAAGGCAATGCCGGTCAAGGGAATGCTGTAAACGGCAATGCCGGGCAGCATAATTCGGTAGGTGCAGGTCAACCGCAGCAGCAGAATATACCACGGCAAGAGCGCAGTGCCGGCCAAGGTATGCAACAGAGAGCAGCTCCACAGGAGCAAGATAGATACAATGATGGTGATTCGGAGATGGTGAACGCTGGCTATCCCAGACCGGACTATCATGTGATAGGGTCAAGATTGGGAAGCAGAAACTTGATGCCTGATGATGCCAGGTTAAAACTGGATCGGCTGTATAGGTCGGAGCAAATTGAGTGTCAAGGTCCTCCGGGTCTAGCTTGTTTTGGGCCCCGGATCATGAAGGAACCTCTGGTACCTAACTTCCGGCTACCTAGAGGCACAAATACGTATGACGGCAGCACTAAGCCGGAGGATTGGTTGATTAACTATGCAACTGCTGTAAAAATTGCCACAGGCAACTTGAGATGGGCTGTAAGATATGTACCCTAGATGTTGGAGGGGCCAGCGAGGGTATGGCTAAACAATTTGCCACCCAGAAGTATTAATTGTTGGATCGATTTTGAGGAGATGTTTGTTAGCAACTTCTCAAGTACGTATCAAAGGCCCAACAGGCCACAGACCCTAGCAATGTGCAGGCAGAGACCGAATGAGACTGACCAGGAGTTCTTAACCCGTTGGTGCACTGTGCGAAACTCATGTGAGGGTGTGATTGAGTCACAGGCCATAGCTTGGTTTGCGCAAGGATGTAGATATGCAAGCATGCTATGGCAAAGGTTGCAAAGAGATATGACAACCACCTTGGCAGAAACGATCCGGATTGCTGATTCGTATGCCTTAGGTGATCCGACGCAACCTAGGCTCACCTCAAACGAGTCAAGTGAGGAGTATTGTCAGCGAGATGGGGCCGGGTCATCCCAAAGAAGTGATTACCGAGGTAAAAGAAGGGATGACAGACCGGATTACCGGTACAGTTCGCAACAAGTTGCAGCTGTGAGGATCAACCCGGAGCAGGAGGCAGTCAACGTCAAAAAACTGGAGGGTAGCAATGGACACCAAGGAATGATGGAAAGAAAACTTGGATGCCAGAGCAGAAAAAACAGTGGCAAGAAAAGAAGGACCGTCCGAGGTACACTTATGAGGCAATGTTGGATCAGCCGTGTAAGTTTCACACGCCTAATCCGAGTAACCCAGCGGATCACACAACCAGACAGTGTGAATGGATGCGAAAGATAGAACAAAGTGGTTCGGGAAATGCTCAGGCACCTCGGAATGATCAACCTCGGCAGGAGTTACCCCGGCAGCAGTTGCTCTCCGGAGCGAACACGCAACAGTTAATGTTGCCTCCCCCTCCGCCGAGGTATGACAACCATGAGAGAAGGGATGCAGTGCATCAGGTGGAGAACCAAAACCAACAGGATCAGAGGTACCCCGGAAATGAGGGGAGAAATGAGTACAGAGAGCATCATCACAGTTATTGTGTGTTCACTATGGAAGAGACAGACAGAAAGAGCTTGCAGCGCCACATATGGAGGTTAATGCGGTTATGCCAGCCGTGACGAGGTATATGCCTTGGTCGGATCAGGAGATTACCTGGAGCATCAAGGATCATCCAAAGCTCATGCCCAGTCTTGCTTCGTATGCACTGGTGTTGGATCCAACATTCATTGGGCCTAACATCAATGTGAGGTTCTCAAAGGTGCTGATTGATAATGGCGGTAGCATCAACATCATGTATGTGGACACGATGCGCAAGTTGGGTATCTTGGAGAATATGCTCCAAGCTACAAGGACAACTTTCCATGGCATTGTGCCAGGTATTTCTTGTGAGCCCATAGGCAAAGTCCGGGTTGATGTGTTGTTCGGCACAAGGGATAACTGCCGGACTGAGAATTTGGAGTTCGAAGTTGTAAACTTGGAAAGCGCATATCACGCGTTGCTCGGCAGGCCAGCTCTGAACAAATTCATGGCAAGTTGTCACATTAGTTACTTAAAGATGAAGCTGCCTGGGCCAAATGGGGTGATTACCATCGCTGGTGATTTTCGACGTTCCATTGAGTGTGCATCCGCTGGGTCTAACCTGGCCGAGTCACTCGTGATTGCGCAAGAAAAGAGAAAGATCCAAGAAGTGGCGGCATTGGCTCAGTCCGCGCAACAATATATGCCGGCGCTGAGTAACCCGTATGGTAGTGTCTCATTCCAAACGACAAAAGATACCAAGAAGGTGCATGTTGATGATATGTTCCCTGAGAGTACCGTAACAATTGGTGCCGGGTTAAATGACAAATAGGAAAGCGAGCTCGTCAACTTCCTCCGTGAGAATCGGGATATTTTTGCTTGGTCCACATAGGACTTGCAAGGTGTTCCGAGGGAGTTGGCCGAGCACTCTTTGAATGTCAGACCCGGAGCAAAGCCGGTGAAGCAACCTCTCCGCCACTTCGCCAAAGATAGGAGAAAGGTCATAGGAGATGAGACAGCTCGGTTGTTGGCTGCAGGATTTATCATGGAAGTGCTTTACCCAGATTGGCTGTCTAATCCGGTGCTGGTGGAGAAGAAGAAAGACGATCCGAACGTGGCAGTGGTTTGGCGTATGTGTATCGATTACACGAACCTGAATAAGGCGTGTCCAAAAGATCCATTCCCACTACCAAGGACAGACCAAGTCATAGATTCCACTGCTGGGTGTGAGTTGTTGTCATTCATTGATGCATATCCTGGTTTCCACCAGATACCTCTGAACCCAAGTGATCAAATAAAGACTGCGTTTATCACCCCGTATGGGGCTTATTGCTATCGCACCATGCCTTTTGGTTTACGTAATGCAGGGGCAACGTACCAAAGATGTATGCAAAAATGTTTGCATGACCAAATTGGTCAAAATGTGTAGGTGTATGTGGATGATGTTGTGATAAAGACCAAGGAAAGCAAAACGCTCCTTGAAGATATCAGGCAGACATTTGCGAACCTAGGGAGGTTCCGAATGAAGCTTAATCCGGAAAAATGCACCTTCAGTGTCCCGGCTGGAAAATTACTCAGATTTCTCGTCTTCAGCCGAGGTATCAAGGTCAATCCAACTAAAATCCGGGCCATAGAACGAATGGAACTGCCGAAGTGTCTTAATGATGTCCAGAAGTTCACTGGTTGCCTGGCATCCTTAAGTCGGTTTGTATGTCGGTTGGGAGAAAAGGCACTGCCTCTCTATCAACTCATGAAAAAATCGGAAAAGTTCATTTGGACACCGCAGGCCAATGAAGCCTTTATTCAATTAAAAAAGATGTTAGCCACTGCACCAGTGTTAGCCTCTCCACTATCAAAGGAGCCAATGTTGCTCTATATAGCCGCAACCAACCGAGTTGTAAGTGCAGTAATTGTGGTAAAGCGTAACGAAAAGGGTAAGTTAGTGCAAAGGCCAGTATATTACCTGAGCGAGGTATTATCAGCCTCAAAGCAGAACCATCCTCACTATCAGAAGGTGGCATATGGCGTGTATATGGCATCTAAGAAGCTGAAGCACTATTTCGAGGAGCACCCAATCAAGGTCATATGTGAAGCCCCCATATCCGAGATAATGAGCAACAAGGATGCAAGTGGCAGGATTGCAAAATGGGCAATTGAGCTAGCTCCTTATGCGCCACAATATGACAGAAGAGAAGCAATCAAATCTCAGGCTGTGGCGGACTTTTTTGTGGATTGGGCCGAGGTGCAATATGAGCCACCATTGCCAGATCCGAACTACTGGAACATGCACTTTGACGGGTCAAAAACTAAAACCGGGTTAGGTGTCGGAGTTGTGCTTACCTCGCCAAAGAAGGACCAACTGAAGTATGTGCTGCAAATCCACTTCACTGCATCAAACAATGTTGCAGAATATGAGGCACTTGTACATGGGCTCAAAGTGGCGAAGCAGGTTGGAATACATCGGATCCAATGCTTCGGTGACTCGGATCTCGTAGTCCAGCAAGTCTCCGGACAATGGGACGCTTTGGATGCAAACATGGCATTGTACAGATTTCATGTACAGAAGATATCTGGTTACTTTGAGGGATGCGAATTTCATCATATACCCCGGGTGGAAAATGAGGCTGCCGACGTATTGTCAAAGCTCGGATCAACCCGACAAGCAATTCCACCGGGCGTAGCATTAGAGCACCTCTGAAAACCATCTATCATGCCATCCCCGGAGTCCGACTCAATTTTTGTCCCGGCAAACCCGGAATCAGAGGCGGTGCCCATGGACATTGATGTGGGGAGTGGTTCACGAAACCCGGGGACTGCCTTGGCAAACCCGGGGACTTCCATGACAAACCCGGGGACTGCACAGCGTGATCCGGTAGAAGTTATGCCGGTGGATCAGATGGAAATTGATGAGGATGTGTTCCCAGTGAGAGCAGTACCAGCTTGGGCGCAGCCCATATTCCAATTCCTAAAAGATGGAACCTTACCCGCTGAGGAGGTACTTTCCAGGCAAACTCAGAGGAGAGCAAAAGCATACACGATCATCAATACTGAGCTATACAAAAGGAGTGTGACTAATGTCCTCCAGCAATGTGTTGACCCAGAGGAAGGACTTGACATCCTCCGAGATATACATCAAGGGGAATGTGGGCATCATGCCTCGTCCAGAGCCTTGGTAGCAAAAGCTTTCCGCCATGTGTTTTATTGGCCAAGCGCCTTGGAACAAGCAGAAGATCTGGTGAGAAAATGCAATGGCTGTCAGAGATATGCGACAAAGACACATATGCCAATGTCGGAGCTCAAGACCATACCAATCACATGGCCATTTGCCGTATGGTGCTTGGATATGGTTGGCCCGTTTAAACCAGCAAGAGGGAACATGACCCACATCCTGGTCATGGTTGACAAATTAACGAAATGGATTGAAGTCAAGCCAATAAGAAAATGTGATGGAGCCACTGCCGTAACTTTCCTCAAAGACATCATATTGAGATACGGTTATCCTCACAGTATCATAACGGATAATGGCACAAATTTTGCCGGAGGAGCGTTTGCGCGTTTTTGCCGAGATAAGAAGATCCGGTTGGACGTTGCCTCGGTGGCCCACCCCGCATCGAACAGACAAGTGGAGAGATCCAACGGACTGGTGTTATCAGGGATAAAACCCCGGCTCATTGAGCCACTGCAAAGATCAGCGGGGTGCTGGATAGAAGAACTACTAGCAGTAATATGGAGTTTAAGAACAACTCCGAATCGATCAACGGGTTATACGCCATTCTTTCTGGTATATGGGGCAAAAACTGTATTACCAGCCAACATAGAGCATGACTTGCCTAGGGTCACCTAATACACAGAAGCCGAAGTGCAAGAAGCCCGGCAAAATGATGTTGATCTGCTGGAAGAAGCGAGAGAATTGGCATTGTCCAGATCCGCCATATATCAGCAAAATCTCCGACGCTATCATAGCCAGAAAGTTAGCCCCCGAATTTTCCGAGAAGGTGACCTGGTACTCCGGTTGGTACAACGTACTGCTGGCATGCATAAATTATCCCCCCATGGGAAGGGCCATTCATTGTGAGCAAAGCATTGCACAATGATTCTTATTATCTTATCGATGCAAAACCACAGGAGAAGAACAAGGCGGACAGGTCCGGCGAGGAATCCAAGCGTCCATGGAATGTAGCTCTACTTCGTCCTTTCTACACTTAGCAGAGAAGTGTATGTATCCGAGTCTCTCATATGTAGGTATGTATGCCAACAATGAGCTTATCAATGAAACCTTGGCACCTCGAGCAGTAACTCGGGGACTGCCTTAATAATATTAGTTGTCTTCTGTATTTATTATTTATATGTCGGTTGGCATAAGTTGCTTCTACTTAAGCCGGATTAGTAGTGTGTGAGCACTAAAAACCTAAATCTTCGACTTGCTGCTGTCCAACAAGAATTGGCTTCATGGCAAGCAAGAGAACAAGTTTGGAATTGCGTAGCACATGAAAAACGACTAAGGAAAGAAACTTAATCGAGCCGACGTTTTTTTGGACTAACCTCGTGTTTGCTTTAAATTTATTACGCCGAATTATTTTGAGCTAATCCTAAAGTTTCCAAGTATTGTTAAGTCAATTTTTGAAACTCAGACTCGTAACTCATAAAACCGAACCAAGGTGGACACGAGCCGATCCAAGAAATTGGAGGAACAAGAAAATGAAACTCGGGGACTACGCCCAAGTTAATCCGGCATAAAAACTTAGTAGCAAAATATAACTGATGTGCTTAGATACAATTGCACCCGGCATACCGGGGATCTGATAAATTTCAAAGTTTTTTCGCTCAAGGAGCAGCAGGAGGAGGTACTTCGGCGCCAGCGGGTGCAGCCCCAGCTTCGGCTTCAGCTTCATCTTCTTCAACGTCCGAGGCTTCGCTCTCATCATCTTCACCCGAACCATCTTCGACGTATTCGTCGTCAACGGCATCGAGGAAGCTTGGTCCCTCGTTCCATTGATGGATGGGGGCATATTGAATGAGGTTATGGGCGCAAGCCTTGCGACGAGCCACACAATCCGGATCGGTGGACCACCTTGACCCGGTGCGCATGCGCTCGAGAAGATCGAGATTGATTTTCTTGTACCATGTGAGCACATAGTGGAGAACGGTCTCAGCTCCGGCACGTCCGGCGGATTCCCTCCAGAGGTCTAGCTGGGTCTCGCACTCCATCAGCTTGTTAATTAGGGCAGCGGAACCCTCCGGAGTATCTTCGCTAGGCCAAAGGGCATTGAAGACCCGGACTGTTGCACTTAGAATATCCTTGCTGTGGTTCTTCATGATTTCAACTCTAGAGGACAAGCTGACAAGAAGGTCCTCCAGATCAAGAGGAATGGCGCCAGAACCAGACGGAGTACCTCTCTGCTGGCGGAACTTGGTAACAGCACTGGATGCAATGGCATCACCCTCTGGAAACTTGTATGAAAACAGGACAAGTGAAATAAGTACAAGAGGTTGACCCGGAGATATTCATGCCGGTGTAAGGAAAAGAACTTACGAGAGATGTGGTTGTGGATCCGGGTCAGCTCCTTAGTATAGTCATCACGTCTTTTGTGAAGTTGCGCAAGTTCAGTATTCGCCGAATCAAGCTTGACGTCGGCCTCCTAGAGAAGTTCTTGGTCCTTGGCAATCTGGAGGTTGAGGCGCTCGCGCTCTTCAGTAAAGTCCTGGCTAGCTTTTTGAAGTTCGGATTGGTGCTGCGCTTTCAATTTCTTCATATGTGCCTTGAGCTTGGCAATCTCGTCATCTTTAGTTCGGAGGAGGGCAAGCTCATCATCTTTCTTTTTGAGTTCATCTTGGTGTTGCCCTGCTTGTTCGAGAAAATGCAGCATCATGTCAGGCACGGGCACACTATCTTCAAGAGAAGCTGAAATAGTTTGTCGACCCGGTAAAGCCGAGGTATGAATATTTGCTGAGCCAAGAAGAAAAGAGGATAGGGCGCAGAGAGAGATTGAGAAAAAATGACTCACCCTTGATTTGCTCCAAGTTTTTCATCATGATGGTATTCTCAGCCTCCACCCCAGCTGTGAAAAACCGAATGATGGGTTAGTTCGGCAGAAAAAGATGAAGGAAAATGGAAAAATACCAAGGAAGAAACTTACCCCTTTTCTCGTGTTCAGTGAGAAGTGCGCTATGCTTTGCGCGCAGCATCTTGTGAGTATCAAGGAGACGCTGAAACTCGGCGCTTCGGCGATTGGTGGTCACCTAAAAGAGCAAAGATGGATAGCTTAGTCTTGTGCATATTCGAAGTGTACAAAATCCGGGCCAAGTGGAACTTAACCCGGCTCTAGGTGTGTGCATATTCGAAGTGTACAAAATCCGGGCCAAGTGGAACTTAACCCGGCTCTAGGTGTGTGCATATTCGAAGTGTACAAAATCCGGGCCAAGTGGAACTTAACCCGGCTCTAGGTGTGTGCATATTCGAAGTGTACAAAATCCGGGCCAAGTGGAACTTAACCCGGCTCTAGGTGTGTGCATATTCGAAGTGTACAAAATCCAGGCCAAGTGGAACTTAACCCGGCTCTAGGTGTGTGCATATTCGAAGTGTACAAAATCTGGGCCAAGTGGAACTTAACCCGGCTCTAGGTGTGTGCATATTCAAAGTGTACAAAATCCGGGCCAAGTGGAACTTAACCCGGCTCTAGGTGTGTGCATGTTCGAAGTTATTAAGGAGCTACGTTAATTCTCTAAGGAGCATCCGGCCGAGTAACAAGTTACTCCCCCGGAGGCTCGGGGACTAATGGTTATATCACTAATGTCTACTGCATGTTAAGGAAAAAACGAAGTGACGTACCTCCATCATCCGGCCCGCAAGATTAATTGCCTTGGCGGCAGTATTCATCTGCGCAGAAGATTCGGCAGGACCGAACTTCTCCGGGAGATCGTCGTTGTAGACGAACTCCGCCTTGTTCCAGTTATTTACAAACTCGATCAAGGTCGAAGGGTATTGTTTGCCGCTAAGCATATGGGGCGCCACTAAACCCTTGGCATGCGCTTCCCTCCTCTCAACTTGGGCAATGGCGGGGCTAGTGTGCAAAACAAGTTGCGCATCAGCTGGCTCGGCAGGGGCGTCCTTCGGTGGTGGAGACTTCTTTAAAAGCATGGACGCGAGGGTGTGTTGTCCAGCCTCGACGGACATTGCCTTGGCGGCATCAGGAGCCTTCTTGCCCTTGGGTTGCTCCTGTGAGGTGGAAGTTGCTGCAGTAGATTTACCCTTGGGAGCTGCCTTGGTGCTTCCCTTAGCGCTGCTGGTGTCTTCTCGCCGAGCCTTGGAAGACTTGGACCAGGCGGAGGGGCTTGGTGCCTTTGCTGCTGGTGCTGGAGCCAAAGATGGTGCTGGTGCTGATTTCCGTTTCGGTGGGGGTACTGTGGGTCTCTCGGACGAAGCTGCTGGCGGCGGTGCCGAAGTGGTGGTTGCTGCTGCCTCGGCAGATCCAGTCTCCCCCGCTCCGAGGTTGCCCTCCTCTTGACGAGGTGGGCTGGAACCCGGAGCAGCCGCTGAACCCTCCTGAATGGGGCTCAACGGGCGTAAATCGTCGCCATGGGGGGGAGAAGGGCTGTGTCGGAGCGGCGAGGCAATGCCGGATCCACTCTGTGGGACCTCCACCATGGCCCTGCTGAATCAAATAATGTATGATGAGAAACTATGATAAAAGAAGAACAAGTAAATAGCAAAGGGAGAAGAGGCTTACTCATCCGAGGTCAGGGGCTCTTTGGGCTTTCGAGCCCTCCGGGCTGTGGCTTTGGTTGCGGGCTTGGTGGCAGTCTTGTCCCCAGACTTCTTCCGCCTTTTAGCCGGCTGAGATGGTCCGGAGAAGGATGCAGAAGCAGCTTCCCTTTTCTTCTTTGGCGCGACAGGCACAGGATCACCCACGGCAAGGGGAGGGTCTTCATGGATCTGCCCACCGGGGTTAGCTGATGCCGGAAAAGTATAAGAAAGGGGGACAGCGTCAAATGCTTCCATCACCTCAACATCCGAATCATCTCCATCGTTGGGCCAATCTCTAATGGAAGAGAGTTTACCGGTGGGTCGCTTGGTCGCATCCGCCATCGGAAGGAACATCTCCTGATCTGGTTCCTCCTCGTCCAAGGTATCCCAGTCAGGCGCCCATTTGAGGGAAGGCTCGGTGCCATCCTCGATGGTTTGCTGAAGAAACATCTAAGGGAAAGAAAAGGCAAAAAGATTAAACCTACAACAGGGACCGACATCTGATTTAATTCGGAAAGAGTTTGGGGCACAAGACTTACCGCAGGAGGGAGCCTATCTCGGCAAAAGTGTTCAATTCCCCACGTCCACTCAGAGGAGAAGTCCTTGTCGGTGGTGAAGAGGGCCTTGACCCGGTGGTAGATCTCTGTGTTGCTCAACTCGAAAGACGAGGTCCGATTGGGGTCGCGGCCCTAGCTCATATGACAGAGCTTATGTGTGCATTTCTGAAGGGGTAGATCCGGTTGCGAACAAATGTGATCATGGCATCTTCATTGCGCAATCCGAGGTCCTTCAGCTCCTTGAACCTCTTGTTGACTTGGTTCGCTAGGACGGTGGGCTTCTTGGGGATAGCGTCCCACAAATCCGGGTTAGGAGGACCCGAAGTATAGGGGCGCAGCCAAATCAGATCTTCGGTGGTGCTGTTCCGGACATAGAAGAAAGTCCGGGCCCATCCCTTGCAGGAGTCAAGCCCCGTGACTCGAGGGAAGATGGACTGCTTCCGGGGAGAGATTGACGCAGCGCCGAACTGTGTGAGCTGTTTGTCCTCCGGATCTAGCTCTACGTTCGGAATCACGTTCTGGCGAAGGCCAAAGAACCGGATCCAGAGCTCCTTCGTGGGCCATAGTCCGGCATAACCTTCGATCGTGGAGGCGAAGGCGGAGAGAGATGTGATGGCATTAGCCAGAAGATGGTGCGGCTGAAGCTCGTATGTGTTTAGCCAATCGTGGAAGAAGTCACTGACTAGGAGACCAAATCCGCGTTGGAAATGAGAATGGAACACCACGTACTCACCCGGATTGGCTGAGGGGGCAAGCTCGGCGGAAGCGAGGCATGCGGCAATGCCCTCCGGGATGCGCCTGGTGCGGTAGAGCCAATCCAGGTCATCCTGGCAGACCCAGGATCCGGCCCACGCGCCGTGCTCGGCGTTCGCCGCGTCTTCTTCCATCTTCTTCTCGGCGACGGTGAGTTCCTCCTCAGTCATCTCAATATCGCTCCCCTCACTTGCGCTAGCGGTGGAGGGAGGTAGCGACCTGGACTGGCGGGGACCCGTGGCGGAGAGGATGAGCGGAGGTGGCGGCGGCGCTGGAGCGCGTGGAAGCAGTGCGGCGGCGGCGCTGCTGCTCAAGTGCGGTGGCGGCGGCGCTGTCGATGGAGAAGATGAGGAAAGAGCAGAGGCAGAGGGGCACGGATGGGGGAAATGACCCAAGGGGTGCGCCCCTTTCCTATTTAACCACTCCCTTAAGGGGGTAGTGGGATCGCGTTTTGCGGGCAGGCCACACCGTGTGGCCGTGTATGATCCGGATTGACCAATCAACGACGAGCCACAGGAAGGGCCACAGGGCGCAGCAGATCGTTCGACGCGACGTTGTGATACAGTTAACAAGGAGGCAGGCATGACGTGACGTCTGCCACAGTAACTTCTGACAATAACTGCGGCGGTTACTGTAGCAGGCCCTTAAAATGAGGCAACGTAATGATTAGCCTCCACGTGGGGAAGCGTACGAGAGAAGGAAGAATGACCCGGATGAGTACGAGGTAACCCGGCCAGCAAGTAAAAACTTGGAATGTGCCAAGGAAAAATAAACCTATGGAATCCGGATTATGAGGTAACTCGGAGAAGGAGCAAGAGGCTCAGTAAAATTGAACCTGTTGTGGCCTTAGCGGCTAAGGCAGCTAAGACCGCACCAGCTTCGGTGACTAATGTTGGGGGGATACCCCCGGGTAGGGTCACGCCGGGGTATAAAGGCCTAGTTAGCCGAGGTACGGCAAGGCCAAAGCAAGTGCTGGCCGAGTCACCTCAAGGCAGGCTGAATCATGGAGTAACCCGGACCAGGGGACGTCCACCTAACTAGGTCTCAACCGACTTATACCGTAAGTCGGTAAGGTGTATCTAACTTGTATGCAGGAACAGGTGTGGCCGGATCAACTATATAGGATCCGGGTTATATCAAGCTTGTAAGAGAAGGAAGGTATCTCGCTGGTCAAAGGTGACCACTGTACGCAGAGCATGAGCGAAGCGGACAGAGGCAGGACCACCGAGGCGTGGCCGACAAAGGTGACGAAGCCTATGTCAGATAACGCAGGCGCCGCAGAGGCTCACGTAGCCTTTGCATAGATGACGCGGGGGAAAAGTGACCCGGTCGGCTTACTATTTTGGGAAGAGGCATATTCCACGTATGCCCTAAGTGGAGACCTAGCCCCCTATATAAGGAGGGCTAGGGCCTCTGTAGAAGGGGTTGATCTCTAGTGTGTTGCGGTTTACTAGTGTGTTCCTGAGGGCTAGCTAGTGGTGAGAGTAAGAGAGTCCTTCTTCCTCCTCTCCCCAATACAGCTCAAGGAGCACTTGTAATCTGTGAAGGTGAATCAAATACAAAGCTACCGTGTGTGGAATCACCACACTATCCCTCCCAGGATTCCCCTAGTGCATTTAGTCCCCACCTTTAGCCTATCCATGGCATCTGCCGTGACACCACCACGACAGCACGTGCTAGAGCTGGCTCTTGTATGAGAGCCCACTCTTCGGCTGATCATAGTGGTAGTATCATAGTACTATCTCCATAGTGCATGGTATCAAATGGTAGTATCATAACGATTTGTAGAATCTCAATGCAAAATTGTGTATAAGATTTATTTGCATGAGCATTATTTAGTTTTACGTGCTATGATACGATATCTAGCTATGATACTCTAACCATCTCTTTCTTCATTAATTATTGTGCCACATCAGATTTTTGCTAACATGACATGCATAATACTAGGTATGATACTCCCACTAGGACCAACCTTCTTCTCTCTCCTTTTCTCTCTCTTCCAACTAGGCAAGAAAATAATATTTTAATCCTTATAGCCGGTTGACTAGGACTGCGGCAAGATTGCGTGTTCCGTGGAACTTTGTGACTGTAATTTTCTGGTTGGGGCAGGGCGAGTGGAG
Source organism: Avena eriantha (assembly GCA_910589775.1). Classification (NCBI taxonomy): domain Eukaryota; kingdom Viridiplantae; phylum Streptophyta; class Magnoliopsida; order Poales; family Poaceae; genus Avena; species Avena eriantha. The sequence goes on along the minus strand of OU342741.1, from coordinate 197,133,312 downwards.
ATGGGACTCCGAGCCGGGGCTCTTCCTTGCGCGGTGGGCGGTGCAGCCGAGGCGTCAATCGACATGACGCGACGTGACCTTCCTTGACCCAAAAAGTAACAGAGCTAGTCAGTGCAACTCTGCATTAATTCCTCGAATTGCGGAGAGAGAGACGGAGAAATCCTGGTTGCTTCGTCGGTACATCTCCTGACCCCCCTCTTTCCTCGCTAAAACCCTCCTAGGCTTCTCCCCCTTCTGCCCATTTCCCCGGCTGTGAGACTACTAATACCTTGGCCTTTCCCCGTCCCCTCCTCCGCTTCCTCGTCGATCGGCGTCGCCGGCCCTCTTCCAGTTACATTCCGGATGGAAACTTAATTTACTCGTCGCGCATTGCCCTCCCGCTGGCGGTTAATTAGGTACGCGGTTCCTTCTTTCCTACCCGTTTAGGCCCCCAAAACCCTAACCACCGCGGTAGTGCCTCTCGCCGACCCGTGTTCTAAATTCCAGTAATTTGTTCTGAGGTTAAGGAAAAGTAGAACCATTGAAATCTTATGTTCTTTGTGTTTAAGTTTTACAGTGTTAATGATGCATTAGGAAGTTCCTAAAGCATTTATAAATGTGTTCATGTAGAGTTAGCCAGATTGTGCTATTCTAAGTTTTAGTCCGTGTACCAGTTATAATAGCAAAGCTAAATTTTGAAGATTATTAGCCTAATTGTCCTTTTCGAAAAAAGAATTGTTAGCCTAATTGTATATTTCCTTGTTTTTATTGCGTTCAAATGATTTCTTTACTTGCTTCTCTAATTGTAAGATGTAGGAGTATATAAAGTCATACCCATTGTATCATAGTCTAACGGGGAATTAACGGCCCACATTAGTGTGAAATTACCTTAATTTGTTTAATAGTTTCCTACTTCCATTTTAGTTGGAGACTTTGTTTATGCGTCGATATGGACAGAATGTAGCAGAAGCTGCTTGCATGCATCGCCAAGCTAGCCGTTTGAGCTACTGTTCGGTTCTCAGCATACTGAAAATTTTGGAATTAATCTGTGACAAGGCATTTGTTTTTCCTGCAGACTGAACCAAGATTGTCACGGCTGTGCATGCCTGTTATGACCGTCATCACTATCATGTGGTAAGTATGAATTGCATTTTTGGGTGTCACAGCCTTCAAGTTTATCATGCACGAATCTATGAGTTGACATCAGACATCTCTGGTTGTCCTCTGCTAATATACATGTGTTTCCATGCATCTGGTTAGTCAGCGTGCCAGTTATGTTTTTCCCACTGCATGATAAAGGGCAAGATAATGAATACCCCAATTCTTGATTTAACTGTAGTCTGTTACGGCATATGCTGGTCTTAGTGCATTCCTGTTTATGATATATGGTGTGTAATTGTGTACTGGGTTTCTGTTTGACATACCGCAGTGGGTCAGATAACAAAAATTCAGATCCATGGACAGTTTGGTTAATGCTAGAATGTTTTCCTTTGGTTCAAACCAAATATACTGCAAATGTACTGATATTTTAGTACTCCAAAAATTAAGTTTGTCATGTAAAGTGGCGAGTGATACGATGTTTTTTCCTTCAATTTATAGCTACCTGTACTTCTTTCCCTCTAAAACACCAATTCTGTGATGATTGTATCCTGTTTTCTTCTTGAACTAAATTTACTATTTTATCATTTAATTAGCCCTTCATGATAACTTATATTTTCTATTTATTTCTTATAGTTAATATCCTATCGGTTTTTCTTGTGATTGTCCACCTTTTTTAGTATGACATCACATTGTTTATAGCAAGAAATATTTGACCTTAATCCATATCTGGTGATCTCACTTGGCAGAATTTTTGTTGGCGGGTTTTATTTCACTAGATTGTTTTGTGCCAAACATATGAGCTGTTGGTAAGGCCTTCACCTAATCAACTTGTTGACGTGTAATTTTGTAAGACATCATGAATTATGAAGCCTAAATATATTTTATAATCTTTGTATTTCATTTTGAGAGTTATCATCTTTCATGTCAGTACTACTGCTAAAGCAATATTCAGTTGAATCTGTTTCTTGAGAAAGGCAAGGAGGCGTGTGTCGGTTCTTCTATTGTTTGTTATTATGCAGCCAAACATGCTTAGCTTCTGTTTTTGAATACTTGCCAAATTTATACCCATAATTGTTTTTTCGTTTCATGCAGGTTGATGAGTTAATTTATTTGGTGCAGTGCTCTTTTAGCAGTATATATCAGTTATACCTTGAGGTTGTTGCTTTTTTTGTCACTGTGTGCCTTACATGAAAGTAATCAGCAGTTAGAATATCTAGTAGTCGTACTTGCTCCCATGGAATGCAACAAAGATGAAGCTCTTAGAGCGAAAGCGCTGGCTGAAAGGAAAATGCTGGGGAATGATTTTGTTGGTGCACGAAAGATGATAAGCAAGGCTCAGAAGCTCTCTCCAGACCTAGTCAACATTTCCCAAATGTTAACTGTCTGTGAAGTTCATTGTGCTGCTGGAACGAAGGTTGCTGGAGAGACTGACTGGTACGGAGTCCTTCAGGTACCACCTTTTACAGCTGATGCCACGCTGATAAAGAGACAATACCGCAAGCTTGCCCTTTTGCTACATCCTGACAAGAACAAGTTTGCAGGTGCCGAGGCAGCATTCAAGTTAGTGGGAGAAGCAAACGCGACACTTACAGACAGCTCTAAACGTTCTGTGTACGATATGAACAGGAAGGCCTCAGTCAAAGTTGGTGTTGGTGCTGCTGCTGCTGCAGGATCACCACAGGCTTATCAGCAGGCATGGAGAGCTGGTCCTGCTAGACCCAACACTACTCCTGTGCACCATCAGCATCAGGCCTCAGCTTCAGCACGATCACAATCACAAACATGTTGGAGCATCTGTTTAGTCTGTGGCATTAGATGTCAAATTTTTGGGCTCTATTGTTCCAATTGTAAAGCTGAGCAAGGTGTGCCTTATGGAGCAAATCAACAGTCAGGTGGGGTCTACGGCAATGCAGGACCACGGCAAAACTATGGAGGTCCATGGAGAGATGTTGCAGGTCAGCAAGCTCTGAATCATGCCACTCCTCCTGGGATTCATGCTAGTTTCCGGGTACCGTATAACTTTCCAGGTCGGCCAACGAATGTCGCTGATGATCAGCAAGCTTCGTATTATGGGTCTTCAGGGTTTCATGCTTATTTTGGAGCACCGCTGATTTTTTCAGGTCCGCAGAGAAATGTTGCAGGTGGTCAGCAAGCATCGTATTATGCTACTCCAGGGGTTCAGGTAAAACCTGGAACCCGTAAGAGCATGTACAACGCTCCACCGCAGCACCATGCCCGAGCGCCCAACGATGCAGCTAGGAGGCAGTGGCATGCGCGGCCACGCTGCCAAGGTGGAGTGAATGAAGCGGTGGCTCGCAGAAATAACCTGTAGAATCTCCTACTGTAGCAATATAAGTGCTCAGGCCACGCTCAAAGGCATCAGCTGTGGGTGGGAGGCCGTTGCTACAGAATCTGGATGAAATAGTTCCATTTTATGTACGTAGCTGGTTGTGGTAGCAATGTGTGATGATCTAATGGATTGGATTGTTTCGTGTGAAAATCCCTACACGATTTTCTATAATTTCCTAGTACTGTATGAAAAACAACCTCAGATACGTTAGTACCATGTGAAGGTATTGTGTCCGTGTGAAAACCTCAGACGTTAGTACCATCTAATGGTCAATCTTGTATGCTCTGAAGGTATTGTGTCCGTGTGAAAATCTCTACGGAGTACCATGTCTTCTTTAGCCCCCTGCAAGAACCGACCTACGGAGGAGAAGCAGCTGGCCGCTGTCGCTAACAGAACCCGGGTACACCGAGAGGAGGTCAGAGAGGCAAACTCGTTTCGATCGATCCAGTTGCCTTGCGCGTGACGAAGCGATCCCTGGAACCGGTCCGAGCGTTACCCGCGTAAACGCGACGCGTACCCAATCGATTGAATCCCGCTCGTACTCGGACACAGATGCGCGCTGCCAGCTTATAAAATCCCCTTCCTTTCTAGGGCAAGCTCACTCTTTTCCACTCCGCCTCCGCTCGATTCTCCTCCTCCTCCTGAATCCTGACCGTCCTTCCCGATCGATCTCTCGGAGAGGCGCGCACGCATCGCCGCCTCCCTCCTCTGCTCTGTGGTCCTCCCGCGTTGTAACACCCTCGAATCGGCCATATGCAAGTTTTAGCCCTTTTCGCCAAACCCGCATACAAACGATTCAAGGACGTCCACCAGGCACTTTCGTGCGGGTGGAAAACGAAGTAATACAATTACACAACAGTCCTCGATGGGACCCACAGAACAGATATATATACAACAGCGACTCCATGAGTCAAGAATACAGATATACTATACAAGATCCAAATCACCTTAAAAACGATAGAGCGTCCGACTATGGACAAGATACAAATGGGGCTAAAAGCCCTGAAGAGTAACCAATGACGTCCATAACCCTGCCCAGGCCAAGCCGGAAGGGTAACCCTGCTAACGACGTCGATCTCAAACCTGCTAAAACAAAAAGGGTGCCGACAAAGGGCAAAGGAAAAAGAGGAGCGTCAGTACTGAGGCCAGTACATGGCGAGGCTAGAATTCGGCGGTCCTCGCCTACACAGGTATGGTGGGCTAGAGCGGCGGCGTAGCGGCACTAAACAACCTATAGAGACTAGAGATAACTGGCGGTTATCAGAGAGGGGTAAGAAAGACCTATCCGGATCCAACCTGAAGCTAACATCAAACAAACCCATCCTGGTATTTCTCCCCTCGTGACCAAACGAGGAAGTCGGACCAAGGAACTCACACAGTTGGCAATTTTACTCATTCCTTTATAGTTGCAGCAATTACTAATCAGATATAGATAGCATGAGTCATCCTGATAGCCTAAGTAGTGGGCAGTTTTAGTTAACATTCCGTTGTAGTTGGAACATTTACTAGCCAGATATAATTGTCCTGAGGAATCCCAAAACCCAGCATTTTGTTGGCACTTTTATCACATTCCATTGGAGTTACAATACTTACTAGGCAGATATAACAAAACAACCCAGGTCCACCAGTGGTTGGCATTTTTAATATCCATTCCGTTATAGTGAAGCTGATTACTAGTCAGATATATTAAGTCAAATTTATAGCACTACTTTAGTTATGCTTGTCTATGATCGAGATACTGTGCTCCAAGTCATCCATAACCGCAAACACGGCTTTCAGAAAGTTTTACCCTGCAGGGGTGCACAAATAGCAACACACACTCGATCAACCTCGAAAAAACCAACTCAAAACCCAACGAGGCATTCACGACAAAGCGATCACAGGATTCATAAAATATTTCAGGGGGGCACCCCACTAAGCTACCCGCAACGAAGTTGGCCAGCTCCGGAATGGACCCAGGGTTTGCGACGACAGCTATAAACGACTGGGAACCCGAAAGTGGGACTGGGCTTCTCGATACCGCGAAAACGTGGCGCGATCCAAAACAGTACAGGTGCTCCACGCACAATCTTAAATAAAGCAGTAAACATGGCATAAGTACAGGATAGTAAATAAAACTCCAAACTAGTTTGTGGCCCTAAGAAATAGAAATGAATCAAGCTCTGGCTCAGGGGGGTCCACGGCCTCCCGGATGTGGATAGTGCAAAAAATCAAGGAACAGATATCAAATACTCGGGGTCCTACGGGACACAAGTGAGTGTGGAAGAACCAAATAACATCTATTGCTCACTGATGCCTCTGCATTAGTTATAACTAGCAATTTAATAGTTGTGTTTAAATTCATGATCATCTCCACCATTAAGCATCTCCACCGTTTATCATGTGACAACTTGCCGTCAATGGTGGAACGACAACGACGTGAAGCAACACAGAAGCAAGTGACTACGACTCGCAGGGCCGACCATCTACCAAACAACGGGTATTGGGAGGTGTCCATAGAAATATAGAGGCTGCACGGGATATAACTGGTGCACGAAAACTAAAGCATCACGACACGGATAGCAATAGATCAACGGGAGGAAATAAAGACTATAAATGCAAAATAGGTAGAAGGGAGAAAAGATGCTCGCCTGGAAAACACTCTCGGGGTTCACATCCGGAAAACTTGTCGATCTTCGATCAACTCATCGGTCTAATCCGCGAAGAAGCAAACACTAGAATAAACACCGGATGCAATATTTAATACTACGGCAGAAGATCTGGCATGCATATGATATGATGCAGATGTGGTGCAATTGGCAATATTAAGCGGAACCGGGGTCCCAACAAATAATTATATGGTTCAAGTTATTTAGATACCCCGCATTTTAAATGTTGTATTAATAGGGCGGAACATGGCATCGGTTCGCTACACCAATTTAAATGGAGTCCGGAATAAGACAAAGGTATCCCGCATATTGACTCCATATTTAAATATGGGGTGAATCGGCATAATGCCCCCATACCCACAAATATGTATGCAAGCATGAACAATTTAATATGCGACAGTTTATATATATAGCATTTATAAAATAGGGGCTCGGAAAAAAGGTTCACACATCGGGGTTCGAAGATCTTGGGTTCCGGGGGTTCGGGTCTGGGTCTCCAGGTTCGACGAGGTCAGCGGAATCGGTCTTCGGTCAACGGGAAGAAGATCTTGTCGCATCCGCGGTCTTCGGGTTCAGGTAGAAGAGCTCGTCGTCCGGGGATTCTCCGGGTCCGTGGTCTTCGGGTAGCTGGTCTTGGCGTTCCGTGAAGAAGACCTTGTCGCTCCAGGAGAAGATCTTGGGGTTCCACGTCGAAGGCCTTCGGGTACAGGGGTCTCGGTCACTCGCGTGGTACCATAGATCTTGCCTTCTCGGAACATCTTTCCGTGTAGATCTGGGCGCTCTGATCATCCTCACCCTTTTGGCGGCCACGAAGAACTTGCCGAGAGGGATCCGTGGACCACCCGGCTTTGGGCCTTGCATCACCGGAGGATATCTTACCGAAAACCTATAGGGGAGGTCGCGGCAGCGCACTGTTCAACTATTCGAAATGGGCGGCATCTGAAGACACGTAGACGTCCTCTCGTTGCTACCTGCACGCACGCGCGGAAGCAGAGCAAGGCGAGCAGGGCGACCGGTGCCACGGAGGCAGAGACGAGGTCGACCAGGCGGCTCGGACCGGCGAGCGCGGGGCTGGGCGCTGGCGACAAGGATGGCGGCCGGATGCCGATGCTGGACGCGGGACAGCACTGGCAGCGCCTGGCTTGGCGAGGAAGGGGACGGCGACCAGCGCTGCACAGAGACGAGGCCTGCTAGGCGCCAAGGCAGGGCGTGGGCGAGCACGAGGTACTGCGGGGCTTGGCAGCGTGGGGAGGCAGAGAGACGAGGGCGAGGAGGGCGAGCTCGCCAGTGATAGCGGTGCCGGCCGCAGAGCTGGAGCTCGGGCCCGGCGCGAGAAAGGCCGGAGGAAGGAGGCGGGGTGGCTCTGGCGGTGGGCTCGGGGGTGCGGAGACGGAACGGAGGAGGACGGCGGCGCGGAACAGCGACGGTTGGTGGTGGCGGGAACCGCGGGGGCCGGAGTGGTTGAGGAAGGAGGGTCGGCGAGGAGGGGTGGCTCGCCGGCCGGGAGGAGCTCGGGCCGAGGCGGCTCGGGCTGGAAAGCTGACGGCGGCGGCGCGCGTCCTCCGCGGAGACGAGGCCCAGCGGCGGCGGCACAACAAGGAAGAGGGAGGGGATCGATGGGCGGAGGCGGGGTAGGTGGCGACGAGGTAGGTGAGGAGAGGAGAGGGGCGAGCGGGGACGGGACGCGAGATGGGGAGTGGGACCGGGGCGAGCGGGGTTGGTCGCACGTGGGGTAGGTGGAGGCCGGGCGCGGGGATCGGGGTGGGCTGCGTGTGTCCACTGGGTGGACCGGGTGGCGTCGTGTCATGCAGGTGGGCGGGAGAGGCGCGCGGGACAGGGCAGGCTGGCGATGGGTGGTGGGGTCTGCGAGGTTGTCGGGGTGGGGCCGGGAGCAGGGTGCGGTCGGGAGGAGCCTCGCGCACTGGGGCGCGTGGGGCTTTGGCTGGGGCTGGCGCGTCTCCCGTGTACCGCCCGCGCGGGACGGGTCAGGGGTGGTGGGACCAGGGTGGCAGGTGTGCCTGGGCAGGAGTTGGAGAGAGAGAGTGGCGGCTGGTTGGGGTAGGTGGGGTGTTGGGGTTTGGGGGTGGGTAGGATTAGGTGGGGCGTTTTAGATAGGGTTTGGGGGTGGCCGGCCGGGCTTTCGGGTCTGGCAGGCTGCCCCCTAAAAATAATATAAAATTTTATTTGTTTAAAACGGGGCGTTTGAAATTCGTTTGTAGACGAAACAAAATATTCCGGACAGCCCAGGGTTTTGATTTGAAATAAAGGTGGGAGGATATTTAGAAAACAAAACTAGGCGTTTCGAAAATAGTTTAGACTAACACCATGCATGATGATGACGATGCTCAAATGCAATGAGGCATGATGACATGGGCATGCGGTCGTGATGATGCAATGCGCAAAAACACATCGATTTTCTAGTAGTGATTTTAGCGGGATGCCACACGCGTCCTGGTCGAGCTCAGACCATGGCAGCGGCGGCGATCCGCAAGCGCCCGGCGCCGGACCAAGAGCCGCGCATCCATGGCGGTAAGAAGCCTCGGTACGCCTTCGGGAGCATCGGCGACTACGAGAAGCAGGAGGTGCTCGGAGACGGCGTCTACGGCGTGGTCATCAAGGCCCGCGACCGCCGGACCGGCAAGAAGGTCGCCCTCAAGTGGCTCCGCGGATGTGACCTCCGCACCATCACCCGCGAGGCCGGATGCCTCGCCGCCTGCCGCGGACACCCGTCCATCATCGAGATCTTCGATGTGGCAACGGACGCCGAGACAGGGGACTTCTTCCTCGTCATGGAGCTCGTCGACGGCGGCCGCACCCTCCGCGAGGAGACCTGGGAGCCCTTCAACGAGGACGTGGCCCGCAGGATGATGCGCCTGCTCCTCGACGCCGCAAAGAAGATTCACGGAGCAGGCATCGTGCATCGGGACATCAAGCCGGAGAACGTCCTGGTCAGCATGTTCGGAGCGCTCAAAATCTGCGACTTTGGCTCGGCGACGAGGCAGAAGCCGGCCGGTGTGCCCTACGAGGAGTGTCGTGTCGGCACGATGATCTACACCTCGCCGGAGCAGTTCGCGGGCAACCGGTACTACGGCCAGGCCGTGGACATGTGGGCCCTTGGGTGCGTGATGGCCGAGATCCTGGCGGGCGAGACCCTGTTCGTGGGGAAGACAGAGGAGGACATGGTCGCCAAGATGTCCAAGCTGCGAGACCAGATCAGCTCTACGAGGAAGCTCGACGGCCTGGAGTTCTTCGATGAGCTTTCGGAAGCTGGGCGAGAGGTCCTGCTCGGCCTGCTTGCCTTCAACCCCGACGAGAGGCTCACAGCGACGGAAGCGCTGCAGCACCGGTGGTTCAACGAGCCCTCTGCTTCCGTCGGCCAGCAGTACCATGGCTTCGTCGGTCTGTTCAGCTGATTAGCTTGATTTTGCACTAGCTGATAGGTGTAGTGGAATCGGTGACTCTGAGTTATAGTAGTAGCTTGATTTAGTCGTTGGCTGGTGTAGTAGTGGTCGACGACACTGATTATTACATTGCATTTGCAGTTGTTAGCTTAATTTTATTCTTTCATGTGTTGTTATGTGAGCTTAATCAATGGGCAGAAACCTTAATTCTGGGTTCCTCGTTATGTAATTCTTTGAACAATCAGTGTGGCATGGAGATCAATGAATGGAAAGACAGTTTTGCTGATTACAGTACAATTTCCACTTGGTTTATGAACAACCTGTTTTCATCCTAGAACAGGTTTATGTAGCTGCAAACTGTAAACCTGCTCTTACTAGTTCTGATGTAGCTGTAAATTGTAAGCACATCTTGGCTCAAACTGGGCAAATTCATGTAGTTATCATCTTCAATTTTCTATGTAGCTGCAAGCTGTGAGTATGTGCCCAGTGTAGTCAAGAATGGATGGTTTGTATGAAGAGATTTTTGCCGTATCAATTTGAGGCTGGGACCTATTTTCTAATTTTGTTTCGTAGAGCTTAGTTAACTCTTTAGTTTTGTTTCTAGTTCCATTTTATGCATTTTTATATGCCTGACCTGACTGGATGATACTGCAAGTACTTCCGATTCCTCCACCACCTGTGAGACCATCTGTCATGATGGATACTTCCTCCAGAAGTGAGGTTAGCCCAGTACTACTTAAATTGTTATGAATCCAGTGGTTGGTTCTTAGGGCACCCTTTCACTCACTGTACATCTTTCTGTTTCTACAGGGTTATTTGGCTCATCAGTTAGCGATGATAATTCGACATAATGAAAATTTGAGAAGGCAAGAGAGAAATGGAGCGCCAGCTCATATTATAACAGAGTTTGCTCGGTTGTTGCAGTTTCACATTGCAACATACTTTGACAATGATCTTCCTGGACAACCAAGGGTGAGTAGCCTGTAAGTGCACTTTCCATATTATTTGCTAATGGATCAGTTGTCTGATTATATTTCGTTGAAATATTTCAGGCAACTCAGCATTCTGGAAGGCCTATTAAATCAATTTGTAGCAGACTGAAAGCAAAAGAAGGTCGGATTAGAGGAAACTTGATGGGGAAGCGTGTTGATTTCTCAGCTCGTACCGTCATTACACCAGATCCAAATATCAACATTGATCAATTGGGGGTGCCATGGAGTATTGCTTTGAATCTGACATACCCAGAAACTGTAACTCCATATAACATTGAGAGGTAAACTAATTTGCTGTTACTAAGGCATATTATGTTATCACTGATTCTTTTATTGACATTTGACAAGTTATGTATAAATCTGATCATATCAGATTGAAAGAGTCTAATAATAAAAGTATAATAGGTGCCCCTCCATGAGCACCTCACAGCGATTTCAGCGTCTGAGCCGTCGGATGGGGTCCTAGGAGCATCTCGGCTGTTCGTTCGCGCTAGTCCATGCTATGAAACCCTAGCCGCCTTATCCTCCTGCGCCCACGTCCTCGTGTTCCCCTCTGCCTCCTCAGCTCCTCCCGCACTCGTGACCCCACTGTCCTGCTCGTTCTCATCCCCACCAAGAGCACCCAGCATAGGGGATTGATGGCCGATGGCGAACGGGATCTGGGGGAGGTCGTAGTCCAGCCGGTGGCGGAGGGACCTGTGGGAGAGCATGGCCCAGCCGGCGGTGGAGGTTATCTGGAGGAGGTTGTACGTGCTCTCTTCTCCCCACTGTCCTCGCTCATTCTTGTCCCCGTCAAGAGCGCCCAACATAGGATATTCATGGCCGGTGGCGAACGGGACCTGGGGGAGGTCGCAGTCCAGCCGGTGGCGGAGGGACCTGGGGGAGGCCATGGCCCATCCGGCGGCGGAGGTTACCTGGAGGAGGTCGTACGTGCTCTCTTCTTTTTTTATTTAGATTCTAAGATTATTCTTTTGCAACATCCTTAGATTTACTTCTGCTAAGACACGGTTCGGATCTTACTGTTGTATATAGTATTACATCCGTATGCCATCTATTTAATCTGGATTTTTCACTGTTATTCTCGCGAGCTAGATAGGAGCATTTCAGACTTTTAGAACATAGAAATGTCGTGACATGCCTTCTACCAACTAGCCGAGATAGCCTCCTGCTTTCTCCTACCAGACTATCCTACTCAAATTGTTTTGTGTTCAGGTGTATGGCAGAATTATAACATTGCACAGTTTTTTTTCGCGAAAACGCAAAAAGCTTCGCGTTTCGATTCATTGATAGATAAGAAGAACAAGTTTACAGGTCCAACAGAGGACTGACACCCGCACCATACAACTCATCCCAGGCTAGACTAAGGGAGTATCTGGCGCACCCCCCCCCCCCCCGGGCCCCAGCTTCCGCCCACGACCTGGCCTCGGCTCTAATCGTATCAGTTAGGGAGGCCACCGAAGGGGTCTCATTGTTGAAGACGATCGTGTTCCTATGCTTCCAAATCCACCACGCCGTGAGCGAGATCACAGACGAGGTTCCTTTGCACAACGGACGTGGGATGGATCGCACCATCCGCTCCCACCACTCCGCGAAGGGGCCTTCAACAGCCGGGGGCCCAGCGGTAGATCTAATCCATGACATGACCTCATGCCAGATGGTCCGAGAAAACGGACACCCGGTGAGGATGTGTGGCATGGTCTCTGTAGCCTGGTCGCAGAGCGCGCAGGACGACCTATGGGGCAGTTCCCGGCACTCCAAACTCTCACCCGTCCAGCATCTGTCTTGGCATGCAAGCCAGAGGAAGAACTTCATCCTAGGTGGCGCCCAAGATTTCCAGATCAGCTTCGAAGGTCCTGAGACTATGGAACCCTGAAACAGAGCATAATAACAGGATTTGGAGGAGTACTGGCCATCCGTCGTCCACCGCCAGACAAGCCTGTCTGGCACCACCCCCCCCCCCCCCCCACTGCAAGTTCTGCAGCCTGGTCCATAGCTGGACATACTGCCAGAGCGCAAGGGGTTCAGCGCACCGAGATATACAGGGGAAGACAAAAACTAACGTTACTCGCTTGCCTAGCTAATTTATTTTGGATTCATAGTGTAGGAGATTGACAAATTACAACATGGGATCCACTGTTTCTCTTGCCATAAATAATACTCAACTCCTGTAGAGTTGTTCCCCTCGCCTCTTTCTAAAAAGAGGCAATATTGCTTCTCACCATTAAATTTCTCTGCATGGATACAACTTCTTAATCATGACATTTTTTTTGATGTTTTGTAGTTCATCCTATGAGGTCCTCTGCAAGTTCTACACGATGCCTAAATTGCTTTCTGATACTTCCATTTTTTCCTTGTAGGAGGATGGAATACTTATTTCTCAGTTTGTGTATGCCACGTCGTGTCGTCGGTCGTGGTATGAGTCGTTGTGCCTGCATCGGCGGCTTGGGACGGCTGAGACTCTAATGGTCGACCGTTGCTGCGGAGAGGTGTGGTCGTCAGGCTTGGTGTAACATCCCAAAACTATAATAAAAGTGATCAAGATCCAAATCAATAAATTTAGAGTTAACAAAACCTTTTTCATTTAAAAATATTAAATCATTCATATGTGTGTGCATTTAAATAGGAGTTGTTTTGAATTACCATGATTAAGTGAGACATTGATTGTAAAATGATTCTTAGGTGAAATAAACATCATCTAGATCATTCCCAAACAAATTCCAAAGAAAAAACAAATCAAAATGAATAAAAGAAGCAAATGGTCATTTGTGCCATTTTAATCAACATGCCTACTTTGGCTATTCCTAGGACTCAATTCTTAACAGAAAAAAATGTGGATCTTTGCACCCCTTGTTAGTACAAGTAGTGATGTACCAAGGCCCACTTTGCGATCTACCAAAAACTTTCAAACACTAATTTTAAATGGCATTCGAAAATTGAATCTAGTGTAGGTATCAAGATCACACTTATTCAAAAACCACTCAGATGAACTCCATTTTCAAATCCCAAGCAACCACAGATGCTTAAGCATGTGACAAACAACTCCACCAAAAATCGTCTCAAAATTCAAAACTTGAATTCTTTCGGCCATTTCTACAAACACCTTGCAGATAGAATCAATTTAGCCTAACTAATTACTGTTTTGATCAAGTCTTGTCGAGCCATTTTGTTTGCATTGATCATTCTTGTCTCCCCCGAGCCTAACCAGACTAAAACCCACCCTAGTTCTAGCCCCTGGCGCCAGTGCAACGCCGCCCTGACGCCATGCTCGCCGGCCAACGTTGCCAACGCAACAGCAGACTGCCAGCCCCTCTCCGCCGCTCCAGGAAGCTAGGTGCCACCCTACCGCCGCCCACGGTCCACCCCACGGCCACTGCCAGCCACTGGACCACTCCCCAACATCGTCGCCCATTCTCTCTGCACGCAGCCAGAGCGCGCCAGAGCGCCCTCACCGCCAACACGCCACAGACCGCCCCTCGACCCAATACCGTGCACGCCGCTCCGCCTCGACCCCAGCCACCCGCCAGACATGGTTGTGCGCCGCCGCGCGACCCACAGTCGCTGTGCGCCGCGTCGAGCACCGCCTCTGTCTCTCAGAGCGCGGGACGCTCCCGACCAAATGCCACCGCCCCTAGCCGCGCATTTAAGCCGTAGAGCACCGCCAGGAGGCAGGCCACCGTCCCCTACCTCCACCCACGCCGCTAGCACGCTGTGCAGCCCTCGCCGGAGTCGCCAGCCCATCCCGTTTGGTCGCTTCGTCGTCCTATAAAAGGATGCCACCCCAGCACAAACTACTCACACCATCTCACTCCCCTCTCTCCACTGATCCTTCCACCCCATCCCGGAGCAAGGCGGGCCACCGTTCGCCGGAATTTAGCCAGAGCTTGCCGCAGCAGAGGAGAAGAGGCGCCGTTGATTTCGTCTACCCCAGGAGCCACCGCGACCACGCCTGAGTCCGCCGTCGACAGCACGTTTGATCGCCCCTATCGCCACGCTAGCTGGAGCCCTGGTATGCCCCCATTGCACCCCCACCGAGCCGCTAGGTTTAGCTCTCGCCGGCGACCTGTTCACCGGGGACGACGATCCTCCCGTAGATCTTTTTAATCGCACGGTCTACGTTGCCCCGTACCGCTTCGTGTTTGATGTGCCGCTGACCTGCGGGACCCCCCTATCAGTGGTCATTCGCACCACGGAGCGCCACTCGGCCGGCCCGTTAGTTTTCCCGCGCTAGCCCATGAATTCAAATATAGGTTTTTATATTTTAGTTTGAACTCACTTCTGTCCCTTAGTTCAAAAATCAATTCAGGAAGATTTACTGAACCAAATTGATTGATTCAAATTTTGTTAGAAAGCTACTGAAAATATCTATCCAAGCCCATTGGATTTAATTCATTTAGAGTTAGAGATCTCTCCTAGTAAAAATAACAAGACATGAGCTTTTGCACATTCAAACATTTTTATAAAATCAACCATAATAGCTTTTGAGTTGATTCCAACTCTCAAAAATCACAATTAACCATACCTATCTAAATATATAATAATATTAAGGTTTACATGCAGTGACTTTGGACTAGTACCAAAATAATGCTATATAGGCATTTCTAGTCACTTTAAATCATTAAATAATAAATTTAAACTTAATTAAATGTGATCCAACCCTTAAATCACATTCCCATATGTTATAATATGTGGTGAGGACATGTGTCCACATGATCCCATATTTTAAGTGGTGAATATTAAATCTTAGTTTTTTTTCAATGAGTAGAAATTAGTTTTCTTAAATAAAAAGAATGAAACTAGTTAATAAAACTTTGTGATGCTTGTGATGATAATAGATCATCAATGTGTGCCTTAGTGTACTAAGTAGCCTAGTTAAGTATTGTTTGGTGATTGTGTACTCCGTATGCTTGTATAGACGATGGTATCGACCAAGCTTTCGAGGAGGAGGAAGAAAACTTCAACCACTGCACTACCCAAGGCAAGCCTAGCACTTCAAGTAAACTGAGCAAGCTAACACTTGCAAGTATTATACTAGCAAGCCATCATTAACAATGCAAGCTAACCCTTGCAAACTAGATAATCTAAGCAAAGGCATTAGGCATGCTTTGGTTATACCCTTTTGGAATTATACCTACTCCAAATTTTAATTCCAAGCTTTACTTTTCTTTATTTTACCAAAGTCCTTTACTTGTTTTAAAGGTAGCATAAAGAGTATAAAACTTGACCTATTTATATAACCTTAGATGTCATTCTATGGCATGAGATTGAGATTAGCATCCCACCTTAGTGAACACTCTTAACTTAGTAGTTTAGAGCTAAATCAAAACTTGATTCACTTTAGATGGAAATACTTGGTGAAAATGATTTAGAGAAAACCTTGGAATGATGAGTCATTCTATTGAGATGTTTTGACATGTTTTGAGAAACACAAATGGTTTATGATGATGAAGTTGTTAAGGCATGAGCCTTAGCCCTTTTACCAAAAACTGATGGTTGGATTCAAATGCGATACCATTCCAATTTTACCGTACAACCATGATACCTGAATTGGGTAAGGCTTAGCTGGAAATTTATATGCATTAGTATTAGTTCCCTCGCGGGAGAGGTTTGAGCTGAGGCTACCTCTTAATGTTGTCCAGCTATGCAGTGCCCAAGATGATAGATGGTCATGGTTGGGAGGCCATGCTCATAGGAGAGGTGCTTATACTAGAGTGTGTAAAGGAAAGGTTATGTTTGATTATCTGCATACTAAGTATGATAATTCAGGGTTATCCCTGACAGATGTATCGAATCTTGTGGTGAAAGTGTACCACCTCTGTAGAGTGTCAAACTATTCGAATAGCCGCGTTCGCGGTTATGGACAGTTGGAGTGGCCATACTGTTTCGTTGTCACATCTTTTTAAAATGACTTATGAAAGGAATGATGAATCTTGACTTGACCACAACAGGGTTGTGACTATGACACTAGCTTCCCAACTTAAGTGATTCTAGAACCTTATTTTATCTTTCTTTGTTTCTGAACTCAGCTTAGGTTTCAAACTTAACTTTATAGTCAAACTTAGAGTTAGCATTTACACTAGTACTATCTTACTTGTTAGTGGTAGTTTGCGAGTACTTAAAGAGTACTCATGGCTTTTCTCCCTGGCTATTCCTATGGCCAGACTATGAAGGAGACTACCAAGATGACGGCCAGCAGGACGGTTATGATAATTAGGACTATCTGTCTTCGTCAGCATTGCATGTGCCCCTAAAGATGGACCCCACCGCTACGCTTATTATTTATTCCGCTGCTTGTTGTATTAAGACTGGATCATGAGATCCTTATTTGTGTAAGATCTTATTTATGGTTTGTAATGGATGATGTACTGTGATATCCAATCTGTTATGTCTCGCAAAAATGGTAATCCTGGGATTGCGATGTATGGCATAACAGGCATCTGGGATTAAAAATCCGGGTGTTGACACTTGGCTGATGTAGATGACGCTTAGGTGAGGCTTCTCGTGGTCCTTTTCGCTCTTCCCATTTAACTGTGAGCAAACTACACAAATATATGGTGAACACTAGGATGCTTAGATATCTTAGTTTGCTCCACACCTCCCTACGTGAGCTCCTCCTTCCAATCCTTTGCCCCTTTTGCAGCTATGGTTTGGATTGTATGGAGATTCCTATACTGATTTCATGTTTCTATGTCATTTTGAATTTCCTATAAAATACATACATCTGCGTGAATTTCATAGCTTATAGTTTAATTTGATTAATCTTAGAGTGGTAGTTCTCTAGATCATTTAGGCTTTAATATGTCAGGTTTGCATCTTGTATATCAAGATCAATTAGTTGTTAAAAATTATTTTGTGTATGGATGCTACAGTGAGTTATACCTTGATTTTCTACATGATATTGTTCCTCCTTTTTTCAGAGAAGAGTAAGGCGCCAACCTGAAGTCTCATTGTATATGCTTAGAGTGGAAATAGAAATATTATATGCTGGAGACAATTGCATTGAAGTTAAAGGACCTGAAGTCAAGAAAGAGTTAATTATTTAGCAACGTTTAATTGACTTGTGCTTTCTTTTATCCAAGGCGTCACTCCCAGTGTTCTTGGAATTAGCATGATTCTCCCAAGAGAATGTTTTCATTGAGGAACCAAAGGCGGGGGCGAGTAATTACTGGTAGTATTGTGTTGTTCTCTCATTTATTAAGATGTTATTAGTTTCCACTTGTTATAGCAAGAGTCTGTTATAGGAACATAATTACTTGGTATATTTCTCGATTCCTAACCATCTCCTACAGCTACAAATTTAAAGCCTGCCTATGCATTTCTACGTGATTAATGTACCGAATCCTTTCTTGATTTGATTCCATGCACTCATAGCATGGAAGACACATTGACTATTGCTACTGATGCTGTGTTGCCGTTTCACCAGTCATTATTAGATGAAGGTGATTTCAGGGAGTAGGTATTAGGGTATGCACACTATGGAGTGGTTGTGGCAGCGTGCTGGATTGCAAGAGGTATAGCACCATGCCTCCGTCAAGCAGTCAGTGAGTGCCCATAGTACCAAATAAAGGTGCAAATTTCTTAACCTTAGTTATAGTTTCAGATGGCAAGTTATATGCATGTCCTGCTCAGTTTGATCCTATCTCAAAATGTTATTTTGCTCTTTAGAACTTTGGTCTGCTTATAATTTTCCGTGGTTCTGTAACAAAAGTTAGTCAGTTCACTATTTGCTTCTATGTTCGCATTGAGACACTGATGCAGTTTCTTATTTTCTCATAGTAAAGGATAATCTGATGTTTCTGGCGTTGCTCATTTTCTCTTACAATTCCATTTCTGCAAATAACATCATAGGAGAGTTTCCCTCAACATTTTGCAGGTTGCCAAATTTGTAAGGTTTCCGTATCTTATTCATGTATAAATAATAATTTCCTTTATTTTGCGGCACAAATGCTGACCTGTGAAAACAGTAAGTGATGATACACACCCACGATATATATGGATGAGGTCCACATGAAGTAGTCTTTGATTGCTATGGCAAGATTTCTTAAATCATAGGCTCACACTAATTGTTTAATTCCTACTATAATATTATTTCTCTGGAATCATGCAAAGATTAGTCTTTATCTATTGCTATGCTACACGGACCGATTTAACTTAATTCTTCCGCTTTGTGCTCTGTTCCTTACAATTTTCTCTCTCGACATTCTGTCTGGTCGAATTTATTGCTCCAATGCCCTGTTGATAATCCAATTTAGAGCCTACCTAGATGCTCTTATAGAGTCTACATTCAGAGAATGATCATAAATATTGTAAAAATAAATCTATATGAGGAGTGGCGTTGTTGTAATGAGAATACTTGCTACATGCCAAATACCTACAGACATGCACAGCTGGATATGGATTGTACTGTTTTATTTATTTTCCGATCAATTTTTGGCCATCATTCTATCTGTACATTGCTTTCATCTAGACGGTGTAAGTACTACTACTCCTTTTTATTTGCTATAAACTGGTGTACGATTGGTTTCACCACTAAGTTCCTGGTGGTAATAAACTGGTGTACGATTGGTGTATGATTGCTATAAACTGGTGTATGGTTGTCTATTAGGCTTGTTTCCGGTGTTTACATTATCTTACAAATAGAGTGCTTCTGAAACAAGTGCTCAAAAAATGCCACCATCGGTTGCAAAACCCTCTGGACCTAAGGTACATGTAGACAAATGAGAGGCTCACATGCTGTATAGATGTCCTTCATTGCTTTATACAACGATGTCAAGGATTCATTTGCACAGAGGCCTGTTTCAAGAGTCACCTCCTCATGTTGCATCTGAAGTGGTGGTAGCCTGCATATTAAGCACATGTGTTTTTTTGTATTAGGTTTGCTCAATTCATTAAGTTTTTTCGTCTTCTATACCAGATTGGTGCATCTGTAGTTGATGATCCAAATGAGGGGCCCTGTAGCATCTGCTAGAGGTTCGACAGATAAGAAGTACCTTTTTACTCTCATAGACTAAACAGTCTCTTCCCTATATCGATCTGTGTGGTGTGTCCGTTTGTGTTAAGCTGATCGAGGTCTACTGTAAAAGATTCACAGATGCAGGCTGCCGTAACAGAAAGCTTTGGCAGATGGAAAATAAAAAATCTTGGATCAGAACTAGGTATAAAATCTGAAACATTTCCTTACGTTCATAAGCAACTTCTAGATATTATTGCATGTTTTGGTGCAGGGTATATAGTGAACTAGGTCTAGAATCTTCTTTACTCGTGTAGAGCTAAAGATTGGGAATCAATGGTTGTCCAATGGTTGTGATATTGACTGGTCTGTACTCTTTGCCACTGCTCTATTTTGTCTTCATCTTATTTACTGGTTGATTTATGCTATGATTTTCTAGTGCCATGGTTTTCGGTGAAACAACCTTCAAGTGAATGTTCTATTTCTGCTGTTTGCGCAAGTTGGACCACGAATTCCACGTTTCTACCTTTTGTAGTTGGCCAACTTCTCTCGATACTGCTTCTATCGACCCTCCGCACTCACTTCCTCCGTGCTCGCTCCATGCCTATGACAATGGCCATAGGAAGTTTTGGTAAATGTTTCTTTTGTTTGGGAAATCCACTTTGGCTCCTAGGTGTAGATACACTCATCGTATACAAATGCATTTTAAAATGCTAAAATTTTTAAGGAAAAATTCCTGTGTACATCCAGACACTTGCGGTCACGAAGTTTTGGAAAAAAGAACATACTTGTGGCTTGTGAAAAAGATAAAAAAAAATGTCTCATGAATATTCATATTAGAGCATAGAAAAATGTCTTTTTTACACAAGCCATAAAAAGGTTTTTTTGCCATACTTCGTGTGCGAATATAGAATCTTGGGATGTACACAAGAAATTTTCTTGCAGATTTGTTTTACATTTTGAAATGGGTGTATCATGCTTTTTTTATAATTGGTGTATCACTATGAGCCAAAACACCAAGTTTTTGTTGTTCCTTACTTTTGTTACTTTGGAAAAAGCTATACAATGTTACTGTTAGGCAAACCGAATATATCCAACATAGGCAAACCGAATATATCCAACATATTCGGTTTATATCCCACCATATTTAGTGCTCGATATTTGGGCCATTATGGTTAGGATTGGTATCCATGTATATCCTGTGTAAATGCCTATATATATGAGATACCTGAAAGACCACAACTCGTGGCAAATCATTCTCCTCCTCTAATTCTATCATGGTATCAGACAAAAGATCTCACGCCTCCCCCCCTTCTTCTACCGCCGCCGCCCTAGGGTTTCCGCCCCACCTCGCCGCCGCGCCGCCTCTCCCATGGCCGCCGCCGCTGAGCTCCCCCTCCCTCTCCCCCTCCCCCCGCTACACACCACCACGCCGCGCTCTGGGCTCAAGCCACGGTGATCCAGAGCATCAAGTCCCTCATCCCCGTCACCCTCGACCTCAAGGCCTCCAACTTCACCAAGTGGCGCAATTTTCTGCAGGTTGCCGTCACCCAGTACGCCCTCGCCGACCACCTCATCTCCGTCGTCCCCCTCGCCACTGACCCCGAGATCTGGCTGCGGATGGACTCCACCGTCCTGCGCTGGCTGTACGGCTCCATCAACACCGACATCGTCGACATGGTGATGCCGGAGGCGTCCACCGCTTTCACCATCCTCTCGCACATCACCCCCCTCTTCCGCGGCAACCAGCAGGCGTGCACAGGCTACCTCGAGCAGAAGTTCTGGAACATCGAGGAGGGCGACAGGAGCGTCACCGACTACTGCCTTGAGCATAAATCGGTCGCCGACGCCTTGGCTGACAACAGTGCCCCGGTCACCGACAACGCCCTCATCTGGAACACCATCAAGTGTCTCTCCGACGACTTCAAGGAGGTTGGCAATATGGCGCCATACATGACGCCCTTCCCCGACTTCCTGTAGTTCCGCAACCTGCTGCTCCTCCACGAGCTCAAGCCCTCCACCAAGCGCTCGTCCACGCTGGGGGTCTTCTATTCCGCCCATGCCCCTGGCGGCTACCGCGCCCCAGCGCCACCTGCACCACCCGCCTACGGCGCTCCCTTGGGCCAGGGTGCCCCCGCTGCTCCTCACCGCGGTCAGGGGAAGAAGAGGAAGACCGGGTACCCCGCACCGGCACCCGCCCCCACCATGCAGAACCCATGGACCGGCGCCATCCACATGTACCCCATGGTCGGGCCTCCCGGGGTCCTCAGGCCTCGCCCCTTCGCGCCCGCCCCACGTCCCTCGTATGCGCCTCCTCCGCGCCCCGCCTACGCACCTCCGCCACGACCGGCCGCGCAGGGGTACCTCACCTACCCTGCATCCCCTCCGCCGGCGACGTTCTCCTACCCCGGCCAGGCTCCGTATGGCGCCTCCCCTGCACCAACCTGGGATCCCTCCGCCCTCGCCAACTACTTCAACACCATGAGTCTTCAGGCTCCTACCGACTGGCACATGGATACGGTCGCGTCCGCTCACATGTCTTCGGACGCCGGTAACCTACTCACCCTCTCCTCATCTCCACCACACTCTCGTGTTCTCGTTGGAGATGGTTCCACTATACCGGTCACTCAATCCGGACATGCGTCTCTCTCCACAAATTCATCACGCACTCTTTCCCTTCGTGATGTTCTTGTTACTCCTCGCATTGTTAAAAATCTTATCTCAGTCCGTCAATTTACCACTGATAATTTCTGTTCCGTTGAATTTGACCCGTGGGGTTTTTCTGTGAAGGATCTCAGGACAGGGGCCGTGATTCTCAGGTGCAGTAGCACGGGTGACCTCTATCCGGTCATCTCGACGCCATGCGCCTTCATCACCGTCTCCCCGGAATCCACCCTTTGGCATCGGCGTCTCGGTCATCTTGGTCATGGTGCTCTCCAACGCCTTGTGTCATCCACGTTCCTCCCATTCACCAAAGTTTCCCCCACCCCTAGTACTTGTCATGCTTGTCAACTAGGACGTCATGTATGGTTACCTTTTTCGGCTTCTACAACTCAAACTCATCGTGCTTTTGAATTAATACATTGTGATTTATGGACATCACCTGTGGAGAGTGTTTCTGGCTATAAGTATTTTCTTGTCATCTTAGACGATTTTACTCATTATTTGTGGACGTTTCCTGTACGGCGTAAATCTAAAGTGTTTTCATTGTTGTCTAATTTTCGCAACTATGCTGCCACTCAGTTTTCCCTCTCCATCCAAGCAATTCAGATGGACAATGGCAAAGAGTTTGACAATCATGCTCTTCACACCCTTGCCGCCGCACACGGTATCCTCCTCCGCTTCTCATGCCCATAAACGTCTCCACAGAACGGTAAAGCTGAACGCATTATTCGCACCATCAATGATATTGTTCGCATTTTGCTTTTTCAAGCTCACATGCCGACTAATTTTTGGGTTGAATCTCTTTCACACCGCCACATACCTTCTCAACTGCATTCCCACTAAAGCTATTTCCGCGCCATGCCCCTTTTTCGCCCTGTTTTCCGTGATTCCTACTTACTCTCATATCCGCACTTTCGGCTGTTTGTGTTATCCTAACACCGCTGCTACTATGCCACACAAACTGTCTCCTTGTTCTGTCGCCTGTGTTTTCCTAGGTTACACATCCAACCATCGGGGCTATGGCTGCATGGATATAGAGTCTCGGCGCATCATCATCTCACGGCATGTGGTTTTTGATGAGAATCAGTTCCCTTTTGCTCCTGTTTTTTCGGTTACTAACTTGCAGCAGCACACCGCCTTGCCACCGCTCAACGTCGAAGCGATCGACGTCCCCGTCTCGGTGCCTGTGCCCCCCATGCACGCCGGGCCGCGTCGCTCTGCAGAGGTGCATCAGCCCGCTGGGCCTCCTTCTCCACCAGCCGACTACGCGCCGATGCCTTCGGCCTCGCGCATGTCGACTTCTACGCCGGCCCCCTCGTCAGCATCCTCACCACCGACCTATCCAAGCTGGGCCTCGCCAGCTCCTGGGTCATCTCCCGCGGCCTCCCCTGCCTCGACGTCTCCCGCGACACCGGCCTCCCCCGCCTGGGCTTCACCAGCACCTGGCCCCTCACCGGCTGGTCCGTCTCCTGCGACCTCTGACGATGACGAGGCTGCACCGCCTGACGCCGTGTCATCGCCTACCGCCCCGACCGCTCCAGCTCACCACATGGTGACTCGCCGTCAAGCCGGCAAGGTCATCGGCCCGCGCCTCCGCCCCAACCTCCACGTCGACACCGCCGTCTCTCCCTCGTCGGTCCCTAAGTCAGTTCGCGGTGCTCTCAAAGACCCGAACTGGCTAGCGGCCATGACTGACGAGTATGGCGCTCTCCTCGCCAACGACACTTGGGATCTTGTCGTCCCGCCTGCAAATGCCAACATCGTCTCCGGAAAGTGGATCTTTCGGCACAAGTACAAACCCGACGGCTCCCTAGACCGCTACAAAGCGCGTTGGGTGCTTCGCGGCTTCTCACAGGAGCACGGCATCGACTTCGACGAGACTTTTAGTCCGGTGGTAAAACCCGCCACCATCCGGACTATTCTCTCCATCGCCCTCTCCGCCAACTGGAAGATTCGTCAACTGGATGTGAAAAATGCCTTCCTCCATGGGAAGCTCTCCGAGGTGGTCTTTTGTCATCAGCCCACCGGGTTCGTTGACTCTGCCCGCCCCGGTCATGTGTGCCGCCTCAACCGGGCGCTCTACGGGCTGAAGCAAGCCCCTCGCGCCTGGTATCATCGGTTCGCGACTTTCGTCACCGCCTTCAGCTTCACCTGCTCCAAGTCGGATATGTCTCTCTTCATCCTTCACGACATACACGACACGACATACTTGCTCCTCTACGTCGACGACATCATCCTCACGGCTTCGTCCACGGCCCTACTCGAGCGTGTCATCACCGCCCTCAGCGCTGAGTTTGCCATGACCGATATGGGAGAGCTTCATCACTTCCTCGGCCTTGCCGTCCGACGAGATTCCCAGGGGATGTTTCTCTCCCAGACCCAGTACGCTCTCGAGATTCTCGAGCGTGCCGGCATGAGCTCCTGCCACCCCGCGTCCACGCCTGTGGACACCTCGCCGAAGCTTGCGGCCGAGGCTGGTTGTCCTGTCGCCGATCCTTCTGCCTACCGCAGCTTGGCAGGTGCTCTTCAGTACCTGACATTCACTCGTCTGGACATCGCCTACGCCGTGCAGCAAATTTGTCTTCACATGCACGACCCTCGCGATCAGCACTTGGCTTTGGTCAAACGAGTTCTTCGGTACGTCAAGGGCACGCTTCGTCACGGTCTCCAGCTCACGCCTTCCGCGACGGACCACCTCGTCGCCTACACCGACGCGGACTGGGCTGGCTGTCCAGACACCCGGCGCTCCACCTCTGGGTACTGCGTCTTCCTCGGGGGCAACTTGATCTCTTGGTCTTCTAAGCGTCAGCACACGGTGTCTCGCTCTAGTGCTGAAGCGGAGTATCGGGCTGTCGCCAACGCCATCGCCGAGGCAAGTTGGCTTCGCCAACTCCTCCAGGAGCTTCATCGCCCACTTCATAGTGCCACTGTTGTCTTTTGCGACAATGTGAGCGCAGTGTACATGACCATGAATCCCGTCCAGCACCAACGCACCAAACACATCGAGATCGACCTTCACTTCGTTCGAGACCGTGTTGCGTTGGGGCACATTCGAGTTCTTCATGTGCCATCGTCTCGACAATTCGAGGACATCTTCACCAAAGGCCTAGCTTCACCGCTGTTCTTGGATTTCCGCTCTAGTCTCAGCGTCCGAGAGTCTCCCGTTGCGACTGCGGGGGGGTGTTAGGCAAACCGAATATATCCAACATATTCGGTTTATATCCCACCATATTTAGTGCTTGATATTTGGGCCATTATGGTTAGGATTGATATCCATGTATATCCTGTGTAAATGCCTATATATATGAGATACCTGAAAGACCACAACTCGTGGCAAATCATTCTCCTCCTCTAATTCTATCAGTTACTTATTGTGGCTATATTTCCAGTCTTTTGTAATAATATCCTCCTATTTTCCTGGTTGTGTATAAGTGTTTGTTTAAAGAATATATTATCATTTTGTCATTTGATTTTTATCTCCAGCGTATGAAATATAAATCAGTACGAATTCAACGGGATCGTGCGCCAAGGCGCACCACTAAATCTAGTTAGTAGAATATGAGCCTCCCCCTCCTCCTGGGAAGACAGGTGCCAAGTACATTATCAGGGAAGATGGTCAGAGGCTAGGCTGGATCTTCGTTATGTGAAGAAAAGTAGTGATCAGCATTTGGAGCTGGGCTACAAGGTTAGTGCCAACATTGTGCGGCAGTTATTGTTTTAATGGCTACATCACAAAAAATGTCTTCTGCTCTAGCTCACCCATTTTTTACTTGATGTCTCAGGTGGAAAGGCACCTCAATGATGGAGATATTGTTCTTTTCAATCGGCAACCCAGTCTTCACAAAATGTCTATCATGGGGCATCGCATTAAAATTATACCCTACTCAACTTTCTGTCTAAACTTGTCTGTCACATCACCATACAATGCAGATTTTGATGGGGACGAAATGAATATGCATGTTCCTCAGTCATTTGATACCAGGGCTGAAGTTCTAGAGTTGATGATGGTGCCAAAATGTATTGTGTCACCTCAAGCGAATGACCTGTTATGGGAATTGTCCAGGACACGCTTCTTGGGTGTCAGAAAATCACCAAAAGGGATACTCTTATTGAGAAGGTTAACAATACTCTCCTTAAAACATCTTCAATAGTATAGCCTGTTTAGTTTTGTAGCTCAATGTTAAATGTTCTGAATTTTTTCCCAGGATGTATTTATGAACATTTTAATGTGGTGGGAAGATTTTGATAGGAAGGTCCCTGCCCCTTCCATTTTGAAACCAAGGCCAATTTGGACTGGCAAACAAGTTTTCAACTTGATTAACCCCAAGCTAATCAATTTGATAAGATTTTCAGCCTGGCATTCTGAATCAGAAAGTGGATTTATTACTCCTGGTGATACCCATGGTCCGGATAGAGAAGGGAGAGCTTCTGTCTGGTTTGCATTCCATGGAAGACAGACCCCTATTTTGAGCTTGCCATGCTAGTATTGTAACTTATTTTCTGTTTAACTTCATGTGGTGATTAACCCTTGAATCTTCTATCATCATGATCCACTTGACTCCTGTTCGCTGACTTCATGGTAAAGCCTACTTTGTAGCCATTGGCTTTTGACTGTATTTCTTCTTTTCTTAGCTCCAGAGAAGTTGTTAGAATGAACTGTTTAGTCCTTATTTTTATGCATATCTCTGAATGACCTCTTTTTCTACTTGAGATGCATGTATTTAACTCACACTTCTTCACTAACAGTCTTGGGGGTGATAAAAGGACAATTCACAGCCATCAGTGCAGCACTTCCTCTGCTGTTGACTTTTTCAGCCATTTAATTTCTTTTACTGTTGTGTTCTTTAAGATATAAAAGGATACGGTTTACTTGGAAGTTCACTCTCTGCCTCAAATATTCAAGAGATACATTTTAGTCGTAACATATTGCTGCAGGATTTGGATATCTCTCAGGAATCAGTTCTTTATGACATTGATGAAGCAACTGTTCGCAGTCTTACTGGTTGCAGAGTGGCTGACCAAATTCTTAGGCTTGTTCCAAATATTGAGGTTGACTCCAGGAATTATAATCTATGTTCTTGTTTTCTACTCAACCATTTCTGTATTTCGTTTATATAGGATGACAGTATTAACGATATATATGTTTTCTTGTGGAATTTTCGAACAACATTAAGGTGTTTGAAGCATTGGGCAAGAAGAAGAGGTGTTTACTCAAATGTAAGTGCAATTTCACTACTGTCATTGTTACGGAGTAGCTTATTTTTGAATTGTTAGGTTTAATTTAATCGTCTAAACGGCCAGGTTACTGGTTTTCTTGGAGGTGTCAATTGGGCTTTACTGGTTGCACGTGTCTGCCAGCTCAATCCTAATGCTGTGCGCATTATCAGTGTTTCTCTTTTATGGTTGCACTCTTTTGAGTGCGTGTGCTGGTGATTATGTAGGATCTGAGTAGTAGAAATTACTGATTGGCTTAGGACCTAGTGCGGTGATTTTTTTTTTTTCGAAATGGGGAGTTAAACCCTGGCCTCTGCATCATGGTGATACACACAGCCTTTTATTACTGAGTTCAAAGATTTAGTACGTTACAATCAAGGATCACGGAGGGTCGAAACATGAATCAACCATCTAAAAAATAGAATCATAAAAAGTCTAAACATCTTGGAGCCTACTAGTGAGACGCCACCCAAAAGCCAGGTAGTAAAAGTCCTGCAACCTGTAGCAAACGGTTGCACCCAGTCACCATACTCTCGCGCTGGTCCTTCCGAAGCAGATTGGACCATAGTTGGATCCAGTGGATAGTTAAGCGAATAACCTGCAAAAAATTTGTTGAAGCTTTCCTATTAAAAATCATATCATTACGACTGTTCCAAATAACCCAACATAAAGCCGACACCCCAATGCGTATGCAAGCTTTATCACCTTTATCCATTCCATTCAACCAATTTCCAAACATATTAGAAATACTAGTTGGAGGTGGAATATTATAGGTAAAAAATATCATCCGCCACAACAAACGAGCAAAAGGGCAAGAGAGAAACATATGTTCAATAGTTTCATTTCTATCACAAAAACAACACTTTTGACATCCAGTTCACTTTCTCTTTGCCAAATTATCTTTAGTAAGTAAAACTTTATTACTGAGAAACCACATAAATTTTTTAATTTTAAGCGGCATTTTCAATTTCCAAAGGTATTCACGAAAAAATCTTGTATCATCATTCATCAAGTCCAGATACAAAGACTTTACAGTAAATAAACTGGAAGTGGTTAGTCGCCAAACAAATTTATCAGCTATGTCCGTGAGCTGAACCATCATCAACCGCCTGCATAAGTGTAACCAATGTGTCCACTTTATGCCAGTTAACACCCTTCTAAATCCAATATTAAGTGGTGTTTGCGTAAGAACATCGGACACTAAGACATTCTTATAGTGAACAATGTTATATAATGATGGATATTGACTTGCAAGAGATGTATCTCCCAACCATACATCCTCCCAAAAACGTACTGTTGTTCCTTGTCCAACAACAAAAGAACCTCTACTGAAAAACTCTCCTTTGTATTCATCAAGCCTTTCCAAAATGGAGAATCAGTAGGTTTAACAGTAACTTGAGCTAGTGTTTTATCCTTTAGATATTTGTTTTGAATCAATTGTTGCCACACACCTTCTTCAGGAAGAAGTTTAAAAAACCATTTGCAAAGCAAACACTTATTTTTAATCTCTAATACCTCTATACCTAAGCCCACTTGATCTTTGGGTCTACACATCATATTCCACTTAGCTAAACGATATTTCTTTTTTCTTTCATCTCTGTCCCAAAAGAATCTAGACCGGTAGAAATCAAGACGCTTTCTAACCCCTTTCGGAACCTCTAGAAAGGATAGCATAAACATGGGCATGCTTGATAGTACCGAGTTGATCAAAACAAGGCGGTCACCATACGATCCTAGCTTAGACATAAAACGTGGTTCTACCGGGTTCCACTCAGAATTTTTAAGCTTCCTATAATGTATAGGTATACCAAGATATCGGAAAGGAAGTGAACCAGATTCACAACCAAAAATTTGTTTATATTGTCGTTCCATTTCCTTTGCCGCACCAAAACAAAAAAATTCACTCTTGTGAAAATTGATCTTCAATCCAGAAAGTTGTTCAAAAATACATAGAATGAGCTTCATATTAACCGCTTTTTGTAAGTCATGTTCCATAAATAAAATTGTGTCATCCGCATACTGTAAAATAGAGACCCCTCCCTCGACCAAATGAGGTACGAGTCCTCCAACCTGACCATTTTGCTTAGCTCGAGCAATAAGGACTGCCAACAAATCAACCACAATATTGAAGAGTAAAGGGGAAAGCGGATCACCCTGGTGCAGACCTTTTCTTGTTTGGAAATAATGGCCAACATCATCATTAACCTTTATTCCAACACTCCCACCTTGGACAAAGTGTCTGGTCCATTCACACCACATAGGATGAAAGCCCTTCATACGTAACACTTGTTGTAGAAAAAGCCATTTCACTTTGTCATAGGTCTTTTCAAAATCAAATTTTGAAAAGAACCCCATCCATTTTCTTGCGGTGCAACTCATGAATTGTTTCATGTAGGACAACCACACCCTCTAAGATGTGACGACCAGGCATGAAAGCAGTCTGAGTTGGTCTTATCACTTTATGAGCCAATTCAGTAATTTTGTTTGTTGCAACCTTAGTAAAGATTTTGAAGCTCACATTTAAAAGACATATTGGTCTATATTGTTGAATTTGAACAACATTTTCTTTTTTTTGGCACGAGAGTAATAACCCCAAAGTTCAATTTGTATAAAGGTAGGTCTCCTAATCTCAAATGAACAAAAAATTCAACTAAATCCTTTTTAATAACTTCCCAAAAAGTCTGATAGAATTCAGCAGGAAAACCATCAGGACCCGGGGCCTTATTGTGTTCCATCTGGGATACAGCCTCAAAGACCTCTTTTTCAGTGAACATAGCAATGAGAAGATCATTCTCTTCGGTAGACAACGGAGGAATATCTTCATTTTGATCCTCTATCATAGATAATTCATTGTTCTCGGGCTCACCAAACATTTTTTTATAATATCCATATATACCTTTAAATTTTCCTCACCAACTACGGTTTCTTCATTTTGTTCTAGCTGGAAAATCTTTTTCTTTCTGTGTTTACCATTTGCAATCAAGTGGAAGTATTTCGTATTATTCCCGTATTCTTGAACATGTTTTATCTTAGCACGTTGAGCCCATTTCGTCTCCTCATTTCGTCTCAGTTTCGTGACACATTCATTTGCTTCTCTAAACACTTTCCTGTCATTTTCAGAAAGTTTTAAAGTTTCGGCCTTGAGGTCCAATTCCTCAATAATAGCCAGAAGACGATCTTTTTCTTTTTTATATTTGCCGCTTAAATTTTTTGCCCAGCCTTTAAGAAAGCGACGCAAATGTCTAATTTTATTTTGCCATCGCTGAATTGGTGAGTCACCTGTTGTGACACTAGCCCATTCATGAGCCACCATGTCAAAAGAACCGTCCTGTCTCAACCAGGACAACTCAAAAGAAAACCGAGGCTTATTCCACAAATGAGCCTGATTCCTCGAATCAATCAATAATAGCGTATGATCCGATCCAGAGCGTGTCAGAGCTCGAACGGAAACCAAAGCTAATTTTTGTTCCCACTCAACGCTCGCTAAAATCCGATCAAGTTTCTCATAAGTTGGGTTCTCCCGTCTATTTGCCCAAGTATATTGCCTACCGGATAGAACAATTTCTCGTAGGTCCAAGCTTTCAATAATGGCATTAAAAATAAAAGGCCACTGGGGATTAAAATTATCGTTATTCTTGTCCTTCCTCCTTCGCAAAATATTAAAGTCTCCTCCTAACAACATAGGAAGAGGCTCTGCTTCACACATCCGCACAAGTTCGGATAGGAAGACAGACTTTTGGGCCTCTTGTGCCGCACCATATACCGGCACAAAAATCCACTCAAAACCATCACGTTTGGAATGCAAATGAAGTTTCACACAGAAATCACCCGTGACAACATTTTTAACTTGTAGTGACTCCATATTGATCCCCACAAGTATACCTCCTGACCGTCCATGTGGCGGTAAACAGAACCAGGAAAATTCCTTCCCTACCGATAAGCCTCTCAAAAAAGGCACTGTGAAGTTGGATCTACCTGTCTCTAACAGAGCAATAAAATCTAGATGATGGTCCCTTATAGCCTCTTTCACAAAAAGATGCTTAGCCACATCCCGAAAACCTTCACTATTCCATGTCATCCCCCTTAAACCCTCCATTATGATCTACACTTCTTAGTTCTAACTCTCGTACTCCGACGCACATTCGTCTTATCATAAGACTTCCTTCTATGAGTACGCATTACTTTCTCAGTTTGAATGACATGGTCATTCTCAACGTCCATAAAAGTAGATTCCTCGTCAACCAAATCGTCACAAAGATTTGATGCCCGAGAAATTATTACATTATGAGTACCATCGTCTAAATCAAAAGCGGATTGTTCATTTTTTTCCAAAATTGTTAAAGTTCTAGCTATTTCATTATCCTTAATTAATTTTGCTGAAATTCGTCTAGCATTCAAGGACCCTCCCAGCGAAACTCCCAAACAATCAGCCCTATCAATAATATCCTCTTCAGAAAAAGATAGAATTGAGAAAACATCATTTAAATTTTTACCTCGGATTGGAGGGTCATCACGGCGCTGGGCAATTAGAACAGCCCTCTCCATTTGAGTCGCGTCTGCCAGTGGTTGGGATTGTACTCTTTCACTAGTACGTCTCCCTTTTAGTACGGATTCCGAGATTCCACCGAAATCAATGATCTGCTGTTCTGTTGGATTGCCCATTGTGGGTCGATTCCCATTCGACCCAGCTGAAACAATCGTTGCCTCCTTGGGTGTCATAGCCTCATGCTTCCGCAGCGAGTTCTGCTTCTTTTGAGCTGCACTCCCCGTCCTTCTCTTTGGCGTAGACAGTGCACCAGACGGAGTAAGCGTGGGAGACAGCGCATCCTTACGAACAGCCATATCTGTTGTAAAAGGGATAGAGAGTGATTCAGTCACAGTTGCAACCGAGTCAAGAAGACAATCATCCAAAGAATTGATGGTGCAAAAAATTTGACCTTTGGCACCATCAAGCGTCTTGATCCCAGCAACATTGGGTTCAAGATGCTGTAGTGCGGCAGTCCGAGACAGCCCCACCTCTAGAGCAGCATCACCATCTCCTAAACCCCCGACCGGCCGTAGGTCACAAACCTCACGACCAGAACAAGGTGACGCCGGCTGAGCATGATGACCTTCCAAAAGATTATGATCAAGACTCTCATTAATATTAACTAGAGGACAACAAACATCATTAATCTTGTAGGGGAAAAAGGAGGGCAACAAATTTAAATTCAAACCTTGCTTAAAACCAATAGGTAATGACAACGAGCACTTTGGAGATTCAGTGCGGCGATAGTTCACATGCCTATTTGAAGAATCAAGCGAACTTTTTGATATGATCTTAAACTGATGTGATTATTGTTTTTATCTGTAATGCTTGACAGTTCACTATGTTTGTATTATTTTGTTGGCACTACAGATTGAACGGGATTCATATGGGAAGTTGCAATGCCATCCTTATCCATCAGAGTATGCAGATCCTTCTAGACAGTGTGCTCATTGTGCTTTCTTCATGGGTTTATCAAGGAAAGAAGGTGTGAAAATACAAGAAGGTCAACAGTTTGATATTCGTGGGACTGTTGACGAGTTTAGGCATGAAATCAACATGTAGTACTCCCTCCGGCCCGAATTACTGTTCACGGCACTGTTAATTTAATTTTAGAAAAAAAACCTCATTAGTCCAAATCCTTTTGATAATTAGTCCAAAGCAAAGCAACCGTCTTCCACTCTTCCTCGCGTCGGGGCCGACCGCGCGCCGCTGCCGTCCGCAGCTCCTCGGCGAGAGGGACTCCACCGCCGCTCCGCTAGCAGTTGGGGGCTCCCCCGGAGGGCTCCCGCCTGTCGACCGCTTCCCCTGCCCAGACCGGCCGCGTGGGCGACCTTATCGAGCTCGGCCCTGAGGGCGCCTCCATCATCGAGCACGGCCACCGTCGGCCGTCGAGCTTCGGCCTCCTCTCCTTCGACACCCACTCCACTGCCCTCGGCCATGCTTGTCGCCGCCCAGTCCGCGCCCCTCGGCGTCGTGGTCTGGGACGTCGCCGGCGCCCTCCCTGGACACGCCTTCGCCTCGATAAGAAATCACCTGCAAGAACTTCCGTACCTGCAATCCAAATAGCCATTTCCAGTTATTATTGTCTAAATTGGCGCTTGGATGGGCAGATGAAACTGAACCACATAGCCATGGTTCCTTTGCTAATACTGGTAGCATGATGTTCATGTCTAAACTGAACCACATAGCCATAATGCTTATGTATCTTTGTCTGATCATACTTTGATTACATGCAACTTTGTCTGATCATTCACGACTGCCTAAATGCGGTGACCGGTAGTACATTCTTACCTGACCAAGCTCCTCACGGTGCAAAGTTGCAACCGAAAGCATGACAGAAGGATGACATGCCTGATATAACTTTAGGCTGTGCAGTTTGTGAATTGGCTCTTTCCTTTCCTGATATAGGATAAATGGTTTTCCTGCATACATAGAAGTTCATTCATAAGCTTCTTTAGCTTTTATTAGCCAAATGAGAGTTCATGAGTTCAGTGTAGAGTCTCAGCTCTACAAAATCAAACTTACAACAGAGTGGGGAGGTGATAAAACTTACAAAATCGAACTTACAATGAGATTATAATTTAATAGCGATATGAACAAATTCAAAACGATGTGTCGATAGTAAGGAGGTTTACATTTAGGAGCCTAAGAGATGAATTTGCCAATGACCTAGCCTATGAAATGGTTAAAATGAAAGTTGCAATTTTGTTTATTTAAACGAATTTAAATTTCTTAAGAACAGTTCCCTGGCTGCCACACTGGATTACTTTTGTGAGATGCAAATAAAAAGCATGCATAGTTCACAAAGACATATATACTAATGCATAGTTCACTGAGAGATACTAACACAATCATTTGTTTCTCGGTACATAGGTTGAGTCGGACAGTTTTCTTGTGAGTGAAAAAGGACAGAACATAAGCATATCTAAAACTTTCACTTCGTCTGTATGCATGTGAGAGATAACTTAGTAAAAATAGATTGCATTTGACACAAGTATGCAAGTGCCTAGTATCGTCAGATACATCATGTACCCTGTCAGGACATCTGAGAGGGGTACCTTCTATGTCACCACAATTTCGTTACCATCCTGGGTGAACACCGGGTGTGACTTCTCGTCGATACTTAACACCAGGTCCGCCGCGATAGTACGCAGCTGCTTGTGATATTTGTGCCCTTCTTATATCCCAGCACCAGACCGATCTCGCGGATCTCTTCCACATACATAATCATTTGCTTTTCTCATGTAAACACATGTGTCCAAGACCAACGGTAAATAATTCAAAGACTGAATTAGAAAGGTCATTTCACAACATGAAAAATCTAGCTTTGGTCTACAATGAACGGATGTGAGCCATGGACGGAGGGCTTGCCGCGTGAGCCCGTCCAGTGTGTACGATACCCTCTGACTTAACTTATTCGTGATACCATCTTAAAAGGACGACAATATTTTTCATCTCAGATCGGTCTATTGCTTACTTAGTTCCTCATCTGACTGATACATGAGTTGCTTTCTGTTCAGAAGGCCTGATATTTCTTAAAGTTGGAAATTCAAGTTAATCATATGCTCTGGAACATTTCAGTTCTCATCAAAAGGACTTAATCTTCAGTTCTTTTGAGCTAATTAGATGCACACTACCCTCATTTGATTCATTAGGTTCAATGTGTGCAAACATGGCTTACCCGAAAACTTTGGAAATATATGACCAACTTGTGTGCAAGAAGTGACCTCAATATTGACAGAGAAGGTTCATAAATTAACTCAATAACGAAGGAGAAAATAAGGAGTAGGGAATGCAACCTAACAATCATAGGTGAAGTAGGAAGATATGTACCTCACGAGCTTGCAGATAATGTGACATCCGATTTTCTATTAGCGGCCATGCTTCACAGAAAACTGCAAAGCTAACGAATATTTGAGTACAACCTGACAAGAAAACAGTCTACTGCAGTTTTAGGACAGATGTAGTTTCATAGTATAATCTCACATGAGTTCATGCTTCATAGAAAAACCAATCCAAACCCATTTGACCCCCATTCGGCTGAATAATGCACCAATGAGCACAACCTGTAACAAAATCGTACTGCAGTTTTAGGATAGATACAAAGAACACAAATCTGCAATGGTGGAATTAGCAGAGTTTTGATCTCAACAGAACAGGGCGAATATAACTAATTCATAATAGCTAGCCAATTATTGGCAGAAATATTACCTTAGATGTAGCTAAGGTACATTTCATGTTTGGGTAGTAATAAACTTTCGAAAGTAAAGGCAGAATATAGATGACCGTATTTCAGGTATCTCTGAATAAAAGGAAGGGCTGTATCTCTAATCCATAACAAAGTATAAGCACTACTCCAATATTATGAAAATCCAGTAATTAGTGAATTAGAAGAACAAGTGGTATTGTCATTGTTGACCTGCTAGTACAAGTACAAGTTCAGTGAATTAACAAAAGAGAGAAGAGGAATTGTTGACCTGCTGGTACAAGTACAAGTGGTACTGTCATTTTTTGGACTCGAGCATCGTATGTTGATCTATCTTTTCAGAAAAATAGAAGTAAGCTATTTGGGATGTCCAGAATATGTCCAGAAATATAGACAAGACATGCTTGAGTAATATGTTTAGTAAG
This sequence comes from Avena eriantha, assembly GCA_910589775.1. NCBI lineage: Eukaryota > Viridiplantae > Streptophyta > Magnoliopsida > Poales > Poaceae > Avena > Avena eriantha. The sequence goes on along the minus strand of OU342741.1, from coordinate 197,097,357 downwards.
GTTAGTTAAACTGCTTTACATCTAAGAAAGATTCCTGCTTATCTAGTGCTTACTATTATACGAAGCTAATGAACTGTCTTTTTTACTTGAGTTTACCTGTGATGAAAACGTGCTTCTCCAAGGTTCCATCAGGTTATACTAGACGTTTTGCACATGTCCACTTGCTCAAGCTTACCAACACTGCAAACTACCTCACTAATTACTACAAATAGCAGTAGATCACACCTGAAGTTACTGAGAAGCGAGAACTATGAACAACTCACACCAAGAGCATTGTCGTGTATATCAATCAACATATTATTCTATGTGACCAAATATTTCTTGATCATAGTGGAAGATGAAAAGTGACCAGATTGATGCACAAGTGAAAAAACCACTTAAACGAAAGGGATCTGTAAGAATGTGGTCGAAGCAATACATATGCACCTCGCAAAAAAAAAAGCAATACATATGCATGCTATAGCTGGTCACTTAAATTCAGTAGAACCTGATTTTTTTTCAATGACATAGTAAGGCAACAAAGCATCGTGTCAATCAAGAAAAAAAGGAGAGCTTCAAGTTCAGATCATTTGCAGCAAGTTGAGAATATAACCAAATCTATCGAAAACCAGAAATTGGCCTTGAGGAAGAGGAATTGGGCATGGCGACGAGGGGATCCACTGTGTCGGCGAGCTTCCATCAGTGCCTGGCGGAGGCCCGCGTGAGGCGCCGCACCTCGTGGGCCACCTCCACCTCCCCGGCGCGCACCCGATCGACGAGTGCCCGCAGCGCCTCCGACTGCAAGGGCCGCTCCGCTTCCGCATCGGCAACAGCTGGCCCCCGCACTGGCAGGTTAGGGTTGGCCACCACCCACCGAGAACATGTACTAGCTCCTCCTCCAGGCCACGAGCACCACCGGCAAAGTCACACGCTTTGGGGAAAAAGGGAATCCCTTTCATCTCTGATCACCCTCCTCCTTGGGTTCTGGTTGGTGGAAGTCTGAGGAAAGAAGACGAGGAGGAAGGAAGGTAGCCGGCGAGGGAGCGGCGGAGTAGGCGGTGCGGGTATGAGGGAGGTGGCCGACGGGGAGCGGCGGGGAAAGAGGACGAGGTGATCAGTGCTAGAGAGACGAGGTGGTGGGTTGTTTGTCCGGAAAAATATAAGGAGCATTTCGCAAAATGTCCGGCACGGCCGTTAATTCGGGCCAGAGGGAGTAGTTTAATTGAAAACCATGTAACCACGAAGGCCAGCCTGATGGGTTCTTAATCCAATCACCGAAAATCTCCATAAAACTAATTCAGCTTGAGCTTTGTGTTTATCCATCACCTGGATGGGATGCAGTGGCGGAGCCAGGATTGAAATAAGCCCCGGGCCAAATCTAAACTCAAAAAGACTACCAACAGAAACTTTGGTACGAATTGCAGCAGTAAACATATGATTTCAACTCCATTGTACCGACCAACGAAGTACATAATAGATGATAAAAAACATGAAATAATTTAGGATTCGCAGATGCTTGTGTGTATGAAGATTTATTGAAAAGAATTCTTCATTTTCTATCTCTAAATCATGAAAATAATAAAAATATTCATTAACTGAATGTCTAACTCAACTCAATTCTTCAAGAGTTCAGAAATATACCTCCGCGTTCTTGGTTTTCAGCCTGCTTTGTATCAGGCAAGTAGGCGAGCAGCCGAGCGCAAGTCCGAGCGGAGCAGCCAGCAGAAAATGACGCTAAGAGGCGAGACCAAGTGGGGAAGGTGACAGCAACAGCGGACGGCCACGGCCCGGCCGCAACATGGCAGACCGGCGGCTGCAGTGTCGTACAGCATCCCGTAGCATGGTAACAGCGTGGGGAGGGGCCAAACGGCGGAGAAGTGCGGCGCGTACGCAGCGCGGGCTAGCCGGCGAGTGGGGCGGATGAGGCGGCGAGCCGTGAGCGGAGGATCGGCGACGGAGCTGTTCTAGCATGATCAGAAAGGGTCGATTTTCTCGTTGCTGTGTTGTGCACTTGTCGTTCGAGAGGCAAAGAGAAAGGGCGTTGATGGGCTTTGTTTTGGACTCGAGCTGTGTTGAACCAGGGCCACTTCTATAACCCGTATAGCTAGCAGGCCAGGAATTTTGCTGTGCCCCGGGCCATGGCCCTAGTTGCCCGGGTGATGGGATGCTGTGACCTGTGAGTACTTCCGTTCTACTAGTATACTAGCCATTGTTGGCGCGGCACACGCCGCGCCCGTAGGAAACCATCGCACAACGCTTCCGTGTTTCAAGCCCGTGTTTCAATCCCATCGCTACGACTACACCGAGAGTCTTGATCTAAGGAACTGTTTGATGTGATAGATGCAAACAATCTTGCCATAAAAAAATAATAGAATGATGAATTGAGTTCACATCAACATGAAACACAAATTTAATACAAGCTAAACCAACGAACACTGCATTCTGATAGTACGCATAGCATATTCCAATTTCCTTTTCTTGTGTCAAACCTCTGATTCAAAAGTAAAATGGCATAAAAGGAGTAAAATTGCATCCAAAGATGATCAATTATATTACTCTACCATTTGGAGTATTATGAAGTTCTGTACACATACCAAGTGTATGCAATATAAAATGATTAAAGACCTTTCTTATATAGCACATTCTCTATCGAAATTATGACATGGAATTGCCATACTGAGAATTAGTTTTCCTAATTACTATGCTACCACGATGACGAATCATCATAAACACACAATGATGAAAATAGTATAGTTACCCAGAAATAAGGCCGTTTGAATCTTCTCCACATGAGTGGATGTCATACAACATGTTATCTATAAATATAATCAAATGGCCTAGTAACTCATGTGTCATAGGAATATAGAGAGATCAATCATGCATAAAAAACATCGAGGGCATCATCACCTCCAAACTAAGTATGAATATCCACAATAAAATTTACCATAACCAAATTGAAATGTAAATAATTCAATTCAGTTGCCAACAAAAAAGTTCAGCTCAAATGTAAAGAGAGAAAAGATGTATTCCCTCCGTCCTGAAATAAGTGATTTGGATTTGTCTACTGAAATAAGTGACTTGGATTTGTCTAGATTTGCATGTATATATTTTACGCATTTTTGTGTGGAGATACATACAAATCTAGAGGAACCCAAATCACTTATTAAATACGGAGGGGGTATGTTGAACTTTCAAGACCAAATTTCCAAGCTTCTCAGCTTGAAGGTAAACTTAGTATTTTCATTGTCAACTCACTTCTAACTCCTTAGTATATACACTTCTAACTCCTTAGTATATAATTTAGGCTGACCATTTCACTGTAGAACACACTGGTCCGTGTTATTATACATATTATTTCTAGTGATTGGAGTCTATGGATCAAAAGTTTTACACCCTAGGACAGCCGCGGGCACCGGAGGAGGTCAACTTGGAGCCTCCACGCCAAGTCTCCAAACGCGATGCTCCCAACAGAGTGACGATGCCGAAGACGCCGCCATCGCGCCGATCCAGCTCCGGACCTAGGCTTTCGCCCGGAGACCTCTACCAAACCGAAGCGATAGCGAGAGAAGTGTCGGCTCACCTTGGTGACGCCTCCAAGGAGGAAATGACACCCTCATGCGTCGTCGTCGCCGGCAAAGGCGACAAGACTTTCGTCCTTCGAGCACCTCCCTCCCGCATTGGAATGGGGCAGATGTCCAAAATGTTCACACCGCCGCCGCAGCAGCACTTCACCGTCGAAGCCGAAGTGTCGTGGATCTCCCGTGACCCGCACCTGACGAGAGCACTCCACCTTCCCGCAACCCCCGCCTTTCTTCCACCTCCAGCTCGAGAGAGAGCTCGTTGCCGTAGCTATCATCTCCTGACAGCAGTGCAGCAACCGCAGCCCTCAGGCCCAGATCAAGCCCAGAAGGGCCCAGATCTGGGCTGCGCCACCCGCATCCGGCCCGCCGCGTCGCTCCTCTGCAGCCTCTACCGCCTCCAGGAGCTCCGCGCCGGGGAAAACGCTGCAGCCAACGCCACGAGGACCTCCATTCCGCTCCACCTCCATGGCCTCGGCAGCCCGCGCAGTAGGGGGCTGCATCGCCGCCTCCAGAACGCGCCGCCTCCAGCACCCGCACTGCACGCAGGCCTGCCCGCAGACCCTCCTGGCCGCGCTCCTCCTGCCTGTCTCGCCGTGCGCCGCCACCTCCCCATGGCGCTCCACCACCTCGCGCCGCCCCAATTGTCGTTCGTCCCCGCGCGAGGAAGACCCGGCGAGGCTCGCCCAGCCCTGCCCGCTGCCTTTGACAGCCGGGCGCCGCCACCACCGCCAGCGCCAGCGGCGGCCAGGAATGGCCTGGGTGGGGCTCTTTTGGGGCTAGGGTTTGTCCCTCCGGGGTCGCCCGCGCGTGCGACCCGGGAGAGGCAGTTGGATGGTACCAATTTGAAGGAAACTGATTTAGTATAGAAGCGATGGTTGTTGCTGAAGCTTCCGAGGTGGAGCAAATAAAGGCAACTGGAAACGACGGCAAAATTCCACTTCCTTTGGTTTGATGTTCAGCTAGAAGCGATGGTGACAAAAATGGTGTAATTTCTTCTAAAACCATAGGCCATTATTGCTTGCTGCTGAAGCTTCTTCAACATCACTGGCCAACACTTCTGAAAAAGGGATATAGGACCAGAGAATGCTGATCACTGAGCTGCTTTTCGTCTCCTGAAAATATAGGTCAATTTTAGTCCTCCGCAATGCCCAAAATAATGTAGCAACATTCAGGCAAATTGCATTTTCTTCTATATTGGCAAAGCATACAGAAAGCAAAGAAGTCCAAATAGTAATTCCATTAAGCTGGACGATGAACAATCTGCAAACATTGCCTTATCAAATCCCTCAAAGCTTCAGGAATTGGACATGACAAAAACATATAGAAATATTTTCCTTACCACAAGTTCACAAAAACTCTGCAAAGGTTACAGATCAACTCACACCATTAGTTTAGAGTTTAGCCTCTTTTTTATTCTTCTACTAAATGGCATTAGCCTCCAACTTGAAGGACAAGGGACTCCTGACCTAGTGCATCAGTGTCCCAGGCTTCAGTCATCTTGCATTACAGAAGATGGTAGCCTAGGAATGATGACTGTTGTGAAAGCATGGCTATCCATGTCCTGAGGTACCAATTGATCATATGAATTGATAGTGAAATACCTGAAACAAATATATAAGATTTCTAGCTGAAGAAATATAGCACATGGGAAAAAGATATGAAGCAAATAAGGTCAACTAACCGAACAATTATGAAATTTCACTAGCTAATAGCTATTATGAGAGTCTGCTCCTTGGTCTCACCCAGCATGTAGTTATCCTAAACTGCATTGGAACTCCCATCGTGAAGTCAAAGTTTCTATCATCCAAGCCATGGATGAACAGATGTCCTGCAAATAGATATTCCGATTCTGGACAGAACCGTTGGGAGTTCATGGTTTCTGAGGTATATAGAAAACAACAAAATGGAGAAATCAGACTCTCACATAAACAATAGATATTCTCAGAGTCATCAAGAAGAAACCATTGTTTAAGATGATATGTTAGCATTATGACTCATTAACCAGAAGAAGGCACTCGTGGACCTACACTATGTCCATGGTTGACTATATAATGAGCTCAAACATCTGGTTGCAGGAAAAAAAATAGTTCGTCAGATCGCTCCCAATAGCCATAATAAAATGTCAAAGCTACCAAGAAGAAGAAAGGCCAGGTGCATTGCATCCTATGCAGAAGAATTAGTCAGCTGAATAAATTACTTTAGCCTATGCTCATATGATGGAAATAAGCTGGACACAGAAGCCAACTTATTCTTCTAGTTCCCAGCTGCTAATTCATGCCACTACTTCTACTCTCTTTCTAAAATAACATTAGTCAACCATCATTAGTATAATCCACACATTCAGCACTACACCACATATGCCCTACAAGTTGCTTCCGATCCAATCTATTCCTTGTACATACATACATATACTTGCTAGTACTTGCTATTATATGAGGTGCAAGATATTGAACAGCTAGCAGAAAATTCAGAAACAACATACAGTAGGCTGGTACTAATGAGGAGACTTTCATTAATTGGCCATCGGTAAGGTTGTTAGATCGCGAAGATGGAACAATACAGCAGTATCCAAAAATTTCAGTAATTTACCATTACTGGAATCACATACCAACTATGTCCCACACCATAAAGAGAAATTAGATGCTGACACATATATCTCAGCAAAGAAAGAAAACCATATCGATATTAGACGCCAATACGCCTGCGCTGGCCAGTTTAGAGGCATGTACAAATACCATAAAAAATTCTATGAAGGAGAAGGTTAACCACAGTACAATATACCCATGAACAGCCCAAAAATTATGTGAAAAAGAAGGGGAGGAAGTCAGCTGAAAGCCTAGTTCAGATCTGCAATAGTACTATATGTCATTATTTGTCACCTCATCGTATCAAATACTCAAGCTAACCACAGTACAGTATACCCATGAACAACACAAAAATTATGTGAAAAAGAAGGTGAGGAAGTCAGTTGAAAGCCTAGTTCAGATCTGCAATAGGTACTGTATGTCATTATTTGTCACCTCATCTTATCAAATACACAAAGAATATGGCATGTGCTGCTGAATTGCTTCAAGCTCACATGATCACAGCATGAAGTATACTATCCAAGCAGTGTGGTTAGCAAGCTAGTCCACTCCCAACAAAATCCACACATGATATATTACCTTTTGACGCCTAGTTTGGAAAGATATTGCAGAATAGGTTCCTGTGTCCTCCCCAGCTCAGCTTTTGTTTCTAATTATGTTGGCATTGCAGCACCCACAAAATACATAACATGAATTAACTACTGAAAATCCCCACTGTCTGAAACTAGATTTCACCACGCATGTTGGCAGTAGTAGTACTAAGCTGACTTTAGTTAATTGGCCATCATTAAGGTAGGTACAGAGACCATAAAAAAATTTGTGAAAGAGAAGGTACCATAGAGACTGTAGCAACGCAAAGAGCATGTACAAAACATATGATGAATTAGCAAATTGAAGTTGACAGACTGGGATCTCTCCACGTACCAACAAGTATCAACAAAGATGTCAGATCAATCTCAAGTTATCCCTTTCCATGTTCCTCCGTTGAAAAATAGTCCATCCAATCTCTCCAAATTCCCTGAAGGCCAAACAGAACTCTCCCAGATCTCATGGAATTCTCACGCTAGGGAGAAATTTATCCAAAATATGCTGCACATGAGGACAGGATGAGACTAAGAGAAATTCAACGCATTGGCGGGAGGCCGGAAAATCATGTATCCATGTGAGTACAAGTCGAGCACAGGAAGATGGTTGCTACTTACCTCACAGAACATCACCCCTCCCAATCCAGGGACGTCGGCCAGCAACTTGCGGCTTCGGGGCGGAGAGTCGACCAATTATACCAAGTGATGCCAGGGATCCCGATCTGGTCCGCTAGTGGTGGTGCTGCACCTGCGGAGGTACGGGGACGGCGGGTATGTCCAGGCGCGCGAGAGCAGGGCCGAGCCACGAGCAACAGAAAAACGGCACCACCACCACGCCCCACAGAGCCACCGTCAACCCCATAGGCAGCTGCCGCTCCATCTGGAAGATCCCTACGGCGCCGGCCATGGGAACCCATCCGCGAGGGATGGAGGGTGGCGTCGGGGCGTGGGAGTAGCAGAGAAGAGAGATGAGCAGGGGCAAATCGGATCATCCTGGTAGTTGAACGGTGGGAAAGTGGCATCGCTTTGAGAACGGGACGTATCTCTATCTCTATCTCTACTACCTAAAAAAAAATATCAGGTTTCGTCGTCGCCTGATACGTCGTCGTTTCGTCGTCGCCTGATACGTCGTCGTTTCGTCACTCTCCCGTCCCGCAAGGCCGCAAGAAAAAAAACAGGGCCCCATTTATCGCCGCTTCGTTTGCCCCTCTCTTCCTTCCCAAACGGACAAACCACGCGTTCTCACTCCTCCTGACCCCCGCCCCCTCCCCTAGAACGGCCACCAGCAGCGCCCTCACACCAGCGGCGTCCTCCTGACCACCCCACCTCTGTCCTGACCGACCACCAGACGTTCCCTCCTCTCCAGGACACCGACGGGGCCCCTCCTCTACAGGCCACCGGTGGAGCCCCTCGTCTCCAGGCCACTGATGGCGCCCCTCTTCTCCAGGCCACCGGAGGCGCCCTCCCCTTCTGGCAATCAGCGGAACTCTCCTTTCCTGCCCCTCTCCTCCACCCGCCAACTGCCCATCCCTACATCAACGGCTTCATGCTCCTCGACCACAAGATCCCTGCACACTGATCTGTCATCCACGGCAAATGCTGACACCAATATCGTGTAGTTCCACTGTGCATCCTGGGATGCATAAACCTCCGCCACTGTTCCTCTCCGCAGCCTTGCACACTTCAAGCACTACAGGTGAGATGCGGACGACATGCCAGAGTTCTACATCATATTTCAAGCTAGGCACCTAAAGAAGGTTCATACCCTCCTCTATACTGGTTAATGTTTGCTTGATTAGTTAGTACTTCAGTTTGACTACAGTTGAGTTGTTCCTGTTCACAATTTGTTCCATCATGATGAAAATTTCATAACAATGGAAGTCGCATTATGGTCCTCTTTTTAGTTCGCTGGCACGAAAACATGTTGTAGTTCGTAGTTTAGTTTAGTTATTCTATGGTAACTCTCACAAATGAGAAAATTAAACAATGTAGTCGAGTTTTCGGTGGCTTTGGAAGTGATGTGGTCAATTAAAACAGTCTTTTTTTGGCGCTTCCGATTACAGACTAAATGCAAGAAAATGCTTCGTGGAACTTCTCCATAGAAGATTATGGATGTGTCATATGTAGTCAAAATGAAGTGGAATCAACATGTCATCTATTCTTTCGATGTCAATGTGCCCTAGCCTGCTGGACGTATATATCATCGAGCATATGGATGCCAAACGAGGAGCTTGTCTGCTATGAGGGTTTCCTGGCACTGTTATTCATTTTAAAAAATTGCCAACAAGTGGAAACTGATGCTTGCTCACATGCTGGTTGGTTCATAGAATTTGGATTTACAGCAAGAAGAAGTATCAACTCAACCACTTCTAGAAAATAGAATTTGTCTTTTCAGTCTTAAATAGCTTGCGTTCTGGGACATTTTGTTAGCTATTGCCAATGGAGGCGCACGACGCCTATTTGATAAAATGCCAATTATGAAGATAAAAGTTTTCTCTCTGTATAAAATGCACAAATTCACTGCAGTGCACTCAAAAAAATCATTTTTGTATGTCGTACGGTTCATTTCCCGTTCTCTTTTATTTTTTTCTTTGTGCTGGTACACCATGGTACAGTGGGGGCATTTATTCCTCTTCCTCATCCTATTTTGTTCTGTGCTTATTCGGCTATTGTGTGACGCTGCTAGGCGGTGTGCTATTTGTTTCAAAGAATTGTTCTGTGATGTGAAGTTTCAAGTGAGAGGCATGTGAAGTTTAAAGAGGTAGATCTGTGGAGTTCAGAGAGATACTATCCTCTCTTCATCTACATATGTCTTGGCAAAAAATAGAAGTTATCTTCTTTCTAAGGACCAGAGTTCGGTCCAGTTTATCCATAATATAATAATTTACATCTACTTGTAGACAGACTTAACGAGTTTTCTCTTTCACTGAACATATAATAAGAGCAGTAGTAGGAGGCGTAGATTATAAACATTGTAGAACTGATGACGTTCTCTTTTAGATCATAAGAGATGAATTTCTGGAAGCATTTTCTGCACCTTTTTGTCTCCTTCAATGATGCAATCTAAGGATCGTTTTCCAAAGGTACCTGAATTAAATTCTCCTGAAGTACCTGGTAAAAGTATTAGATGTGCCAGGGATGGCTGACGACTTCTAACTGAACCTGATGGACCGAGAGAAGGAAAACATGTTGGCAATGGCCCTCGGTTCTGATGTATATCTGAAGAAGGAGCACGGCGAGTCAGTGCAGAAGCTGCTGTGATGTGATATAGGGAGCGCTCGCCCCATGACTGTTGCTTGGGCTTGCGATGGCAAAAGGCTAGCTCTGTTGGATGTGAAGAATCTCAGATTGAAGCCTGGGATGTCCATGCGATGCATCGGGTATAAGAATTTCCCATGATCCTTTTGATTTCAGAGTTTAATTTTAGCAAACATTTTGTAACGTGAGTCGCTTTTGTAATTTTCTGTGTAATGTGATTGTGTGAGCCAATATTCAAGAAAAAAATCAGTTGTTTGCTTGATATTTTTCCACTCTTAGCTTTCTGGCCATATTTAGAAAGAGTGACTAAAAATGGTAGTGCCAAATGGACATGATGCTCCTCTACCATGTGTTTTGCAGATAAGAACCTTCGATGGTCACACTGCTAGAGTGGGAAGACTATCTTGGAACGGCAACATTCTGACATCAGGAAGCCGTGACAAATACATAATCAACTATGATGGTATGGATTCCTCCCTTTGGTCGGTTACTAGACTCAGTTTTTAGTCTTACAATCTAACTTTTGTAAGGATCTTTTGGTCAGAGTATGCTACGTTACCTTCAAAATTCAGTGCAAATAGCGACTATAATTTTTTTTGATTCTTGCATGAGCATCTTCAATGTGAAAGAAGAAAATACTTTTTTGTCTCATGAACATATTCTCTGTTGCAAGTCCAGTCATATTCTCTGTTATAAGTCCAGTCAGAAATTGCACGGGTGTGTACCATCTTAAAGGACACAGATATGTGGTGTGCGGTCTGGGATGGTCTCCAGATGGAACGCAGCTCGCTAGTGGTGCTAACGACGATGTCGTTTATGTGTGGCATTCCTTAAACATGGGAACAACTAGGTTCCTTCATAGATTAGTTGAGCACACTGGAGCAGTAAGAGCCCTTGCCTGGTGTCTTTTCACATCAAGTAGATTGCTTCTGGTGCTGGAAGTGTTGATCGATGCATCAATATCTAGAATACCGAGAATGGAGCATGCGCAAAAACCATAAAAACAGCTTCTCAAGTAATGCATACACATCCAACAGTCTGCTTAGTGCTTACTGCATCTACCAGCAATGTGGAGGTGATAACAATGTTCGTCTATGCTCTCTAGAAGGTCTGCGGATTAGAGTGGAAACAACACAAGAATGAGATCATGACGCTCATGGTTACATCAATAATGAGCTAAGACTGTGGTCCTACCCTTCCATGGAGAAAGTTGCAGATATAAGTTGGCACAAAGAGGAAGTTGTCAGTGTATGCTCAAGTCTCCAAGCAAATGTTGTCAGTGATGTATGCTAGATAGATTTTTAGGTCTCCAAGCAAATGTTGTCAGTGATGTATGCTCAAGTCACAGGTATGCTGATAAAGTTGGCCACCATTATGTAGTTAGGATTACCATGTACCTTACACAACAGTGGTCGTCTGATGTCCTTTTATGTGAAAATATAGATGAAGTGAGAGCTCTAGAGCTGATATTCTTGGCACATTTTTTTACCAAACAAATTAAAGGAGTGTATATTATGCTTGTCCAATGATTCCCTAGCATGATAGATACCCACGTAGGTTCTGAATCATGTATATCATTTGTTTGTTGTGTTGTTCTATGCACACACATGCATGTTTCTTGTGGAAGGTATTCGTTGAACAACTTACAGTGTACCTCACACCAAGTACAATTTGTTTATCCAGAAGCAATAGAGCTCATGATTATATTATTATTGATGGTCAGATATCCCGTCTAGGTTCAGATATATGCCATGTTTAATTTGGTATATTTTTTCTATCTTTTGTTCATTCACGCAGAACTTTGTATGGATATTTTGACTTGTTTGTACTTCCTACCCTTAAGGCTTACTTTAGCTGCTAATAACATGATCATACTATCATTCAACTTAGAATGCCACAGCCAGTATTATTTCGGATGTTGATTTGGATTTTACCATGCACACATGTTGATTTAGATGCTCGCCTTTTTAGCTAAAGATGTATAAAAAATAAATCATGTGCAATAAAAAAGACCTTTGTTTGTTGTTGTTTCTACTTGGCAGGCAGTTCGTTGAATAGACATGGGGGGAGGAACATGAGTAACTTTGAGGAGGACATTGGGGAGGAACATGATAGACATTGTGGACGAACGATGAAGATGCAAGCTTTGTTCCTCTAGGGGTACAAGAGATATCTGTGAGTAATTAAGGTTAGCTTGGATTTCAAGTAGGCAAAGAAAAATGATTGTTTTTCTTGGAGAAGGTGACACACATCGCAAGTGATATATTGTCGGAGTGGGGTGACGATAGACTATATTGATGATGTTATTCGAGTGGGATGACTACAAGCACAGTAGCCGGTAGAAAGAAAATTGAGAGCCCGACAATGCACACACATTCAAATGTGCACTTATAGAAGAAAGGAAACGAGAAAATAATGATAATTTCTCTTAATAAATTCCTTATTTTATCCAGCTAATTGTCATGTAGTTTTGTATACATTATATAATACCTTTCTATTGAAAATTGTCATCACTGTATATTTCTCGCTACTTTGCATTTGGTATTCGTGTTCTTAACTGACACGCTAACGCATTGAAAGTTGATAATTGTCTTATCTAAAGATGGCTAAAATGATCGAAAGTCGCTAGAACCGTGTGCTTGAGAAGGAGATACATGAGAGTGAAAAAGGTAAACACTGACATAAATAACACACCTTAGTAATAAAATATGTTGGTTGTTGGAGGGTTTAGGAAAGAGGTATGTTGGAGGGCTAAGAAGAGGGAATGAAATGCGTGGGTATTTGGAAAAAAATATTGTGCTTATGGGCACCCATCAAAATCAAGTAAATTATCTTTATATCTTGTTTCCCGTGGCAACGCACGGGCACTCAACTAGTAAGCAAACAAAAACAGCAGTCAATCGAACCAAAACGTGTCGGTAGACAGAGGAGAGGAACAAGGCAGCTATGCCACGCACACCAAACCGCACGGGCACAACAGAACACGTCCAAGAGAGAGGGAAAGAAGCAAAAATACCAATCTATATCTATATCTATACCTAATAATAAAGGAAGAAGTGTTTCTCTCTTTGTCCGTCACAATGCGCTTTGGTCCATCGAGAAAGGCGCGTTTGTTTTTAGTTTGATCGGTTGTGCACCGTTTCCTTGGTCGATGGTTAGTTGTCCAAGCAGTAATAAAATTGAAGGCCTGGTCAGGCCACCTCACCCCGCCGAGTCGGCTGGTGGAGCTCTCACCGCCCCTTTCCAGCACCACGATAAGAGACACGGTCCTCCGCGGCCGCCACAGGCGGATCTGGCTCATAGAACCCTTCTTCTTTCAGAAGACCCGGCTTGATGTCCGCCTTGCAGATGCGCCAGCCGGATCCGGACAGGTCATACGGCGATGCAGAGACCCTACCCCATGAGGCTTCTGCTCCAGGGGTCCGGTATCACGCCGCCCTCCACGCGTAGACCTCCAACCCTGCCTCCCTCTCATCTCTGTACGTATGCGCGGCAAGGAGCAGGACATGGACGACCGGCTCCATCAGTCGTGACCTACAACCCTGCATAACCGCTACAAATCTTGTGGGCAGGCAGTATCTATCTGGAGCATTGATTTTCTTTTCTTTTCTGTATCTATGTTCATGCCCTTGATTATACCCAGCTTGTGCGATTTTAACACGTTTCTCTACTTAGCTCCTGCTCGGTAAGAGGAAAATTTGGCAGATATAGATAATATGTGTTGAGTCAATTGTCGCCTAAACCGGGGAAGGAGAATGATGTGGGCTCGAGGGTTCTGGTCTCCAGAACCATGCTGCGATAGGAGCGAGATGTACGGCTTAACGACGACCTGACCTTCCTCTCGACATCGACATACGCAAATTGACAACTACATAGCGGGTATGTTTGAGGTGTTCCACCCTGATTCGATTCAAAGTTTTTTGTAATCCCTGATGCCTAAACGTGAAGCTGCTACCTAGGCCTTTTTGAGACAGATATACTGGAACAACCTTTCCTGATTGGTTTTTTTTTAGTCATGCAATTAGTCTTTATAATCCATGAACCACGAACGTGAAGCTGCTACTGAGTCCTTTCTGAGACAGATATACTACAGCCTTTCCTGATTGGATTTTTCTCAATCGTGCAATTATTTTTTTATAATCCATGAAGCATGAACGCGACGCTGCTACTGAGTCCATTTTGAGACAGATCTACTGTGTCCTTTCCTGATTAGGTTTTTTTATCTTGCAATTGGCATGGTGTGAAGTCGAAAAAGCGTTTATTTTCATGGTTTTTGGTGACTACTAATTGGATTTTTTTGATCTTACAATTGACATGGCCTAAAGTCGAAAAAGCGTTTATTTTCATGATCTTTGGTGACTATCTTGGTGGAGTCCCTGTATCAGGTAGATACATTCTTCATGTAGGTCTCAGCTGCCCATTGATTGTTTAATGTAGAACTCATGAGAATTTTTGGAGCATCTCGCTATGATGAAGAGGGTGCTCAGAGCATTATTTGCGAAGATCATTTGGTGTTATGTGCTTATTTGTTCCTTATGTGTAGTTGACATACTGAGAAATATGTGAAAGAGGCATTTAAACTGGCATGAAGCATATCCTTCACGAGAGAGCATGCAAGCTGTCATGAAGCTAGGGCAGCTTCAGGTATTTTCCATGTCACGTTGCTCTAACAACACCAACATTTAAGTATTTGTGGCTCACGTTGTGATCGATCTTTGCAAGCAGAATTTGGTGATGCAAAATTTGGACCATTCTGCTGGGGACTATTGCAAGGGCTGCTTAGGTATGGTCCGGCAAGCCGTCTAATAGCTCAAGATGCGCTTAAGCATTAATTATTGACGGAGAAGATAGAGAGAAGAAGAAGAAGAAGGCGTGCCTTTAGTAGAAAACACTGACAGCGGCTTCAACAGAATGGAAGGTGGAAAGATGGAACACCTAGACCGATGCTTATTTCATGTACTTATAGCAACCAGCAAGAGCCTCCTTTGTATTTGGTGCCCGGTTACTTCATTCTGAACGAGCATCGACTAAGATAGCAGCCTCGACCGATTATTTGTAGGATAATATCAACTTTGAAGCCAAATGTTCAGGTACAATGCGCTACTCCCTCTGTTCCAGAATATAAGATATTTTAGCTTTTGTGAAACGAATGTATCTAGATATCTCTTATATGTGGATTTACTCTGAACCTATAAACCAAAAGACATCTAGCTACATTTGCTTTACAGAAGCTAAAAGATTCTTATATTTTAAAATGGAGGGAGTACATATTTTTGTGTGGCATGTACATGACCTCGATGGGAGGGCATGGAGCACATGGTCGCAAGCATGCGGTAGCCTCGACTAGGACGAGTAGATACACACGAGCATCGATAGGAGCACAAATCAAGAGCATCAATAGGAGCACAAATCAATATGTAACAACACACGAGCAGTTTTCATGTATTGTTCTTAAAATATAATCTATTCGTGAAAAAAAAACCTAGAAGGTCAACAACCATGTTCTTCCGTAGTAACGCGCGGGCATTTTACTAGTCAGGTCACATGACCACAACAATCACAAGCAAAGGCAGCCGAAGCCAACTTGTCAACGCATCGGAGCAAGGCACACGAAAAAAAAATCCCAATCAAGCGAGACCACCGATCAGGCAAACAAACAAGAACACCAATTAAACGAAGCAGACCGTGTCGTCCGTACCACCAAAGAAGAAGAGAGGCGAACAAAACGCTACTGAGTACACGCGTCAGCTGCTTAAAAATCAAAACCGGACTCAAAATTCTCACAAAAAGATAAGCAACCATACATAGGATAGTATGTATACTATAGCTGTTGTTCCCATTCATTTTGTTCTTGTTTTTCTCGATGCTATGTTCTTTCTAGCAGTGCTGGCCTCGTAGCACTACGTGTGAATCCATTCTAAATCATGATACCATGAAAGTGCATGGAAGATTACTGCATATGTACACTTTGGGCGTGTTTGTTTGTTTGGGCCCAAATTTCCCGTTTTCCCTACTTGGCCCGTTGGGTGCTACATGAGGGGAGATTGTGCTTGTGACAACTTAGGAACTTTGTTTGGCTTTCTGCATTCATGTTTCTTGCAAATCTGTTCAATTGTTTGGTTGTCCAGATTGTAGTTTTTTCCCTGCTAATGCATTTCTCAAGTGTTTGGTGTGTTGCTTTGCACATGATCACATGGGTTATGATTATCCTTTTCAAATTTTGGTGATCTTACCACACAGTCCACACACAAGACATGATCACAATAACAGTCACATACAATATTACTAGCTACAACACATATATACACTACCATACAACAGTAATCAGGGGTTCTAAATTACACCCTGATCAAAATAACCATCAGCCACCAGGGGCTTAACCCCTGGTGAAACGAACCATCAACAGGGGCATGATGCCCCTGAACCACCAGAGATTTAAACCCCTAATCAAAAGCATCCATAGTTCACCAGCACGAGTTCTCCATCAGCAACTACCACTACTACTTACAAACTAACATACTATAACATCAAGACCGCCGGCGTCTAGCCGTGGTCTGGGCAGGTGTACTGCCTGGCGCTGGAGGAGCCAGCCTTGTAGATCGTCATCTTGACGATGAAGACCTTGAGCTTGAAATCCACGACGTCGTCGCGCTCCATGTCATACTTATACACCAGATCGGGCCAGTTCTTCCTGGATGCGAACTGGCCGGAGAACCAGTCCACCTGCACCCACTCAGCGCACTAGCGGAAGGCAGTGACTGGCACGGCATGCGGCAGCGGGATCCTAATCCAGTTCCTCAGTCCCAGCTGGAACGCCAGAGGGATCACCGGCATGTGGAGATCAACAACATCCAGCGAGACAATGAACCGGCGAGGGACCTCGTCGATCTGGTGGTGGGCAAGCTTTGGCTGCCGATCCTTCTTGCTCTGCGGCTGCGCAGCCACCTCCACCCTGCCGATGACCACGGGCTTCATTGCCCAACGGTTAGTTGGGAGCACGTCTTGAAAACCTGGTGGGGGTGCCAGTCACAGTCAAACTTAACGACCTTGGTATGAAGCAAAACGAGGTCAGCAACATACATGTGGCATGATACAAACATGGAGCAAAGTACTTGGCAATGGACATGCACACGGACAAAGTAACATGAACTAAGTACTAGCACTGCCCAATTGGGCAATGCGCATGATACAAACATTGCCCAACTTGGCAATGGACATGCACATGGGAAAAGTAGTAAGAACTAAAAATAGCATTGCCCAATCGTACAACGCACATGATAGAAACATTACCCAGTTTGGCAATGGACATGAACAAGGCCTAAGTAACACGAACTACTAGCATTGCCCAATTAGACATGAACAAGGCAATGGCAATGCACATTATAGTATATTGGATTTGTATCCTCAATCTGGCTAAGTACCAAGACATCATCCAAATTGAGGATTTCGCAAAATTGAAATCCCAAATTCGTAGCACATTATGAAATCCATTAGTACCTAGTGTGGAAAAAGCCCCAAATCGCTCATTCACATCTATAACTGACTAGATCGAGTCCTAACCGCCATTGATTTAGTACCAAACCCTAACCGCTACGTAGATCAGGAACTTACCCTGGTCGGTGGGGCCGACACCGATGAAGAAGGACTAGTAGAAGTGGCCGTTGGAGCTTGAGAAGACGGCTAGGGCGTGGGGGTTGGGGTCGCCGGCACGGGCGAAAAACCCTTTCCAACTCGGCGCGGGAAACTCCGACAAGTTGGATTGGGGCTTTCCCGGCCGCCTTGGCCACGTATGTGGCTTCCTACTAGGTTTTAGAAGACGTTGCCGCCGCCACACTCGCCGCCGTTGCCGCCCGTGTTGGGCGCGCACAGAAGGGTGCCGGATCCCCGAGCGACCTCGCCAAGGCCGCCTCGCCGCCGGCGGCAAGCTTCTCCAGTTGTACGGCCGCCCACCGCCCATGCGCACTGACATCGCCGATGCTAGGGCCGCGGAACGGGGGTGGATGAGGAGGAAGAGGAGGAGGAGGGGCGGCCATGGTTGGGAATCGGTGTGAGGGACAGAGGGAGTGAAGTGAGCGGTGAGCGGAGTGTCCTGGGAGTTAAGCCAAAAATGCCCCGTCTCCCGCGCTTCCCCACGTGTGCAAGGGGTAGGCACGTGGCGCTCGACAGGGCATGGCCTCGTGGAAACGGCGAAATCGGCGTTCCCAGTGCAAATTTTTGTCCTGCTTTAAGAACTGTGCCATGCAATAATTCCGTGCGACCCAGCAAGCCAAACAGGCTTATTTCTTCCCGTGCCGTGCGAGAAACGGAAATCAACCCAACCCAATCACGGCCTTTGCTTGATGGTCCTGAAAAATTGGTTGTCGCATGGTTCAGCTTAGGGTTGCAAATGCGGGGCCCGCTTAGGCCCGCATAACTGGGTGGTGAGTACAAATTGTATTACATACACATATCGGAACCGGTCTACAAATTATACTAAACTGACATGAGCTGAGACTAAACCTCTTGCCCGCTTACCCGCCCCGCTTGCATCCCTACTTCAGTTGTTGCGTGGTGTGACAAGTGGAGGATGATCAAGATTTCTAAGTTGCAACTTGCTGATGAGCATGTACATATCATTTGCCAAATGTGGCACGATGGACTTGAGCATGCGTCGGTATAATGGATGCAAGCACGGGAATAATTTTTTGCCTTTTTTATTTGAAAAAAATTCTCTTTTTTCTTTTTATGAAAGGGATTTGTCTCTGGTTTCATTAATGATACCACAATAGAGATTCAGATAATACGAAAATAAAATAGCAATGTTAATTACTAACTATGAAAATTGAAAAAACACAAGAAAGACGATCACACATCTTATCTACTACCTTAACTATTCGATACAAAACAAAAACATCAGAATCACATTACACATGTTATGTAATACCTTAATTATTTCACACATGTTATGTAATACCTTAAGTATTCGGTACAAAATGAAAAAACAACAGGGAAACACATCACACATCTGAACTACTACATTACTTGTTTATAAAAAGAAAAAACAGCAAGAATCACATCACACATCTTAACTGCTAGGTTAATTATTCACACAAGACCAAGAAACACATCATACATCTTAACTACTAGCTTAATTTTTGGGAACAAAACAAAGAACAACAAGAGTCACATCACATGTCATCTTTAGCCACGACCTCTAGCTTTTCCTTAAGAGGAGCCAACACATTGACTACAGCCAAGCACATTGACTTAATCATGTTTACCTTATCTTGCATTTTTTTGTTTTGCTCCTTCTGGGCTCCACTAAAACTCCTCGTCGAACATCTTGAATTTCTTGACTTGTGCAAGCCTCCACATCGCAAACAATGCACGACGAGTGCGGTTCATTCATCCATTCCACCATAATGCACTTACGTAATTTATAGTGCCACCCCAACGAACTTCCGACCAGTGTTCACGCCCTTGTATTATTCGAGTCGATGCGGGAATAGCCCGAGTCACACTGCTGCCATGTCTCATGCATCTGTGTTGTCTCGGTTCTCGTTATGGATCCACTTGGGGCATTTTGTTGTCCTAAGAAGGAAGGTCCCAATCGTTCCTCATAAAAATCAAATAATCCAACAATAAAATGATCGACGAAGAAAACCAACAAACTGATGATAACGTATGATGTGGCCACCGCACTCAACCTCATTATTGATCAACATCATCTTGTTTTATCGCCGTGAATGTGCCCGCCGAAGGATTTGAACGTCTACCGTGCAAGATAGGTTGGTATAGTGCAGAGATAATGATGAGTGGGTCGATGAGTGGGGATATAAATAATTGTAAGAAACAACTCTTTGTGGTGGAACACACAAGTCAGCGACACGGGCTTCACAATGTATACGACTATTGTCTAGTGGTGTACCCACTTAAAACATCATGAACCATTCATGGCGCACCAAATAATACATGTGTTCATCTAGAGCGAATTACCTAGCGCGCCACCCTGATGTGCTGACATAGTATCTATCGCGGCGTGTATATAGTCACCAACTTTAATATTCGCTGTGAAAGGGTGATCCACCGGTAAAAAAAACTTTACCATTACTTTTGTCTTGTGTCGTAAAAAAAGTGCTAGCTATGGGGGTATGTTTGTGGTGTTCCATATGCCTACTGCATCTCGTCTTGCAGTGCACGCCGGAAGATTCTAGAACAAGGTAGTCTCATTCGCTAAACTACTCGTGTGGAGCACCTCTCTAGGAAAGTAGCACATATTTTATACACCCGGAGATGAACTGAACAGTCAATCTCAAAGTCAAAATGAAGCCCTGGGTGGCGAATCGAACATGCAAAGACCAAAGCCGAACAACTAGTCATGCGTTGACAACATTTATACGTGACATACTACCTAGCTTGGCTCAGCTCATTCATGAAACGCGATGTGCACGAACAAGGAAGACCGTGCGTGTAGAGGTGTAACTTCTTATAAACTAGCAATGTGGGACTAAAAATTAGTCCCACCCCTTGCCATGCATGAATGGCAAAGTGACCATTGTGATTTCACTAGGAATTATTGCTGGAATATAAACAGGGCTAGCCCAATAATTTCAACATTAAGTATGCAAATTTTCCTAAAATGATTTATGATTTATGCTCTAGTTTTTTCGGTATTATTGTGATATTACCATAATTTAGCCTTCTACCATCCCTCTTTCGTCACAAGAATCATCAAAGAGTCTCTTGATGAATCCCAAAAGTTTTGATGACAAGAACCACCGGGCCTAGGAGCCTTATTGTGACCAACATAAAACACTAATTTCCTAGTATCCTCAAGAGAATATGTAGCTATAAACTCATTTATAACTACTTGGTTAGGTAATCCATATGATGGCACATTGGGTGCAACTCTGGGCATACCTTCTACCTTTGGAGCAGCGGGATGCTATGTCTTCTAGCCGCACTCGGCTCCTTACGGTTGTTATATGCTGATTATTTTTTGCTCGTTGATTTTTTTATCAACATTGGCTGATCCGTGAATTGTAACCGCTACTAAATAATACTCTTTTAATAAAGGGCTATGTGCATCGATTGATGCAGAAGCCGGGGTGATCATCCCCCATTCCAAAAGAAAAAAAGCTATAAACTCATTGAGCTCAGGCTCAATAAAATCCTCAAACGTAAAGTTCACAAAGAGGAAATTATTATTGAGAGAGTTTCCCAACTCAAACATAAAGTTCACAAAGAGTAAATTATTGGGAGAGTTTCCAAAGAGTATTTTGTAGTAATCACAGAGTGATTTTTCTGACAGTCTATGCAAACAAAATTTTCCTTTTAAGGTTTGTTTCATTGTTGAGTCATGCATTGTTTGTATTGTTCCCTATAGGTGGTATGCGTGCTTTGACTAAGCATTTCCGATTCATGTTTAAAATGCTTTTTTGGGCCATTTGATGATGACCCACTAATTGGTTTGCTTGCAAATCAAAATGACTTAACCCTTGACCCTCCACACAAAGGCACTTTCACCTTGCCCTTTACATTCTGAGAGCCTACCAAATTAGCTTCTCCTTCGCCCATTGACATGTGCATTATCCTTCAGGTGCCCATTGTTAACATATACGGTGCGGCCCAACGAAACGCCCGTATGAAGATATACCAAGGTCCATGACGTCCATAAAGGTTTGGCTAATACAAAGCATACGAGGACACCGACTCCAAGCATAATAAGGCAAGAAAATTTCAAGTTATCCTCTATACAAACACCAACTTGTAACCGACTCGTATTGGTACCTAAGACCTTGCCTCCTCGTATATAAAGGCTAGAAGGACCAACATGAAGGACACGCCACAATTTACAATAGATCCAGACAACCATGAATCTAGTCATAGCACCGCTATAACCTAGATCGTATCTAGCAACCCAGCGATTTTATACTCTCCATCAATAATGATCAGACAAGTAAGAATATGGTTTCCTCTACGAGAGCCTAAACCTAGGTAAATCTTTCCTCCCTTATTTGTCTGATAAGCCGACGAAATCACTAGCGCACCTCTTTTCCCTGAAACCCAATTCCATAACAATGGACATTGCCGAGGTTACCCCTCATCAATTGACGTCGTCTGTGGGAAATTTGGGCGCTGGAGTCATGAATTTGGCGGCTTCAGCCCCTACAATCTACGACTCGTCGTCTGGGCGAGATCCTTCACCGTCAATGGTGGACATATGCGCTTCAGCATGTTCAACTTCATTGACAACAAAAGGCAGCAATTCCGATTGCTTCACCGCTCCAGGCTACTCGGTTGCAGATGAATCTGCACTGATACGATTGGAAAACTACGTCATCACCACACGCATTTCGCTTGATCCGGTGGAATCCCAAGATGGTGGAATCAAATGTGTCAACGTATATTTAACTTTCCGTCGAGAACAAAGAAATCGAGACTAGAACTCGGGGTCTAGGCATGGCGCATAGCCACAAGATCCGTCGAGTAAGTTCACTAGAGGCCAGAAGATGATCAACCAAGACTCAAGATTAGTCCAAGCAATCACTGCCAGCAATGAAGGCATCGATTCCCGATGTTAAAAGTTCAGATCAGATTCAACTCAAGTCAAGTCGCATGGAGAGGAAGAAATTGATTCTTCACCATGTGATCTTGTCCCTCGCAAGTGGAGAGAGAATATATGCATCAAACAAACGTGACGGAGGGCATCTTGAAACCGTCTTCGTCATGGCCTCGTGGATCAGACAGACTCGACGAGTTCAACTACGCAAGCTACCTCTTATAACTAGTCAGATGGCAGGCGCACACGTAGCTCGATGATCCGATACCTACTAGCTTAGCTATGGTTTACCATTCAAGATATCGCAAAAATCAGTGAAAAATGGGACATACACACTACAAAGGACGTGGAGAGACGACTAGTCCGCTACGCGACTCGCCGTCGCATCAATTTTGGATAATTTCGGATGACAAAAAGCCGTCGACTCTGTATGCACAACGTGACTCACTGCCACGTCGACTCTGGTCCGTCGACCTCGACTACATGATTGCGTTGACTCTATGCCCGGGGGTTGCGCCACGTCCGCCATGTCAACTCCATGTCCACCTCGCGACTTCGTCTGTCCGGCAACCCGCCTGTCACATGGCTCCCGCGACCCTCCGGTCGCATCGACTACAATCTCAACCACTCATTGCTGCGTCGACTCCCGTCCGCCGGTGACCCGCTAGTGACCCGCCACTACATTATCTCCGTGTGACACATAGACTCTATGCCCGGGGGCTATGCCAACCTGCTACTGCGTTCAGTCCCGTCCACCAGCGACCCTCCACTGCGTTGACTCCGTGCGTCGCATCGACTCTACGCCCGGGGGCTGCGCCAACCCACTATTGCATCAACTCGCTATCGAGATCGGCGTGGGCAACCCACTGCCTCGTCGATACCATCTGCCACGTGACTCCAGTCTGCCGGGTCGACTACGCCCGCCATGTGACTCCATCGACCTTGACCACACGTCTATTGCATCGACTCCGTTGACCGCGCGGACTCTACACTCTGGGGATCCCACCGTACGACCTGCTACCTCCATTGGCTGCGGCGACCTGCTATAATCTTTGGTTGGCAACCTGCTAATGCATGTAAAATACATACATGAACTTTGTAGTTTATTGCTACATATTCCCACATATTAGCAACTTATATAATGTTATATCCATGCTTTATATTGTTTTTTTTTGGAATTTACCAATGATCCTCTTTATTTTGGTTATAACTCTATAGAATAAGAATTCTCTGTTTTATGTATTTTTATCTTTTAGGGACCTAAACAAAGTCAAACAGAGATAGGATTTTTGGCGCGTCATTTTTTCACAGAGAGAAGGACTTGGATCACTTGGACCTCACCAGGGGAGTTCGGAGGCCCAAAAGAGGGCAGGTGGCGCGAGCCCCACATAGGCTGCACCCCCATGCATATTTCCCTCCTCGAGCGTCGCTAGCCGTCTGTCTTCATCTCCAGATCATCACCTTGACCTAAAAATTCCTATATAAAGGTCTCTCGATGCGCACCTATAGTTGAGCGTCATAGAAACATCGAAATACCAAACCGAGATAGAATCAGCAAAGGTTGGAGGGGGAAACTACACCACAACCGCCGCCAGAGAGATCTCTACCTTCTCCAACATCTCCATCATCATCACCATGATGAAGAGGGAGTAGTCCACCTCTGTACTATTGGTTTGTGGTAGTAGCTTGATCTATTTCTATCTTGTTTTATGATTGATCTAGTACCATATGAGCTGCCCAACATGATTATGATTATATATGTAATTCTTATGTGGTGGATTTTTATTCTATGAGTTAATATTTGAGATTGGAATCTATTTATATGTAAGATGTATGTGTAGATGCATATAATGTACCCCATTATTAAGTGTTTGTTTTGGTCCAATTTGAATGAGAGAACATGTGTGGGGGAACATGTGTATTAGTTTTTGTTGCGAGGTGAACATGTGTATTAGTTGGAGTAACATGGTGGTAGTGATTGAATAGTGACAACAAATTGAAGATCTACTATGGTTTTTACATATCTTTTGTTGCATCACTAGGGATTGAGTGGATTTATGTGCCATAATTATCTACTGACAGCTAAGATAATATTGTTTGTTAAAGATAGCATATTTGTTATTCAAACATCATGTCAAAATACCTAAGGCTATGCTTTGTTAATTCTTAATTCTAGATTTATTGGAGTTTTTCCTTTCTAGAGGAGCATAAGATAGTTGTGTTGCATCAGCTCTATGATAGGACGTGATGCCCATATAAATGCTAATAATACACATAATGAAGTTTTATAAATATTATATTGCTTATGAATTGTTTTATGTCCACTACACTTTATGAGATAATAGACAAGTGAGCCATGAACCCTGGTCCAATTTTAATCATAAGAAACAACTATCCAATGCCATTGACATCCGTAATATTTTTCACATTAATTAAATCCAAAATACCAAAAATACTTTAACTATTAGCAAAAACAAACCAAAACCCAAAAATACCTTTCTAGTATTGTTATTTCTTTGCTTGCCTAGTCATAGATTGTTTTACTATTATTTATTTACAAATTTATTTCAAGTTTACTAATATGAAACCTTGTGCTTCACAACCACACTATGGAGTTGGGGACACAAGACAATTACTTTGTTTTGTAGGTTGCCTGAAGAGGAAAAACAAAAGATACTCGAAGCCAATTTCCTGATAGTTCGATATAAACCCTTTAGTCACTCTTGTGGGGAAAAGCCATTTGCTACAACACTATGCACTTAGAGTCCCAACGAGTTGGTACACATGGAGTTGTTTCCATCAAGAATATTTTCTGGCACCGTTGTCGGGGAATTGCAGGAGGTGCATCACAACTACATCATCATCAAGCTAGGATCACACTACAAACTCCCACGACAACTGCTAGAACATTTTCTAGGGTCATTGTCGAGGAATTGGAAGAGCATCTCACAGTGGTTGTAGTGCGTGGTTAAACTCCCATGGCAATATCTAGAATTTTTCTGGTGTCGTTGTCATCAAGTTTGGAGAAAGCACCTTCTTAGCGCCATCATCACCAATTTTGTGCAAACACCTAAGCTTGGGGAGGTTACACCACTGTGACCTTTTCTTTTCCTTTAGATTTATAAATCATTTTTAGTTTTCTTGTTATTGTCTTGCATTTGAATATCATCTAAACATAAAAATCCATAAAAAATAGTGTAAACTTTTATTGCAAACATGGGAGAAAGAAATACAAAATTTTGTGACTACACCAATACCCCTAATGATTAATTCATTGCTAGGCCTATCACAACATCTGAAATTACAGATCATAGTTTTGAAATTAGTCCTAGGTTACTTAATATTATTGCTAAAGTATCAGAGAATGTGTCCCGTGAAGGAACAAGGGGTCTAACAAGCCCTGCGTTTGCGAGGGGGATGAACACGCGCTCTAATCTTCTCAACAACGGTGATGACAGCAGAGTACCAGCATGATAGAGAGTGACACTAGGGCTTTTTACCCAGGTCTGGGACCCTCGTGGGGAGGTAAAATCCCTACTCTTGCTTTGTTGTATTACTTGCGGTGTCTCGCGAGGGTGCAATGGTGGATGAATATCTAGGCTTTGAGATTGTAGGGATCGACCCCTTCTAAGCTAGGAGAATGCCTCCCTATATAGTGGCGTCAGGCCTATTCCCCCCTCGTGGGCGAGAAGGGTCACCACATTGCCTCCCTCTGAAGTCCCGATCTACAAGACCACTTCGTGTGGACTCAGTCCTGCGTCCTGGAGGCTCCCACCTTCTCATAAAGCTAACCCCTTCGACGCCGCTTGGCGCCACATGACGTTTTCGGTATCCTCCCTTGCACCAAAATGGCAAAAGAGAGAGCTGCCACTGCTGAGGTTGTCCATCCTGCTTTAACACCGAAGGGCCAGACCGACTCCTCTTTACCGAGGCGGTCCGGGGGTCCACGGTCCAGCTGGGGTGGAGCGTGCTTGTCAGGTTGTGTTGTCCTTGTCACCTTTGCTGTGTGATTACAATCGTGCCCCTGAGACATGCGCCGAGGTATCCGATGCGCGTGGAGGGCTAAAGAACCTTATAGTGCTCCCTTCCCGAGGGGTGTCCTCGTGAAGCGGGGTCAGGTGAAGTCGAGGCTTGTGGCCTATGAGGGACTACCCTTACGCTCCCCTCCTGAGGCATCACTTTTGGCATCATAGCCTCCGTAGGGTGTCGCTACTCAGGTGGTGGGCCTGTCGGCCAACGGGGCATGGCACCCCGGTTACCAGGACCCCGACAGTAGCCCCTGGGCTCTTGCCATGTGTGTGTCCCTTGGTGGACACAGAGGGGAAAGGGACCAAAAATAGTCATCGGGCCCAGTGCCCTCCTGGTCGACATGAGTCTGTCTCCACGCTCATCCCTACCGTGCACACGAAATGGTCGTCGATCCTTCGTCACCGATTGCGATAACGCCTTTCCCTCGAGAGTTGTTCCCATGATGTGATGGCGCGTGGGGGGGAGCCTATAGTTAATGCCGCATGCCTAACGCAGTGACGCATCCCCTTGCCTTGCCTTGCTTAATCAGGGCACATGCATGCTGCCTTCTTCCAGACGAGATTTTGTTTGCTCCTTTGTCCCTTCCTTCTTGTTTCAAAGAGCCGAGGTTCCACTTCTCCCCATGGCGCCTAAACGCTTCTCTACTGAAGGGCAAGTCCGCAATGGCGGAGGCGGGGGAGATCCCGCTATTGAAGCGCGATGGCTCAAAATGTAGAGCTCGTTGGGAACCCCAAGAGGAAGGTATGATGAGCACAACAGCAAGTTTTCCCTCAGTTATGAAACCAAGGTTATCGAACCAGTAGGAGCAAGGAAACAAATGCAAGGTGTTGCTAGAAACTTGAAATCCTGCACAACACAACCACATAACTTTGCTCCCAACTTACAGTGAGGTTGTCAATCTCACCGGTTTTGCTGAAAACAGAGGATTAAATGTATTGTGTGGAAGATAGTAATTGCTTGTAGAAAGTAAACAGTAAATAGTAACAGTAGAAGGTATAGCAATGGTAAAAGCATGGACCAGGGTCCATAGTTCACTAGAGGTGATTCTCCTTAAGATAGATAACATGCTGGGTGAACAAATTATAGCGGGGCAATTGAGAGATTCGAAAAAGCATACAATGCATATTCTAGACATCTTGACTCCTATGAGACTTGATTGGGCATTACAACATTATACATAGACCGTAATCCAACTGCATCTATGACTAATAATCCAACTTCAGGTTATCATCCGAACCCCTTCCAGTATTAAGATGCAAGCAACAGATAATTGCATTAAGCATTATGTGTAAAGTAAACAATACGATTGCCCCATGGACAAAGGATTGTTGTTTTCTCCCTAGTAGCAACAACACATCTACAACCTTAGAGATTTCTGTCACTTCCCTAGATTACTAGAGGCATGAACCTACTATCGAGCATAAATACTCCCTCTTGGAGTTGCAAGTATCTACTTGGCCAAGATAGTTACAAACAACAGAGAGCATGCAAGATCACAAATAACATAGACATGATAGAAACAATAATCAATCTAAAATAGCATCTCAATATCCATCGGATCCCCACAAACACAACATGTAAGATTACAAATAGATGATCTTGATCATGAACGGAGCTCACAAGATCTAAACATGATAGCACAAAGGAGGAGAACCAACCATCTAGCTACTACATGGACCCATAGTCCAAGGATGAACTACTCACGCATCACACCGGAGGCATGCATGGTGATGAAGAAGGCCTCCAGGGTGATCTCTCCCCTCTGGCAGGGTGCCGGGAAGAGCTTCAGATCCCTCCCGATCTAGGGATGGAGATGATGGCGGCTATAGACTCTTTCGTGGAATTTTGATCGGGTGCTTAGGGTTTTTGTCCCGGGAGGCTTTTATAGGCGAAGGGGCAAGGTTGGTGGAGCACCAGGGGGGCACACCTCCTGGTGGCGCGCCCTAGGGATGGCCACCCTACCACCAGGTGTGGCCGCCTTGGTGCGCCACTTTGTCTCCCATCCGGACTCCTGAGAATATTTCCTTACTAGCTTTTCTGAAACCAAAAACAGCAAAAAACAGGCAACTGGCACTATGGCATCTCGCTAATAGGTTAGTCCCAAAAAATGTATAAAAATACCTCAAAGTGTGAACAAAACATAAGAAAGTAGATACTAAACAATCATGGAACATCCATAATTATAGGTACGTTTACGATGTATCAACATCCCCAAGTTTAACTCCTGCTCGGCCTCGAGTAGGTAAGTGATAAAAAGAATAATGTTTGGGGTGACATGCACCATCATATTTGTAAAGCATTGATAGCTGGGATCAAAGTACTCTAACATGAACATAAAATACAGAGTTCTAACAATAGGACATAACAACTATGTTATAACATGAAAAAGGTACAAACAAAAGATTTATGAATAATAATGTATTTAAAAGACATTTAAGTGATATTACAAGTTAAAAACTAAATGATCATAGAGGCTAAGGTGACTGGTTCATAGTCTTAACATGGTGTAAGCATGTGCCAAGTCAACCCAAATAAAGCATCGAAGGAGAATACCACAATATTATGCTTTTGTATGCAAAAACAACGCATGATTCTTTCAAGGCACATTATGCAATCCCAATTGTTTGGAACAAGTCATGCTACAACAATAATTACTAAGATAAAGTTAAAGAAATAAAAAACATGACATGATAAAGTCTAGGCCACAGTCAAAACAAAACTCCTTCTGTACCACTTATAAGCATAAACTTTCCTACTCTTTTCCAATCACCAATCAACTTATTTGAAATATCATATGAATGCAGGGGTCCATCAAATTTATTTAAGCAAACTAAACAACAAAAACTAAAAGCAAGAATGAAGATGCTCCAAGAAAACACAATTGTGCATGAAACAATAAAAATGAAGTGTTTGGAAGAAAACCTAAGATTTTTATTGATGAAGAAGGGGATGCCTTGGACACCCCCAAGATTTGACGCTTGTACTTCTTGAATATTTCTTGGGATGATACGGGTGGCATCCCGAAGCTTGAGCTTTTGTCCATACTTCATCTTATCACATTATTCTTCCACTACACTTGAAAATTTTCCTTCATACAAAACTTCACACAATCCTCATTAGCAACATTAGTGTATTTAAGATAATTGGTCCTATGGTTTAGTTTCATCACAAGTAAAACTTCCATTAGAACACAAGGTACTGTATCAATTCCTTCTAAAATCTCAAGTGATCAAAGAGAACTCAAAGAGAAAGAGATTAAGAGGCAAATGCAAATAATGGCAGAAATCTGTCAAAACAGACCAGCATGTAAAAACCAATTTTTTTAACACCTTCTGTTGCTCAAATCTAAAAGTGCTGAACTACGAAAGTTATATAATTACCTGGGGCAGAATCACAAAAAATTACAGCTCAATCTGACGTACATAGATTTTGCACGAATTTTTACAGTGGAGCATAAAAATCTGTTTCAGGACAACAACTTTTCCAAGTCTTACTTCTCTCTCATTAGAGGTTATTCTTGGCACAAAAACCAAATAAGTTCTAGAGGATCCTCTCTCAATACTTGTAGCATCCCAATTGTCTAACAATTGTAATGCTACTTGGTCTAGTAATATATTGGCTACTTCCTATATATAATTGTTGCATCATAATTATATCATGCTCATGTCATCATGCCACCTTGCATTTGAGCATCATATAAAACCCTTTCTTTTGGTTCTTCTCTCATATGCATTACTATTTGTATTTGGCTCTTGTTAAATTGTATTTGATTCTTGATAAATGCTTGGTGCCCAAATTGAGTTGGGGGCATATCTTTTATTCCACTCCACCACCTTTCTTTGTCATCACCTTATAATTCCACCACCCTAATTACCATGGCTTTTATTTTATTTGGCATTTACTCTAGCTCATGTGGGTTGGGATGGATTCAATTCTAATTTATTTTGCTTGGCCTTTATTCCACCTTTTGGTAATGCATGGGAATCATGCCATGTTATGTTATTATTGTTGTCACAAAATAAAACATGGCATTTAATACTTTGCATGGGCCATGCAAACACCATCACACTTCTTTTCTTTTGGTTTGCCCTTGGTTTTGAGTGGATCTTTTTATTGTGAGTTTGTTCTCTTCCTCTCATCATCTCCACCTCATCACCCTCAACATCCATGCCATGCATGATCATGTGAGATATCATCCACACCCTTTTCTCCTTTACACATGATCATGCCACATTAAAGAAAACCCTACACCACCTTTCCTCTCTTCTCAATCTCCATGCCATCACCCATACTTGTGGGATCTTAGGATCAACCTAGAGTAAACCCTAACACCTCTCCATTCTCTCTAACCCTAGTTCTAATCTAAACCCTAACCCTTAACCTCACCTCACCTCCCTCCTCTCACCATGCCAAGGCTCCCCTCTCCCTGCCATGCAGGCCCCACCCTAGCTACCCTCTCTAACCTAACCAAACCCTAGACCGAGCCATCTACTCCCTCCTAACCTAGCTAACCCGAACCCTCTCTACTATCTCTCTCTCTCTCGTTGCTCAGCATACCCCACACCGAGCCAGCCCCACAGCCACGCCGTCCCCACCTGGCAGCCCAACCATGCCTGCGCTAGCCCTCCACGCCGAGCACATGCTCGAGAAGGACAAGGAGGAAAGGTGGCACCCGAGCCACGTTTTTCTTTCTCCTCTCTACTGATTCCCCACGGCACCCTCCTCTTCTACTTTCCTCTTTCCCCACGTTTCCTCTACCTCTCCCAGATCCACCCCAGGGCCTTGCCCTCTCCCCTCTTCTTCTCCACCGACGCCATCTCCCCTCTCGCCGTTCACCGTCAATACCACCGCCATTTCCTTGTTCCAACCGGCGAGCGCGATGTGGAGGTGGTCAAGGAGGCCGAGGGGGTTCTTCTGCATCGCCCGGAGCACGCCAGCGAGGAGGAGAAGCCCCACTTCTGCCGTAGTATGTCGACGCCCTCCGAAACCCTAGCGCCGCCGTTCACCAGCTTCGTCGATGTTCTGCTGCGTCCCGCCCCGATCCGCCGCCATCAACCACCCCGCGGCGAGTCCCTCTCCCGCCTAGACACCCTCTGCCTCGTCGTAAAACCCTAGCCGCGACAGGCGTTTCGCCGAGCACTCTCAGTGCGCCGTGGCCGCGAGCGTCTGCACGTCGCCGCGTCACGCAGCGACCTATCTAGTGCTCGTCCGCCCTTCTATTACCATCCCATATCCTACTGCAGCGGCTCCGTTCCTCCGCGCGCACGCCCAGGTCGCGGGATCGAGTCCCCGCGCCGTGCTCGGCCGCCCCGCGAGTTTTCCCCCGTCAGTTCCGTCAGACCGTGGAGAAGATCCACAGTGCCGCTGTGCGCTTTGCATTCCCCCCTCCCAAACTTTTTACCGCTCAACCCGCGCTCCTCGAGACCCCACCTGTCCGTGCCTGTGGGAAGTTTACAAAAACGCACCCGCAGTTTTGTACACTCAACCCGCGCTCCAGCACGACCCCACCTGTCATTCGCAGTGGCTAGTTAGTCCCAGAGTGAGAAAAGCCCGCGGCTGTGTAACGTTATCCGCTGGGCCCAGTCAGCGCTGGCCCACCCACCAGTGACTTGGGCTAAGTTTCGCTGAGTGTAAAAAGTTTCCTGTTTTTCTGTTTAATAAAATAATTTCAGTAATTGTTTAAATTCAAATCAGATTTTAAATAACTTTTAAATTATAAATCCAAATAATACAATTGATATATGTTTTTGAATCAGAAAAATGTGAGGAATTCAAATATGGCCTTCAAAATATTGTTTGAGCACTTTAAAATTTCGAGATAATTAAAATTACAATAAAATGCCCTTTTTCTTAATAAATTAATAACTTTAATTCTATAACTCCAAATTTGACATATAATATGTCTAAATCGATCAGTGCGACGAGCCGTTCCATCCATGCATTCCTCGTTCTGAATTGAAGCATGCATCATGTCATTATTAAAAATCAGAACTGTTTATGACATTAAAACTTGGCTAAATAATTAATAAAATGCTTTATTCCTGCACCACACCTCACCCTTGCCATGCTACTTTAATGCCATGTAAATTGTGCATCATTCATCATGGCATGCTTGTTTGCTTGTCGCATTTTAATTCGTATGCTTGTGCACTTTATTTATGTTGGCCCTTGTTTGTTTGGTTCTTCTTCGAATAGACGCCCAGGAGGAGAATTACCAGGAATCACAGGAGTTCTACCTAGATCCATCTCTCGCTTCAACTGAGCTGCCAGGCAAGCACTATCACATGCTTGCATACATATAGTACCTATTGCCTCTATCTTATTCTTGCATCATTGAGTCGTGATTGCATTAGATTGAATCCCAAGTATTGCATAGCCTTTACTTTTAAACCCCACCGAAGCTTGTTCCTCCAGCTCATGAGCCATTACTACAGGAGTTGTTTGAGCCATGCGAGTCGTAGAAAAGCATGTGTAGGGTATGTGAGTGTCTGATGGATAACGAGGTACCTAAACAACTTAACCTGAGTAGTAATGGGATAACTAATGAAAGAGGCACCGGTGAGAAATATCTGCTATTTGGTTTTTCATGCTCACTTGTGTCCCGTAGGACCCCGAGTACTTGATTCCTGTTCCTTGACTGTTCGCACTATCCACATCCGGGAGGCCTTATGGACCCCCCTGAGCCAGAGCTTGATTCATTCTTATTTCTTGGGACCACAAAGTAGTTTGGGGCTTTATTACTATCATGTACCTATGCCATATTACTGCTTTATTAAGATTGTGCGAGGAGCACCTGTACTGTTTTGGACCGTGGAATGTTTTTGCAATATCGACAAGCCCAGTCACACTTTCGGGTTCCCAGTCGTTTATAGCCATTGACACAAACCTTGGGTCCGTCTTGGAGCCGGCCAACTTCGTTGCGGGTAGCTTAATGGGGTGGCCCCCTAAAATATTTCTGAATCCTGTGATCGCTTTGTCGTGAATGCCTCGTTGGGTTTTGAGTTGGTTTTTCCGAGGTTGAACGAGTGTGTGTTGCTATTCATGCACCCCTGTAGGGTAAATCTTTCTGAAAGCCGTGTCCGCGGTTATGGACGACTTGTAGCACAGTTTCTCGATTATAGACAAGTCTCACTAAAGTACCGCTTTTAAACTGACTAAGTACCTGACTAGTAAGTAGTACAATACTCATGGAATGGTTAATAAAACTGCCAACGGATGGGGGTTGTTCGTCCGCTTCCTCGTTGGTAAGCGAGGAGGAGGATGGATCTGTTAATTATACTGTTATAACTGTTGTTCTTAATTCACGGACATCCGTCTATCATTGGTTAGGCGGATGGTTAGCGAGTATCTATAGACTTGTTAGTTATTATCTTTTGCTGCAATTGCGTCACCCCAGGTTGTGTCCCCTTTAGCGGCATAAAGACTTGCTGAGTACCCCTAGGGTCTCACACGGTAAATTGTTTGATTCAGATGAACAGGTGTATTCGCAAGATGGATACTGGGTGGAGGAGACAGATGATGTTGGCAACGATCACTCGGTGTAGAGATTCCGGGAACGGGGATCCGTGAGATCTATGGGCGGGATGTGTTTATTCATGTGGTATCTTATGCCGATTTGCTCCTTATCCGTACTCGGATCTTGTTTTCCGCTTCCGCCTGATACTCTGATGTTTGATGTATGAGGAGCTATCCTAAAATATTATCTCTATCTAGGATATTTGAATCTTGCCGCCTGGCATTGCAATATTTCTATTTCTTTTAGATGGAATGGCTCTGAGGACTGTTGTATGTGGCTTGCATACATACTCACTTGTGTATGTCGTTGATCCCTTCGCCTGCCGATTACACCGCTCGTTCTTGTCCCGATGTTCTGAAAGTGGTTAGGACGGCTGAAAGGTCTACCGTGAGTGGCCCCAGGCCCCACCGTACTATTTTAACCACTTTCGCTCATCCAGGCATGCAACTAAGAGCGTAATTCACCGAGGTAGTTACAATACTCTTGGGTTCACTTTTTTCATCAAAAGGGTTTTCAGGACCAATCCAATCAAAATTATTTTCTAAGGCTTCATTCATTCCTACAAGTTTAAAAGGTATTGGTATTTTAATTTCCTCTCCATTGGGTTTGGTTTTATCCATCTTTTCTTGTGTTCCAATAACATCTACACATGAGCCTAGCATATTAAAACGACCGAGCTTCCTTAGCAACGTCATAGAATTCTTTAAGCAAAGTTTCTAGAATAAAATCTCTCTTTTCAGTATCCTCAATATCTTTAAGTTTAAGAAACATTACTTGCATCATGGGGTTAAGGTTAACAAACCTAGCCTCCAACATGTGAACTAAAGAAGCTGCAGCAATTTCCTAATTTGGAGCAAGTTCCGCTAAGGATCTATCCTCATGCTTGCTAACATGATTAAAGAATTCTTCAATATTATCTTTCCCAATTATAGAGCCACTACCTATTGAAAGGTCTTTCATGGTGAACTTAGGGATCAACACAGTGAGCTAAGAACGAGGTGACAACTACAGAAAGAACTAATTTTTGTGTTTTTGATATAGGAAGCAAACTAGTAATTTTTGTGTGTTTTTTATAAAGTAACAAGAAAACTAAGCAGAAATAAACTAAGCAAAAAAAAATAAGTAAAGAGATTGGTTATGAGGGACTCCCCTTGTGAAGATGTCCTTGACTCCCCGACAACGGCGCCAGAAAAAGTGCTTGATGGCTCAAAATGGAGAGCTCGTTGGGAACCCCAAGAGGAAGGTATGATGAGCACAGCAGCAAGTTTTCCCTCAGTTATAAAACAAAGGTTATCGAACTAGTAGGAGCAAGGAAACAACTGCAAGGTGTTGCTAGCAACTTGAAATCCTGCACAACACAACCACAGAACTTCGCTCCCAACTTACAGTGAGGTTGTCAATCTCACCGGTTTTGCTAAAAACAAAGGATTAAACGTATTGTGTGGAAGATAGTAATTGCTTGTAGAAAGTAAACAGTAAATAGTAACAGGAGAAGGTATAACAATGGTAAAAGCATGGACCGGGGTCCATAGTTCACTAGAGGTGATTCTCCTTAAGATAGATAACATGTTGGGTGAACAAATTACAGTGGGGCAACTAACATATTCGAGAAAGCATACAATGAATATACTAGACATCTTGACTCCTATGAGATTTGATTGGGAATTACAACATTTTACATAGATCGTAATCCAACTGCATCTATGACTAATAATCCACCTTCAGGTTATCATCCGAACCCCTTCCAGTATTAAGTTGCAAGCAACAGATAATTGCATTAAGCATTGTGTGTAAAGTGAACAATACGATTGCCCCATGGACAAAGGATTGTTGTTTTCTCTCTAGTAGCAACAACACATCTACAACCTTAGAGATTTATGTCACTTCCCTAGATTACTAGAGGCATGAACCCACTATCGATCATAAATACTCCCTCTTGGAGTTGCAAGCATCTACTTGGCCAAGATAATTACAAACAACGGAGAGCATGCAAGATCACAAATAACATAGACATGATAGAATCAATAATCAATATGAAATAGCATCTCAATATCCATCGAATCCCCGCAAACACAACATGTAAGATTACAAGTAGATGATCTTGATCATGAACGGAGCTCACAAGATCTAAACATGATAGCACAAAGGAGGAGAACCAACCATATAACTACTACATGGACCCATAGTCCAAGGATGAACTACTCACGCATCACACCGGAGGCAGGCATGGTGATGAAGAAGGCCTCCAGGGTGATCTCTCCCTTCCGATAGGGTGCCGGGAAGAGCTTTAGATCCCTCCCGATCTAGGGATAGAGATGATGGCGGCTAGAGACTCTTTCGTGGAATTTTGATCAGGTGCTTAGGGATTTCATCCCGGGAGGATTTTATAGGTGAAGGGGCAAGGTCGGTGGAGCACCAGGGGGCTCACACCCCCTAGTGGCGCGCCCTAGGGCTGGTCGTGCCGCCACCAAGTGTGGCCGCCCTGGTGCGCCACTTTCTCTCCCCTCCCGACTCCGTGTTGCTTGGGGTAAAATACTGACTTTGGCTTTTGTCCCATCCAATTCCGAGAATATTTCCTTGCTAGCTTTTCTGAAACCAAAAACAACAGAAAATAGGCAACTGGCACTGTGCCATCTCGTTAATAGGTTAGTCCCAGAAAATTATAAAAATACCTCAAAGTGTGAACAAAACATAAGAAAGTAGATACTAAACAAGCATGGAACATCAAAAATTATAGATACGTTTATGACGTATCAAAGCGCGGCTGGGGGAGGCCGCATGAGAGAGGCTATGGTAGGTGTGGAGGCCATGGCACCACCCCGATTGCTACCTCCTCTTATGGAGATATCATGGTGGCTGAGGGAGAGGTGCCGACCAAGCGTGGCCGAGGTCGCCCTTGTAGCGGCTGCCGGGGGCAACACGGTGGATGCGGTGGAGGGATCGATGGCTTTCCTGTGCCTACCTTCCTTCTCCGCCTCCTTCACTGACCGCGATCAAGATTGAGGACGAATCCGAGCCCGTCTAGGTCATCGACTTCATCATCATTCTTGGGGACCTGGATTGGTTTGTGAGGGTGAGGATTGCCCCGTGCTTCTCTCTTGGGATCGTAGATGACCTAGCCGAGGAGGTGCTGATGCGTCACTCTGACAGCCATGAGAGGTGGGAGGTGAGCGTCGAGACCTTTTCACCTGGAGAGATGTACCTCACTAACGGTTGTAATTGCGTCCTCAATGAGCATCGCATCCAACATGGCTCCATGTTGCAGTTCTGCTACACCAACAGACGCTTCTCCGTGTCGGTGTTCGACCCCTTGATGTGCCGCGTCGATTACCCACACCACCTCAGGTAGGTTAGAGCGAGGCTTCTTCTAGCACCACCGCAGTGCCAATGGGGCCGCAGATCCTTTGCCGATGCAGGTGTGATGCCATAGTGTTTGTTAGCCTTTTTCCTTGTAAGGATTACTATAAATAACATCCTTTAGAGGACCCTTATGTTAACTGCTTTCTTTTGTGTATCTCATAGAGGCATCAGCCTGGTATGGGGCCAGGTGTGGCGATAGCTAGGGAGCATGACATGTGCCATCTGCTTGAGTTGCGTAGCCGATGTGTTCCATGAGGCCTTTGCCCGTCTTTGTCGGCCCATGCCCTTGGTGGCTTTAGGAAAACACTCTCCGCTAGGGAGGGAAAGATGGTGTTGCACGCGGAGGAGTGTTGGTGGCTCTAGACCCCGTCGTGTGGGGGTTACAGTAGCTGTGGCATGCTTGGGTCGCTTGAGGAGGCGGTCTTGCTCACCAGCTATCGTGCACTCCCCCTACGCGGGGCTCGCCTCTCCCTCTGAGCCTCTAGAGGGGTGTCCATAGGCCTCACATGTCCCGCCCCATAGGCTCTCTTATGGAGAGGACTGTAGGGCCTACGCTCGTTCTGTAGGCTCCCTCCAAAGGAAATCTGCAGGTACCACACGGGTAGGGTCCTCCCAGTGGGTAGTGACCCTCCGGGCCTGTACTGCGAGCTCCTGGTGGAGAAGGCCGTGGGGCTCATATGCTTTTGCACGAGCGTCTCCCTGGCTCAGGGGGTTTTATGGTAACACGCGCGGTGTTGCTTGCGCGTCGGGGTTGAGAATGAATAGCCCCCTGCGAGCCCTCTTGAAGGGACATTCCGCTAGCCCGCGAGATGAAGGTGCTCGGAATGGCAGGTCGTCTTGCTTGCTCTAGAGCCCGGAGGAGAATCATTGTGTGTGCTCAGGTCTCGGCCATTGAGAGGCGTTACCCTCATGAGCCACCCCGTGAGCCTCTCAAGGAGAAAGCCGTAGGGAAAATGCTTATCCCGTTGGTCCCTCGATGAGGAGACCATAGGCCTAGCATGAAGTTTGGCCACCGGAGGGGAGTTCCCTCACGAGCCGCCCTGTAAGCCTCTCGAGGAGAAGACCGTAGGGCAGATGCTTATCATGTTGGTCCCTCGAGGAGGAGACCTTAGGTCTAGCATAAAATTTGGCCACTAGAGGGGAGTTCCCTCATGAGCTGCCCCGTAAGCCCCCTCGAGGAGAAGGCCATAGGGCAAATGCTTATCCTATTGATCCCTTGAGGAGGAGACCGTATGTCTAGCATGCAATTTGGCTATTGGTGGAGGTTCCCTCCCAAGCTGCCCCATAAGCCCCCTCGAGGAGAAGGCCATAGGTCAAATGCTTATCCTATTGATCCCTCGAGGAGGAGACCGTAGGTCTAGCATGAAATTTGGCTGCTAGAGGGGGGTTCCCTCACAAGCCGCCCCGTAAGCCCCCTCGAGGAGGAGGCCGTAGGGCAAAACATGTGTTGTTGAGATTCCATACATGTGTTGCGTGAGGGTCTCAAGAACCAGGAACCATGGTTGAGGTGACTTATCATCGGAGCTAGTTCATAAGTTCAGAGCTCGACACTTTAGGCCCTAGGGTTAACGCGGAGTGGACCGGCGATGGACACCATGCCTATCCCCCTACTTGCGTGGCATATGTAGGGGAACTTTATCCATGCACAACTTTGATTTTTTCCCAAAAGAGAAGCAAATGGAAGAATTGGCACCAAGAAAAAAATCCAGAAAAAACCGCCAGAGAGGTCCAAGCTTATTGCAATGCTGTCGTGATCTGCACGGGGTCTTACGAGAGATAAGGCTATAGAGGATGATTGTTTTGAGAGTCACCTTCAAAAAATCTGGTTAGTTGGATACGTCGCTTGGAGGGGCTTTCCAGCCTTTCTGATGCTTGGCTCCATTCCTAGGCCAGTGGCGCTCAAGTGCTGTTGGGGAGGCGATTGATGTTTTAAGCATGATGGGTGCATTCCACAAGGAAGTCAGGAGCCCCCGTGTCAATGCCACCCTCGTGAGTCTCTCTAGTGCTGGCAAGGGTGAGCTAGGGCTACCCCGAGGACTTCCCGTGGTTGTGGGCGGCGGTCGCGACGAGGCCCTCGCTAGAAGGGTACAAGGAGGTGGCCGCCCTCTTTGCCATGTCGCTCTCTTGGGCCATCATCTACTTCTTTCTTGTGGGGCTCCTGATCTAGTCAAGGGCATCCACGTCCTCAGGGTAGGTAGTGGCTGCAGTTTTGTAGGCATGCTCAAGGGAGCGCAAGGCTTCCCTTTCGTAGCAGCGGATGGTGATGACCCCGCCATTGCCTCCCGGCATCTTGAAGATGTTCTAGGCATGGTGGGTGGACGCCATGAACTTGGCTAGAGAAGGGTAGCCCAGGATGACGTTGTAGGGGATATCGATGTGCACCACATCGAAGTCGATGAGCTCAGTTTGGCAGTTGTCGCGAGACCCGAACATGACGAAGAGGCGCACCTACCCAATGGGTATGGTGGTGCCGTTGGTGACCCCGGAGAACGGCATGGTTGGGATTAGTCATACGACACCTGTAGCTTGGCGAATGTCTTTGTGGAGATCACGTTCAGGCCAGCACCACCGTCGATGAGCGTCTTGGTGACTGCAATGTTGTTGATGGTCGGGGTGTAGATCATGGGTAGAGTTCCAACAGCCTTGGTGGAGATGGGGTGGTCTCTGGCATCGAAAGTGATGGCGTACTATGACCACTTGAGCCTCAGGGACGAGGTCCCGGGCCGATCAGTGGCAACTTCGCGGGTGAGCTGCTTGAAGTGCCTATTGGACACCTGGGCCTGGGAGCCATCGAGGATGTAAGCGATGGCGCCCTTTGGCTCTTGGTAGCCCCTAGTGTTCTCCTCGGCCTAGCCCTTCTCTAGGGCGTGGTGATGCTGCTGCACAGTGTCGGCTTGGTGACCCGTGTGGTGGGCTCCTTGGCCTCCATGGTTGTTGTTCTAGCATCCCCCTCCTTGGTTGCCACTGCGCCTGTTGCTGCGCTTTCCGCCCTGTCTCCCTTCCTCTGACTGTTGCGCTAGTCGTGAAGCCTCTTGAGCCTGTAACAGTCATCGGTGGGATGCCCATGCTTCTTGTGGAAGACGTAGTACGAGCGATCTTCATGCTCCCCTTCTTTGTCACCCTCGCGAGGACTCTTCCGCTCTATTTCAGCGGCGAGGATGGCAGCAGGCTTTT
This sequence comes from Avena eriantha, assembly GCA_910589775.1. Taxonomy (NCBI): domain Eukaryota; kingdom Viridiplantae; phylum Streptophyta; class Magnoliopsida; order Poales; family Poaceae; genus Avena; species Avena eriantha. The sequence continues at coordinate 197,056,750 of OU342741.1, read as the reverse complement.
GCTTGGGATCCTTGCTCTTGCTCTTGGAGGCACTTGAGAATTTGGGCGTGGTCTTCACCTCGGTAAGGCTAAACATTCGACCTGCCTCGGACTTGGCGCACTTCTCCACCATGACGAAAAGCTCAGCGACCGTGGTGATATTCTCACCGTGGATGCCAATATTTCTCCTCATCCGGACGTCCTTGACTCCCTTAGAGAAGGCGGTGATGATGATGGAGTATGAGATGTTGGGAATCTTGTTATGGACCTAGCTGAACCTCTATAGGAACTTGAAGAGGGTCTCGCCAGGCTGCTGGTGTACCTAACGAAGGTCGTAGTAGGCGAGCGGTCGCTTGTAAGTCCCTTTGAAGTTGGCGATGAAGAGCGAGCAGAGGGCCAACCACGAGCCGATTGATTCCTCTAGGAGGTTCATCAGCCAGGTTCGGTCCGCGTCCTTGAGGCTCAAGGGTAACCAATTTGCCATGACACGGTCATCGCCTCCTACCGCCTTCATGCCCGTGTTGTAGAGATGTAGGAACTCGCATGGGTTGGTAGTTCCGTCGTAGCGGGATGGTATCTCCGGGCAGAACTTGTGTGACCACACCATGCATTGGAGTTCCTTGGTGAAGGCGAGACAGACATTGCATTGCACCTCCTTGCCTCTAGCGAGGGACGCACGATTCTGCTAAGCCCCCGTAGCAATCTCCTCGATGATGCAGTCCTCCTGCCCACGAGGGGGTGCGGTGACCGCATGAGTGGCCCCGATAGGCGAGATGATCTGGTAGTTGTTGCCTGGCCATGGAGAGGCATCGCCATTCTTGGGAGCATCATCGGATCCTTGGCCTGAATGCTGGCCCACAGCCCCCGGTGCCTTGTCCTCAGCTTAATCCCCCAGCCCTGGGGGGAGAGGGTGGCAATGTTGAGGGGTTCGGCGAGGCGCCCACACCACTTCTCCTAGCTAGGCTCTGCCAGCGGGTAGTGCAACAGCTCCCGCACCATGTGCTTGGCGGCCTCCTGTGTGGGCTGGGCAGTCTGGCCGCGAGAGGACATGGTACGGGAGAGTGACATGTTGCCACACTAGGAGAGATGGATCTCCAGCAATGGGCGGAAGGAGGAGCCCTTCTTGTCCTTCGTCCACAGAGTTTGCTCCATGGTGGTGTGTCAGGGGGTGGGCTCCGTTTGAGCCTTTCTCGCTGTGTGGAGGAGGGCGCGCTCGGTCCATGTCTCTATGCGAGCCAACATGCTGACGAGGTTGGTGAAGGTCTTGGAAGCATGCCTCAGCCCCCCTACCTGGTGCGCCAAATGTCAGAGAATGAGTCTGGTGAAGGAACAATGGGTCTAACAAGCCCCGAGTTCGCCAGGGCGCTGGACACGCGCTCTAAGCTTCTCAATGACGGTGGAGTGTTGGGTTCACAGCATAGAAAACAAAAAATTCCTATGATGTGAACAACTAATCACTAAGATCTATGTACCTAGATACAATAAACGGGTGGATATACATCCATAGAGAACTTACCCTCGAAGAGCGACAAATCGTTACGAGATTGAAATCATGGATGATGTAGTCATTCGCTTGCCGATCTCAAGATCGTTAGGAAGTCTAGCACCACAACTCAGCAGCACATCCGTGATCGCACACATGTCTGGTCCTCCGACAACCTCCGTGTCCTCGATCCAGCAGCAACTCCTTCCAAACAAATCCACCGGGAACATGTACTTCACTAACCGGAAGCCATGGGGGAATAATCTAGAGGGGGAGAGAGATCCTTCACGAGGAGGTGTGAAGTGAGAGGAGGAGAAGGAGGCCTTTTATAGGGGGAGGGGACAGCCCCTCCCATGGCCGGTGGCCATGGTGGCTCCCCACCTCTCCCTTCATTCATGTGGGTGGAGCTTCCACTCACATAAACTCCCTCCACTCACACTTCCACTCACAAGCATTAAATTTCCACGAAATTTAATGCATCTCACATTTATTAAAAATGTTTTATTTATTTTATTCAGAATTTTGTTAATTACTTTAATTAACAAACATTCACATAAAACCCCTACAACATTTTGATATCACATGCAAAACCAATTACAGCAATTTCACCCAAACAGTTTCGATGTCCATCGAAATAATTCCAGCTCTTTCATAATCTTTCTCTAAAACATATTTGCTCCAAATGGTGTCGGTATCCCTTAAGTGTGTCACCCTACAGTTCATGAATAATGAAGACATGATCGACACCCCTCTCTGATCAATAATCAGCAACGGGACCTGGAGATCCATACTGACTCCCACACATTCAACGATGACTTTAGTGATCGTGATAACCTTTAACGTTTGCAACTAAATCCCTTTGTCTCGCAATATGTTACATGTCCGAGATTCAATCATCGGTATCTCCATACCTAGTTTGATCTCGTTACCAACAAGTACTCTTTTCTCGTTCCCGTGATATAACATTCTAGTGATCTTATCACTTGCTTGCAAGCTATGTCAATGTGATATCACCAAGAGGGCCTAGACTATATCTCTCTGTCATCGAGATGGACAAATCCCACTCTTGATCCATGAGCCTCTACATAACACCTTCGGAGTATCTGAAGCCACCTTTATTGTCACCCTGTTACGGTGTGACGTTTGATGTTATCAAGTTAATCTTCTGGTGTTAGTGATTGACATTATCTCATGGTCTAAGGACTAAAGTTACTTCGTATGATGTTATAGTAATGTAAACATAATGATTTTGATCGTATTGCTATACTTCGGATGAATGTTAATCACATCATTCTACCAATGTTATGATCTTGTTATTAACAACATCTAGTGTCCATGATCAGGAAACCTTGATCATCTTGTTAATCAATGAGCTAGTTTATATGAGAGGCATAAGTGGGAACTCTTTATTTGTTTATTAAACACACATGCATTAATGTTTCCAATTAATACAATTATATCATGCAAAATAAACATCTATCATATACTTGGAATAAGATAATAACAACTTTATTATTGCCTCTCGGGCATATTCTGTCTTGGCGGAGGCACGACAGATGCCATGGATAGGCTAAAGATGGGGCCAATGAGTGCTAGGAGAATCTAGGAAGGGAGAGCATGGTGATTCCACGCACGGAAGTTCTTGTATTTCCACTATCAATGTTGTTTACAAAAGCACTTGAGGCTCTCAGCAAGGAGACGATGTCTCTTACCCCCTACGAAGTAGCCCTAGAGTTCTATCTTCTACAGAGAGAATGAATGATTGACCGACCCCCTCTATGGAGGCCCCGATGCTCCTTATATAGGGAAGCCCGGGTTACAATTCTAGGGCACAGGTGGTATCATATTCTACGAATATGCTCCTTTCCTAAAGTAGATGCTTCTTTATTCTCTTTAACGGCTCGTCTGGGCTTTGGACGTAACCCACAGTGTAATCCTTGTCTTTTGGCGTCGCCAGACATGGGCTACGTCATCCGGCTTTGCCCGCATCACCTTGGTCGCCCCTGACCCGCTGTTCCTCTTCTTTACTTTACTTTACTCATGCTACAGCTAATAAAGCCACCTTTTGACCAATGGGAGATTCCTCCCCTTGGAAGCTAAGATAATCCAGCTAGCATACAGCTAATCCGGCTTACCAAGTTACCTGCAAAGCAGATAGACAAGGCCGACATAAATCTTATGCCGGCCGGACCATAGTCAAGGAGATGCTCCATGGGCTGGGTCACACCGTGATTCGGCCTGCCTTGAGGTGACCTGGTCAGCACTTGCTTTGACCGTGCCGTACCCCGGCTAACTCGGCCCTTATACCCCGGTGTTACCCTACCCGAGGGTATCCCTCAACATTAGTCCCCGAAGCTAGTGCGGTCTTAGCAACTTTTAGTTGTTAAGGCCACAACAAGTTCCCATATCCAGATCTTTTACTCCTTAGGCCGAGTTAGCTCGTAGCTCGGAGTTCCTCATCTTGCGACCCTTTGCCCATTCTGAATTATTCCTTGTTGGCTAGGTATTTTACTCGCTTATCCGGGTTACCTTTCCTTCGCTTGTACGCTTCTCCACATCCTATGCGGAGGGTAATCATCATTTTGCCTCATTTTAAGGGCACGCGCATTTAATGCGCCGGTTACTGTTGCAATGTCAGGAATAACTGCTGTAAATGTCCCTTCACTGTAGCGCCTCGTTAAACGTAACATTACATCACATCGTGGGGTCATCTGCTCCTGTAGCCCTTCCTGTGGCCTTGCTCTGATTGGCTGTTCTGGTCGCGTACACGCTCGTTACGCGTGGCGTGTTGCCCGCAAAGGATCCCACGACGCGCGTGCTTTGCGGTTAAGTAGGAGGCGTGGGGCGATTTCAGGGGAAGTTCCCCCATTTCCCCTGCGCTTCCCAGCCTCTCTCTCTCTTTCACAGCAACTTCGCCACCGCCACCAGTTTTCTGCTACACGAGCACCACCGCGACCGTGCTCAGGCAGCCACTCGCACCTGCGCCGCTGTTCCCATTCACAGTTTCCATCACGGGGCCTTGTGCTTCCCGTTTTCCTTCTTCTGGCTATCTCTACTCTGATTACTCCCTCGAAGACCTCGAATCCACCATGTCAGAGGCGGAGGCAGTGTTGGTGGCGCAGTAGGAAGAAGGAGTGGAGGGCCGCGAGCGCGGCTGTTGGGACAGCTCCATCGTCCGTGAGGAGGACCTCGATTGGCTCCGCGCCACGCGACGCATCCCCGCCGGCGTCGCCTGCCGCCTTGCCTCCGGTGAAGTCACTCCTTCCCCCAAATCTAGGGAATACGTTGTTTTTCTTTCGCATTTCCAACGTGGCTTCGGCCTTCCCACTTCCGATTTTTTCTTTGATTTTATTTCTACATACAAGTTGCAACCGCATCACCTCCCCGCAAACGCCATTACCCCCTCTGTCCTCCTTCGCTCCAGGAATTGAGGGGTACATTGGCCTCTGACCAACAAAATAACTTTGGATCAAGTTCTTTGGCTCCGGAGGAACGTAGTTCCGAACAAGGAGCGTGCCCTAGAGGATAAACACTTGACCCAGTGCGGCGCCGCCTCCATTTCTCCCTGGAAGCAGTCCGTATTCCCCCGGGTCACCGGACTCGAATCTTGCAAGGGCTCGGCCCGGACTTTCTTTTATGTCCGGAACACCACCAAGGAGGACCTGATCCGGCTGCTCCCCTTCAAACTTGGCCCTCCTGACACTTCGTGTTGGGAGAGCATTCCGAAGCGGCCCACGGCCCTAGTGAATCAAGTGGAGCGCCAGATCAAGGAGCTTCTCAAGGAGAAACTCCGAGGGGAGGACATTATGATTACTTTCCTCCGCAGCCGGGTCTCCCCCCTTTAGAAGCGAGCCCGCAAGATCTGCTACCTTAGCGGCCCTCTCGACCCTCACCGGACTTCTTCCATCGAGCTGGTAACTCGCGGTTTACCACCGGGTTAAGTCCATATTCAATGTGGAGAAGGAGTTCTCCAAGAATTGGGAGTGGGGACTTGAGCCCTTCACCCAGGTAAACCCTCCACCACATGTGAATTTTCCTTTTCTTGTTTTCCGACTCTTCTCTGTATGTCGATTCATTCTTGTAACTCGTCAATTATTTCTTTGTTCTCAATGATTCCTCTAGCAGCCACTGGAGGATGGCGAGGTGCTGGCAAGCAAGTGGTTGCCAGACCACACCAAGGAGGATGAGGAGGAGCCTGACCTGGAGGCTTTCCTGCCTACCCCGGACATCGTCAGACGCAGCGTTGGTAAGGCCTCTTCTCTAAGGGATTGGCTAGACGATGATGACTCGGACGTTGAGGTCCTGGAGGTATTTGATCCGGTTCTCATCTCTTACGCGCACCTGGCTATGTTCGAATGTTCAGCTAACCCGGACGATCAGGTCCACGAGGTTCCTCCCCTCGCCACTGGTGGCCCAGCCCCGGCTCCATCTTAGAAGCGCGCAGCTACCTTAGCCGCAGCTTCGGAGGTGCTGTTGCCCAAGAAGAGGCAAAAGAAGTCCGGGGTTAAACCCTCGGCCAAGCCTGCCGCCAAGAGCACGGTTCGAAGGGCGCCCAAAGCTCGGGCTCCTCCTACCGCGGATGAGTGAGTTCTTTAATACTGCTTCTTGGGATTTTTTCCTTTGCTTGCCTTTGTTTCTTACTGACTCTTCTTTTTGACTTGGTGCTTTTTTTTCTCAGAGCCCCTAGGGATATCCCTTAGAGCGGCTCCAGCATTGCCTCCCCACTCCGGAGAAGTCCCTCTTCCCCCCGCAACGACGATTATCATCCGCTTAGCCCTATTCATGAGGGCTCCACGGTTGCGCCTGACCAGGGCCCACCTCGCCAAGAGGAGGGCAACGTCGGCACAGGGGGTAGTGGGGCGGATCTAGATATGGCAATGCCAAATCTCCTCGGTTCCTCGGCCTCAGCGCCAGATCCTGAGGTGCTAGCTTCATCAGCACCGCCCCCAGCAAATCCTTTTTTTACAGTACCCCCAGCATCACTAGCACTAGCACCAGCATCAGCAACACCAGCAGCACCAGCATCAACAGCACCAGCAGCACCAGCACCAGCACCAGCAACAGCAGTAAGGACCTCCAAGCCTCCCAAGGGAAAAGCTCCATCGGCTCCCTCCGGGTCTACCCCTTCTATGGCAGATATTTTTAATCAATTCCTCCACCTTCATCCGACAAAGTCAAGAAGACTTCCGGGTTAGCAAAAGTACCTTCATCTGGGTCTACCGCTTCTGGATCGGAGGGCAGCCAACAGCTGGTTTTGCATACCAGTCCTGTTGCAGCTCAATCCGCTAGGCGGGAGGCCCACGTGAAGGGTCTTGTGGCGAACTACTCTCTGAGCGGCGAAAGCTACAGTCCACTACTCCTTGAGTATGCGAAGAACTGTAACAATGCTGAATTCATCGACCCTCAAGATGATCTGCCAGAGAAGTTTGGCCCAGCCGAGTTCAGCGCCCATATGAACTCCGCCACCAAGGCTATCTCCTTAGCTGGCCAGATGATGGAGGTAATTCTTTTTCTCTGTTGTTGATGTTTTACATAACTGAGAACTTGTAGATATAGCCCCTAGTCCCCGAGCCTCCGAGGGAATAACTTGTTATTAGATCGGATGCTTCTTATAGAACTTAGCTTTTGTTCATAATGACATCAAATTTTAGTAGATTTAGAGCCGGGTCTAGTTCCCTTGGCCCGTATCTTATGTACTTCGAATATCCACACACCTAGAGCCGGGTTAAGTTCCACTTGGACCGGGTCTTGTAGACTTCCAATATCCCTACACCTAGAGCCGGGTTAAGTTCCACTTGGCACGGGTTTTGTAGACTTCAAATATCCACACACCTAGAGCCGGGTTAAGTTCCACTTGGCCCGGGTTTTGTAGACTTCGAATATCCACACACCTAGGGCCGGGTTAAGTTCCACTTGGCCCGGGTCTCGTAGACTTCTAATATCCACATACATAGAGCCGGGTTAAGTTCCACTTGGCCCGGGTTTTGTAGACCTCAAATATCCACACACCTAGAGCCGGGTTAAGTTCTACTTGGCCCGGGTTTTGTAAACTTCGAATATCCACACACCTAGGGCCAGGTTAAGTTCCACTTGGCCCGGGTCTTGTAGACTCTGAATTGTTTTTACCTTGCCTTTAAACTTTGTCTTTGCCTTGCTTATTTCAGATTACCACTAACCACCGATCCACTAAGTTCCAGCGCCTGCTGGACTCCTACAAAGACATTCGCACGCGTTATGGTAAAGTCTTGGTGGAGTACCAGAAGAGGGGTAATTTTCCATTCTTCCTCTTCCTTGTTCATTCAAATTTCTTGGGACCCATATGAATTTGTTGTCCGAATCATGCAACCGAGGTTGAAGCTGAGAACATAATCATGAGGAAAAACCTTGCGGAAATCAAAGGTAAACTTATCCCCTTCACATGATCGTTGTATTTTCCTTGCTTTATCTAGTGGACACTTATACTTTGGGTCCTCCGGATCATTATTCTATTGTAGTTACTCTCGAGGATAGCGTCACCATGCCTGAAATGATGACTCACTTCCTCGAACAAGCAGGGAATCATGAGGCTGAGCTGAAAAAGAAAGACGCAGAGATAGCTCGGCTCCAACAATAGGACTCAGAGATCACTCGGCTGAATGCCAAAATTCAGAGGCTCAAGGGCTTCCATCAGTTCGAGTTGGAGAAGGCCAACCAGGAGTTTGCTAAGGAGAAAGAGCGTTTAACGATGCAAATCTCCAAGGATAAGAGCCTACTGGAGGAAGCCGATGTCAAGCTTACGTCGGTGACCACCGAATACGAGAAACTCCAGGCCCATAGTGCCAATGTTGATTCTGAGATTCAGCGACTACTCTTCCAGATCTCGCGTAAGTTTTTTTTTGCCATTGTTTGATCTTCTTCCCTCCGGATTTGGTCCTTTTGTTCACTATTGTTCTTCTTACTCTTAGGCAAATTTCCAGAGAGCGACACTCTCGCTGCCTCTGACGTATGCCAGTCCCGCGAACAGTGTGGCATTCTTGCTGCCCCTGGTGCCGAGCCAATCCCTTATACTACGGAGGATCTCCTGGCGAGTCTCACCGCTCGTCTTGAGGTAGTGAAGAATCATGGCACGAATATTATCCCTACGGCAACACGGATGTTCAGCTGCTTCTGGCCTAGTGAACCCATTCCAAGGAAAGGCTCGGCTTTCATAGCCAAGTTAATGGAGTGTGACACGCAGCTACATCCGTGGCACGAATCTGTGGCATGGGTTGGGGCCGCTATTGCTTTGAAATTCACTCTCTCATGGTACGAAGGAATTTATCTTGGATTGCTCACTCGCATGCGCACCGGGTCTAAGTGGTGCGAGGATCCGGAGTGGATCGTGTGCCGCCAAGCCTGTGCGAACAAGCTCATCCAGTATTCCTTCTGCCATGCTTGGAATGAGGGGCCGAGTTATCTTGATGCTGCTGATGAAGAAGTTGTCTGTGGAGCTAAAGAGGAAGGGAGTGAAAGAGAGGGCTCCGAACTGGGCGACGAGGCTGAAGATCCGGAGGATAGCGAGGTTAATCCGGAGGACGAAGCCGAAGCTAGCGCTCCTCCCCCACACTCCGGAGTGCCTCCCTCCTCAACAGATGATTCGGCTGCTGCTCCTGCTCCTTGAAAAACACTGTTCATATTTATCAGATCCCTAGAATGCTGGGCGTAGATGTATTTAAATACTTTGGTTTGGTTGTGCTACAATTTTATGTTCTGAACTAAGTTCTATTGTTGGATTATCATGGGCGAAGTCCCCGAGTTTTGTTTTCTTGTTCCCCCAATTTTTGACTCGGCTCGTGTCTACCTTGATTCGGTTTTTCGACTTACGAGTCCGAGGTTCAGAAAATTTACTTAACAATACTTAAAACTTTGAGATTAGCTCAAGATGATCCGGCATTTTAGTGATCCGAACAAAGTATGGGATAGTCCAAAACCAATGTCGGCCCGCTTAAGCTCTTTCCCTTAGTCGTTTTTCATGTGCTTTGCCATTCCAAACTTGTTCTCTTTCTTGCCATGAAGCCAATTCATGTTGGACAGCAGCAAAGTCGAAGAGTTAGGTTTTTGGTGCTTACACATTACTATTCCAACTAAGGCATAAGCGACTTAACCCAGCTGACATAAAAATACGAAAACTAGAAAAGCATTAAAGCAGTCCCCGAGTCTCTGCTTGGGGTGGCAAAGTTTTTATTGATAAGCTCATCACCGGCATACATACCGACGTATGAGTAGCTCGGATACATTCACCTCTTAGGTGTAGAAAGGACGAAGTAGTGCTATGTTCCACGGTCGTTTGGACTCCTCTCCGGACTTGTTCGCCTTGTTCTTTTCCTTGGGCTGTGCATCAATAAGATAGTAGGAATCATTGCGTAAGGCTTTGCTCACAATGAAAGGTCCTTCCCATGGAGGGGATAACTTATGCATGACAACAGTGTGCTGTATTAGCCGTAGTACCAAATTACCTTCCCGGAAAACTCGGGGGTTTACTTTCCGGCTATGATAGCGTCGGAGATTTTGCTGATATATGGCGGATCTGGACAAGGCTAGTTCTCTCGCTTCTTCCAGCAGATCAACATCATTTTGCCGGGCTTCACGCACTTCGGCTTCTGTGTATTGGGTGACTCTTGGCAAATCATGCTCTATGTCGGCTGGTAATATAGCTTCTGCCCCATATACCAGAAAGAATGGTGTGTAGCCTGTTGATCGATTCGGAGTTGTTCTTAAACTCCACAGTACCGCTGGTAGTTCTTCTATCCAGCACTCCGCTGATCTTTGCAGCGGCTCCATGAGCCGGGGTTTTATCCCGGACAATACCAGTCCGTTGGATCTTTCCACCTGCCCGTTCGATGCGGGGTGGGCGACTGAGGCGACATCTAACCGGATATTCTTTTCTTGACAGAATCTCGCAAACGCTCCTTCAGTGAAATTTGTTCCATTATCAGTTATGATGCTATGGGGATAGCCATACCTTAGAATTATATCCTTGAGGAATCTTACTGCTATTGCCCCATCACATTTTCGAATTGGTTTCACTTCAATCCATTTGGTGAACTTGTCAACCATGACCAGAATATGGGTCGTCCCTCCTTTGGCTGGCTTAAATGGTCCTACCATGTCTAGGCACCATACAGCAAATGGCCATTTAATTGTATAGGACTTTGCCCTTCTCTGAATCTGCCTTGAACTTATTTCATCATCCGGCAAGATTCCCTCTTTCAGGAAATCAAAAATTGGCTTTGCCCAAGTTGGTACAGTCTGGACGGGAAATGGTTCCTCATCAACTTCCATTGCATCCACCAACATAACTCCTGCCAGATCAAGCTGAACAGTCCCCAGGTTTGCTGAGGCAGTCCCCGGGTTTGCTGAAGCAGTCCCCGGGTTTGCTGATGTGCTTCCCCATTCTATCTCCATAGGTGCAGCTCCTGATCCAGAGAGTGCCAGGATGTAAATGGAATTTGACTCAGGTGATGGTGTGATAGATGGTTTTCTTAGGTGCTCCAAGGCAACATTTGGCGGGATTGGCTGTCGGGACGAGCCCAACTTAGACAGCGTATCTGCCGCCTCGTTTTCAATCCGGGGTATGTGATGGAACTCACATCCTTCAAAGAACCCGCTTATCTTTTGAACATGGAACCTATATAGGGCCATGTTAGCATCCAGGGCATCCCAATTTCTAGACACTTGCTGCACCACCAAATCTGAATCTCCAAAGCATTGTATCCGACGTATCCCTACTTTTTTCGCCACTTTGAGTCCATGCACCAACGCTTCGTACTCCGCCACATTATCCGAGGCACTGAAGTGGATTTGAAGGACATATTTCAGTTGATCCTTCTTGGGCGAGGTAAGCACTACTCCGACGCCCAACCCATCTTTTAGTTTCAATCCATCGAAGTGCATTTGCTAATAATTGGAGTCCGGCAAGGGTGGCTCATATTGCATTTCAGCCCAGTCCACAAAGAAATCCGCCACAACTTGTGACTTGATCGCATCCCTTCTGTCGAACTGTGGTGCGTAGGGAGCTAACTCGATAACCCACTTTGCTATCCGGCCGCTTGCGTCTTTGTTACTCATGATTTCCGAAATGGGTGCCTCACATATCACCTTGATGGGGTGTTCCTCAAAATAGTGTTTGAGTTTCTTGGCCGACATATATACATCGTATGCCATCTTCTGATAGTGAGGATAGTCCTATTTCGAAGCTGATAATACCTCGCTCAGGTAATACACCGGCCTTTGCACTGACTTTCCTTCCTCCTCATGCTCCACCACGATTAATGCACTTACTACTCGATTGGTCGCGGCTACGTAGAGCAACATTAGCTCCTTAGGTAGTGGTGCGGCTAGGATTGGCGCAGTAGATAACATCTTTTTTAACTCTCGAATGCAAGATCCGCCTGTGGCGTCCAGGTGAACTTGTCTGCCTTTTTCATTAGTTGGTAGAGGGGCAAGGCCTTCTCTCCCAACCGACATACGAATCGACGTAACGATGCCAGGAAACCAGTGAACTTCTGCACATCGTTAAGGCATTTTGGCAGTTCCATTCTTTCTATGGCCCGGATTTTCATTGGGTTAGCTTCTATGCCACGGCTAGACACCAAAAAACCGAGTAACTTTCCAGCGGGTACGCCAAAGGTACATTTTTCCGGGTTTATCTTCATTCAGAACCTTCTCAAGTTCGCAAATGTCTGCCGGATATCATCAAGGAGCGTATTGCTTTCCTTGGTTTTTATTACGACATCATCCACATAGACTTGCACATTTTGGCCTATCTGATCATGTAAGCATTTTTGCATGCATCGCTGGTACGTTGCTCCTGCATTACGTAATCCAAATGGCATAGCGCGATAGCAATAAGCCCCATACAGGGTAATAAACACAGTTTTTATTTGATCATCCGGATTCAGGGGTATCTGGTGGAAACCAGAATACGCATCAATGAATGACAGCAGCTCACATCCGGCCGTTGAGTCTATGACTTGGTCTATCCTAGGGAGTGGAAATGGATCTTTGGGACATGCCTTATTCAGGTTCGTGTAATCAATACACATGCACCATACCACAACTATGTTTGGATCATCTTTCTTTTTCTCCACTAGCACCGAATTAGAAAGCCAATCCGGGTAGAGTACTTCCATGATAAATCCGGCCTCTAAGAGCCTAGCTATGTCGTCTCCAATGACTTTCCTCCTGTCTTCGGTGAAATGCCAGAGTGGTTGCTTCACCGACTTAGCCCCGGGTCTCACATTCAATGAGTGCTCAGCCAACTCCCTCGGTACACCTTGCAAATCCTGAGTAAACCAAGCAAAGATATCCCGATTTTAACACCCCGTCCACTCCTGGGCCCGGGGGGTGTCACTCCTGGCAGCTTAATAGGATATCTATACTGGCCCCACAGACCAACACTAGTCTTTTCGCACTTTGTCCTCACTCGTGTGCACCCGGTTACCCACTTCTCGGTCGGTCACCCATCCTAGAATTGCTCTAGGCCAAGCATGCTTAACCTTAGAGTTCTTTTCGAATGAGCTTCCGGAAAAGAAGTTGCAACTTGTTGGTATGAGTATTCTATCAATCCTATTATGCCATGCGCCTGGTCTCACACCGATTCTCACGGAGGAAGTTGACGAGCTCGCTTTCCTATTTGCTGCTTAACCCGGCACCAATGGTCACGGTGCGCTCTAGGAACTGATCATCGATTGACACCTTCTTCGTATCCTTAGTTGCTTGGAATGACACGCTCCCGTGCGGGTTGGTCAGGGCCGGCATATGTTGTTGTGCGGATTGAGCCAGTGTCGCCACTTCTAGTATCTTCCTTTTTTTTCCTGAGCTATCACAAGTGACTCGGGTAAATTAGATCCAGCTGAGGCGCACTCGATCAAACGCCGGAAATCCCCTAATACAGTTATCACGCCCCTTGGTCCGGGCAACTTCATATTAAGGTAACTGATGTGGGTCGTTGCCACGAATTTGTTCAGTGCTGGCCTGCCGAGTAACACGTGATAAGCGCTCTCCAGATTCACCACTTCGAATTCCAAGTTCTCAGTGTGGCAGTTGTCTCTTGTGCCGAATAACACATCAACACGGACTTTACCAATTGGCTCACAGGAAATACCCGGTACAATGCCATGAAAGGTGGTCCTCGTTGCTTGCAACATGTTCTTTGTTATCCCCAACTTGTGCATGGTATCCTTGTACATGATGTTGATACTACTGCCATTGTCAATCAGTACCATGGAAAACCTTACATTGAGATTCGGCCCGATGAACGTCGGATCCAGGACTAGAGCGTAGGTTCCTGGGCTTGGCATGATCTTTGGGTGATCCTTGATACTCCATGTAATCTCTTGATCCGCCCAAGGCATATACCTTATCGCTGCCGGCATTACTGCGTTCACTTCCATATCCCAGCATTGCAAGCTTTTCCGGTCATTCTCTTCCATGGTGAACACATAGTAGCTTTGATGATGTTCCCTGTACTCATTTCGTCCCTCATTCTCGTTGTAATCTTGACCTTGTTGCTGGTTATTGCCCACTTGATGTACCGCATCCCTTCTGTCCGGATTCTCGTACCTCGGAGGAGGTGGTGGTGGCATCAATTGCTGCCCATTCCCCTTGTCAGTAATGGTGGCCATGGTGCTTCATTTCTAGGTGCTTCGTTCCGAGGTGCCTGAGCATTCCCTGAACTTCCCTGTTCTAATTTCCTCATCCATTCACATTTCCGGGTTGTATGATTCGCCGAGCTATTCGGGCTTGGCGTATGGAACTTGCAATGCTGATCCAGCATAGACTCAAATGTATATCTCAGTCTATGTTTTCGTTCTTGCCACTGCTTCTTCTGCTCCGGGGTCCAAGTTTTTTTCCCTTCATTTTTCTACTGCCTGTTTTGCCCTCCAATTTTTTGGCGTTGACTGGCTCCAGCATTGGATTGATCCCGGTCCACTGCTGCGACCTGTTGCGAGTTATACCGGTAATCCGGACGTTCATCCATTCTCTTTCCTCGAAAATCGTTCCTCCTTGATGATCCAGAGCCATCTCGGCCATAATACTCCTCGTTTGCCTCGCTCGACATTAGCCGAGGTTGCGTTAGATCTCCCAAGGCATACGAATCTGCGATCCAGATTGTCTCAGCCTAGGTAGTTGGCATATCTCGTTGTAACCTCTGCCACAACATACTTCCATATCTGCATCCCTAAGCGAACCACGCAATAGCTTGTGATTCAATTACTCCTTCGCACGAGTTTCACACATTGCACCACCGAGTCAGGAAATCTCTATCTGGCTCATTCGGTCTCTGCCGGCATAACGCGAGAGTCTGCGGCCTGTTGGGTCTCTTGTACGTGCTTGAGAAGTTGCTAATGAACAACTCCTGGAAATCTAACCAACAATTGACACTCCCTGGTGGAAAATTGTTCAACCAAACTCGCGCTGGTCCTTCCAGCATCTGTGGCACATACCTTACCGCCCATCTCAAATTTCCTGTTGCGATCTTGACCGCTGTGGCATAGTCAATTAGCCAATCCTCCGGCCTGGTACTACCATCATAAGTTCGGGTTCCTCTGGCTAGCTAAAAGTTCGTCACTGGTGGCTCGTTCATGATTCGGGGCCCAAAGCATGCTGGACTCGGTGGACCTTGTATCTCTATTTGCTCCAACCTATAAATCCTATCTAATTTCAGCCTCGCATCATCTAGCTGCAAGTTCCTACTTCCCATCCTTGATCCCATTATGTGGTGATCCGGTTTGGGATATCTGTCATTGACCGTAGCCGAATAACCATCATTGTATCTTTCATGATCTGGACGAGCATTTCGTTGCGCTGCTGCTTGTCCCGCGCTCCCCTCTTGCTGAGGTGCACGCTGTTGCTATGTTCGAGGTAAAATTTGCCCCATTTCCCCGGGGTCACGCTGTCCGGCATTACCATTGGCAACATTTCTTTGACTGACATTGCCTTGGTCACGGTTACCTCGGGAAGCCACACCTCGGCTGGTACTATGCCTATGTTCGTCAACTTGCACTGCTTTGCCTCTTCTAGCCCTTACCGGGTCATAGGAAACCATCTGTTTGTCTCTTCTTCCATAGTATACCACCTCTTCTCTCTGGGGATTGTGACCCGGAGACGACGTGGCTCCTCTGGATCTTGCCGAGTTATTTCTGGTCGAATGTACCACCTGCGAGGCTCCTGGTGGTGCCGGGTTAGCCTTGTTTATTTCTTCATTTTGCTGGCAAGCAACTCTTAACAAGTGGTTTACCCTCTCTTGCTGCCTTTGCCGGGCTTCTCCAATTAAACCTTCTAACTCGGACGTGGCCGCATTTGCTGCCCTGAGGTTCTTTGCCGTGGTACTGTACCAATCCAACCCTCCTGTTACTATCGTGGCTTTCTGACCCGGCCTATGCTCGTACTCCTTGTCAATCTCAGTGATCAGGTTCCTGCCCCGGATTTTCACTCCATCTATGCGGTTTGCCTTAAAATATTCTCTCAAGGTGATGTTCAAGGACTGATGCAACTCTGCTACCTTCTTTGCCCCAGCTTACATTTTCCGCCTAGTTTCCTCTAGCTCGGCTTGTGCCTGAGCCGGATCTTCCACAGGTGCTATTGGCATTGCTAGGCTATCTATTGCTTGCTGGAGCACATTCTCTGGCCTTTCTAGCGAAGGAAACCTAGACCTGGTCTGTTTTGGTGTTACCTCTGGCTCTGGCACCGGATCTTTGCTTGGTCCCGTGTCTAGCACGGTCATCAGGACCTCAATGTAGCTAGTGGGGCAAGCAATACGCACTCCACTATCCATGCTGAGAGGTGGCTCGCCTCCCTCGACGATGTGCCGCGGATGAACACAGGACTCGGCCACGCCGACATAGATCTTGCGCGCGCCAAGCTTGATGAAGACGCCGTTGCATGGTGGAGGGTTCCTGCCGAAGCTTCGTATAGTGTCGCCGACGTAATCCTGCGCTCTGAAGCGCTAAACCAGGCCCAAGATGACACGCTCGCTGGTGCTGGAGAAGTTTCCCGTCTAAATTTTCACCCCTGCTAGCACCGCTAGCCCCACGGTGGGCGCCAACTGTCGTGGTGGAGGCACGGCAGATGCCATGGATAGGGTAAAGATGGGGCCAATGAGTGCTAGGGGAATCCAGGGAGGGAGAGCGTGGTGATTCCACGCATGGAAGTTCTTGTATTTCCTCTATCAATGGTGTTTACAAAAGCACTTGAGGCTCTCAGCAAGAAGGAGACAATGTCTCTTACCCCCTACGAAGTAGCCCTAGAGTTCTACCTTATGCAGAGAGAATGAATGATCGACCGCCCCCTCTATGGAGGCCCCGGTGCTCCTTATATAGGGAAGCCCGGGTTACAATTCAAGGGCACAGGTGGCAGCATATTCTACGAATATGCTCCTTTCCTAAAGAAGATGCTTCTTTATTATCTTTAACGGCTCGTCCGGGCTTTGGACGTAACCCACAGCGTAATCCTTGTCTTTTGGCGTCACTAGACACGGGCTACGTCATCCGGCTTTGCCCGTGTAACCTTGGTCGCCCCTGACCCGCTGGTCCTCTTCTTTACTTTACTTTGCTCATGCTACAGCTAATAAAGCGACCTTTTGACCAACGGGAGATTCCTCCTCTTGGAAGCTAAGATAATCTGGCTAGCATACAGCTAATCCGGCTTACCAAGTTACCTGCAAAGCAGATAGACAGGGCCGACATAAATCTTATTCCGGCTAGACCATAGTCAAGGAGATGCTCCATGGGCCGGGTCACACCGTGATTCGGCCTGCCTTGAGGTGACCCGGTCAACACTTGCTTTGACCACGCCATACCCCGGCTAACTTGGCCCTTATACCCTGGTGTTACCCTACCCGGGGGTATCCCCCCAACATATGCCCTTCAGTCTCCCACTTGCACTAGAGACAATAATCTAGTTTACATTGTGATAAATCTAACACCCATGGAGTTCTAATGTTGATCATGTTTTGCTCTAGAGATAGTTTTAGTCAACGGATCTTCCACATTCAGATCCGTATGTACTTTACAAATCTTTATATCTCCATCCTTGACATGCTCGCAGATGGAGTAAAACCGGCTCTTGATATGCTTGGAATTCTTGTGAGACCTCGGTTCTTTGGCATTGGCTATGGATCCATTGTTCTCACAATAGATCACCATTGGGTCCAATGCACTAGGAACCACACCTAGTTGAGTTATGAACTCCTTCAGCTAAACCGCTTCCTACGCCGCTTCTAAAGCAGCAACATATTCCGCCTCTGTTGTTGATCCCACCATAGGTTGTTTGGAGATCCTCCAACTAACTGTTGCTCCATTCATGAGAAATATGTATCCGTATTGAGACTTAGAATCATCCAGATCAGTGTCAAAGCTAGCATCGACATAACACTTAGCAACAAGCTCTTCTTCACCCCCGTACACGACAAAACATGTCCTTAGTCCTCCTCAAGTACTTAAGGATATTCTTGGCCGCTATCCAGTGTTCCGAACCTGGATCTGATTGGTACCTACTAGTTAAACTAATAGCATGTGCCACATCCAGTCTTGTACATAGCATGCCATACATTATAGAGCCTATGGCCGAGGCATAGGGGATCTTATCCATTATTTCTATTTCTTCCGCCATAGCCGGACTTTGAGTCTTACTCAATGTCTTGCCTTGTAACATAGGTAAGAACCCTTTCTTACTTCCATCCATTTTAAACTTTTTTAAAATCTTATCAAGGTATGTACTTTGTGATAACCCAATTAAGCATCTTTATCTATCTCTATAGATCTTGATGCCTAGTATGTATGGTGCTTCATCAAGGTCCTTCATCGAATATTTTACTGTTTAGATAGCTTTTAACACTATTTAAAAGATCTATATCATTTCTAGTCAGTAATATGTCATCCACATATATTATTAGAAATGCCACAAAGATCCCACTCACTTTCTTGTAAATACAAGCATCTTCGTAAGTTTGGACAAATCCAAACTCTTTGATCACCTCATCAAAGGGAAGATTCCAACTCCAGGATGCTTGCTTCAGTCCATATATGGATCACTGAAGTTTGCAAACCTGGCTAGAATCCTTAGGATCGACAAACCCTTTGGTTGTATCATATACAACTCTTCTTCAATATTACCATTGAGGAACGCAGTTTTGACATCCATCTACCAAATTTCATAATTGAAAAATACAACAATTGCTAACATAATCCTTACCTAATTTAGCATCGCTATGGGAGAGAAAGTCTCATCGTACTCAACTCCTTGAATTTGTCGAAACCCTTTTGCGAAAAATCGAGCTTTATAAATGGCCACATTACCATCAATGTCAGTTTTCCTTTCGAAAATCCATTTTTCTCAACGGCCTTTCGGTCGTGAGGTAAGTCCACCAAGGTCCAAACCTGGTTTTCGTACATGGATTCCATCTCGGATTGCATGGATTCTAGCCATTTGTTGGAATTCGGGCTCATCATCGCTTCTTCATACGTCACAGGGTCATCATTTCCATCTACCATGAAATTCATGACTGGATTTCCGTACAGTTTAGGAACTGCACGTGTCCTGCTTGACCTGCGAGGTTTGGTAGTGTTCTCTTTCAAAGTTTCACGATCTTTATCATTAGCTCCTGATTCATTTGGTGAAGTCAACTCTAGAACAATTTCTGACGCTGCGCCACTCGCCGTTTCATGAAGACAAGGTTCAATAACCTCTTCGAGTTCTACCTTCCGACTACTCACACCTTTCGCGAGAAACTCCTTCTCTAGAAAGGATCCATTCTTGGCAACAAAGACCTTGACCTTGGATCTATGATAGAAGGAATACCCAATTGTTTCTTTAGGGTATCCTATGAACACGCACTTTTCCGCTTTGGGTTCGAGTTTATCAGGCTGAAGTTTCTTCACATAAACATAACAACTTTGGTTTGTTTCCAAACCATAATTCATACGGTGTCTTTTCAAAGGATTTAGACGATGCCCTATTTAAAGTGAATGCAGCGGTTTCCAGTGCATAACCCCAAAATGAAAGTGGCAAGTCAGTCAGAGACATCATAGATCGAACCATATCTAATAAGGTATGATTACGACGCACCACAAGGCATGGCTCATGATGAGTCCGAAATTGAAGAATATTTACCTTCCATTTTTTCATAAATAGAGTAGGGACTTTTTTATTTCACTGCATTTGTACGCACCTTTTTGTCCTTGTTTCGACAGGGTCCCGAATCATTAAGTCTTATATGAACATATCAATTGGAACTGTCACATTATGCTATAATATGATATTTTTAAGTGATGAAAGTCATTTTATGGATTTTCCTTTGCTCTTGGGAGAACAGGAAACAAGGAGAAGTCACCAGAAAGGATAACGACCAGTGGTACATGCGGAGCCCGCCCGTACCATCCTCCTGTACTGAGTGGCAGTGCGTCCGCCTCGTCAAATACTTTCTCCTAGTGAAGACGATGGAGAGATCTGACATTCACATCCACCAGAGACTAGAATGAACCACATCTGAAAGGGATCTGAAGGAGGAACTTGGCTGGGGGCAAATCCCTGCTGCTTCACGGATCATTGGATGACATCGCATCATCCCCTTCACCATCAACTGCTGCATCTCCATCACCATCGCTACCCCATCTCTCATTTATTAGATCTTGTTATAATTCCAGATTCAATTGTGGTTTGCATTAGATCTACCGCCATACTTTTATCCATCCATTTGATTATGATGATGTTGTTTATTGCTTCGATGTGTGAGTAGTTCCTTTGTTCTTGGGCAGATGGAGAAACCCTAGGACTATTATGAACTTGTAATAAATATGATCTATTCTTGTGTCCATATGACTTGCCGGTCTATGATAGATTTATGATTTGTGCTTGATCTCTCTCTTTGGATGGTATGTGTAGTCGGCCACATATCATTTGCCCTAGGGACTAAAGGGAGGGAGAAATCCTTTGGACGTGTTTGGGATTATGCCCAGAATAGCTTCGTGACAATTGGCGCCGTCTCGTAACCTACACGGTCAAAGGAGGATAAAGAGAGACTCCCTAAGCTAATTATGATATCCACGGGGAAACCCTTAATTGAAGTGGTTTGTATGGGTGATTGCTCTTAGACATTACAATGGTTATTTAGAGGTGACATCACTCTTGGCTTAACAAAGTGGCTTCCTAAGAGCCTTCTAGTGAACATCTTATTATGGAGCTCTCTCCACACATCTCATGACACAAGAAGTATGTTATCTTAATTAATAATAATAATATCATACTACTGGTGTATCCTACATCCCCGAGAACGTTTTACCCCTATTGAATTCAACCATGCTTTCACACGACCTTGTTACTTGCTTTATTTTACTCGTTTTAATTACTTTTCTGCAAACAACCAAAAACCTTTCAAACACCCTTTACTTGAGATCAAAGGAAGCTTAAAAGTATCCTTTGGTAGATAGTAACGAGGTGCATAAAGACCTTTACCAATATCTGTCTCTGGGTTCGATACTTTTACTTCAAAACTAGCTAAAATTGATCTGTCCACTTGCAGTCATCAAGCTATTTTTTGGCGCTGTTGTCGGGGAGCTAAGCGCTTTTGGTACTTGTTCTTAGTTTCTTATTCTACTAATTGTTTTACTAAAGTTGCTTACTAGTTTTAGGTAAGCACCATGACTACACTCGGACTAATGAATCAGCTCTATGCAACTAAATACCTCGAGAAGTTCAATAGAGGACTAGTCAAAGAATTCCCGAGTGGGAGCGAACTAGAATACGAGGTCAACCCTCGCTTTATCGCTATTATTAAAGAAAAGACTTTTGTAGGAGATGATCCCGATGAGGATCCCTACACTCATTTAATGCATTTTACCGAGCTATGCTGGGCACTTAAATTGAGAGGCTATCCTGATGATGAATTGTGTAGCACCCCAATTGTCTAACAATTGTAATGCTACTTGTCCTAGTAAGATAATGGCTACTTCATAGATATTATTATTGCATCATAATTATATCATGCTCATGTCATCATGCCACCTTGCATTTGAGCATCATATAAAACTC
Source organism: Avena eriantha (assembly GCA_910589775.1). NCBI lineage: Eukaryota > Viridiplantae > Streptophyta > Magnoliopsida > Poales > Poaceae > Avena > Avena eriantha. The sequence goes on along the minus strand of OU342741.1, from coordinate 197,035,239 downwards.
CTTTTTCTTTTGGTTCTTCTCTCACATGCTTTATAAATTGTACTTGCCTCTTGATATTGTATTTGGTTGTTGATATATATTGTCTAAATGCCCAAGTTGAGTTGGGGGCATATCTTTTATTTCATTTCCATCACCTCTCTTTTTCACCACTTTATAATTCCACCATCCTACTAGATCATGAGCTTGTTTGACTTTATTTTGGTTTTCTCAAGCTCATGTGCAATAGGGTGGATCTAGCCCATTAAATTTTCTTTGCTTGGCTTTGTTCCACTTCTTGGAAATGCATAAGATTAATGCCATCATATTATTATTGTTGTCACAAAATAAATAATGGTATTATTATTTTTGCATGGGCCATGCACAATTCTTCACCACCTTGCTCTCCTTGGGTTTTTCTTTGGTTTTAATGGTTTTTATCTTTGAGGAAACATCTCCTACCACTCCACCATCCCCATACTCTCATCAGCACTTTGTTCTTTTATTTTTCCATTGTGATTATATGAAGGATTCCTCCCATACTCCTTTCTTCCTCTTTTCATGGTTATTTATCCTCCACCTCATCTTAGCCTAATCCAAGCCTTTTCTCTCACCCCTAGCTAGCCCTGTTCCATTTTCCAATATGCCAAAAACTTCCAAAAAGATGAATCCTTGGGCTGGTTTAAATCTGAAACAAATCAAAATACAAATCAAATCAGATAATAAAACAAAAAGAAAGAAAAAAAAAGGAGAGAACCTTACCTGCAGCGCAGCCAGCAGCCCACCAGTGGCCTCGCCATCGCGGCCCACCTCCCGGCCCACCTCCCAGCCGTACCGCTTCAGCGCCGCGCCCTGTCCTGCTCCTCTTCTCCCTCTGCCTAACGCCGTCGCCCTCCCTCTCTCTCGCAGCCGCTGACGGAAAGCAGCCACGGGCAGGTGGCCGTCTGCCGCGTCAGCCTCGTCGCCCGCACGCCAGCCCTCCTCCTTATCCTCGCACCGAGCCGCCCTCTTTTCCCTAACCCTAGCTCTGCTCCGCTCCCTCTCCCTCTTCCCCGCGTGCCGCCGCCAGACCGCGCGCCGCGACGTCGTCTCCGTCCTCGCCGGTGACCGGGGACACGCCGGGAAGCGCCGCCGAAGTCCGTGCCGACGTTTCCGCCTGCCAGGAGATCCAGGGTTGCCCGCACCCGTCCCCCGACCGCGAGCCGCCAGCACCGCCGCAGCAGCTCGGCTGTTCCCCTCCGCTCCGGCCGCCTCTGCCTCCGAATTCCGCGGAAATCGAACGAGGTGAGCTCTCCCCCTCGCCCCTTCCGTTTTCCCCCTCTGCGGGCCCAGCGCCGCCAGTTTTAGGTCCCCGCCGGTGAGGTGCTCCACCGTAGTGCAGTCCGAGGTAGCTCTTCCCCTCTGTTCGCCATCGAATTCCGGCCAGCACAGCCCGCCTCCGCCGACCCTCCCTAAATGAAATCCGTAGCCGAGACCTTCCTCTACAACTTTCGTTTTGGCGGCCAGAGCTCTCTCGCCGCGGACGCGACGCCACCTTCACCGGAAGTCCGCGCCGTCGCCAGTCGTCATCGAGGTTCAGAGAAGACCGCGCCAGATTCAGGCAGCGCTCGCGCGGTCGTTTTGCAAATAGGACCCCCGCGCTTTTTGGCGATCACGCCCAGGTCCCCAACAGCCCTAGTGTCCCCACCTGTCAGCCGCCGGGAAAATTTGCAGAAAACCCCCCAGCAGACCCGGCTCTCAACCCGCGCTCCGTCCCCGCTGCGCGACGGGCTCACCCACGCTCCTCGCTGACTCGTGGGGCCAGCTTCATCGTTGGGCCCGCTTGTAAGTGCCTGGGCTAGCCTCTGCCCGGTGCAAAACGCGTTTCCCGCACACGTGGCCCCAGTCCGCGCAGGCCCACCAGTCAGCGTCTGGGGTTGATATCGCCTGGGTGTAAAAAGTAATTCCTGAGTCTGTTTTAATTCAAATCTTTTTCAAATTATTTTAAATTCAAATTCTTTTCAGATTCAAATAATTTTCAAAATACAAATCCAAATAATACAAATAATATATGTTTTGGAATCAGAAAAATGAGAGGAATTCAAATATGCCCTTCAAATTATATTTTGAACACTTTAAATTTCGAGTTGATCAAAATTACAATAAAAATGCCCTTTACCTTATTTAATTAATAACTTTTGTTTTATAACTCCAAATTTGACAAATAATATGTCTAAATCGATCAGCGCGACGAGCCCGTTCTATTTATGCAATCCTTGTTCTGAATTGAAGCATGCATCATGTTGTCATCTAAAATCTGAACCGTTTATGACAATAAAACTTGGGCAAATAAATGATAAAATGCTTTACTTCTTGTATCCACACCTCACCTTTGCCATGCTACTTCAATGCCATGTAAATTGTGCATCATTCATCATGGCATGCTTGGTTGCTTGTTGCATTTCAATTTATATGCTTGCGCACTTTATTTATGTTGGCCCTTGTTTGTTTGGTTCTTCTTCGAATAGACGCCCAGCAGGAGAATTATCAGGAATCACAGGAGTATTACCCAGATCCATCTCTCGCTTCAACTGAGCTGCCAGGAAAGCACTACCACATGCTTGCATACATACAGTACCTATTGCCTCTATCTTATTCTTGCATCATTGAGTCGCGATTGCATTAAATTGAATCCCAAGTACTGCATAGCCTTTACTTTTAAACCACATTAAGCCTGTTCCGGTCCCATGAGCCATTACTACAGGAGTTGTTTGAGCCATGCGAGTCGTAGAAAAGCATGAGTAGGGTATGTGAGTGTCGGATGGATAACGAGGTACCTAAACAACATAACCTGAGTAGTAATGGGATAACTAATGAAAGAGGCACCGGTGAGCAATATCTGCTATTTGGTTTTTCATGCTCACTTGTGTCCCGTAGGACCCCGAGTACTTGATTCCTGTTCCTTGACTATTCGCACTATCCACATCCGGGAAGCCTATGGACCCCCCCTGAGCCAGAGCTTGATTCATTCTTATTTCTTGGGGCCACAATTAGTTTGGGGCTTTATTACTATTCTGTACTTATGCCATGTTACTGCTTTATTTAAGATTGTGCGAGGAGCACCTGTACTGTTTTGGATCGTGACACGTTTTCGCTGTATCGACAAGCCCAGTCTCATTTTCGGGTTCCCAGTCGTTTACCGCCGTCCACACAAACCTTGGGTCCGTCTCGGAGCCGGCCAACTTCGTGGCGGGTAGCTTAATGGGGTGGCCCCCTGAAATATTCCTGAATCCTGTGATTGCTTTGTCGTGAATGCCTCGTTGGGTTTTGATTTGGTTTTTCCGAGGTTGATCGAGTGTGTGTTGCTATTCGTGCACCCCTGCAGGGTAAATCTTTCTGAAAGCCGTGTCCGCGGTTATGGACGACTTGGAGCACAGTTTCTCGATCATAGACAAGTATAACTAAAGTACCGCTTTTAAATGGACTAAGTACTTGACTAGTAAATAGTGCAATACTCATGGAATGGTTAATAAAAACTGCCAACGGATGATGGGGGTTGTTTGTCCGCTTCCTCGTTGGTAAGCGAGGAGGAGGATGGATCTGTTAATTATACTGTTATAACTGTTGTTCTTAATTCACGGACTTCCGTCTATCTTTGGTTAGGCGGAAGGTTAGCGAGTCTCTATAGAATTGTTAGGTATTATCTTTTGCTGCAATTGCGTCACCCCAGGTTGTGTCCCCTTTAGTGGCATAAAGACTTGCTGAGTACCCCTAGGGTCTCACACGATAAATTGTTTGATTCAGATGAACAGGTGTACCCGCAAGATGGATACTGGGTGGAAGAGTCAGATGATGTTAGCAACGATCATTCGGTGTAGAGATTCCGGGAACGGGGATCCGTGTGATCTGTGGGCGGGATGTGTTTATTTATGGGGCATCTTATGCCAATTTGCTTCTTATCCGTACTCGGATCTTGTTTTCCGCTTCCGCCTGATACTCTGATGTGTGATGTATGAGGAGCTATCCTAAATTATTATATCTATCTAGGACATTTGGATCTTGCCGTATGGCGTTGCAATATTTCTATTTCTTTTAGATGGAATGGCTCTGATGTACTGCTGTATGTGGCTTGCATACATACTCATTTGTGTATGTATTTGATCCCTTCGCCTGCCGATTACGCCGCTCGTTCTTGTCCCGTTGACTAAAAGTGGTTAGGACGGCCGAAAGGTCTACCGTGAGTGGCCCTAGGCCCCACCGTACTATTTTAACCACTTTCGTTCATCCAGGCATTAACTAAGAGCGTAATTCACCGAGGTAGTTACAAATTGAAACTTAAACTGTTTAGCCAATCTCTAACCAACACTGCTTTGGCTTGGTATAAAATTTGCCCTGCATATAAAATTGATAACTGGGAAAAACTCAAAGGAGAATTCGTATTTCGATTCTTTCCTAAGGTAAAAAGTGTTGAAGTAAGAAGGGAAATTACAAACTTCAAGAACCGCCTCGGTGAAGGCTTGGTAAGGGCCTTAAAAAGCTATAAGTCTCTACTTAATAAATGTCCCCAACATGATTTACCTGAATGGTATGTTTTACATATTTTGTATGGGGGACTTAATCAAGAAATTAAGCATGAGCTCGACACAAATTCCAGAGGTTCCTTTATAGAGTTAACTATAATAAAAGCTTGGGAACTTTTAGATCGAATTCGTTGTAATAGAGAAACATGGGGATTTGATTTAGGCGGCGAAGGAGGTATAGAAATTGAATATGATTGTCTTAATGCTTATAAAGAATCTGGTAAAGTAAAGGAAACTGCTGATGAACTTCAAATTGATGACGGTATTATTTTGCAAATTCTCCAGTCTGTTACGGAACACATTGAGGCCCCTAAGAAGCATTGGCTTCATTACACTCCACCACCCGAACCAGTTGTAGAAGATGATCCAATAATCACAACTCCAATTGAGCCATTAAGGGAAGTATCCCCATATGTTGAACCCCTTCCTTTCCCAAGGACAGCGATAAAACAGATGATGGCTCAGCAGCTCGAAGATCAAAGTGAGGAAGAAATGTTATTCCTCAAGACGCTGGAAGAAGTGGTACATAAAAGAAAAACTAAAGAAGTAAGTGTACAAGAGACCGGGGAACCAACAAAGGAGGATATTTTGACCATGTTTGCACATTGCAATGTGATAGAGCTAGACACAGAGGCTTCACAGTTCGTCGAAGGAAAGTTAAAGGCTAAAGAAGTTGGTAAACCTATTATCCCTTGTACTTTCAGAGGGACTTCCTATTATGGCCTCTACAACATCAGAACAGCTGTTAACGTAATCCCTTTTAATTTTTATTTGAAAATCCAAAATGAACTAACACCAGCCGAATTAGAGGATACTGACATGAATATAATGCTTGCAGATAATACACTTAGAGTTCCTATGGGAATAATTAAAGATGTTCCCATTTGTGTTGGACCATATAAATACCCCATTGATTTTGTGCTTATTGATATGCCTACCGACATTTATTGTCCCATCATTTTTGGAAGAACATTTTTAAATACCACAGAAGCAAACATTGATTGCAAAAGACAAACAATGTCTCTCAAGTTTGGTGAAGAGAAAATAGACTTTCAATTATCCAAATTTGACCATAAGCCGGCTATCGAAGATCTAGACGATGATGAGTACGAACGAGAGGAAGAAGGTAGTATCATTAATCTAGCTTCAGTAGTCATTGAGACTCGTGACGATGATTTAGCAAGAAGCTTAGTCAACAATAATAATATCCTTTAGGACATAGAAAAAAATGAATTAGATGATTATCTTGATTCCACACCTGAGGTGGATGCCAAGGTTAACCAAAAATATGAAGAACCCATAAGGAAGGGATACGAGGCACCTCCACCTCCTATCCTCAAAAATTTACCGAAGGAATTAAAATACAGGTTTCTTGATGAAACAAATAATTTTCCTGTTATTGTAAGTTCCAACCTTGCAGAAAAAGAGGAGGAAAATCTGATGATGGTTCTCTGGATTCATCAGCATGCTCTTCGGTATTCAATGAGTGACTTGAAAGGTATTAGTCCCTCGATAGCCACCGATAGAATATTCATGGAAGAAGTAGCTCAACCGGTCGCAGACTTTCAGAGTCAACTCAAACCTCACATGAAACAAGAGGTAAGGAAATAAATAATATGTTTTCTAGATGTAGGGGTGATCTTTCATGTAGAAGAAAGTGAATGGGTAAGTCCTATTCATTGTGTTCCTAAGAAAGGTGGATTTACTGTTGTTGAAAATGAACATAATGAGATGATACCTACTAGAACTGTTGTTGGCCACAGTATGTGCATTACCTATACAAATAAGGAAACTAGGAAGGATCGTTACCCTTTACCATTTATAGATTAAACTTTAGAAAGGCTTGCTATGCATTCTCATTTTTGTTTCTTAGATGGTTATTCCAGTTTTTCTCAAATTGCTGTTCACCCAGATGATCAACTTAAAACAACTTTTATTTGTCCCTATGGTCTTTATGCCTATCGCCATATGCATTTCGGTCTCTGCAATGCTCCTTCCACCTTTCAAAGGTGTATGATTGCTATATTTGCCGATTATGTTGAAAGTATTATGGAAGTATTCATGGATGACTTCTCTGTTTATGGAACTTCCTTTAATCATTGTCTCCATAATCTTCATAAAGTTTTGCAGAGATGTGAAGACACTAACATAGTCTTGAACCGGGAAAAATGTCATTTTATGGTTGAATAAGGTATAGTGCTTGGTCACAAAATCTCAGGTAAGGGTATATAAGTTGATAAAGCAAATATTGAAGCAATAGAAAGACTCCCCCCTCCTCGAGATGTAAAAGGTACAAGGAGTTTCTTAGGCCATGCTAGATTTTATAGAAGGTTCATTAATAATTTTTCAAAAACTGCTAGACCTTTAACCAACCTTCTTCAAAAGGATATTGATTTTAATTTTGATGAAAAGTGTCTCACTGCTTTCAATATATTAAAACAGGCCCTCCTTGAAGCCCCCATTATAAAACCACCTAATTGGAAGAAACCTTTTGAGCTATTCTTTAAGGCTAGCCATGAATCTGTGGGAGCAACTCTTTGTCAGTATGATGGTGATGATCTTAATATCATTCATCATGTTAGTCGCACCTTAAACGGTGCCCAAAAGAATTACCCTATGGCATAAAAAGAATTTTTCACTTTGGTCTTATCCTGTGACAAGTTTAGATCTTATATCATTGACTCTAAAGTAAGAGTACATACTGATTGTGTTGGCTTAAAGGAGATTCTTGAAAGGACTAACGTTAAGCCAAGGATGATCCGTTGGACTCTACTTTTGCAACAATTTGATCTGCAGATTCTCCAAAGAATAGAAGAGCCGGAGGAAGCATCCATGGACATTCAAGAAGCTAGTCCACCTGAGGCGGTGTCATCCATTTGCATACCAGTGGGAACTACAATTCTAAAAAGGAATTTCTCGACTTGTCCTTGCAATGGTCTTGGTGATTTACTGCAACTGACCTTTTTCGAAGTGAAGAAGAAAAAGTTGATCCAAGAAGGAGAAGGTACCTGAATAAACTCATGTCCTCTCGATGAACAAAGCGTATGAAATCCCAAACACATTTGTTCTGGACAATTTTCTGAAGTTTCTTTTTGCATCTCTCTATTCCCTTCATTTTTCTAGTTCATTGCCGGTCTTTCGAGGTTGGTACGGGCATGCGGTACGGTCGGCTCTACCCGTACCACCAGTCGTTACGGCGGCTGTTGTGCTTGCTTCATTTTTGCATAATTGGTACAACCGTGTTGACATAGGTATGATTACTCTAATGCTTATGATTTTCTACCCTATATTGGGTAAAAGGCTTCTGGCCCATGAAGACTTTAGATGATGGCCCAAGGAAACAACCGAGAAAGACTTTGATTGTATTAGGAAAGAGACTATGAACTGACATTGTGTTGATATTGTAATTATGCGTATATGAAACCTATCTGCATACAGTTTTGAGACCCGACCTATTATATATAGGACGGGAGAAGCCCAAGCGAGGGTACCGAAAAACTCCCAGGCAACTTGTAATAGTGTGATTTCCCAATATTCAAGCGACTTGGACTCTATTGTTTTCCTGACATCCGACGAAATCCCTAGCATTCTCTTTTCCTCGAAACCCTAAGTCCTTCACCATGGACATTGCCGAGGTTACCCCTCGTCAATTGGCGCCGTCTGTGGGAATCCTGAACGTTGGAACCATGGATTCGGCGGACCGCTCTCCATCAAGCATCAACCTGACAAAAGAAGATCCACACCAACCTACCCCTGTATTGGTACCCCCCGATTTCAACGGCGGATCCGATCTAATCATCAGAAGCTTCCACTTCCAAGTAGAAGACCCGCAAGAATCGCACCCTTCGGCCCTGATCACATCAAAATCGTCGGTGGAAAAACCAACGCCTATGGCGGTACCAGCATCATCCGTCGGATCCTCCATGGACGCCACAACACAGATCAAAGCAGGCGAACAAAACGAGCAAATCGAGACGGATCTGGGGGACCTTGATGGTCTCTATGACAATCTCTCCTTTGGATCAGATCCACAACCAACCCCACCATCCGAAGAAAGCCTGATGAATACCGGACCTGAAGAAAGCAGCGAAAGCATCGACTTCAGAATTAGGATGGCAGGAATCTACCTAGAACAAAAACTGATGGACTTCACTGGTTCACCCGACAGTGTCTCCCTCAGTTCAGACAATGAGGTCACCAGTCCATATATCACTCAGCACCAAGTATGCGTGATCATCGGAGACGCCTCGACCCAGCAAGACTCCAACGGTAACCCAATTTTTTACCCCGATGATATTCTTTCAAGCCCCAATGCAGGAGACCACAACAATGAAGGGAGCTAATGAAATGGGGGAGACCCAACAGTTAACCGTGCAAATCGAGAAGAAGAAGAACCACGCAGAGGCGAGAGGCAAACTCTTAGCTTACCAGCTAGCGCATGTCAAACATCAAGGGTTGCAATTTCGGGTGCGGTTCCAATGACAACATACGCCACTCACGAAGATTTATTAGCATATCAATATTTACTCCATCACAAGAAGAGAGACCTACTAAAGATGCAAAGGCAACTCGATGAAAGGAAAAGATTAGCCGATGAATCTAGCCTATGATGGGCACAGTTAAGCTCCACTCGAGGATCAAGGAGCGTAACAGGAGGAGCACCGCCAAGGAGAGGAACATCTCGGTTGCAGAATATACCCGAAGTAGATAGGAGTGGACTAATCCGAGACCTTGATCTATCATTCATGCCAATAGACCAGGCTGGAAACATCAAGGAAAAAACAACCCAGGCAGCCATTGTGGCTGCACAAACATATCTAATCACAATGTAGCCCGCACCGGACGATCCTCGCGTGGCCCTCCACCGCTCTGCCATGATGAATCTCGGCGTGGTAGGAGCATCTTTCGCGCAAGCAGATCAAGGGACCACACGACAACTCGACAGATCCCCGTGCCATCGCAGCAGCCCTTGGCAAGAAGGTCACACCCGACGATCATGATCACCACATCGGGTCCACTTTTTAGAGTCAGAGCCACGAAACGATGCAAGAAACGATATGACACAACGAAGGATCGATCGATCCAGAAATGAGTGTAGCACCCGAAGATACCATGACGGCGAAAGCGAGGAAGAGCAAGAACTACGTGGAGCCAGTTGCTTTACCCGACAGGTTCACAAGACTCCTGTACCAAGAGACTTTAAATTACCTCAAAATCGTCAAAAGTACGATGGTCTCGAAGAACCCGAAGCTTGGCTGATAGATTTTTGGCAACCGTCAAGTTACAAGGTGGCTCCAAATTTACCGCAATGCAAAGCTTACAGCTGCACCTAACCGGCACGACACGTTCCTGGCTAACACAACTACTCGAAGATTCTATCAGAAGTTGGAACGACCTTGAGGACAAATTCATCAGAAACTTCCAGTCCACATTTAAATGACCCGCATCTTTGGAGCAATTGTGGGCCTGCAAGGAATAGCCAGGAGAATCAATACGGGCTTTAGTCCAAAGGTGGAACATCATAATTTTTTTGGCTAAAGCTATATCCGATAAAAGAGCAATCGACGCCTTCAACGATGGGCTTCATTGGCAGGAATTTATTAAAAAAGTCGGACAAAGCAAGTCAAAGAATTTTTTGCAAATGATGGATATAGCCAATCGTTGGGCCGATGGAGAGGACGCAGTACACAACAAAAGAGCCCGTTCACCCGAAGAAGACAGGGACATGCGCAATAACAATCGAATACGACGAACCAACGATGGGTACAATACACGAAGTTACGTTGCTGCCAGTTTATCTAGAGGGGACAACCGACGAAGCAACAATTACAACATCGGATATCGTGGTAACAGGGACAACATCAGTGGAGGCCAGCCACAGCAACGATACTAGCCGACGAATCGAGACCCACCTATGTCAGTAGGACAAATGTTGGAAAGACCGTGCAATATGCACTTCTACGTCGACTCGGCAGGGAAAAGACGATCAAATCACCTCATAAAGGACTGCCGAACATTCTTAAAAATGCAAGAGCTATGCAACGAAAGGGCAACCGAAGCAGCAAACCAAGGCTACGCTACCGCGCCCGACGCTTTGGCTATCGACGCGCCACCACCACCGCAGGGGCACCCGCCAGCAGGACAGCTGCAAAACACAACATATAAAGACGACGAATATCCCAGGTCAAAAGGAGCAATGTCAATGATACAGAAGGTACGACCCTCCAACAGAACACATAAGTTGATCACTAGGCAAGTTAACATGGTAGTAACAAAGCCACCTCCTACACCTGAATATCTCCATTGGTCAGAATAAGAAATTACCTTCAGCAGAGTTGATCATCCACTACGGGTCCCTCGACCAGGCTAGTTAGCGCTAATAGTAGAAGCACAAATCGGCGGGTTCGACATGAGCAAGGTTTTCTTGGATGCAGGGAGTAGCATCAACCTGATCTACGCGAAAACTCTATGAGCTATGAATTGGTCCATGACAAATCTAGTATCTACAGACATAACTTTCCACGGAATAGTTCTAGGAGAAGCCGAAATTCTATTGGGCAAAGTCCACCTCGACGTAGTCTTCGGATCAAAGAATAACTTCAGACGCGGAAAGCTAGAGTCCGAAGTCATGGACTGGCCATCTCAGTACCACGCGATCCTAGGGCGACCAACTTTCGCTAGGTTCATGGTAGTGCCTCACTACGCATATCTGGTGCTAAAAATGCCAGCCCCTAACAGGGTCATAACAGTAAAAGGAAGCTTTAGTCGCTCGGATAGCTGCGATCGGGAATTCAACAAAATATCAGAATCTTTCGGGATGGAGACAGAACTTGGACAGCTAAAAATAGCGGATGAGGACTTACTACACGAAGGGCACATCCACAAGAAGCAAACATCGGAATAGCAAGCGCATAACGGTCCCGCAAAAGCAACCTATGCAGCCTCCACTATAGGTCCCGCATAGGAAGGCCCACTCGTCAAAAAGACGAGAGCACCCCACATACCAACACGGAGCATGATGAAGAACCCCAAGAACAGAAGCCGAAGTTCCTAAAGAAAATCTTCACTTTGACGCACTTTATATTCAATAAAGGCCAACGGCCAGGCGATCATGCCCTCGCAATGTATCCATTTATGTTTATCAATGAATAAAGAAAGTACTTCTCAGCATACAAATTTCTATAGCATATGAAGGAAGACATCAGTTCGTCAGATCCTCAAAAAAATATACAATCAAAATCTCGTATAAAACATACGACCTTTTTGACAAGTATAAAGTAGCTCTATAAAGTTTTTTCCTACAAAGTACAAGGCTGCACAAGCAAGCGGTCAAACAGCAAAATTAATAAAAAAATCTTCGTCTGCCTCTAAGCATCTTCGAATAATCCTAATGGCGGGTCTACGAGCAGCAGCATAATGAGGCGCCATCTCAACAAGGCCATCATCGGAAGGGGGAGGTAGCCCCAAAGATATAACATCCAAGTCTAGCGTTGGATGATGCGCATGTACCCAAGAAAGCGTGATCTTGGCACCCACCACAAGTTGAAGCTTCACGAAATGATGAATCCTTTCACCTTGTCAAAACTTCACAATTAAATCCGTGAAGGTCTAAGGCTGAGGATCCCAAGGAAACATGGCATTATAAACAAGGGCCAGCAATCTGTGGCAGCACTTGAGAAACTGCTCCACCTCTGATAGGCGACCCTGAAGCAACGCCACAGTATAAGCACGGTGATGATCGGTCCAAAAATCTGTCTCAGAAGTTCGGGAGGCAAACACAAGAGGTTGCATTCAGTTGCATAGACGTTGGGTTTCCTCCTTCTCGCACAATCGAATGCCTACAAATCAGGGAGAAAACAGTAACTTCTCGCAAGCCACAAGGAGCAACAGAAGAAAGAGGAAGAAGACTTACACAACAGCTTCTCACTTGCCCTAGAAATTTCTTCCAAGAAAAAAAGCTTCACGATCGTGGGTCTGGCGTGTTTTAGATTGGGCAACATCCACCATTGACTGAACAACCCAAAGTTTTCCTTCAAGTTTTTCACCTGTTCAATTTTTTCAGTGTACAACAGCGGGTCCACCATACGCACAATGGCGGTATTGGTTGCGCCCACTACAGATGAGGACGAAATTGCATCCGATAGTTGCACGGACCCAGAAGGAGCCAAAGATTCATTCAAAATCTGGCAAGACACGAAAGATATGAAACGTTCAGCATACAAAAAAAAACTCATACGCATATATTCAAAATTTGCTTTCTTGTAAAAAGGAAGCGAGAGGCAGCTGGATAAGTTAAAGGTTCATTATAGTGACGGCAAGGGAGACACAATAAAACTATAACACAAAGTCTATGAAGATGTTTTCTTCAAATACAAAGTAGCACTAGTAGAAGGAACACTAGCTACATGCATGACAGGAGCAGCTGAAGAAGGATCCACCGTCGAAGAAGGGGCAACCAGCTTCTCCGAGCCTGATACTAAAGCAGCCGGGAATACTTTCTAGCCCTCTTAACATGAGGCTTCAAGTAAACTTCTTGGCCATAGGAGGTGACTGGGATAGAGGAGCTAACCTTCTCCTAATCGACCTTCTCACCGCGTGCCATCGCCAGGGCCATTGAAATTTCGGCACCACTCTTCGACTGCATCAGGCTATAACCAACTAGGGGGCTAGGGTCGGCACCAAAGACAGTGACATGATCATTCAAGTTATTCGGCACCTCCTTGGTTGGATTTTTTTTGCACGAAGGATTTTGAAGGCACGGCGGGAGCAAACAAGGAAGTTTCTCCCATGAACACTGTTGGCCTCCAAGGTGCTAACAACATCCGACAAAGGATCAACCTTCTTGCCTTCATGTAGCATCCGGTTCTGGGCAGTTAATTCTGAAAATAAAAAATAGGAAAAATTAATGACCAAAGGAAAGGAATAAAATCAAGCCGCACAATACAAAAAACTTACGGGTCAAAGAAGCATTAAGGGCCTCCAGGCGCTTCCAAAGATTTTCATCTCAAATAGCGGCTTGCTTGGGCACTTCTTCGACATCAGTTTTCGCCTTTTGTTTGGCCTCCTCCAAAGCCTCCTCAGCAACCCACAGTTTGGCCTCTAGATCATCAGCACGCTTCATTGCCTGGTCCCGAATAACTCTGGATTCCTTGGCAGCAGCTGCACAAATAAATCATGAAAAGTGGAGAAGAAAAACACAGAAAGAATTCCCGAAGATGAACAGGATATACCCTTCAGTTCTTCGGCTTCATCGCGGATTTTTATAAAACGAGAGGCCATGTCGACCATCTCACGCATCAAAGGCTAAAGAAGAACAGTGCTTACTCAATATGTTGAGCTCGTTGGGGAACCCCAAGAGTAAGGTATGATGAGTATAGAAATAAGTTTCCCTCAGTTATGAAACCAAGGTTATCGAACCAGTAGGAGCAAGGAAACACCTCCAAGGTGTTGTTTCCAACCTGGAATCCTGCACAACACAATCACAGAACTTTGCCTCCAACTTATAGTGAGGTTGTCAATCTCACCGGTTTTGCTAAAAACAAAGGATTAAACGTATTGTGTGGAAGATAGTAATTGCTTGCAGAAAGTAAACAGAAAACAATAAATAGTAGATTGTAGTTTGATGGTAAAAGAAAGGACCGGGGTCCAAATTTCACTAGTGGTGATTCTCCTTAAGATAGATGACATGTTGGATGAACAAATTACAGCGGGGCATTGACAAACATCGAGAAAGAAAACATGCATATACTAATCATCTTGACTCCTATGAGATTTGATTGGGCATTACAACATTATACATAGACCATAATCCAACTGCATCTATGACTAATAATCCACCTTCAGGTTATCATCTGAACCCCCTCCAGTATTAAGTTGCAAGCAACAGATAATTGCATTAAGCAAAGTGTGTGAAGTAAACAATACGATTGTTCTATGAACAAAGGATTGTTGTTTTCTCCCTAGTAGCAACAACACAACTAGTACCTTAGAGATTTCTGTCACTTCCTTAGATTCCTAGAGGCATGAACCCACTATCGAGCATAAATACTCCCTCTTGGAGTTGCTAGCATCTACTCGGCCAAGATAGCTACTAACAACGGAGATCATGCAAGATCACAAATAACAAAGACATGATAGAATCAATAATCAATCTGAAATAGCATCTCAATATCCATCGGATCCCCGCAAACACAACATGTAGGATTACAAATATATGATCTTGATCATGAACGGAGCTCACAAGATCTAAACATGATAACACAAAGGAGAAGAACCAACCATCTAGCTACTACATGGACCCGTAGTCCAGGGATGAACTACTCACGCATCACACCGGAGGCAGGCATGGTGATGAAGAGGGCCTCCAGGGTGAATTCTTCCGTCTGGCAGGGTGCCGGGAAGAGCTTCAGATCCCTCCCGATCTAGGGATGGAGATGGCGACAACTACAGACTCTTTCGTGGAATTTTTATCGGGTACTTAGGGTTTCTATATCGGAGGCTTATTATAGGCGAAAGGGGAGGCCGAGGGGGTGCCCGAGGCGGCCACACCACCCCCAGGCGCGGGCCAGGCCTGGCCGCGCGGACAGGTGGTGTGGCTGGCCCCTGGCCCCTCTCTGTCTCGTATTCTGGCTCCGTGTTCCCCTTGGTGAAATATTAACTTTGGCTTTTGTCCCACCCAATTCCGAGAATATTCATTTTCTAGCTTTGTTGGAACCAAAAACAGCAGAAAACAGGTAGCTAGCACTATGGCATCTTGTTAATAGGTTAGTCCAAGAAATTGTATAAAAATACTCCAAAGTGTGGACAAAACATAAGAAAGTAGATATAAAACGAGCATGGAACATCAAAAATTATAGATATGTTAGCAACGTATCACACAACAAGGGATATCAGGAAAAATAAAATAGAAGCTACGTGCAGAAAGATTCTAAAATATAGAGTGACTTATATCTTTCATATCCACATCAATAGGATTTTCAGATGTCGCCACACCTTTACCAGCCGTTTTCCTCCTTTTTGCGGTGGCGACCTTGATGAAGTGCCAACATCTTTCTGGATAATCTTCTCCACAGAAGACAAAGGCATTTCCTTCGGCTCCATCGACGATGGAAGGGATTTCTTTGTAGAACAGGCAATAGAAGTACGAAGAGGAGACACGGGAGTATCTTCATCATCATCATCACTCCAAAATAAGATAACCAAACAAATGGGAAAGCATCAGCAACAGAACTACCTGATAAAACAGTAAAAAAGTAGTAAAAACACTTAAGAAGATACATCCTGTGCAAACGGAACAAATTCATCTAGGAAGGAGCAGCCGAAACTAGAGCAGCATCGAAGGGTTTGGAAACAGTTGAGGCATCCGAGTCTTGGACCTTTTCTACAGCGTAAGAGCGTGTCCTCTTATCACCAGCATGCTCCACACAAAAATCCCTAGAGCGAGCCGACAGAAGGGATTGCATTTTCGATGAAGAATCAGAAGCAAAAAAATCCATCTCCTCATCTGCAGCAGTCCCAGTCACAGGGAGATCATCGGATGCGGAAGGATGGACATGGGGCTCACAACTTCTAGGAAGAGGAGGAAGTGAGCACAAATGATCAAAATCCTACACAAACAGAAGACATGGAAAAAGCTTCAGTTATTGATAGGGTAAAAATTCATCCACAAATAAAAGGGAGGAAAGATGGATGCAAAGGGAATTTACCTCGGGAAGATGGTTCTTCTTGCCATAGGGCTCCACAAGACTGCTGGAAGGAACTGTGCTTTTCTTGGTAAGAGTGGTGAAGCTTTGAACCCTCTTTGCATACACCTTTAGGGTAAGGTCTTCCGATGAAATCCTCATTGGATCCTTCTTCCCGGTATACGTCCACATACCAGAAAGCCGGGCCTGAAGTGGTTGGACGTGGATCCGCAAAAAATATGCCAGAATCTGGAGACTCGACAATTCCTTGCCAACTTCATGCCACCGTTTTGAAATACGATCAAGATAGGGCTGGATTTCCACCATTTCTTCGGCAAAAGGACATTGATCCCTAGAGTCAAGTTTGCGGCAAGTTTTCTTAGGATCAAAGGGGGATAAACCAAAAGACTGGCCTTCAACTGGTTGATCCTCGATATTAAACCACTTGGACTTCCAGGCTTGGACATAATCAGTGATCTTAAAATCAAAATAATCTACATCGGAGCGAATAGAGAAAATGGCGCCACCAACGTCATGGACAATGGTGTCAGTGGCGTTATGGCGAACATAAAAGAAATGTTTCCACATGCCCCAATGGGGATGAATCCCGAGAAAGCATTCACAGAGAGTGACGAAACAAGCAACATGGAGGATAAACTTCGGCATGAGCTGATACAGCTGCACGCCATAGACAAACAGGTGACCACGAAGAAATTCGTGCACAGGAAGAGAAAGGCCGCGGAGAAGAAAGGAGAGAGACATTACCCTCTAGCTGGGCTCGGGGATGGGAGCTGCTTCGTCTTCAGGGAGCTTGAAGGTACCCTCCGCCAGATGGCCGGAGTTCTGGGCCTCACGGAGATCCCGTGCTGTACACTTGGAAGGAGCCCATTCG
Organism: Avena eriantha; assembly: GCA_910589775.1. Lineage (NCBI taxonomy): Eukaryota > Viridiplantae > Streptophyta > Magnoliopsida > Poales > Poaceae > Avena > Avena eriantha. Next base: position 197,018,131 of record OU342741.1, on the reverse strand, counting down.
ATGACCCTCTTCCTGGTGGCCTTCGTGGCCACAGTGGAAGTCCCCACCTTACTTTTGCCCATGGCGATGCAAGAGAGACACGAGCACATAGCAAGAGTTTGCAAGGGGGCAAGAGCGCAAGGAAGAATATGGAGCCAAGGAAGGTGAGGTGAAAAACAATAAAACAAATCCCCTTCCCTTTATAAAGAGCAAAGGTATGAAGTTCGGACCGTTCGATGCAAAATCGAACCGATAGAAGATCACATGGTGGTGACATGTGTTAAAGAGATTCCGTAAAGGAAAAAATATAAAGAAGTTATTACCGCGGTAAAAATGGGAGGACAGCGCATGACGCCTTGATCATCGCACGGAGAGGGGACGTGCAGTAAAAAAACTCCGCTGAATACGCTATCAGGCGTCATCATTACTACCGCATGGCCCCACATTCAAAACGTTCCATCAGGACGTGTCTTCTGGAAATCAAACAGCATGAAATACGTCATTACTAACGTCACAGCAAAGACAATGCAGAAACTGCGGCTCGCTATAAGAGATATGACCCGAAAAAATTCAAATTAGAGCCGAAGTAAATTCCTCCATGAGAAAACTTGAGACTACAATCGAATATACAATATTACGACTATAGCCTCAGGGGCTACACCTATTGGGAGCACTGGTCGTGCACCCGACAAAATCTACAGAAACACTGCCACCATAAATCCAAGTTTTCGAGGCTATGTTCTGATACATACATCCAAACATAGCCTCGGGGGCTACTCCTATCAGGAGCGCTGGCGCGCACCTGATAAAGAAAGACAAATGAACAAATCTTCAATAGATACTCCTATCAGGAGCAGTTACAAAAGACAAAAAAAATCTCGGATCGCACTCGACGTGACTGTTGGGGATATGCTATATGGCTATCCTCATAGCATGTCACCAATCCGCCTAACCCAGGTGGCCCATAGTTGGCAGCAAGGCCTATGGCCTGCTGGGCGGCCCAGTTAGACGGATCTAAAAGGGAGGCCCATGCCGGATAAAGGAAGGCTACACAGGAGTCACTGACATACTCGGAGCCTTGGAGTACAAGACACGGAAGACTAGTTCGTATTAGTGTAGGACTCTTTACCTTGTCTAGAAGGAACTTTCCCTGTAACCCTATGTCTTGGCACCTTTATAAGCCGGCCTGCGGGAGCCTTTAGGGCACAACATTATATAACCTCTTAGATTGCTGTGTACAACGCGCAACACCTTGCATAGTGATCCTATCTCTGTAACTTGGTGTATTACCCTTATAGTGATTTATAGGAGTAGAGTTCCACCACCGTTGTGGGACTTGAACTTGGGTAAGCTATGTTACCTTGTACCCGCCAACTCTCCTCCTTACCCCATATCTCTAAACACGCACTATGAGGACCCCTCCATGGCGTACTCGTCAGCAATACCACGACAGTTGGCGCCCACCGCGGGGCAAGAGGCACTTCGAGCTCTACACCGGGCAAGATCCAATCTCTTCGCGGATCAGCGACACCGTAGCCATTGGGCACGTTCTCTTCTACGGAAACGTCCTGATCGTCCCTCTAGATGAGTTCTGGGTGCCGGCAAAGACAAACCCTACGTGCTGCTCTATCATCCTCTTCGAAGACATCCACATCTTCATCAGCGAAACTGACTCGGGTCCTAGCTCCTAGGAAGTCGGAAACTCGTCAAGCCCCACATGGACCGCCTATGAGCAGGATACGTTCGCGGAAGGATCTGGGCCATACCTCTCTTTGGAGTATGGGGGCTCAGATCAGGGAAATTCAAGGCCCACCCAAACCACCCCAGTGCAGGATATAATGGTGGAAGGACCCCGCAAATCCGTTTGGCTTCCTCGAGCATTAGAGATGCGCAGGTCACACTTTGTCGGTGTAGTCACCATCTTTGATCTGGCCAGATGCGTTCAAAGGGATGGAGAACCTCCCCGCGAATACCTCGCCAGATGGATGTGGGTGAGGGAAACCCTAGAGGGCGACCACGCCAACAAGCTCGTGTACCACTTTGTGGAAGGGCTCACACCTGGAACACTCCTCCGACATACCCTCCGAAGGCGGTAGTCCGTAGGTCCTCTTGCCCTGGGTGAGATGATTACCATCGTCAATGAATACACATAAGCCAACGAAGAGGTTGAAACGGCAAGCGCCGTCATGGACGGAGGAGGAAACAACAACAACGGCCCGCCTCCATCACCCTCCACATCCGCCATCGCCAACACCGAAGCCAACTCCGACTTCGTCCCTGACGCATTATACGCCAACATCAATATGGATGGCGATGGCTCAGACCCTAACTCGGAGGAATATGATGTTGTTATGAGGGAGATCGAGCAGGAGATCGAGAAGGAGGAGCGCGCCGAGAAGACCAATGCTTCCGAGCAGGTGCTAGTTGCCATTGGGAGCGTGATGGAAGAAGACGGATAGGAACAGGATCGTGAGAGAGCTCCGCCCATGCCAATGGTAACCAGAGCAGCTGTAGCTAAAAATACCGCGGAGCCTCTGGCTCCAGCCAAGGGTATGCCTCCTCCGGTTATCCGCCCGCAACTGGCGCAGGAACTCATCACAGCCCCCAGTACCGCCCAACAATCAAACCAGGCACCAATGCCACCATCAACGTCTACAGCTGGCAATCCATTGGCTACCCCTGCCAACAAAGCAATTTACAACGCACTCATCGTTGAACCTATCACCGTCGCCCATATTCGGAGCATTACGGAGCTTGACGAGAAGCGCACGGCAATCTTGGCAGATGCCAAATGCATCATAGAGCAGGGCACTAAGCTGGACGAAGACATGGCTAGGGCACAACAATCCATCAAGGCAGCAAGAGCTATGGAGGCTGAGTACAAGCAATTGCTGTTGAAGCAAAAGGCAAATAAGGCACCAACTCACGTTGTCGAAGATCCTGGCGTTCGACGCAAGTTGGGGTATGAGGGCTCCAAGCCGACAAAAGCCACCCCATACATTGATTCAGAGGGGAGGCAAGTCATGCCAACTCCCGCCCTCAACATCTCCCCACCTAGAGCAGGACATGTTGCCAGAAGCAGTTGCTCAGGTGTACGACCTCGTCGATAAGGCATGCAAGCAACAGGAAAAGGCTACCTCGCAGAGGCTTGAGTCCAACCTGGGGCTTTTCCAGTCAACCATGAACAACCGCAGAAGGCCAAAATCTCCCCGTGATGAGGGATCTCGCACAGGCTCTACAGAGCAAAGATGGAGGGAGGCACACAATAGGACTGACGCCATCCCCATATCCTCTGATCACGGAGAAAAGGCTCATCCTCGCTGGTCTCCACCTTCACCACCATCTCAGCATCATGAGGAACCAGAGCCGCGCCACCGTACAAGTATGCCACCTCCAAGGCGGCCCCAGGCCAGTGTCGTTATACGCGACCAGGGCGAGAAGCCTCGGCATGCCGGAGAGCGCAGCGGCAAGGAAGGACATAGGAGCATGTCCTATAAGGAGCCGCCGTGTCCGACAAGCAAGCACGATAGGCGTGAGGAGTCGTAGGAGGGCCATAGCAAGAAGGCTAACCCATCGCCTCCACCGCCACCGTCACCACCTAACAGCCATCATGGCGGAGGCCATGGCGGATCTCACAAATCGTGCCATAACTCCTCTCCCCATGACAGAGAAGGGAAGTAGTCAGAGCCATATGATGCACGATCATGGTTGGACAAGATCCAAGAAGCTCGGGAGCTCCCATACCTTGGGCCACGTTGTTTTGGACCAGTAATACGAGCCACAACTTACCCCAAGGGCCTCCGGATAGACAAGACCATCAATCTTTACAATGGCACCGCTAGGCCGACAACGTGGTTGCAGGACTACAGTGAAGCGATTCACATCGTAGGGGGAAACCCCAATGTCACCGTCAAGTACCTCCTACTCATGCTGACCAGCACCGCCTAGCAATGGATTGATGACTTACCAGAGAAATCAATATGCAATTGGTTGGACATGCATGAAGTGTTCACTAAGAATTTCGAGGGCACATACAAACGTCCGTGTACTGTCGGAGACCTCCAGCGGTGTGTGCAAGAAAAGGATGAAACTTCTCGGGCTTACCTCTCTTGCTGGCTGGATATGGAAAATTCCTGCGCAGGGGTGCAGGAACAGACTGCTATGGCCGCCTTCGTCAATGGTCGACAATATATAGGTAGACAAGATATTCCGTGGTGCATATGCAAAACAATGCTCCATAGATAAGTATCATTGGCGCACTAGGAAAAATGCGCCACATATACTAAATACTTCTATGGCGCATTTCACAGAACATGCGCCACAGAAGTTAGGTGGGACCCACAAGCCGGGGTGGGGCAATCCACTTTCTGTAGCACATAATTACATATGCGCCACAGAAGAGACTAGATTTGTGGCACATATTTCCTTATGCGCCATAGAACATGGAGGCGGGCCCCACCACAAAATCTATTTGACCCACTTTCTGTGGCGCATGTGTTGATATGTGCCACAAATATGTTTGATTTCTGTGGTGCATATCCACAAATGCGCCACAGAAGCCTGACCTGGGTCCCACAACTTTAACCTGTACCACCTTGTTTTATGGCGCATATAGCTATATGCGCCACAGAAGTTTGAACATGTGTGGCACATTTCTTCCATATGCGCCATAGATGAGGGCGTCCAGATCCATGTGAAAAAGGTGGCAAGCTCCCACCCTATCCATCCACCACCACCCATTTCACATATGTTCTTCCTTTCTACCTCCTCCCAGCTCGTCTTCCTCCTCCCTCCCACCCCATTTTGCCCATAGTTTCTACATTTTTTTGTAACTAAACCTACTTTAGTCCATAGATTGGTAAGTGGAGGCCTCCCTCCAACTTGTAGATCTAAAAGTTCCTTACTGTTCTCTGTCACATCTCTATTTGTTTACTAATTTCTTCCACCAACTTGTAGATCTATTTGTCCATACTCTCTCATCGCGCGGTCTCATCTCGCTATTATTGAGTCTACTAGGTGAGTACTTGGCCATGGACATGTAGGTGAAGCTTGTCGCGCGGGTGGTGTGTGTGCGATGCATGCATGGCGAGACGATGCTTGCGTGGTCCATGAATGTTTGCATTGGGAGGAAGTTTTTTGTTGCTTGCTTGTTGTTGTCCCGGCCGGTGTGGTGCATGGATGTTTGCCGAAATGTTGATTCATTTCCATTTCGGCAAATTTTTGCACTACCCATATGTCCTAATTTTAGGAAAGGTCACGAAATTTTCCGGCTATTATTCATGCATGTGTGTGTTCATATGGTGTGGTTCTAACCTATACTCTCTGTTGTGACCGCTCAGGCAACCATGGCCTTCACAATGAGCGAAGGTCGAATTGTTAGGCACAAGAAAGACGTGAGGGAGGACATGATTCTAAATAACAAGACCATGATAAGATGTCCATGTCGAACATGCAAACTCCAGCGCTGGATCGACCCTGGTTCTGGACAATTGGAGGGTCACCTGCTCAGGTGCGGTTTCATGCACGACCTCAATGAGGCGCCGATAGGACATGGTGGTCACAAAGACGTGGGCGGGCAAGAAGATGAAGAGTCTACCAGGCATGATCATCACGATGAAGGAGATGCTAGCGGGCATGATCAGCATGAAGGAGAAGGCGACATGCATGATCATCATGAAGAAGGAGAAGACGCGAACACATAGACACTGCTAACTTCGGCCTTGAAGGACTCATGTTCAAGAACTGCTCCTAAAGGAGACGAGCAACGACAAAGTTGCAGCCAGATAGAAAGCCAAGCTGGCCCAAATGGAGGTAGACAGGATGACTCCATTGTATCCTGGGTGTCGCCCTGAGGATACACGTTTGAGTGTAACGCTCAAGTCTCTAGAGATGAAGGCCGAACACAAATGGACCGATGTGAGCTTCAACGCGGACATGGAATACTAGCACAACTGACTTCCTAAGGGGAACGCATTGCCAAAATGTATCGAGGAGGCCAAGAAAATCATGTGCCCTCTCGACCTACCACACATTAAATACCACGCGTGCTGGGTGTATGGAAAGCAAGGTCTATTTTCTAGGACCTGCCGTACTGGAAGGTCCTCCACACTCCCCATAGCCTCGATGTAATGCACATCACGAAGAACGTTACTGAGAGTCTACTTGGCACTCTACTGAACATGCCGGAGAGGATCAAAGATGGGCCAAAAGCAAGAAAGGACCTTAAATTGCTTGGCATCAAGAAAGATCTTCAGTACCCGGATAATGATGATGATGATGATCAGACGAAAGGGACTCAAGGTCGCCGCAAAAGAGTTAAGAACAATGAGGTGGTGCTTCGCGCTGCCTGCTTCGAGCAGTTTTTTAGGTGCCTCCAAGGAGTGAAAGTTCCTCACGGTTACTCGGGGAAGATAAGCAGATATCTGGATGTGGCGAAGAAGAGGTTCAGCGGTATGAAGTCTCACGACTGTCACATGCTGATGACGCAGATACTCCCCATTGCGATCCGCGGGATAATGGACGAGCATGTCCGTGAGACGCTATTTGGCCTCTGTAACTTTTTTGACGTCATATCTAGGAAGTCGATCTGTGTGAAGCAACTCAACAGGCTACATGAAGATATCGTGACGATACTATGTGAGCTTGAGATTTACTTCCCGCCCGCATTCTTCGACATCATGGTGCATCTTCTTGTACATGTCGTGGATGACATCATCCAGCTCGGGCCAACATTCCTGCACAACATGATGCCGTTTGAAAGGCTAAACGGTGTCATTAAAGGATTCGTTCGCAATAGGTCCCGTCCAAATGGAAGCATAGCTGATACGTCCATTTTGCATCACTATTCTATGTCTTAATTCACTATTATTCATTGATATATTTCGTATTGAGAGGTGATACTTATGTTATTTCATCTGTTTTTGCATGGTTGATGACTTTTGGAGCATGGACCGTTGCAGTCAGGATTCTGATGGAAAAGGTGCTGTTTGGAGGCAAAATTCGCGAAGATCAGAAAATCCAGGAAAATATACGGAAAATTCTACTTTTCCAGAAGACTCAAGATGCCAGAAGATGGAGTGGAGATGGGCCACAGGGGGCCCACACCACCCCATGGCGCGGGCAGGCCTAGGCCGCGCCAGGGAGTGGTGTGGCCACCCTAGCCCACTCCAGCCTCTCCCGTCTGGCGTATATCTTCCTCCCGAAACCCTAAGACTCGGGGAGCGACCACAAAAAGATTCCGCCGCTTCTGAGAGAGAAAGATCTCTCTGTCAGACAGATTTCTTCCGAGGGAATTCCTTCCCAGAGAGGGGAGATCGTCGCCATCAACACCACCATCAAGCTGGACTTCATCGGGATCATCATCATCATCACCACCGTCATCACCATCAGCACCCTCAGCACCATCTCCATATTGCTATAACAATTGCGTTGAATCTTGCTATAGTTCATAGGGGAAACTTTGCCGGTGTTGATTACTCTTTGTAGTTGATGCTATTGAGTGAACCATTGAATTATTGTTTATGTTCAGATTGTTATACATCATTATTCCATCTCTGATCATGATCCATGTGATGTCTTGTGAGTAGTTCGTTTTGTTCTTGAGGACATGGGAGAAGTCTTGTTGTTAGTAGTGGAGTTGCATTGAGAAAGATTCAATAGATTGTTATTTAAGTTGTGGTGTACTTCTTCTAGTGGTGTCATGTGAACGTCGACTAGATGACACTTCACCTATATGGGCCTAGGGGAATGCATTGTGTATTTGGCTACTAATCGTAGGGGTTGCCGGAGTGACAGAAACCCGAACCCCCGTTAGGAAACCATTGCACAAGGGACGTAAGGGTCTTAGAGTTTAAAGCTGTGGTTAGGTTTCTACCTTAATTACTTTCTTGTACTTATGGATGTTTGCAAGGGGGTTTAATCACAAGTATGTATTAAGTCTTGGATGGGATGGTACATTAGCATAGGTTCACCCACACAACACTTAGCAAGCTAGAGAAGATTAATCGACTATATGAAGCGAAAGCACTTGATAGTCTTCCCATGTGTCCTCGAGAGCGTTTGGTCATCTATAGAAATACAACTGGCTTGTCCTTTGCTGCATAAAGGATTGGGCCACTTGCTGTATTCATTCTTACTGTCTTTTATTTACTCGTACTTTGTTTACTTGCTTTATCGAAAACCCCTAAAAATCCGTTTGCTAAGTATTTGCAGAGAATTCCTGATCCATACCACTAGCCAGCACCTTCTGCTCCTCGTTGGGTTCGACACTCTTACTTATCGAAAATACTGCGATACACCCCTATACTTGTGGGTCATCATGACTATTTTCTGGCACCGTTGCCGGGGAGTGAAGCGCTATTGGAGAGTGGAACCGGTAAAGGAAACTTCTACTGTGAGTATTGTTTACTTCTACTAGTTGCTTTATTTTCGTTATGGATAATTCGCTGAGTTTCTTATTTGGTAATGCTACTACCACTGTTAAGGTAGTAGATAAGCCACCTCCTGCTGAGAATGATGTTTTCAAAATACCTACAAGAATTATTGATCATGTTATGGATAACTACTATGTTGGGGATGGAACTGTCCATCCCGGTGATCATTTGCTCTTTATACGCGAATTATGCGGGTTGTTCAAGTGTGCAGGTATTACTACAGATCAAGTTAAGAAGAAGTTATTCTCATTATCACTGAAAGGAAGAGCTGAGGAATGGTATAAGCTGCTGAAGAATGGTCAAGCTCTGGAATGGGAGGAAATAGTGCCTCTCTTTTATTCAAAGTTTTATCCTCCTAGTGAAATTCATAAAGATCAGAATCAAATATACAACTTTTGGCCTCTTGATGGAGAGAGTACTGCTCAAGCTTGGGGGAGATTGAAGTTACTAATGCTCAGATGTCCCATTCATGAGGTCCCCAACAATATTATTATCAATAAATTTTATGCAAGGCTCCCTCTACATGACAAGGATTTATTGGATGCTTCTTGTGCTGGATCATTCACTCGCATGGAAGAAGAAGTTAAATGGGACCTTCTGGACCGTATTCAAGACAATGCTGAAGCCTGGGAGAACGACAAAGGTAGAAAGTCAGGTATAAATTATGATTATGAATGCATTGAATCTTTTATGGGAACTGATGACTTTCAAAATATAAAAAAATGCTTATGGTCTAGACTCTCAAGCTATTGCTTCTTATTTTAAGGCTTTTGCTTCTTATATTGATGTCGTGGTGGTGTCACAGCAGATGCCATGGATAGGCTAAACGTGGGAACTAATACTCGCTAGGGGAATCCAGGGAGGGATAGTGAAGTGATTCCTCACACAGAAGTTTGTATTTGCCTTGCTTCCAAGATTACAAGTGCTCCTAGAGCTGTATTGGCAAGAGGAGGAAGAAGGAGCTCTCTTACTCTCACACACAGAACACACTTAAAACCCTAGCCAAATCAGAATAGCGGAACCCCTTCTACTGAGATCCTAGCCCTCCTTATATAGAGGGAACTAGGTCTCTGCCTAGGGCATACGTGGAGGCATATTCCTAAGAATATGCTTCCTCCTAAAGTAGTAAGCCAACCAGGGTGCTTTTCCCCTGCGTCACACAGGTAGAGGCTACGTGAGCCTCAGCGGCGCCCGCGTCAGCCGACATGGGCGTCGTCACCCTTGTCGGCCATGCCCCGGTGGTCCCGCCCTTGTTTGCTTCGCTTAGGTAGTGCGTACCAGGGCTTCTTTTGACCAGCGAGATTCCTTCCTTCTCCTAGAAGCTAGACATGACCCGGATCATAGTTGATCCGGCCACACCCGTTCCTGCATACAAGTAAAACAGGCATTTCCGACTTACTCCTTGAGTCGTTTGAGACTTAGTTAGGCGAATGCCATCTGGTCCGGGTTACCCCGTGATTCGGCCTACCTTGAGGTGACCCGGCCAGCATCCGCTTTGGCCTTGCCGAACCTTGGCTAACTCGGCCCTTATACCCCGGCGTTACCCTACCCGGGGGTATCCCCCCAACATTTGTCCCCGAAGCTGGTGCGGTCTTAGCTGCCTTGGCTGCTAAGGCCACATCAGGTTCAATTCTGAGCTCTGGTCATTATTTCCGAGTTACCTCTTTATCTCGAATTATATTGATTTACGTTCCCTTCGCGCATTCCAAGGTTTCACTTGCCGGCCGGGTTACCACTTTAACTCAGACCTCATGGTTTTCCTTTCCCTCTACACATTCCAAGTTTTCACTTGCTGGCCGGGTTACCACGGTTCCATCCGGGTCTTGTTTCCTTCTCTCGTACGCCAATCCATGTGGAGGCTAATCATTATGTTGTCTTATTTTAAGGGCCAGCACAGTAACCGCCACAGTGATTGTCAGTTATCACTGTCCGCGGGTCACGTCACGCCTGCCTCCTCGTTTACTGCATCCACGCGTCGCGTCATGGGATCAATTTCACTCTTTGACCTTCTGTGTGGCTTCGTGCTGATTGGTCGATGCGGGTAATACACGGCCACATCGTGTGGCGCGCCTGCAGGACCCGATCCCACTTTCCCCTCGTGGGAGAGGTTAAATAGGGGAGGGGCGCACTCCTTAGGATTTTCCCCTTCCGCGCCCCTCTGCCCCTTGCCCTTCTTCTTCTTCTTCTTCTTCCTCGCGACAATGCCGCCGCCGCACTGCTTCCCCGCACCTCTGCGTCTCCGCCACTGCAACGCAACTCCCTCACCACGGGTCGTTGCCAATCTAGGCCTCTGCCCTCCGCCGCCGCTAGCGCCAGCGAGGGTAGCAGAGACCAGATGACGGAGGAGGAGCTCGTCGTCGCCGAACAAGAGATGGAGGAGGACTCCGCGGCGGCAGACCGTGGTGCGTGGGCCGGGTCTTGGGTCTGCCAGGACGACCTGGATTGGCTCTACCGCACCAGACGCATCCCTGCCGGCGTCGCCGCTCGCCTTGCCTCCGCCGAACAGGCCCCCTCACCCAATCCGGGTGAGTACGTCGTGTTCTTGTCCCACTTCCAGCGGGGGTTTGGTTTGCCGGTCAGTGACTTTTTCCGGGATTGGCTTAACACCTACGAACTCCAGCTGCACCACCTTCCTGCCAATGCCATCACTTCTCTTTCCGCCTTTGCTTCTACAATCGAAGGCTATGTCGGACTGTGGCCCACGAAGGAGCTATGGATCCAGTTTTTCGGCCTTGGTCGTAACGTCATCCCAAACATCCAACTTGATCCGGAGGACAAGCAGCTCACTCAATTCGGAGCTGCTTCCATCTCACCCTGGAGGCTTTCCGTTTTCCCCCGGGTCACCGGGCTAGAGTCCTACAAAGGGTGGGCCCGAACTTTCTTTTACGTCCCGAATACCGGCACTGAAGACTTAATCCGGCTGCTCCCCTATACTCCGGGTCCACCTAACCCGGAACTGTGGGATGCCGTTCCCAAGAAGCCCACGGCCTTGGCCAACCAGGTCAACAAGAGGTTCGCGGAGCTGAAGAAGCTGGGGTTGCGCAACAAGGACGCTATGATCATGTTCGTGCGCAACCGAATTTCCCCCCTCCAGAAGCGCACCCACAAGGTGTGCCACATGAGCTTCGGCCGCGACCCCAACCGGACCTTATCCTTTGAGTTGAGCAACATGGAGATATATCGCCGGGTTAAGGCTCTCTTCACCACTCACAGGGATTTCTCCTCTGAGTGGACCTGGGGAATTGAGCATTATTGCCGCGACAGGCTTCCTCCCGCGGTAAGCTTCGTGGCGTAAGCTTACCCCAAATTAATTATATGTCGGTTATTGTGGCATTTTTGACTCTGTTGTTCGTTCCTTTTCTCAGCAATTCCTTTAGCAGACCCTCGAGGACGGCACGGATCTGACCCTTAAGTGGGCGCCAGACCGGGAGACCCCGGATGAGGAAGAGCCGGATCAGGAGATGTTCCTCCCGATGACCGACACTACAAAGCGACCCACGGGTAAATCCTCTTCTATTAGAGATTGGCCCGATGATGAAGATGGCTCGGATGTCGAGGTGATTGAACCTATTGATGCTGTCCCCCTTTCTTTTGCATTTCCGGCATCAGCTAATCCCGGTGGGCATATCCATGAGGACCCTCCCCTTGCTACGGGCGGACCTGTTCCGGTAGCGTCGAAGAAGAAGCGCGGAGCGGCACCAAGTTCTTCCTCCGGACCTTCTCAGCCCGCCAAAAGGCGAAAGAAGTCTGGAGACAAAACTGCCTCCAAGCCAACAGGCAAGGCCCCAGCACGAAGGGCTCGGAAACCCAAGGAGGCCCAAACCTCGGATGCGTAAGTCATTTTTCCTTCTATAACTTGCTCTTCCTTGCATTGTTGTAATTTCTCTTCTGACATTATTTGATTTGGCAGGGCTGCGGTGGAGGTCCCTCAGAGTGGATCTAGCATCTCTTCGCCGCTCCGGCCTAGCCCTTCTCCTCCTCATGACGACGAGTCATGCCCGCTGAGCCCTATTCCTGAGGGTTCTGCGGCCGCTCCGGGCTCTGTTCCACCTCGTCAAGAGGAGGATAACCTTGGAGCGGGGGAGACCGGCCCAGCCGAGGCGACGACATCCACCACTTCGGCTTCGCCGCAACCAGCAGCCACCGAAGCTACCTCGGCACCAGCACCAGTAACCAAACCAGTACCAGCTCCCGTTCCGGCACCAGCACCAAGCCTGGTAACAAGAAAATCAGTAGCTGCACCAAGTCCAGCAACAAGAACACCAGCGCCAAGCTCCTCCGCCTCGTCTGAATCTTCTCAACCTCGGCGAGGAACTATCCCGGCAGCTCCTAAGGGAAAATCCGCTGCAACCACTTCCTCTTCTCATCAAGCAAAGGGAAAAAAGGCTCCTGACGCTACCAAATCATCATTTGTCGAGGCTGGGCAGCGTACCCTCGCATCAATGCTTCCCAAGAAGGTTCCAGCAGCGAAGGACGCCCCTGCCGAGCCAACCGATGCACAACAGATGGTTCTGCATACTAGCCCGACCCTTGCCTTGGTTGAGAGGAAAGAGGCGCACGCGAAGGGCTTGGTGGCGCCCCATATGCCCACCGGCGAGCGGTACCCTCCAATGTTGATTCAATTTGTCAACAACTGGAACAAGTCTGAGTTCGTCCATGACGACGATCTCCCGGAGAAGTTCGGCCCCGCCGAGTTTTCTGCCCAAATGAACACAGCCGCTAAGGCAATTAACCTCGCCGGGCGGATGATGGAGGTACGTCACCTCCCCTTTACATGTTGTAGATAATAACCATTAGTCCCCGAGCCTCCGGGGGAGTAACTTGTTACTCGGCCGGATGCTCTTTAGAAAACTAACGTAGCTCCATGAGAACTTTGAATATGCATACACCTAGAGCCGGGTTAAGTTCCACTTGGCCCAGATTTTTGTACACTTCGAATATGCACACACCTAGAGCCGGGTTAAGTTCCACTTGGCCCGGATTCTTGTACACTTCGAACATGCACACACCTAGAGCCGGGTTAAGTTCTACTTGGCCCGGTTTTTTGTACACTTCGAACATGCACACACCTAGAGCCGGGTTAAGTTCCACTTGGCCTGGTTTTTTGTACACTTCGAAAATGCACACACCTAGAGCCGGGTTAAGTTCCACTTGGCCCGGATTCTTGTACACTTCGAACATGCACACACCTAGAGCCGGGTTAAGTTCCACTTGGCCCGGTTTTTTGTACACTTCGAATATGCACACACCTAGCTAATTTATGTTTTTGTACTCCTTTCAGGTGACTACCAATCGCCGGAGTGCTGAATTCCAACGTCTGCTGGATACCCACAAGATGCTACGCGCAAAGCAAGCTGCACTTCTCGCGGAATACGAGAAAAGGGGTAAATTTCTTCCTTGGTGCTTCTTTGTTTTTCTTTATCTTCCTCTGTCGAACTAATCTCACGATTCGGTTTCCACAGCTGGGGTGGAGGCTGAGAACAAAATTATGCAGAAGAATCAGGAGCAGATCAAGGGTAAGTCATTTATTGTCCGACCTTGCAGTGCTTTCCATTTCCTTCTCCCCTTGGCTCGGCAATCATTCATACCTCGGCTCTGCCGGGCCAACACACTATTTCAGCATCGCTTGAAGATAGTGTGCCCATGCCTGATATGATGCTACATTTTCTCGAACAAGCAGGGCAGCATCAAGCGGAGCTTAAGAAGAAAGATGATGAGCTCGCCCTCCTCCGGACCAAGGACAATGAGATCACCAAGCTCAAGGCTGAGATGGAGAAAATGAAGGCCCAACACCAATCCGAGCTCCAAAAGGTTGGCCAGGATTACACGGAAGAGCGCGAGCGCCTCAATCTCCAGATCGCCAAGGACCAGGATTTACTCAAGGAGTCCGGCATCCAGCTTGGGTCGGCGAATGCTGAGCTTGAGCAGCTTCGGAAGAGACGTGATGACTGCACTAGGGAGTTGACCCGGATCCTCAGCCATATATCACGTAAGTTCTTTCCCTTATCCGACCTACTTCTCCGGGCTACTTCATATGTCTTTTCTTTACCTTCTTCCTTTGTCTTGTTTCCAGGCAAATTTCCAGAGGGCACTGCTATTGCGAGCGCAGCAGTTGCAGACTTCCGCCGAGAAAGGGGTACTCCTGCCGCTCCTGACGGTGAAGAGATTCCCTATGACATGGAGGACCTGTTGGTCAGCTTGTCCTCTCGCGTGGAGCTCATCAAGAATTATGGCAAGGACATCCTCGACGTTGCAGTTCGCATCTTCAACACGTTCTGGCCTGGAGAAGATACTCCGGAGACCACCGCAATGCTCGTTGAGAAGCTAATGGAAACCGAGACCCAGCTCGACCTCTGGAGAGAGTCCGCTGGACGTGTCGCAGCTGATACCATTCTTCACCACATACTCACATGGTATGAGAAGATCGATCTCAACCTCCTAACCCGCCTGCGCACAGGATCCAGATGGACCAATGACCCGGAGTGGGTAGCTCGGCGCCAGGCTTGTGCCCATAGCCTCATTGAATATGCTCCCATTCATGAATGGGCTGAGGGGCCGAGCTTCCTAGAAGCCGCTTGGGACGAAGAGGTTGAGAACGACGAAGATGGCTCGGACGGTGATGGAGAAGATGACGCGTCAGATATCAAAGACGGTGAAGGTGACGCCGAACTTCCTCCTCCTGCTGCTCCTTGAGCGAAAAAACTTGAAAATTTATCAGATCCCCGGTATGCCGGGTGAAGTTGTATCCCACATACATGTGACATTTTGCTACTAAGTTCTTATGCTGGATTAACTTGGGCGTAGTCCCCGAGTTTCTTTTTCTTGTTCGTCCAATCTTTTGGCTTGGCTCGTGTCTACCTTGATTCGGTTTTACGACTTACGAATCCGAGCTTCAAAAATTGTCTTAACAATACTGGGAAACTTTTAGACTTAGCTCAAAAATAAAACAGCATAATAACTTGAAAATAAATACAAGGTTAGTCCAAAAAATAAACGTCGGCTCGAATAAATTCTTTTCCTTAGTCGTTTTTTGTGTGCTACGCAATTCCAAACTTGTTCTCTTGCTTGCGATGAAGCCAATTCTTGTTGGACAGCAGCAAGTCGAAGAGTTGGGTTTTTGGTGCTCACACATTACTAATCTGAGTTAAGTAGAACAACTTATTCCAGCTAACGCACAAAAGACAACAAATATTATTAAGGCAGTCCCCGAGTTACTTCTCGAGGTGCCAACATTTCATTGATAAGCTC
This sequence comes from Avena eriantha, assembly GCA_910589775.1. Taxonomy (NCBI): domain Eukaryota; kingdom Viridiplantae; phylum Streptophyta; class Magnoliopsida; order Poales; family Poaceae; genus Avena; species Avena eriantha. Next base: position 197,002,472 of record OU342741.1, on the reverse strand, counting down.
ATTGCCAGCATACATATCGACACATGAGAAGACTCGGATACATACACTTCTTCGCTAAGTGTAGAAAGGACGAAGGAGAGCTACATTCCATGGACGTTTAGATTCCTCGCCGGACCTGTCCGCCTTGTTCTTTTCCTGTGGCTTTGCATCTATAAGATAATAAGAATCATTGTGCAATTCCTTGCTCACGATGAATGGCCCTTCCCATGGGGGGGATAATTTATGCATGCCAGTCGTACGTTGTATCAACCGGAGCACCAGATCGCCTTCCCGAAAGACTCGGGGGCTTACTTTCCGGCTATGATAGCGTCGGAGATTTTGCTGATATATGGCGGATCTGGACAGTGCCAGTTCTCTCGCTTCTTCCAGCAGATCAACATCCTTTTGCCGGGCTTCTTGCACTTCGGCTTCTATGTATTGGGTGACCCTAGGCGAATCATGCTCTATGTCGGCTGGTAAGACAGCTTCTGCCCCATATACCAGAAAAAACGGCGTATAGCCTATTGATCGATTCGGGGTTGTTCTTAAACTCGACAGTACCACTGGTAGTTCTTCTATCCAGCACCCCGCTGATCTTTGCAGCGGCTCAATGAGCCGAGGTTTTATCCCGGATAATACTAATCCATTGGATCTTTCCACTTGTTCGTTCGATGCGGGGTGGGATACCGAGGCTATGTCTAGCCGGATCTTCTTATCCCGCCAGAAACGCGCAAATGCTCCTTCCGCAAAATTTGTGCCATTATCAGTTATGATACTGTGAGGATAACCGTACCTCAAGATGATATCTTTGAGAAACGTTACGGCCGTAGCTCCATCACATTTTCTTATAGGCTTTACTTCAATCCACTAGGTAAACTTGTCCACCATTACCAAAATGTGAGTCATATTTCCCCTTGCTGGTTTGAATGGGCCGACCATATCCAAGCACCATACGGCAAATGGCCAAGTAATTGGTATGGTCTTGAGTTCCGACATCGGCATATGTGTCTTGGTAGCATACCTCTGACAACCATTACATTTTCTCACCAGATCTTCTGCTTTCTCTAAGGCACTTGGCCAGTAGAATCCGTGCCGGAAAGATTTTGCTACCAAGGCTGGGGACGAGGCATGATGCCCGCATTCCCCTTGATGTATATCTCGGAGGATGTCAAGCCCTTCTTCCGGGTCAACACATCGCTGGAGGACATTGGTCACACTTCTTTTGTATAGTTCGGAATTGATGATCGTGTACGCCTTTGCCCTCCTCTGTGTTTGCCTGGACAGCACTTCCTCAGTGGGTAAGGTTCCATCTTTCAGGAATTGAAATATAGGTAGTGCCCAAGCTGGTATTTCTCGCACAGGGAACATATCCTCATCAATCTCCATCCGATCCACCGGCATAACTTCAACCTGATCACGCTGAGCAGTCCCCGGGTTCACTGAAGCAGTCCCCGGGTTTGCCGAGGCAGTCCCCGGGTTTCGCGCACCACTTCCCATGTCAATGTCCATGGGCACAGCTCCGGATTCCGTGTCCTCCGGGACATAGATTGAGTCGGTTTCTGGGGAGGGCCTGATGGATGGTTTCCCGAGGTGCTCTAATGCTACACCCGATGGAATTGCTTGTCGGGTTGACCCGAGATTTGACAGCATGTCGGCAGCCTCATTTTCCACCCGGGGTACATGGTGAAATTCGCATCCCTCAAAGTAACCAGATATCTTCTGCACATGAAATCTGTACAGTGCCATGTTTGGATCAAGGGCGTCCCACAGTCCTGACACTTGCTGCACCACCAAATCCGAGTCGCCAAAGCATATGATCCAACGTATCCCAATCTCTTTTGCTACCTTGAGCCCATGCACAAGTGCTTCATACTCAGCGACATTGTTTGATGCCGCGAAATGGATCTGCAGCACGTATTTCAACTGGTCCTTCTTTGGCGATGTAAGTACAACTCCGGCACCTAGCCAGGTTTTGGTTTTTGATCCGTCAAAGTGCATTTGCCAATAGTTCGGATCTGGGAGTGGCGGTTCGTATTGCACCTCGGCCCAATCCACGAAAAAGCCCGCCACAGCTTGAGATTTGATGGCTTCTCTTCTGTCATATTGCGGCGCATAAGGAGCTAGCTCAATTGCCCATTTTGCAATTCTGCCACTCGCATCCTTGTTACTCATTATCTCAGATATGGGGGCCTCACATATGACCCGGATGGGATGCTCCTCAAAGTAATGCTTCAGCTTCTTAGCGGCCATGTACTCGCCATACACCACCTTTTGATAGTGTGGATAGTTCTGCTTTGAGGCCGACAACACCTCGCTCAAGTAATACACTGGCCTTTGCACCGACTTACCTTCCTCATCGCGCTCCACCACTATCACTGCACTTACAACTCGGTTGGTTGCGGCTATATAGAGCAACATTGGCTCCTTTGATAGTGGCGAGGCTAACACTAGTGCAGTGGCTAACATCTTCTTCAAGTGAGCAAAGGCTTCATCGGCCTGCGGTGTCCAAACGAACTTATCCGACTTTTTCATGAGTTGGTAAAGAGGCAATGCCTTTTCTCCCAACTGACATACAAACCGACTTAACAAGGCTAGGCAACCTGTGAAGTTCTGGACATCGTTAAGACACTTTGGCAGTTCCATTCGTTCGATGGCCCGGATTTTGGTTGGATTAACCTCGATACCTCGGCTGGAAACAAGAAAACCGAGCAATTTCCCAGCCGGGACACCGAAGGTGCATTTTTCTGGGTTAAGTTTCATCCGGAACCTCCTTAGGTTCGCAAATGTTTGCCTGATATCGTCAAGGAGCGTTTTGCTTTCCTTGGTCTTGATAACCACATCATCCACGTACACTTGTACATTTTGACCGATTTGGTCGTGCAAACATTTTTGCATACATCTTTGGTACGTTGCCCCTGCATTACGTAAACCAAACGGCATGGTGCGATAGCAATAAGCCCCATACGGGGTAATAAACGCAGTCTTTATTTGATCATCCGAATTCAGAGGTATCTGGTGGAAACCAGAATATGCATCAATGAATGACAACAATTCACATCCAGTAGTTGAGTCTATGACCTGATCTATTCTTGGCAGCGGAAATGGATCTTTTGGACACGCCTTGTTCAGGTTCGTGTAATCGATACACATTCGCCAAACCACTGCCACGTTCGGATCATCCTTCTTCTTCTCCACCAGCACCAGATTAGACAGCCAATCCGAGTAAAGAACTTCCATGATAAATCCTGCAGCTAGCAACCGAGCTATCTCATCCCCGATGACTTTCCTCCTATCTTCAGCGAAGCGGCGGAGGGGTTGTTTCACTGGCTTAGCTCTGGGTCTCACATTCAAAGAGTGCTCGGCCAACTCCCTCGGAACACCTTGCAAGTCCTGAGTGTACCAAGCAAAAATGTCCCGATTCTCACGGGGAAAGCTGACGAGCTCGCTTTCCTATTTATCACTTAACCCGGCACCAATTGTTACGGTGCGCTCCGGGAACATGTCATCAACGGGAACCTTCTTGGTATCTTTCGTGGCCTGGAAGGAGACACTTCCATGCGGGTTACTCAGCGCCGGCATATACTGCTGTGCGGACTGAGCCAATGCTGCCACCTCTTGAATTTTCCTTTTTTCTTGCGCAATCACAAGTGACTCGGCTAAGTTAGACCCGGCTGACGCACACTCCATGGAACGCCGAAAATCCCCAGCAATGGTAATCACCCTGTTTGGTCCGGGCAACTTCATCTTCAAGTAACTAATATGACAGCTTGCCATGAACTTGTTCAGCGCTAGCCTTCCGAGTAACGCGTGGTACGTACTTTCTAAATTCACCACCTCGAACTCCAAATTTTCGGTTCGGCAGTTATCCCTCGTGCCGAACAATACGTCAACCCAGACCTTGCCTATGGGCTCATAAGAGATGCCGGGCACTATACCATGGAAAGTTGTCCTCGTGGCCTGTAGCATGTTCTCCGAGATACCCAACTTGCGCATTGTGTCCGCATACATGATGTTAATGCTACTGCCATTGTCGATCAGTACCTTTGAGAACCTTACGTTAATGCTAGGTCCAATGAATGTCGGATCCAGCACCAACGCATATGAACCAGGGCTTGGCATAAGCTTGGGATGATCCCTGATGCTCTAGGTGATTTCTTGGTCAGACCAAGGCATATACCTAGTCACTGCAGGCATCACTGCATTCACCTCCATGTGTCGGTGCTGCAAGCTCTTTCTATCTGTTTCCTGAGTGGTGAACACACAATAGCTCTAATGATGCTCTCTGTACTCATTTCTCCCCTCATTTCCGGGGTACCTCTGATCCGGCTGATGCTGATTTTCCACCTGATGCACTGCATCCCTTCTCTCATTGTTATCATACCTCGGCGGAGGGGGAGGCAACATTAGCTGTTGCATGTTTGCTCCGGAGAGCAATTGCTGCCGGGGTAACTCCTGCCGAGGCTAATCATTCCGGGGTGCCTGAGCATTCCCCGAACCACCTTGTTCAATCTTGCGCATCCACTCACATTGCCTCGTCGTATGACCCGCTGGGTTACTCGGATTTGGCGTGTGAAACTTATACGGCTCGTCCGACATCGACTCGTAAGTATACCTCGGACGGTCCTTCTTTTCTTTCCACTGTTTCTTTTGCTCTGGCGTCTAGGTTTTCTTGCCATCATTTCTCGGAGTCCACTGCCCTCCAGTTTTCTGGCGCTGACTGCCCCCTGCTCCGGGCTGATCTAGATTCACAGCTGCAACTTGGTGCGAACCGTATCGATGATCCGGTCTATCATCTCTCCTTTTCCCTCTGTAATCATTCCTCCGGGATGGCCCGGCTCCATCCTCTGGTAGTACTCATCGTTTGACTCGTTTGACATGAGCCTAGGTTGGGTCGGATCACCCAGAGCATACGAATCAGCAATCCGGATCATCTCTGCCAATGTGGTCGGCATTTTCCTTTGCAACTTCTGCCACAGCTCGCTTGCATATTTGCATCCTTGCGCAAACCATGCTATGGCCTGTGATTCTATCACGCCCTCACACGAGTTTCTCACTATACACCACCGGGTTAGAAACTCCCGATCTATCTCATTTCTTCTTTGCTTGCACATAGCTAGGGTCTGCGGCCTATTTGGCCTCTGATACGTACTCGAGAAATTGCTAATAAACATTTCCTTGAAATCTATCCAGCAGTTGATGCTTCCGGGCGGCAAATTGTTCAGCCATACCCTTGCTGGCCCTTCCAACATCTGGGGTACATATCGTATAGCCCATCTCAAGTTGCCAGTGGCAATTTTCACAGCTGTAGCATAATTTATCAGCCAATCCTCCGGCTTTGTACTGCCGTCATACGTCTTTGTGCCCTTGGGTAACTGGTGGCTCTTTCATGATCCGGGTCCAAAACATGTTGGACCCGGTGGACCTTGACATTCAATTTGTTACGACCTATACAGTCGATCCAGTTTCAGCCTGGCATCATCCGACATCAAATCCCTGCTTCCCAATCTTGACCCTATCACATGATAGTCTGGTCTTGGGTATCCCGCATTTGCCATTTCCGAATCTCCATCATTATACCTGTCTGGCTCTCGTGGAGCACCTTTCTGTTGCATACCTCGGTCGACACTTTGCTCTTGCCTTGGTATATTCCCCTGCTGTGGTTGTCCTGCTCCTGCCGAGTTTCGTTGTCCGGCATTGCCGTTGACTGCGTTCCCTTGACTGGCATTGCCTTGGTCGCGGTTACCTCAGCCAGCTTCACCTCGGCTTACACTCCGCCGATCATCAATTTTCTGAGCTTCTTTTCCTTTCCCTGCCCGCGTTGGGTCATACGGGACGATCTTCTTGTTCCGTCTGGCCGAGGTTACTACCTCCTCTCTCCTTGGATCACCAAGAGGAGACGATGCGGCTCCAACGGATTTCTCCGGGTTAGCCATCGCCGAATGGATGATCTTGGAGGCTCCAACTCTCTCCGGGTTAGCTCTGAGTAGTTCTTTGTTTTGCCTGTTCGCGATCCGAACTAGCTCATTAACCCTATCTTGTTGTCTTTGCCGAGCCTCACCCGTTAGACCCTCTAACTCGGATGCAGCTGCATCCACTGCTCTGAGGTTCTTTACCGGGGTACTATACCTCGGCAGCCCCACGGTCAGACAGTTTTCTGATTCCTCAATTCCAGTATCACCTTCTCTGTTCATCTCGCTCATGAGATTTCTCCCCTTCACTTTCACAGTGTCAACTTTGTTCGCCTTTGCGTACTCACGCAACGTCATATTCAACGACTGCTGAGCCGCGGCTATCTTTTTTGCACCCTCTAGTATTTTTTGCCTAGTTTCTTCTAGCTCGGCCTGTGCCCGAGCCGGTTCTACTGCTGCTACCACAGGGTTTGCCAAGCTATCCATTGCTTCCCTCAACACATTCTCTGGCCTCTCTAGTGGAGGACCTCTACCTTTCCTAGGTTCCTTTGGTGTTACCTCCGGATCTGGCGCCAGATCCTTGCTCACGCCCGCACCAAGCGCAGTCATCATCACCTCTGCATGGTCCGGGGAGCGAGCGATACGCGTGCCGGGAACCACGGTGAGGGGTGGCTCCCCCGCCTCGACGACGTGACGTGGATGAACACACGACACATCAACAGCAACGTAGACCTTGTGTGCTCCGAGCTTGACGAAGAGGCCATTGCGCGGAAGTGGGCGTGTGCCGAAGCAGCCAGCGTTGTCGCTGACGAAGTCCAGCGCTCCAAAGCGCTGAACGAGCCTGGAGACGATGCGTTCGCCGGTGCCGATGAAGTTTCCCGTCTGGATCTTGACCCCTGCTAGCGCCGCTAGCCCCATGGTGGGCGCCAACTGTTGTTGTGGTGTCACATCAGATGCCATGGATAGGCTAAAGGTGGGAACTAATACACGCTAGGGGAATCCAGGGAGGGATAGTGAAGTGATTCTTCACACAGAAGTTTGTATTTGCCTTGCTTCCAAGATTACAAGTGCTCCTAGAGCTGTATTGGCGAGAGGAGGAAGAAGGAGCTCTCTTACTCTCACACACAGAACACACTTAAAACCCTAGCCAAATCAGAATAGCGGAACCCCTTCTACTGAGATCCTAGCCCTCCTTATATAGAGGGAACTAGGTCTCTGCCTAGGGCATACGTGGAGGCATATTCCTAAGAATATGCTTCCTCCTAAAGTAGTAAGCCAACCAGGGTACTTTTTCCCCCGCGTCACACAGGCAGAGGCTATGTGAGCCTCTGCGGCGCCCGTGTCAGCCAACATGGGCGTCGTCACCCTTGTCGGCCACGCCCCGGTGGTCCTGCCCTTGTTTGCTTCGCTCAGGTAGTGCGTACCGGGGCTTGTTTTGACCAGCGAGATTCCTTCCTTCTCCTAGAAGCTAGACGTGACCCGGATCATAGTTGATCCGGCCACACCCGTTCCTGCATACAAGTAAAACAGGTATTTCCGACTTACTCCTTGAGTCGGTTGAGACTTAGTTAGGCGAACGCCCCTTGGTCCGGGTTACCCCGTGATTCGGCCTACCTTGAGGTGACCCGGCCAACATCCGCTTTGGCCTTGCCGAACCTCGGCTAACTCGGCCCTTATACCGCGGCTTTACCCTACCCGGGGGTATCCCCCCAACAATTGAAGTGCCTAAAAAGAAGTGGAATAAGTATCATGAACCTTATAAAGATATTGCTAAGAGTGTTCCTGCAAGAAATACTGAAGTTTATACTGCTAGTCATGTTTTACCTAAACGTTATATTGAGAAAATGCCTTTCCCAGTTAAGGTAAATGAGCATTCTATGATAGCTAGTATGATTAATGAAAGTATGAGTAGGGCTGCTGAACCTGATAAACAAATGATTGATGAACCTATTGTAGCAAATGTGAAAGACTTTGTTGCTAAATATGAAAAAGAGGGACACACTATCCTTTGTAAGGATACCTCTAATATTGTTTCGCATAGTAGTGTTATGAGAGGTAGTATTCCTGTGTTTTCTGTTAGAATAAGTGAACATTGCTATGATAGTCCTTGTGATAGCTATATTGTTAAGTTTATGCATGATACTGAAAGCTATTATGAGAGAGGGAAAAGTGTTCTTGTGCATCTCAACAATATCAAGTTTCCTCGTTTTATGCTGGAAGTTTTTATGTTGCACTTCTTTTGCCTTCTTATACAAGTTGCCTTTGGTTCCAATAACTTGTTTTTTTACAAAATTCCCTTGCATAGGAAGTGGGTTAGACTTAAATGTGTGTGTTTTTGCTTCTTAATGCTCTCTTTCACTTCAAATCATATCCCTATGAGAGCTTCTTCAAAATTATCATGCCCATCTTAATGGCTATGAAGAAAGAGCTTTATGGGAGACAACCCAATTTGTTTTTGCTTTCAGTTTATTTCTGTTTATTTGAGTCTTGGAAGTTATTACTTCGGTAATAACCGCTTCTTATCCATTTTGTTTGGTTTTTGTGTCAAGATCAACCTCTAATGAGAGAGAAGTAAGATTTGGGGAAGTTGCTGTCCCGAAACAGATTTTCGTGCTTCACCGTAAAAATTCGTGAGAGATCTCTGTATATCGGATTGAGCTGTAATATTTTGTGCTTCTGCCCCAGGTTGTTATTTAACTTTCATTAGTTTTGCACTTTTTGATTTGAGTAACAGAAGATTTTCGAAAAAATTGATCTTTACCTGCTGGTCTGTTTTGACAGATTTTGCCAATCTTGCATTTGCTTCTTTATTCGATTTCCTTTTTGAATTCTTTTTGATTTTTCGAAAGGAGTTGCTACAGTAACTTTTGTTTTGATGGTTTTCAGTCGAAGTTGGACCCAAAAGGTTTTATCACTTCACTTATACTAATGTTGCTAATAAGAACTGTGTGAAGTTTTGTGTGAAAGAAATTTCCAGGAAGTGGAGATAATGGTGTAATAAGGAAGAGGAAGGTTTTATGACTCAAGTAATAAGTATATGAAGATAAAGATATCGATGATATTCAAGTGATGACTCCGGAAGGATCCACTCAATACCAAATTCAGAGACCTACAGAGTCCGTTTCCAACTAGGTAACAGTTCTGGTAAGAAAAGTTCCGCGAAAATACAATCCAACTATATTTTTGCAGTTTTCAGTCAATAAGGAAAGCTACGAAGCGAAAAAGGGACGGAACCGGAGCCAGGGTGGGCCACACCACCCCATGGCGCGGGCCCACCCCTGGCCGCGCCACCAGGTGGTGAGGCCACCCAGGACTCCGTCTCCAACCCATTTTCTCCCAGTACCTTCCTTTTGATATGAAACTTCGTAATATATAACCCCCCCGGATCCCCCAAGGTTCGTACATCGTGTTTTCGTCATGTTTTTGTTTCGATCTTTTTTGCCAGGACATACCCTTTGAAGGTTTAGAAGCACACTGGTGTCTACCAAGGATAAAGGGAAGGAGCCTACGGAGGAAGACCTCCAAGACCCCGGGAAGGAGAAGGAGATCAAGAGTAAAGGTGAAGAGGAGCAAGGCCAACATCCGCACACCGGCACCACCATTGCAAGAATCGGAGTGGTGGCAAATCTAGCCATTGGAGGGAATCCTCCTCATCACCGTTCAGATCCCTGGTCACTTCCTCTACGCACCAAGAATCCTTTCCACACTCTTATCCATGAGCATCAATACCAGAATATGCCCAGGGAGAAATTACCCTCCAATTGGGATTTGCCTCGTTCTAGCCATGCAGGAAAAGAAGACTTCAAGGAGGAAGAGTGGGGAAAGAATAGCAAGAGCTGGAATTCTCAACCCGACATGATCATGAGCCGCATTGAGCAAAACTCATAGCTTATTCGTAATCTCACCTTTGAGATTGAGGACTTGGGGAAACTGATGAAAGAGCTCATCAAGAGGATACCACCACCACCTAAGGAGTAATTCGTCATCAGGTTTGGCATCCCCTAGGTTTTGTTCCAAGCTTGGGGGAGTGCCGCGGTATCATATCACGATCTTCCATTTTTTTACCTTATTAGTAGAGTCATATCATGAATAGAGGAGTTATTATGTAGTATGGTTTGCATTATGGAAGTGTCCCCTCTCTCGTTAGATTTGTATCCCTTGGTGTGAGTTTTCGTTATGGAATATTAATGAGAAGTTCTATCATTCACTCTTTTGCATAGCTTATGTTTGTTTTCAATTCATGGTTATATGATTGATCTTGTTGTTAGTATTGGTAGCACTTTGGGATCATTGAGTTAATTCACTTGGTTTTGGCAAACCTGGCTCGGTCAGTAGCAACACCCTTTTTGAGAGTTGAAAATAAAAAGATAGAAGTACTCTAGAGGAAAATAACTTCATCATCTTTCTTTCTTGATTTGCTCATAAGTCTAGTTTTCTCTAGTTAAGATCTTTTGTGCTTCCAAGGAAGATTGCATGTTTGTCTTTACCATTTGTATGTTTGTTTGTTTCCTTCAACTCTTATACTTGCTACCCAGCCTTGCTAGTCAAAAACCTGTACTGAGAGGAAATTCTTCTCGTGCATCCGCCTCCTTTAAACCAAAACCTTCGCCATTTGTGTCCACCATACCTACCTAGTAGCATTATTGCTATTCCAAGTAATTCTTGTTTTATCTACCTCCCAAATTAAACTTGTTATGTGAAATTTAGTGATTAAAGCTCTCATGAACTTGATGGAACACTTTACTTTCTTGCATTTAATAAACTTGAACCATTGGGTCCTTCTTTGTTGCGTATATGCTTGCGCTTTATGAGTTGAAGTTAGCCGAACCATGTATCATGGGGACCGCTTTCAACACTTCATTGGTACTTGTACCTAGTTGATATCATGTTCTTTTTCTTATGGATCCCGGCGATGTGAAATAAAAGTGGAACTTGTAAGATCATGGAGTTTATATGTGTGTTAGAGAAACGCCTGGGCCGCTAGCCTAAGCCATGCCTAATCATGGTGGAAACTTGCAGCATAACTATAGTGAGCATTCTATGAAGCATCCTCAATAAAAACCTATGCAAATAGCAAATAAAAAGATCACTGAGATGCTCACTGTCTGCTTGCCTTGTAATTTTGATTATGGGATAGCTCCTGTGTCATGTGCAAGGGGTACCCCGTTGGCGGTTCTCGAAGATACGCATGTATTTGCAATGACAAGAGCTTGCTCGTGACTGAAGTTGAGTAGCATGAGGATCGGTACTCATAAGTAAGGGGCATGAGATTTCAACTTATAACTTGTCAAGCATATCCTCTTAGTTGTGTCACTTTAACCTTAATCACCTAAAGATGCCTATGATAGGGGCAATGAGAGCTGAAAGCTAGTAAGTATCATAATTTTTGGGAGCTCTTTATGAGGCTTGTAATCCCTGCTTCCCTCTTTGAAGGGCCCTTTCTTTTACTTTGTAGTTGAGTCAGTAAACCTATTCCCTTCTATCTCGGCAAGTATTTTGAGTTGATGTGTTTCATTCATTCATACGATGATTTATGCATTCATGTTTCTTATGTTCCTTGTTTTGCACATTGCTCTTATCTTGATGTTTACTACCTTGAAAGCTTTCGTTGAAAAACCAGCTATTTGTGAACTCTAGCAAATTATCAACTATTCTTCGACCAAGAGCTAAGTTTGCCATTACCAATTATGATTCACTTTATGTATCTTTATTGTGTTTCCTTTACTCATTGCAAGTTGAGTTGTATAATAGTGAGTTGTCTTCTATTATGATCTATGTATTTGATGAATGTGATGCTTCTTGTCCATATTCTTTTATCGACTCTTCACTCCATAAACTTGAGGTCATGTTTATTGAGCTCAGTTTCGCTTGGGGACAAGCGAGTCTAAGCTTGGGGGGAGTTGATACGTCCATTTTGCATCACTATTCTATGTCTTAATTCACTATTATTCATTGATATATTTCGTATTGAGAGGTGATACTTATGTTATTTCATCTGTTTTTGGATGGTTGATGACTTTTGGAGCATGGACCGTTGCAGTCAGGATTCTGATGGAAAAGGTGCTGTTTGGAGGCAAAATTCGCGAAGATCAGAAAATCCGGGAAAATATACGGAAAATTCTAACTTTCCAGAAGACTCAAGATGCCAGAAGATGGAGTGGAGATGGGCCACAGGGGCCCCACACCACCCCATGGCGCGGGCAGGCCTAGGCCGCGCCAGGGAGTGGTGTGGCCACCCTGGCCCACTCCAGCCTCTTCCCTCTGGCGTATATCTTCCTCCCGAAACCCTAAGACTCGGGGAGCGACCACAGAAAGATTCCGCCGCCTCTGCGGGGTGGAAAACATCGAGAGAGAAAGATCTCTCCGGCAGACAGATTTCTGCCGGGGGAATTCCTTCCCGGAGAGGGGAGATCGTCGCCATCAACACCACCATCAAGCTGGACTTCATCGGGATCATCATCATCATCATCATCATCACCACCATCATCACCATCAGCACCCTCATCACCATCTCCATATTGCTGTAACAATTGCGTTGAGTCTTGCTATAGTTCATAGGGGAAACTTTCCCGGTGTTGATTACTCTTTGTAGTGATGCTATTGAGTGAACCATTGAATTATTGTTTATGTTCAGATTGTTATACATCATTATTCCATCTCTGATCATGATCCATATGATGTCTTGTGAGTAGTTCGTTTTGTTCTTGAGGACATGGGAGAAGTCTTGTTGTTAGTAGTGGAGTTGCGTTGAGAAAGATTCAATAGATTGTTATTTAAGTTGTGGTGTACTTCCTAGTGGTATCATGTGAACGTCGACTACATGACACTTCACCTATATGGGTCTAGGGGAATGCATTGTGTATTTGGCTACTAATCGTAGGGGTTGCCGGAGTGACAGAAACCTGAACCCCCGTTAGGAAACCATTGCACAAGGGACGTAAGGGTCTTAGAGTTTAAAGCTATGGTTAGGTTTCTACCTTAATTACTTTCTTGTACTTATGGATGTTTGCAAGGGGTTTTAATCACAAGTATGTATTAAGTCTTGGATGGGACGGTACATTAGCACAGGTTCACCCACACAACACTTAGCAAGCTAGAGAAGATTAATCGACTATATGAAGCGAAAGCACTTCACATCTTCCCATGTGTCCTCGAGAACGTTTGGTCATCTATAGAAATACAACCGGCTTGTCCTTTGCTGTATAAAGGATTGGGCCACTTGCTGCATTCATTCTTACTGTCTTTTATTTACTCGTACTTTGTTTACTTGCTTTATCGAAAACCCCTAAAAATCCGTTTGCTAAGTATTTGCAGAGAATTCCTGATCCATACCACTAGCCAACACCTTCTGCTCCTCGTTGGGTTCGACACTCTTACTTATCGAAAATACTGCGATACACCCCCTATGATTGTGGGTCATCAATAGCCAAGGGCTTTCTGATCTACGAGTGCATCTCCTTCTACCAGAATTATCTAACCACCGAGAACGAGGATGTTGGAATACCCACCAAGAAGCACCTCGGCAGGCTCGGTGGATATGGTCACCGTGAGGGCTGCTGCTCACTACATGTCGGCATTGATGATCGATGCACTGACTTTGACAGGGCACACCAAGTCGCGCTACAACACATTGAAGTGGTCGGCCCTTGGGTCAAATAGAACAGAAGCTTAATCGAGCAGGATTACGTCGACCAGGGCCGACCGAAGAAGAAGGGAGACGTAACCAGAGAGCACAACTCCAACTTCATGGGTTGGTTCAAGAAAAGGCAACTGGACAATCCCCCACAGACGCCTTCTACGGAAGATCAAAAACTCATATTCCCCTTGTCATAGGGCCCAGGGCACAACCTAAGGACCTATCAATCATATGACATAAATGGTTACAGATTCTGCACCGAGGAAAAGGACAGGAATAGCGAATATCAAAACTCAGGAGTAACTATGTTATCCTTCGCCGATGACGAGACTACTATCATGGAAAGATTCTACGGAAGGATCGAGGAGATATGGGATCTTGACTAATGTGGAGAGATCGTACCGATGTTCCATGTTAGATGGGCCAAGAACGTGGAAAAAGAAGGGCGGTATTTCACCACAATGGTTATACCAGATGCCAAATCAATGAAGAACGCCTCTACAAAAAATGAGCCTTGGGTACTTGCTAGCCAAGTTGATCAATGTTTTTTTATTACCGACCCGTCAAATCCCAATCGTGTTGTAGTTAGGAGGGGCAAGAGGAGCATCATCAGAATGGAAGGAGCCACCAACGAGCAAAACTTCGACAAAAAGGCGACCCGAAGATCGAAGAGGAATTCGACAAGTACTTCGACATGCCTACTACTACTAAAGTAAGAAGGAAGATCACACTGCCTACTAAAGGTTGTCCATTCATAAGAAGAAATCTCAAAGTGCACGGGCTAAAGTATTCAACCGCGACAAAAAAGGGCAAGAAGATTGTGAAGAGACGCTAGAAATTGTGTGACTTTTTGGTGTATTAATTCGTGTGGGTATAATGTGATATTAGTGTCAGTATTAGTTAGAGACTAAGACATATAATGTGATATTCGTGTGGGTATACAAATTCACATTTGTGTGTGACAAGCACACACACACATATATATATGTATATATGATCCAGGAGGGTTTTTTGAATAAATATGCATGTGTGTATATGTTCTTGCTTTTTTGAATAAATATGCATATGTGTGTAATTAAAAATATTTTTAAAAAAGGAAAAAAAGTGTGAGACAGCCAGGATTCAAACCTGGCTGCCCTAGGTGAGAGCTAGCGAGCAAGACCAGTAGGACAAGTATGCGATCTTGTCATACTACGACGCCGCGCTGTTTTGGACTATGTCCAAAACTTCTGTGGCGCATTCTGTGGGAATGCGCCATAGAAGTTTCACACTTAGCCAAATGAATGGTTCGGCCTCGCCCCCTAATCCCCCCTTCTTTCTCTCTCGATCCAATTCACACTTAGGAAAATTCCCCTTTCTCTATCGTCGCCCGCGCACAAACCCTAGCTAGTAGTCACCCTCGTCGCTGGAGCCGCCGTGGAGGAGAGCCCTATAGCCACCACCGCGCCAGAACCCTAGCACCGCCTGACAAACCCGTGGAGGAGGAGCCGCCGGAGCCCGTCCGGAACAGGAGGAGGAGAAGGGCACCTCGCTGAATCCCGCCAGCGCCACGCTGGAGCCTGTCCGCAAAAGGAGGAGGAGGCCCGCCACCCTCGTCGTCGTCGACCACCGCAGCAGCAGCGCGCATGGTTTGTCCCCCCTTTGACGCTGCCTCCTCCTGGTACCACCTCTTCGAGCCCTTCATGTATAATTAGATATGCTGCTAAGCTAAGCTAGACATGCAACTGGTTCAATCAACCTGGTTATTAGATATGCTGCTGCCAGATCAGGGACCAAGAGCAAGAACCAAGCACCAGTAGTATGTTTCATTCTCATATATGCATTTCAACTATTGTCCTTCCTCTGAACTCTAAATTGAGCAGCATTCTTATGATTCTTCAACTGGATTGGTATAAACTTGCCATTTAATCCACCCTAAGTTCTTTATGCTCAATGAGTTTGGAGAGCCACTATTTCATAGCGGAAACTGTTCCATTTTTTGCCTATTACGTTTGAGAATGATAGCATGCTAGTGATTATGCTTTGGAAAGCTTGGAGTGAGAAGAAAAATCATCTAGCATGTGGAGTCGAGTGGAACTCAATATGACATAATATGCATCGATAAATTTAGTATGCATATAAGTCTAGTTGCATGAACGGTAAAGGCCTAGTTAAATGATGGCAAGCTCATATATAATGCTAATCAAACTATCGGAAGAAATATCACCGGATAATGAAATTAAGTTCAGACTCCATAGAGGTCCAATCCTTTTTTATTGAAATGAAATAAGTACTAAGAACTTTTTCTGCAATGCCCATGCCATTTTATTTTTCAAATTGGTCTGTTAAAAAACTTATAAGGTTTCTATTATTGTGGTCTATCCAACTTGTGCTCCATTAAGATACATTGTTTAGTTTTATGTAGAAATACTAGAGGTTGTGAAAAATTGAAGAACAGGCGTTCACATAGTAATGTTCCCAATACTGGTAACAGACAATTGTCCAACCTTTATCAGGCTAGTTCAACTACTGTCAAACTCCTTTTTCATTCATCTTGAACTATGCTCAGACATACTCCTGGTGTAGTATACACGAAAGCGTAAGAAGTCAGCTGACCCTTTAGTCAGCTACCTTAGAGAACAATCCTTGAATAGCTGGTCTACCAGGGTTTTAATAGATATTCTGATTTTTTATAGGAGATATTCTGAATGTTAGTCATGCTGACCTGTGATGCAAAATTTGTAGTGTTTTCTTAAAACAATGCATCAAGAGCTCCTAATGTTTCTTGACGCTATCCACCTTCCGTGTGTGTGCCTCATTAGAGTTTGTAATCAGTTTTGGTTCAGTATAGAAATAATCCTGGAAATACAACTTTGTTTGCTGTAAATCTCATAGAAATACAAATTTCATATCTAGATTTTTTTACTTTGTGTGTTCTTCTTTGTGTCCTGGTCATCAAGTTGATGACCCTTATTTGGACTATGGTGATGATGTACATGTGGTCACCTAGTTTCCTAGATGTTTTACTAGCTAAGAATTTTGGCTACCTGGTTAGTAGAGGTCCTGGTCCTATTATTCATCTAGCATTAGGTTATTAGTGCACCTACCTCACTCCAACTGACATTCAGGTGCATCTACTTGAGCTATAGGTCCCAACATTTCTATTTTTAAATATGTGAAATTGCCATTTCAAGCATAATACAGAACATGGATTATTAGCTGTAAATGCTACTGCTATTTAGAGAGTTTTACTTGGTTGATATTTGACTAGCTACTGTTACTGCTATTACTACCTATAGTGATGGTTAAAATTTTATATGGTGATCCTGTTATATATATGGTGCTGCCTCTAGATGAAATGGTGCTGTCATATATAGATGAAATGGTGCTGTCATATATGGTGTTGTTATATGGTCATGCTGTCATATATATGATGATGTTATATGAGTGAAATGGTGTTGTTATATGGTGCTGCTGTTACAGGGATCTGCTACTAGTGCTAGTAGCAAATTGATGATTTGGGTTGTCAATGGGGATAGGGTTGTCAATGGGGCTGGGGCTATTTTTTCTTGCAGGGATTTCATTTGAGTTGCCCATTTCTCCCGAAGTGTCGATTCACTTCCGTTGGATGAGAAATGGGCACTCCTAGGTCAAAAAATTAGCAAAGGTCATGCCGAATTTTTTGGCCTAGATTTGTGCTAACTTTTTGCCTCTCTTTAATAGAGTGCAAACATGTCGGGCAACAATGAGGCCGGACCTTCTAAGCACATGAGCGTCGAAGAACAAGCTAGATTGGCCAACGAGTCATTCTGGCGGGGGTCCCAACAGGAGGAGGAGGAGATGAGGATGACACCACGACCGGAGGAGGATGCGACCGTCGCCAGAGCTACTGGGGGCAATGAGGGAGGAGATCCTGATTATGAGGGGGACAAAGATGACTATGATGGAACTAGTGAAGGAGGCGGTGAAGAGGATGACACCACCGATGGCGGCGGCCGCACTGATGGCGGCGAGCGCACAGATGGCGGTAGCGGCAACCCGTCCGCTTCTCAGAAGAAGAAGGAAAAGAAGGATCAGAAGGTTCCAGTGCTCGCCACCATCTGCGATGAGTTCACTAAAGTAACATAAAGTGGCCAACCCATTGCGCCAGAGGCGTTTGCCAAAGGGTGTGGCCTGCAACTCGGGTGCATCATTCGAGAAAGCATGTCGATCAACACGAAGTACATCATACATGCTGACAATGCAGCTTTGGTCGATAACCTCCTTAAGAAGCTTCACAAGCAATACAGATTCCCAGAGCGGTTTAGAAACCTGGAGAGAAAGAACCCGGTGAACAAACTAGCCCTCACGAAGATGAGCAACGCCTTGAGCAGCTAGAAAACCCAGGTAAAGAATAACATTGACAAAGGTGAAAGTTGGGAGGTTATTATTAAGAAAATCTGATGCTCGACGAAGAGGAGTTTAAGATATTCAAGGCGGATATAGCTACTACTGATGCTATACATTGGACTAACTAGGGCAGGACTATGCGGGAACAAAACATAGGTAACCACCAACTTGGAAGCGGCAGTTACAGGGGGAAACATGCCATTTGGGACAAGGAGGACGCTGAGCTTGAACGCCTTGGTAAAGACAACCCTTGGCTTAAAATCACGAACTTGCAGCTTAGGCAATTTGTCTAGGCCCACTACTACCCGGACAAGGAAATAGGGGAGTTCATCACCAACGATCTAGAGGTGAATGAATTCGAGAAGAAGCTGGTAAGGAATTTATCGCCGATCTCAAGTCTATTGCATTCTAATTAAAATAATGAAGCCAAGAATATAAATGGGTTCACCTTTCCTTGTCTTTGCAGGAGGATGAACTGAATGCTCCTACCAAAGAGTCGTCCCAGGATTCGACGGAGCCGTGGGACACGGTTTTCAACGGGGCGACGAATGCTTACAAGAAGAGGGACAAGGGGTTGCCGCCATCCTCAGCTGGCCGTGTGTCCGGCTTCGGTACGAGCATGAAGTTCAAAGAGTACTACAAAGAGGATGCCACGAAAAGAAGGGAGAGGAAGAACCAGTCGGTGGCTAAGGATAAAGCCATTGTTGAAGAGCTGAAGATGAAGGTGCAGACACTGGAGGAGAAGGCAGTGGATGAGAAAACAGTGGACAAGTTAGTGGAAGAGAAGCTTCGCGTGATGACCCCCCCCTGAGTTTTTCGAGGGGCTTACTGCTTGGAATGCGGGACGTAGACAAGGGCCGACACATTTGCCTAGCTTAAGCGGCAGCAACTCGGGCATCAACGTTAACGTGTCGCCAGACCTGGTGACCCTGCCGGCCGTCAACCCGGGATGTAGCCGCTCATTTTGGTCACACCGATGCCCCCTCCCGCCAAAGATACCAATAAGGCGCAGCCGACGGCGGTGGTGCTTCATGAGGCACCCGGGCGAGAGAATGCAGATGATGATAGGCCGACCGCCGGCATCGGCCGTGTCTCTACATTAGCCGAGCTCCACGCCATCACCAAGGTAA
Source organism: Avena eriantha (assembly GCA_910589775.1). NCBI lineage: Eukaryota > Viridiplantae > Streptophyta > Magnoliopsida > Poales > Poaceae > Avena > Avena eriantha. The sequence continues at coordinate 196,983,450 of OU342741.1, read as the reverse complement.
TTAATTAGTTAGTTCACGTCATCTCCTTTATGCCTTTGATGCATGACTGATGCCATCTCATGATGCCCAACAACATGTTTTGCCTGAGGACACTTCTTGCATACTCCTGCTTAAAGATGTTGGCGGTGAGTTGAAGGATGTTGCCAAGGGCATTCTCATACAACCAACGAGCCGCACGATGCACAACAATCCTATGGATGATGACGTGATGAGGGTCAGGTTGGCTCGGGTGTTGCCAGGGTGCAACGACATGGACCGCCCTTTCAACCTCAGAGAGCTGACGAACACAAGACCCTTGGAGAATGCTAAAACTAGCCCTTGACATGGCCGAAGACCCAGATTCGTCTTGCAGGGGAGCACCAGTATCACCTCTCGATCTATCACCTAGCCACCACCTCAGAAGCCAGCAGCCGCCATCGTCGCCACCACCAGCCGTCACCAGCAACTCTTGGCAGTGTGTGTACCACCCCATGGCAAAGACGTTGTGCCGAAACCGCCGTCGCCCCCGCTACCACCACCACATGATGGAACCCATGATGATAATGATGAATTGGTCAACATTGACGACTTCATCAACATTGACGCCGACAAAGGATTGTATATGCCTTGTGTGGATGAACAACCCTTCACAGCTCGCGACCATCAATCTGGTCGGCCCAATACATGCACGCAACGCCTAGTCTTCCATGGTCTTTCTCAAGAGACGCCTCCGGCCGCTGATCCACCACAGGAGAAACTAGGATTGGTTTTCAGCCCCAACACACTCCAAAAGGCGGCCGATGAGCAGATGGCAGTGGAGGACACTTTTGTGAAGAAGAAGCACAGGAAGAGAGGTAATAATAATAATAAGAAGGGTGCAAGCCAGCCTCTTCTGAAGAGGATCCAGGCTTAGGACGTCGTCGTCGTACCATCCACAAAATATGGCTTACCCCGAGTGCATGTAGCTGGTGATCCGATATTGACTCCGGATATGCTCCACATCGCGGTTGGACCCATATTAACTTTTCATAAGGGTGTCAAGACACTAGAGGGCATCCTTCTTAAAGAGAAAGATCCAAATTACTCGGTTTTCATGGCCAAGGTGCCATTGGATGTGGGATTCGTTGATGAACCCCTGTGGATATATTCTTCATAGAGTACGAGGACATATTCAAGCTGTTTCTCACGAAACGGCTGGACTATAAATTGGTCCACCTATACGCGCTCAATCTGGAAGTCAAGATCAAGAGAGGAGTACCCCAGAAATCGTGATAGTGGATCCTACTACATGCGGGACAACCAGGTGGTCAAAGGATCAGAGACACGGACCAAGGCGACGGCGTACCTCGAGAAGTTCATGGTGGAAAACAAGAGGAAGCACACACTTCTTTTGCCTTTCTTTCCCGAGTAAGTACACACTCGCTCATCGCCACCGTAACTTATGCATTTCTTATAGATTTCTTCCTTTGCTATTTTTCCAACATTCTGTTCCAATTGTGTTGTGTAGAGACAAATACTGCACACTCATCGTCCTTGCCCCGAGGTATTCGCTAGCAACGTATTTTGACTCGGGGAGTTTGACGAAGAAGAAAGACTACACCAGAATAAGGGGTGTTCTCAATGAGGCTCTCGAGGGCTATGCCAAGACGGGATGCACCTTCGTAGATAAGGGGGAATGTATCAAGGATGGCAAACACGTGTTCAAGCACGTGCTCGAGTTCCCCTGCGTCAAGCAGCTAGCTACTGGTGGCGTCAAGGAGGCCTTCTACGTCCTCCATCACCTTAAAGGCTATGTTTGGGATTGCCAGAACCTAACGCTGCCATCTAGTCTCCGAGGATGGGCCGAAACTTTGGCACAAAGCGACGATGATGATGTTAGAGAATACTTCCAGCGCATTCAACAGAGGGTTGAGTAAGAGGGAGATCGAAGAACGCCTCCGTAAGCAGGGTGACACAAGGACGTGGATGACGAAAAGAGGGCTATCTACCGTTCCCGAAGCCGAGCGAGACGAAGAAGTCTTCATGATAGATGTGTGCCTCTAGCATGATCAAGTGTGTGTATATTCTCGATGGATGCCTGCTGTAGTGTGTGTGTCATAAACTTTACTATCTTGTGGTCGAAATGGTCGTTGTTGTTAGACTTAAACTATCTTGTGGTCGTGTTTTCTTTGAACTTATTACTTCTATGATGATCGCGAGATGCTATCTTTCAGGTTTATGGATCCTTTGTTTTATATTTTGTGAACATATATATATATATGGATATGAACCCTTTACTAATTCTTTTCATTGTATTTTTACTAATATGCCTTGTCGTCTATAGAGATGGCGACGAGGTGGTATGTGGTGTACATGGGTAGGGTTCTAGGAGTCTACGAGGAGTGGGAGGATTGTCACAAACAAGTGAACAAGTTCAGCGGCAACATCTACAAAGGATACACGACTAGAGAGGAGGTGGTAGCCAAGTGGAGGAACCACCTATGGAAGAAGAACCGGATGAAGATATTGGTCGGGCTCATGCTCTTGCTCACCATCATCACACTTGTATTCTATTTAGGAGGCAGTGACCACTTCATATTTATAATGTGAGATGATATGAACTTTGTATTCGGCACTTGTGTAAAAATTCGGCACTTGACACTATATATGTATCTCGATCGGGCTCTAAGTGTTTGTATTATATGTCGGTTTTCATGCATCTACTACTTGTGCAATGCACTGTTTATACTCATCTGGATAAATATTGTATAAATCCTGTATAAATACCTGATTATACACCAGGAACATATTTTACTTTGAATATGTGTTATATAGTCAGTGGCGCATATATAAAATATGTATGTGGTGCATATGCTTTCTGTGGCGCATATGAAGAAATGTGCCACTGAAAATATTCCTGTGGCGCATATGAAGAAATGTGCCACTGAAAATATTCCTGTGGCGCATATGAAGAAATGTGCCACAGAAGTCTGGTGCATATTTATATGCACCACAAGAAGCAGATATAAGTGGCGAGATAATAGTGGCGACTAGGATATGCACCACAGAAGATGCATTTTCATGTGCCACAGATAAGCTGTTTCCTAGTAGTGCGTATGGAAAAGGGAACTTTACTCTGCCATAAGTTGCAGCGCAAGCAAGACAATAATGAGCTCACCCTCAACGCAATGATCACCATGGCTAGCGAGTTTGCCATGGCTAACGATCACACGTGTAGATCACTAATGGTAATAGCAATCCCTACCAAGGCCAGAAAAAACAACAATACCAACAAGCGAAAGAATCCGCCTGAAGAGAAGCAGACAACCGGCATGGTCGCCGCAACATTCACTGGCAGATGCAGAGGCGGACAACGTGGACGTGGTCGGGGGCTAGCAGTGGCCAGAAGAAGAGTGACACTACACCCTCAGCGCCCCGCGTTCCCCAGACGTATGAAGAGTACCGTGACATGCCGTGTTTCGTCCATCTCAACGCCAACGACAAGGCTACCCACACCAACTGCCAATGCAAGTTTGTCAATGATCTCAAGGAGGACCCTAAGTCCGGCTACAAGCAAAGTCAGAAAAACAGACCCCGTGGAAAGGGAAAAGGGAAGAAGAAGGATGAAGAGCCCAAGGATTCAAGTGATATGGATGAAGACGTGGAACCCAAATCTTCCGACAAGAGAGAGGATAAAGGGAAAAATCCCTTCGAAAAGAAGGCTCCATGTTACCACACCTTCCTTGACACTCCCACCGTCCGGGCCCAGAAAACCTCTCTAAGGATACTGATTGCTACCCTCCCTACGGTCCCTCAGTACGTCAGGTGGTCGGATGTTCCAGTTACTTGGGATAGTAAGGATCACCAAGATCTTATCCCAACAGAGAACCAGTATGCCATGGTCATCAACCCTCTGATTGACGGCACAGAGTTCACCAAGTGCCTCATGGATAGTGGAAGAAGCATCAACATCATGTACCTGGATACACTGCACAAGATGAACTTGACGGAGACCCAGCTAAGGACGAGCAACTCCATGTTTCATGGGGTTATCCCCGGCCGACAAGCAAATTCCCTGGGCTGCATCACCCTTTCGGTCGCTTTTGGCGTTGTCAAAATTTACCGCTAGGAATGCATGACCTTTGAAGTGGTGCCTTTCAAGAGCGTGTACCATGTCATCTTTGGACGCGACATCTTCCACTCCTTCCTCGCAAGGCCATGCTTTGTCTACAACAAGCTCAAGATACCCGGACCAAATGGCGTCATCACCGTTGATGGAAGATTCTCCAAGGTACGGGAGTGCAAGCTCAGTGAAGCCGCCTTCGCCGAAGCAGTCCTCTATGGTGAGGAGTTCAAGGAGATCCAGAACCAGGTCAATGCCTCGGAGATACCGGCTTTGAAGAAGTAGATCACTGCTGCCGAACCCACCTTCAAGGCCGCCATCAAGACCAAGAAGGTGTAGCTTGTCGAAGGAGATTCTTCCAAGACCACTGCCATTGGCACGGACCTGGATCCCAAATAGGAAAGCATGCTCGTCGAGTTCCTCCATTATAATAGGGACATCTTTGCCTGGCAACCTGCTGACATGAAAGGTGTACCTAGGGAACTTGCCGAGAACAGCTTGAATATTGATCCCAATGCCAAACTGGTGAAACAACCTCTACGATGCTTTGGTGATGAAAGACGAAGGGCTATAGGCAAAGAAATATCTAGGTTACTTAAGGCTGACTTTATCTGAGAAGTTATTCACACCCGATGGGTGGAAAATCCTGTACTTGTCCCCAAAAAGGGAACTAATGAATTAAGAATGTGCGTTGATTACACCGACTTAAACAAAGTGTGTCCGAAGGATCCATTTGCTTTCCCTTGCATTGACCAAGTCATTGATTCGACGGCTGGCTCGGAACTTCTGTGTTTTCTCGATGCCTATTCAGGATACCACCAGATCTAGACGCGAAAGTTGGACCAACTGGCCACTTTGTTTAGCACACCTTACGACACCTATTGCTACGTCATGATGCCCTTTGGGTTAAAAAATGCTGGTGATACCTACCAGCGGACGATGCAACGTTGGCTACACGACCAAATAGGTCGCAACATACACGCTTACATGGACGACATCGCGGTAATGTCAAAGAAATCAAATGATCTTATCGCTGACTTGTAGGAAACCTTCGACAATCTCGGGAAATACAACATGATGCTGAACCCCAAGAAGTGCGTCTTCGGGGTACCCTCCGGCAAACTGTTGGGTTTCATCATTTCGCATCGCGGAATTGAGGTGAACCCGGGGAAAATCAAGGCCATCCTCGACATCAAACGCCTAGCATGCCTGAAGGACATACAAAGGCTCATAGGCTACGTTGCAGCAGTAAGCCGGTTCATCAGCCGACTTGGTGAGAAGGCCATGTCACTCTACAAGTTGCTCAAGAAGGCGGACAAATTTACAAGGACAGGTGAGGCTGATGCAACACTTCAGGAGTTGAAGAGAATACTTTCCTCTCCACCAATACTTGCAGCACCGGTACCAAGGGAGCCTATCTTAGTTTATATGGCGGCAACCAACCGAGTAATCAGCATCGTCATCATGGTGGAGCGCAAGGAACCAACGCACGAATATGGAGTTTAGTGGCCCATTTACTACGTAAGCGAGGTCTTGACAGAATCCAAACAGCATTACCCACACTACCAGAAGATAGCTTATGGATTTTTCCTTGCTTCACGTAAGCTAAGGCATTATTTCCAGGAGCACCCCATCACAGTAGTGAGAAAAGCTCCACTGTTCGACATCATCAACAACATCAACGCTATAGGGAGAGTGGCAAAGTGGGGCATTGAACTTGCCGCCTTTGAAATCACCTACAAGAGACGTGACGCTATCAAATCATAAGCATTGGCAGACTTTGTTGCAGCTTGGACAGAACTGCCAGAAGACACTCATGTACTAGAGCCAGAATATTGGGTCATGCACTTCGACGGATCAAAGCTGCTCAATGGCTCGGGGGCTGGTGTATTATTACAATCACCAACAGGAGAAAATCTACAATACGTCCTGCAAATCCACTTCAATGCTACTAACAACATGTTGGAGTACGACGCCCTCATTCACGGACTTCGTGTGGGCAAGGATATTGGCATCAAGCGTACAGTTTGCTGTGGAGATTCTGACTTGGTTGCCCAGCAGGTAGCTGACACCTGGAACGCGTGGAACCCGATGATGGCAGCATATCTAGACGAAGTAGAAGAAATATCCAAGTGCTTCGATGGCTATGAAGTCAAGTACGTCAAAAGGGAGGATAATGAGGCGACAGATCTGCTGTCAAAGCTTGGATCAGCTCATCGACCAATTCCGCCAGGCTTTTTCCTAGAACATTTACGGACCCCATCCATGAATGGAGCAGACCCCGACAACCCGTATATAGTGGATTCATTTGTAAACACAGTAACAGTGACCTCTCCAGCTTGGATGAAACCGTTCATGGATTATCTACAAGACGGAACTTTGCCTGTCAACGAAGTTGAAAGCCGACAAATAGTATGAAGAGCAAAAGGTCATGTCATCATTGACGGCTAGCTATACAAAAGAAGTACCACAGGAGTTTTCCTATGATGTGTCTCCCAGCAGCAAGGTATTGACATCCTTAAAGAAATACATCTCGGAGATTGCGGGCATCACGCCATTCCCCGGTCGTTGGTGGCTAAAGCCTTCCAACAAGGATTCTACTGGATAAATACCAAGGTGGAAGCTAACAAGTTGGTACAAACATGCCTTGGGTGTCAGTTTTATGCAAGATAACCAAGTGTTCCAGTTGAAGAATTGCGAAGAATAGCAATAACTTGGCCGTTTGCAGTCTGGGGGCTAGACATGGTGGGACCTTTGCAAATAACATCATGTGGATTCACACACTTGCTAGTAGCAGTGGACAAATTCACAAAATGGATTGAAGCTAAACCCATTAGAAAGCTTGATGGGGCAACAACCCTAAAATTTGTCCAAGATCTAGTGGTGAGATTTGGTCTCCCACATAGCATCATCACTGACAATGACAGAAATTTATCTCTCGGAGAAGTTGAGGAGTACTGTCATGAAAAAGGCATCCTCCTTGACCTAGCATCCGTGGCACATCCACAGTCAAATTGGCAAGTTGAAAGGGCTAATGGACTAATTCTGCACGGAATTAAGCCATGCTTAGAGGCACCGCTACGTAGAGCAGCTGGAGCCTGGACAGAGGAATTACCATCTGTCTTGTGGAGTTTGAGAACAACACCCAACAGATCCACCGGCTTGACTCCTTTCTTCATGGTTTATGGAGCAGAAGCAGTCCTCCCATCCGACATCCTCCACGATGCACCAAGAGTTTCCACCTACAACGAGGATGATGTTGTAGAATCCAGACGCTTATCTGTGGACCTACTTGAAGAAGAGCACGTCATGTCATGCCAGAGATCCGCCATATACCAGCAGAAGCTGCGTGGCTACCATAGTCTCCGTGTAAAGCATCGCTCATTTAAAAAGGGGGATCTGGTGCTTAGGCTCAAGCGGGAGAAATCACACAAACTATCCCCGCCTTGGGAAGGACTGTTCGTCATAAGCAAAGCATTGCTAAATGGTTCCTATTACCTCGTCAATATTCGCGAGTTGAAAGATAGGCAAAAAAATCACAAGCGCAAGCAACGTGACTCCGATGATGACTACCCGGAGACAGATCGGCCATGGAACATAGCACAACTACATCCCTTTTACACTTAGCACATTTATATTATGTAATAAGTTTCTTATATGATCAATGAAATAAAGCTTTTGGTTCACTCATATTCTCTGAGTCTTTTACCTCCTTTAGTTGTTCATTTTTGGATCATATAAACCCTTTATGCGCAAGTTTGCATTTGCACTTGTGAAAATTCCTCCTACGGGCATTACCTTAAGTTTTCTAGTCTACACGTTTTCTGAAGTTTTTATGTGGATTCCGGAGTAGTGACTTTTCGACACTCAAAGATGGAGATTTTGCTCTTAGGTTCTTGACGGTGCTATTAAGCATCATCACCTGAGAGCATAGTTCTGTGTTGCGAGTCTTCCATCTCACGAAAGGTCAAGCATACAAACCATAATAATGGATAAGCCATCACTTGCTTAAAACATATACACATGCTGGAAATAGATAAGTTGCAGGAAACTTGAGTACAAGTTTTTCTGCCTTAGCAAAACATAAGTTTTTCCGCATACACATTGCAGAGACACATTTAATACAAACATTGTTTTTCATGGCTCTGCTGCAGGGGGCTTCGTGGTGGCATCATCAGGAGAGCCAGGCCGAGAGAGCTCGTCAAACTTGGAAGGAGAGGGGCTAGACTCAGACGAGGCCATGTCTTCATCGAGAATCTCGGTAGGCACGAAGATATCCGCCTTGACCATGTTGGCAACTCTAGTGTCGAAGCCGGCGAGGGAGTTCCAAATAGCATCGCTATCAATCTCTTGTCCTTCCTCGTCCATCTTGGGCATGCCGGAGGTCACCAAGTCGATTTCGGCATTGTCGTAGTGTGCCTTGACCAAGGACATGGTCATCCTAGCACCTGCCCGGACGCAAGAGGCTTTCCAGTACTTGACTTTCTTGGGGGCTCGGCGCAGGATTTCCGCGAACTTGGCCGCCGAGTCTGCCACCTTGATATTGATGCCCAGAGGTTGAGCTATCTCCTTGGCCTGGGCAATGGTGGTGATGACGAAGTTGCCGGCAAGAATCATGCGTTCCTTGGTATCCAGAGCACCTTCACCCAAGTTGGCTAAGCCAATAGGAACTATGGTTTGCACAAGATACAAGGGCCATGAGTACAAACAAGTTAAATGGTTGTCCAAATTACAGAAATGACCAAGACGGAGAAAGGTTACCAAAGATGCTCGTTTCCGCTTGCTTTCATGTCTCCGCCAAGACATCGCGCTCCTTCTAGACTGTCTTGTACACTTCAAGGTTTCTAGCATTCTGCTCTCTTGTAGCTTGGTTCTGTTCCTTGAGTTGCGCAATCTCGTCCTTCAGGCACTGCATCTCGGTGGCAGCAGACTCTTGCAGCACCTTCATCCCTGCCTCATGGCCCTTGACGGCATCACCAGGTCCTTCTTCAGAATTTTGTTTTCATCATCGAGCTCCTGGATATGCTTGGATTGCTCGACGATGCTCTTGGCCTTGGCAATGGCTTCTATAAGACGGAAATCAGAAAGTGCTATCATAAGATGGAAGAAATAATTCAATGAGAAAAGCAAGGAGCTATTGTAGGAAACAGACTCTGGCTATTTTTGATCTGTTTCTTCAGGAATTTGGTTTTACCCTGTTCAAGGTCCAGTTCCTTCCACAGAGCAGTAAACCTCTCTTTGGTAGCTATCCTCTGTTTGTTCTCATTCTGCACAAGATGTTAACATGCTTAGTTTCTCTAGAGCATCTAGTCGGAACTATTCAAGTTTCAACTAAACGCTCAGGGGCTATAGTATATGAGTTTAAAATAAGCTAGTTTCTCTAGAGCATCTAGTGGGAACTATTCAGTTTCAACTAAATGCTCGGGGGCTACACGGACAAGTTCTACACTTAGTTCTTTGGAGCACTCAGGCCAATAACTATTGGTTTATCTGCCTAAGAGCTCGGGGCTATAATGGGATACATTACAAATCAAAAAGTAGTGAAGTTCAAAAGACTTATGATGGCAATGAACCTAAGATTGTTGGCCAGATAGGCATAGGAATCATGGAAGGTCCGGGAATTCTTATAGATTGCATCGGCCTACATGATGAGGTCATCTAGGCTCAGCGTCGGAGGAGTCGCAGCCAATGGAGAGGTTGAAGCCGGAGGCATGGATAAAGCCCTATCCGCCTCTTGCACCTTCAAAGCAGATGATGGCTTGGAGGCTCCCGCCTCGATCGTCGCTTCCATGTCCACCTCTTCCACCACTTCATTCCCTTTCTCGATGGCATCCTTAGCCAGAGCTTCAGCCATTTTAGAGGAAGGACTCTCCTGCATCGCCTAGCCGCTAGGAACAACATCTGCCTCGACATAGCCTGAGATATCAAGTGTTGGATTGACATCTGTCTCCATGGCGGAGATCTCAGGGATGACGGGGAATGAAGTCCTAGCGGGGCCAGTAGAGGGCTTGGCGGAAAGAGTAGGGGAGCAGTAGCGGGAGAGGTCTTGGCGGACAAATCCATGGTCAGCATATCACGAATATTTTTTGACCCTCCAACATCTTTGGTGGATTGCTTCAAGCTAACACCGGCTTTCCTCCTGAAACATACAAAGTATAAGTACAAGAGTTGAAAAAAGGTATGAGCTGAAAAATACAAGCTGGAGAATGAAATACTTACTCCATGGCAGGAGCCTTGGTGAGGGGAATGCCGGTGGACTTCTTCTTCTTCTCCGCCTCTAAGGCGGCGGTGGAACGTCTAGAGACTCCACTCTCTGTTTTCTTCTTCTTCTTGGCCTCGGCAGCAGCGTTAGAGGTGGAGCTCTTCTGCTTTCACGCCGTCGGAGCTGGTTGATCCTTGTGGGCGTCGTCGTCGGACACCACTTCAATATCCTTCAGTTTGGGATCATAGACCTACGAGGCCATCTGATCCGCCGCCAAGGTCGCCATCTAGGATACAAAGGAATGTTAGACTAACAACTTCAAGACGGAAAATCCTTAGAGTATATAACAAGCAACAAAGGAAACAAAAGCTACCTCTAGGCATTTGCCGCAATCGAACATGTCATAGGTGATCTTGAAGCCATGCTTCTTGTCCTTCACCCTGACGATGTCCTTAAGCCGGAGTTTGATGGAGTCAGTAGAGAAGTTATCCCGCGAAATTTGCATGGGATCCCTCCTGTCTTGAGTGTACTTGCACATCAACTTAGCACGATGCTGCAGAGGATGGATCCGCCTAACAAACCAGCACATGGCCAAGTCCATGCTAGTCAAACCTCCGTCCACGAGCCATTCTATCCGCCTTACAGCGCGTTTGGCCTCGTCGTCAGAAGAAAGGGAGGCTGGGGTCTGCCATGCGGGCACCTCAACGGTGGCTCCATCAACAAAGTCAGGATAGGTCTCAAGACGGTCTGACAGAGGAACATCTGGGCCGTAAAAGTATGTGCACTGCCTGTTCTTGCATGATTCATGTCCGATGATGTCAGGGAAACGCCGGCTAGGCCGAATCTTAAAGCTAATGGTTCCGCAGATCCGCAATTCGTCGTTGGACTCTACAGACTCTCTTTTGATGGTGAAGAAATAGATGAACATATCTAATCTAGGTTTAATACCTAGGAATCCCTCGCATAACGCTACAAAATTGCTAAGGAATAAGATGTTGTTGGGAGAGAGATTGTGGGGGAGTACCCGGAAGTGCTGGAGGACATCCAGGAAGAAGTCGGAGACTGGCAAGCTTATGCCACGCACCAGCTGAGACTTGAGGTACACCTTCTCTCCCGCTTGGGGAGAAGGGACCACCTCGCCGGCCGGTGCCGCCCTCCAGACTAGTTCCTTCGCTGCGGGGAGGTATCCCTCAGTGACCAGTTCTTGGAGATCCTCGGTGGTGAGGTCAGAGCCTCTCCACATCCCCTTGTGGGAGTCGTTGTCTTCATCAGCAGCTTCTGGTGCCGCTCTTTCTTGGTCATCGTCGGTGGTTTCCACCACGGCGGAGACAGGAACGACCACCCCCTCCGGTGGGACGAATACTCCCTGGGATGGCTCTAGAATAGCCTCAGGGGTCGCCGTCGTTGAAGGGATGGAGCTGCTGGAGGCCATTGAGACGAGGTATTGGGTGGAGAAGAGAAATGCTCTGGCTAGGGTTTTCGCACAAGAGATCGAACGGTCGCGCGACTGGAGGAAGACGAAGACTAGAAAGCGAATGCGGGTAAAGGAGAAATAGACTGACTGTGCTGAAAATATATAGTCCCCGCGTCAAGATTCATGCAAAGAGATCTAATGGACGGAATGTTGTCAACGTGGAAGTGAACGTGCACGGTAATTTCACCATGTCCTCCGTCTTTGCCGCTTCGCCATTTCGGATTTCACGCGCATGAAAATAGCTGATGATTAATTCTCTGTTTCTGTGAGTTTCGAGGTAGCATAGGATATACCCTACGTCATCCTCCTAGCATTCACAGTGAAGGGTCACATCCTAAGATTCCATCGAAGGTGGAGACTACCCGACTCTGGAAGCGAAGACTCAAGGAATATCCAGCTGCATCGTGAAGCCGGAGAGGATTGCAGGGTTCTTTGGGAGATCTTTGAGATATTGCTTGATGGATTGCCGGCATCACTTAGACGGGACATTTAGAGATCAACGATCAAGACATTGCAAGATTTCAAAGTCCTCCGGGGGCTACTGTTGGGGATATGCTATATGGGTATCCTCATAACATGTCACCAATCGGCCTAACCCGGGTGGCCCATAGTTGGTAGCAAGGCCTATGGCCTATTGGGCGGCCTAGTTAGACGGATCCAGAAGGGAGGCCCATGCCGGATAAAGGAAGGCTACGCAGGAGTCACCGACATACTCGGATCCTTGGAGTACAAGACACGGAAGACTAGTTCGTATTAGTGTAGGACTCTTTACCTTGTCCTATAAGGACCTTTCCCTGTAAACCCTAGGTCTTGGTGCCTTTATAAGCCGGCCAGCGGGAGCCTTTAGGGCACAACATCAGATAACCTCTTAGATTGTTGCGTACAACGCGCAACACCTCACATAGCAAACATATCTCTGTAACTCGGCGTATTGCCATTACAGTGTTTTATAGCAGGAGTAGAGTTCCGCCACCGTTGTGGGACTTGAACCTGGGTAAGCTATGTTACCTCGTACCCGCCAACTCTCCACCTTACCCCACGTCTCTAAACACGCACTGTGAGGACCCCTCCATGGCGTACTTGTTGGCAATACCATGACAGCGACAAAAAACTGAATGCCATGTTCAAAAACATGAAGGTAAGACCCCAGGATTCGTCTTGTGTGGCCTGGTAATCACACAAGAATGCGCTCTACCAGTAAAATATCAGTATCAATGATACAATGAAAAATCCCGATGGACGCGTTGGGTACCGGATAAAATAGAAACTGGAATTCAGTATTTGATAAGACCTCAGCGGCCCAAACTAAATTACGCTAGTAGTAAATTGCGAGTTCAGGCCTAGGGACTTGAATTTGATGTAGGACAACCTTGTTTTTGCCCAGGAGCAATTAACTGATTCCTGATCCGTCGGAAGCATCAGACTCATTGTACCAAATCCCTATGAAAAATAAAAATAAAGAAATAAAAATAAAGGAAAATAAGGAAAAAGAAACTTTGATACTCAACATGAAACTGCGGTTCAAGTAGAGTCTCGGGGACTACTGACATAGGTATGATAACTCGGATGCTTATGATTTGCTACCTGATACATTGCAAATGTATCTATAATTTTTGATGTTCCATGCTTGGTTTTATCCACTTTCTTGTGTTTTGTTCCAACTTTGGAGTACTTTTCATATGATTTCTTGGACTAACCTATTAACAAGAGCCACAGTGCCAGCTGCCTATTTTCTACTATTTTTGGTTCCAGGAAAGTCAGAAAATGAATATTCTCGGAATTGGACGGGACAAAAGCCAAAGTGCCTATTTTTCTGAAAGTCATCAAGTGCGAGAATACGAGACAGAGAAGGGCCAGAGGCCGGCCACACCACCTAGCCGCACGGCCAGGCTGGGCCCGCGCCAGGGGTGGTGTGGTGGCCCCTGGCACCCCCTCGGCCTCCCCTTCCGACTATAAGATGCCCTCGGGACGAAAACCCTAAGTGCCCGATCAAAAATCCATGAAAGAGTCTGTAGCCACCGTCATCTCCATCCCTAGATCGGGAGGGATCTGAAGCTCTTCCCGGCACCCTGCTAGAGAGGGGAATTCACCCTTGAGGCCTTCTTCATCACCATGCAAGCCTCCGGTGTGATGCGTGAGTAGTTCATCCTTGGACTACGGATCCATGAAGTAGCTAGATGGCTGGTTCTCCTCCTTTGTGCTTTCATATCTAGATCTTGTGAGCTCCGTTCATGATCAAGATCATCTATTTGTAATTCTGCATGTTGTGTTTGCGGGGATCCGATGGATATTGAGATGCTATTTCAGATTGATTATTGATTCTATAGTGTCTTTGTTATTTGTGATCTTGCATGCTTTCCGTTGTTAGTAGCTATCTTGGCCAAGTAGATGCTAGCAACTCCAAGAGTTAGTATTTATACTCGATAGTGGGTTCATGCCTCTGGTAATCTGGGGAAGTGACAGAAATCTCTAAGGTACTAGATGTGTTGTTGCTACTAGGGAGAAAACAACAATCCTTTGTTCATAGAACAATCTTATTGTTTACTTTACACGCAGTTCGTAAAGCAATAATCTGTTGCTTGCAACTTAATACTAGAGGGGGTTCAGATGATAACCTGAAGGTGGATTATTAGTCATAGACGCAGTTGGATGGCGGTCTATGTATAATGTTGTAATGCCCAATCGAATCTCAAAGGAGTCAAGATGATTAGTATATGCATGTATTGCTTTCTCGACGTTTGTCAATTGCCCCGCTGTAATTTGTTCACCCAGCATGTTATCTATATTAAGGAGAGCCACCTCTAGTGAACTATGGATCCCGGTCCTTGTCTTTTACATTCAATCTAGAAACTGTTTACTTCTTTGTGTTTACTTTCTGCAAACTTTTACTTCTTTCCATTCGATACGTTCAATCCTTTGTTTTCCGCAAAACACGGTGAGGTTGACAACCTCATCGCAAGTTGGGGACAAAGTTATGTGGTTGTGTTGTGCAGGTATCCATGTTGCTACTACCACCGGTAGTGCGCCCTGCCAAAGCTCAGCTAGTAACACCTTTGGGGTGTTTGCTTGCTCCTACTGGTTCGATTAAACCTTGGTTTCATAACTGAGGGAAACTTGTTGCTGTGCTCATCATACCTTCCTCTTGGGATTCCCAACGATCTCTACATCAACCATGCACCAGCACTTTTCTGGGCGCTGTGCATTGAGACATCACTACCCTATACTGGGTAAAAGGCTTCCGGCCCATGAAGATTTCAGATGATGGCCCAAGGAAACAGCTGACAAAGACTTTGATTGTATTAGGAAAGAGACTATGAACCGACATTGTTTTGGTATTGTAATTACGCGTATACGAAACCTATCTGCATACAACTTTGAGACCCGGCCTATTATATATAGGACGGGAGAAGCCCAAGCGAGGGTACTGAAAAACTCCCAGGCAACTTGTAATAGTGCGATTTCTCAATATTCAGGCGACTTTGACTACTTTGTTTTCTTGACATCCGACAAAATCCCCAGCGTTCTCTTTTTCGCGAAACCCTAAGTCATTCACCATGGATATTGCTGAGGTTACCCCTCGTCACGCATAGTACGGGCGCATTCGCCCCGTACGGCTGGTCGTCACTAGTTCAGTACCTTTTTCCATCTGTTCTTTGTTTGTTTTGTGTCCGTAAAAAAGCTAAAGTCGATAAGGTTAGTATGGGTGGGAGCTGCCCATACTACTTAGTTGGTTGACTAATTACCGACTTCCACACGTCGAACTTTTGGAATGACTCGGTACGGGCATGCCGTACAGGTGTCCGCCCGTACCAGTTCGTTATTATGATCGTGATTTCTTCCTTTTGTGCTAATTTCTTTACATATTTGTTGGGATTCTTTTCTTGGCCGATCATTTTTCTTCCAGTTCAATTTTTCCCTATTTTTGACTATTAATAAGCCTCCATAGAGGTCTTCCTCCCTCTTATATCAACAAATCCAATCTACTGCATGCCCTACCCGGTTCAAGGTAAAGGCAAGCCTCTAAACCTCATGAATCCTTCGTGGGATAGTTTCCAGATCTCCTCCATTGAAGCTGATGACCATGAAGCTCAAGGACTAAGCCCGAAGAACAAGCAGTACACCTATGACTACAAGGATGAATTCGATGATGAGGAGTTCGAGACCTTCATGGAGCAAACAAAGAAGGGGTGGCAGCAGCCAAACTACCTGGCTATGGTTAAACCCGAAGATGAGGAGGAAGCCAAAGCCTCATGGGAAGGGGTGCATGGAGTCAATCAAGTTCATCGCCGTCAACTACACCTCATCAAAGTGTAAGAAATCTCACCGTCTCGATGCATGAACTTACCGGGAGACCACAACACATACTTCAACAACAAAGAAGATCACCATGAACGCACGTATGAGCGTGAAGCCTCAAGAGGATTGGGGGTTCAACCTTCTGGACGTGCTCGTCAACGCACATGTTCCGGACACTGAACATCGTCTTCATAAATTAGAGAAGTACCAAAAATAAGAACTCATTCACATGGAGATTATGCACAAGCGTATTTTGGATCTAGCAGGCAAGAAGGAACTCAATGACATGATTATCAAAGTCGCTGACGGTATGTTCCTCTTGCGTTCGGATCTGTAGAAGTGCCTGTGTCGCATATCTGCCCTGTAGGAAACAAATAAGAGGCTTCGTAAGGCAATCTCCAACAAGAATCCTGCAAACTAAAGACGTACCACTGTATCAAATAATCACAAGGAATTTTTTGATCCCAGTTTTATTCCAAGCTTGGGGGATCTGTGAGGACCTTGTAATCTATCTTATGGTTTTCAGCATGTTTACTTTCCTGCACGCATGTTAGTTTTTAATTCTAGAGTTTGCATTAGTTGCATCAACTTCGAGCTCCCTTTTGTTCAAGAGAAGATTTATATCCGTTGAATTACGAGACCTTATGATATTTGAAGTTGTCTTTTGATTCATGATTATTATATTAGATGAATGAACTAGGTTGAGTGTTATGATACTTGTACAGGTGTCATGATTTTAGGGACTTCCACACCAATAAAAGTATTGATTAGGCTATGAGAAGAAGAATTTTGGTAGCATATTATAGTCATGAGTTTTGAAAGCCATAAAAGTAGTGCACATGATCAAATAGCTATACTTAAAAAAGAGGAGCGAAGAGGATAAACAAAAAGAAGGTTAACAAAATATATATAGAGAGAGAGAAAAGGGGAAGAAACAAAGAAATAAGAAAAGCAGCTATCAAAAGAATCAAAAAAGTAGAAAGAAAAAGAATGATCATGAATCTTCATTATTGAATCAAGTGCTCCATTATTTTAAACTTTATGATTATATGATATGTTAAATTACTAGAAGCTTCTTATAACTACATTAATACTAAAAGGGTGTGGAAGTCTCTAAGTCATGTGATGTGTAAGGGTGTGATAATACCCCCGAAGTATACAAACGATGTTGTATTCCTGTTTCAATTTCTACCTCATTTATTATAATGACTCGTGCATCATGAGAATGATGATCTTGTCCATAAGCCACCATCTTGCTCAGGGACAAGCAAGAGTCTATCTTGCGGGAGTTGATGAGTCCGAAATTGAAGCATATTTACCTTTCGTTTTTGCATAAATAGAGTAGGGACTTTTGTATTTCACTATGTTTGCATGCATCTTTTTCTCCTTGTTTCCACAGGGTCCCGAATCTCATATGAATATATCAATTGGAAGTGTCATATTATGCTATAAGATGATATTTTTAAGTGATAAAAGTCATTTTATGGATTTGCCTTCGCTCCTGGGAGAACACCAAATGAGGAGAAGTCACCAGAACCGATAACGACCAGTGGTACGGATGGAGCCCACCCATACCGTCCGCCCATACTGAGAGACCCGGCATTCACAGCCACCTGAAACCACAAAAACCACATCTGAAAGGGATCTGAAGGAGGAACTTGGATGGGGGTAAATCCATGCTGCTTCACAGATCATTGGAGAACATCGCATCATCTCCTTCACCATCAATCACTTCTTCTCCATCACCATCGCTATCCCCATCTCTCATTTATCAGATCTTGTTGTAATTCTAGATTCAATTGTGGTTTTCATTAGATCTACCGCCGTACTTTTATCGATCCATTTGATTATGATGATGTTGTTGATTTCTTCCATGTGTGAGTAGTTCCTTTGTTCTTGGGGAGATGGAGAAACCCTAGCACTATTATGAACTTGCAATGATGATGATCTATTCTTGTGTCTGTATGACTTGCTGGTCTATGATAGATTTATGATTTGTGTTTGATCTCTCTCTTTAGATAGTATGTGTAGTCATCCACATATCATTTGCCCTAGGGACTAAAGGTAGGGAGAAATCCATTGGACGTGTTAGGGATCATGCCCGGAATAGCTTCGTGACAATTGGCGCCAGCTCGTAACCTACACGATCAAAGAAGGATAAAGATAGCCTCCCTAAGCTAATTACGATATCCATGGGGAAACCGTTAATTGCGGTGGTTTGTATGGGTGATTGCTCTCAGACATTGTAGTAGTTATTTAGAGGTGACCTCGCTCTTGGCTCAACAAAGTGGCTTCCTACGAGCCTTGTAGTGAACATCTTATTATGGGGATCTCTCCACACATCTCATGACAGAAGAAGTATGTTATCTTAATTAATAATAATAATATCATGCTAGTGGTGTATCCTACATCCCCGAGAATGTTTAGCTCTACTGAATTCAACCACACTTTCACATGACCTTGTTACTTGCTTTCTTTTACTCGTTTTAATTACTTTTCTACAAACAACCCAAAACCTTTCAAACACCCTTTAATTGAGATCAAAGTCAGCTTACAAGTATCCTTTGGTAGATAGTAACGAGGGGCCTAAAGACCTGTACCAATAACTCTCTGTGGGTTTGATACTTTTACTTCGAAACTAGCTAGAATTGATCTATGCACTTGTAGTCATCAGCTCGCATGTATCAAAGTGATTCTAAAAGTCAATCATAATGGAGTTTCTTCATGTGTTTGACACCAATATGACCAAGACGGCAGTGCGACATATATACAGATATATCATTATCAAGTTTAATCCTTTTGGCATCAACATTATGTATATGTGTATCACTACTATCAAGATTCAAAAGAAATAAACCATTCATCACAGGTGCATGACCATAAAGGATATTATTCATATAAATCGAACAACCATATTTTTCGGATTTAAAGGAATAACCGCTTTGCAACAAACATGATCCGGATACAATGTGAATGCTCAGTGGAGGCACCAAATAACAATTATTGAGGTTTAAAACTAGTGCAGACAGTAGATGGAGAGGCAGCGTTTCGACGGTGATCACATCAACTTTTGATCCATTGCCGACACGCATTGTGAACTCATCCCTTGCTAGTTGTCGCTTGTTCCGCAGCTCCTGATTTGAGTTACATATATTAGCAACTGATCTAGTATCAAATACCTAGGTGCTAATGCGAGTACTAGTCAAGTACACATCAATAACATGTATATCAAATATACCTTTGTTCATCTTGTCGGCCTTCTTTTCTGCCAAATATTTGGGGCAATTGCGCTTCTAGTGGCCAGTCCCCTTACAATAGTAGCACTCAGTATCAGACTTAGGGCCAGCCCGGGTCTTCTTCTCAGGCACATCAATAGATTTGCCACCCATCTTGAAGTTACCCTTCTGTTTACCCTTCTAGTCTTTCTTGAAACTTGTGGTCCTATTGATCATCAACACTTGATGTTCTTTCCTAATCTCCACTTTAGCAGTCTTAAGCATTCACAGAAGCTCGGGGAGAGGCTTGTTCATGCCTTGCATGTTATAGTTCATCGCGAAGCTCTTGTATCTTGGAGAATATAATTTTGCGGCCCAAAAGTTGAGACACCAAGGCAAAGCGGTACCCAAGTTACTTGTAATCGGCCGCGTTGCCCACAGTTGGCATGCCAAATGATCAGAGGGTCTTTTTCGGCATGAATTCAACTTAACTTTTGAATCCAAAATATCAGGCTAACGGCCATCAAGTTGGCCCCCTGTTAGTTTTTGTCGTGATGTCGTTGCTGTCATGGAGGCATCATGGCTGTCATATAGGCTTGTAGCGCTAGCCCAGTGGATAGGACAATACAACCGATAGCGTGTATTGACATGACAACACATGGCGCATATATCCTTGTTATTACTACTTTTAATCTTTGTTTACTCAGAAGCTAGAATGGGCGCTACCACACGCCTCTCCATTGGACTTCCGTCCCCGTTGTTAACCACTACCTCAGAAACGCATTGACAGTTCCACCGTTCCCCTGTCTTGCAGAAACCACTCTCATTCTTCATGTCCTCTGTCTTCTTTCCGTCTTCTCCCTTCCGCCATGGAAGGACACACTCTAGAGACAAGATTCATTGCCTATGGCAATAAGAAGATAGACGTCGTCTACACCAACGAGGAGGAGACAGTGGTGCGAGTCCTGGGGATGTACGAGGATTGGATTGAGAAATATGAGGAAAAGTTCATGGGATTGGACCTCGAGTACACCCCGAAGGACCCATGTTACGAGAATGAACTAGCCATCGTTCAACTGGCCATGAGGAAACACGTCCTCGTCTACCACTTCTCCTGGTTTGTAGATTTTCTCTCTATAGTTAACCACTTTTAGGGTTTTCTCCTCTTGTTCTTTATCCATTTTCTCATCTTGCAACTACTGAATTTTATTAGGACCAAATAAATTATGACAAGCCAATGTTGAGAGACTTGATCTTTCATTTACTAAACTTTTTAAAATTATATTCAGATGATGATCTTGCATTGACAAAACATTTGTAGTTACAAATTTTGGTCACGCATTTTATGATGACAAACTACATACTTTCAGGACTGACAAGAAGTGTTTGGCGCTACACCAATTCCTTGTATAAAAAGGAATTGTTTTCTACACTGTCAACAAAAGAACTAATTTTCAAAATTTAGTCAAGAGGGAATTACAATCCCTATGCATAAGTGGATCGATATTCAGAGTCTTATCAAGATCATAGGGGGCTCGCGGAAGGATGGAAAGGCTACACTCGCAACTAGAATCCACGATGAGTCGTATGACAGAATGAAGGCAGATTTCCCTACGGATAGGCACGATATCTGGGAGGAGATGCCGTTGTCTGAGATAAACCTAAAGTATGCAGCCATAGATGCTTACGTGACCTACCAGGTGTACATTAAGATCCAATTCTTTCTACGTTTCCTCGTGTTTTGCCCTAGTTGCAAGAGGGAAGACGAGCTTAGGGGAGCCCTTTGTACCAAATGCAGTATAACTGAGCATGACGCTGCATATGCAAAGAAAATGGCTGCATTTGAAGCAGCTAACAGAGAGGTTGTAGCTGAAGCAGCAAAGAGAGAGGCAGCATCTTCCAGTGGCAACAACCATGCATGAGATGCACCGCTCATTGTGTCGTAGGATGCTGAAGATAGGGAAGCCAAGGCAAATTCCAGGTGGGAATAACTTGCATTTCATAAGCTGTGGATGTCCAATAATGTAAGTGACAGCTGGATGGTCGCAGTTGGTCTCCTAGGAACATTGGCAAGTGCCTCAAGTGGTCTGATGAAAAGTGAATTAAATTTTACTTATTTGTGTTATGTTTCTGTATGTGTCTAGTAGCTTGTCAATATGGCTAGAGCCTCAAGTGGTTCGAAGAGAAGTTAATTAAATTTTACTTCTTTCTGTTATGTTTCTCTATGTGTCTAGTAGCTTGTCAAGATGGCGGCTTGTTAACTGGAAGTTTGAAAGAGTACCTTTTTCCTCTCTCCCTAATAGTTATGTTTCTTTTTGCCCAAATTGGTAGCAAATCTAGAGCAACTTCTCTCTTCGATCATTCGTTCCTTTTTGGCCCTCTTTTTGGCCTGATCTGGTAGCAAATCTAGAGCAGCAAATCACACCAGGCAGAATACATACATTCATAAAACAAAACAAATGTAGATATAGTTGTGCGCAGCTAAATAGGATATATCGATAGAAAGTAGGTTGCTTAACGAAGTTCGATACATTCACTGCTCAGCAGCCATCACATGCAATATACAAATTCAAAAGAAGCTGCTTAGCAGTAGCAACAGACACGTTCAACCCCTCCTTGCCTGCGCCTCCGCCTCCTCCCTATGGTGCTTCGTCCACTTCTTGCTACCCAGTCCCTTGATCTTGGGGGCCTTGGGCTTGATCAGAGGCATGTCACTACAAGAAAAGTTTCCTTCCGCAACGAATTGGCCCGACGGTCATCGTAGAAGGCGCATCTTCCGTGATGAAATTGTTGGCTCAGCCGTGGCTGATGGAAAACTTTTTTTTCCGGTTTCATGGCCCTCTACTACAACGGATCTACTAAAAACATGGAGGAATCTCGGCCAGCGCGTGGCAGAAGCAAGATTTTCATTTCCTCACACGATGTTTTCTCGCCGAAGACTTTTGAGGTGTGTGGGTCCCGGACGTCAGTGTCTCTAGCGGACCATACTTTTTGGTCGCGCCTCCCTGATTTGAACTCGATAACGTAGCTCGAGGCATCTGTCGTTTAGTCAGGCTGCTAGGCCCCACATGTCAGCCTCTCATCAGAAGGTTCATGTGTATGATGGAGTTTTTTTCCTTGGCTCGCGCTACCCCGTTCCGAGTTGATAGCGCTGCTCAATGCATCTATCGTTTAACCAACCTCTTGAGCCCCACATGTCATCCTCTCATTAGAAGAAACGTGTGTATGATGGATTTTTTTCTTGGCTCGTGCTACCCTGTTCCGAACTTGATGGCACTGTTTAATGCATGTACCGTTTAATCACGATGCTGGGCCCCACATGTCATCCTCGCATTAGAAGAAATGTGTGTAGGATGGATTTTTTTCCTTCGCTGGTGCTACCCCGTTCCGAGTTGATAGCGCTGCTCGATGCATCTACCGTTTAACCAACCTCCTGAGCACCAAATGTCATCCTCTCATTAGAAGAAACATGTGAATGATGGATTTTATTTTTTCTTGGCTCGCACTACCCTGTTCCGAACTTGATAGCGTTGTTCGATGCATCTACCGTTTAATCACGATGATGGGCCCCACATGTCATCATCTCATTAGAAGAAACATGTGTATGATGGATTTTTTACCCTCTGTCGTGCCTTTGTGTTCTGAACTTGATAGCGTTGCTCGCTACATCAGCCATTTATTCAGGCTGGTGGGTCCCTTATGTCAGCCTCACATTAGAAGAATCGTCGGTATGATGGAATTTTTTCTTCTCTAGCGCTACCTTGTTCCGAACTAGGTAGCGTTGCTCGACGAATCTACCATTTTCTCATGCTGCTAGGTCCCCCATTTCAGCCTCTCGTTACAAGAAATGTGTGCATGTTGAACTTTTTTCTTGCTCGCGCCTCCCTATTTTGAACTGGCAACTTTGCTCGATGCAGCATCTGTATAAGGTCGCGCTGCTGGGTCCCACATATCAGCCTCTCTGTAAATGAAACATTGATTGCTCGATGCAACATCTGTATAAGGTCTCTGCTGGGTCCAACATGTCAGCGTCTCTACAAATGCAAAGTGTGTATGATGCACTCTGCTGTTTTGACCTTGGTAATGTTGTTGGGTCCTAGATGTCAGCCTTCTCTGTGTAAGAAACGTGTGTATGCTAGAAAAAATGTAAAAGAATGACAGAGATTATACTATATATTATATATTTATATTAAAAAAACTAGGAATCAAACTCAAGACTTCAACAAATGGGAACCGCGTGTGCTTCCACTATGCCAGAACCATCTATGCCACTACTTTAAAAGATTACATTTAGAAATGTTGAAATCACTTAAAATGAAAAGGCAGCGACCCTGACGACTTGCCATAAAAAAATGCTAAATGCTCTATACAAATACAACATGGGTAGGAGAAGCTTGTCCTATACTTTATCAGAATGGTACGGAAATACTAAATTAAGACAATTTTGGGCAAGAAAAAAATAACTTGGGTCCAATCTTGTGAACCAATGGGCTTCTTATTGTGGGCTCCTTACCGAAAGTAATATTGTGTTGAGGGTTGGCGGCCCACAGCCAACCTGAACCCGGAAGATAAATTAGCGAGGTTTTGGGCCACAATTGGGTAGAATGTAGTACTATTTTCTAATAACCTCCTCACTGAAAATTCAATGTACTCAATATGTCGTGGGTCGGTAGTCCACCTGACCGGGCAGGCTAAATTTGCAAGGTTTTGGGCCAGTGTTGGGTCGAATGTGCAATCTTTTCGCTAGGTCCTTAGTGAAAATTCAATGTAGTTCATACCCCATCCTCCAAAAAATACAGTTGGTACCCTAAAAAATATATACTCTGCTCACCACGAAAGGCTAATTAAGGGTTTTTCTTTTGAAACAAGAGTATGGGAAGTTTTTTGTCCGAAGTGGGGTTGGAATATTCATTTTCATAGCCTGACTAGTAAAAATATATTGTACTGAAGGTCGATGGTCCACCTGACCTGGCTGTACCTACGCCGAATCTGAAAGAATGAAGTTGGAAATGGAGAAAAGTGACTGATATTGCGCCTTATTATACATAGTAAACATAGTGAGGAACTTGGGAAGCGCAGGATTCGAACATGAAAAGTACTGGAGGGAGTTTGACTGATTGACATAAAATCGTGTCATATCAAGTCTTATAGCGCGCAATCATCTTTTCAGCAAAGGATATATTTCGAGATGGTTTGGGTGGCTTTGAATCGGCCTAAGTGCCCAATCGATTTGATGTACTCAAAACCTTGTAATCATGCCATATAAACTGTTGGCGATAGACACGCGGTGGCCTTGACTTGCCCAACCACAGACAACTCAGGTAAGCACCAACTTAAACTGATCACTCAAAGTTGTATGCTTTCGTACAATGAAATTAGTACATGATGCAATTAGTGCCAACATGTGGCATTGTCATCATGCAAAAAGGCTCAGAATTCGCACATTTAGTTCACAGTTTTGAACACAATAATACAAATAGTTAGTACACTAGCACAAACAGTACAATGTCAGCACATCAGAGCTTAACTTGTTCATGTCACATCAGAGCTTGAGTTGTTCACATACAGAAGAGCAAGGATACATACTATATTGAACAAGTAATTTCACGATAGCGCCAAAAGCATGCCATGTATCAGAGACAATATGGGGTCTACGTAAAAAAAATTATTTTTTGGAAGGGTGTGCATTAACTCTCTTTTTTTAGAATATCGACATAAACATTTGCGTTTACCATCCTAGGGCATCTCTGCCTGCTTTGCCGTACCGAGCCAAGATCAATTATGGCCCAGTTAAGGCCTGTTTCATGGCCCTATAAGAAGCAATGACCTACTTTTCCCTGTTCGCTGAGGAAAGAAGGAATATTCCTCTCAAAACACAAAGCTGCACGAGGTGCGATGGTTCAAAAAAAATGCACGAGTCATTGATGACCCACAAGTATAGGGGGTGTATCGCAGTATTTTCGATAAGTAAGAGTGTCGAACCCAACGAGGAGCAGAAGGTGCTGGCTAGTGGTATGGATCAGGAATTCTCTGCAAATACTTAGCAAACGGATTTTTAGGGTTTTTTGATAAAGCAAGTAAACAAAGTATGAGTAAATAAAAGACAGTACGAATAAATGTAGCAAGTGGCCCAATCCTTTATGCAGCAAAGGACAAGCCGGTTGTATTACTTAAGATAACCTAACATTCTCGAGGACACATTGGAAGACTGTCAAGTGCATTCACTTCATATAGTTGATTAATCTTCTTTAGCTTGCTAAGTGTTGTGTGGGTGAACCTGTGGTAATGTACCGACCTTCCTAGGACTAATACATACTTGTGATTATACCCCTTGCAAATATCCGTAAGTACAAGAAAGTAATTAAGGTAGAAACCTAACCACAACTTTAAACTCTAAGACCGTTACGTCCCTTGTGCAATGGTTTCCTAACGGGGGTTCAGGTTTCTATCACTCCGGCAACCCCTACGATTAGTAGCCCAATACACAATGCATTCCCCTAGGCCCATAAAGGTGAAGTGTCATGTAGTCGACGTTCACATGACACCACTAGAAGAAGTACACCACAACTTAAATATCAAAATATTGAATCTTTCTCAACACAACTCCACTACTAACAACATGACTTCTCCCATGTCCTCAAGAACAAAACGAACTACTCACAAGACATCATATCGATCATGATCAGAGATGGAATAATGATGTATAACAATCGGAACATAAACAATAATTCAATGGTTCACTCAATAGCATCAACTACAAAGAGTAATCAACACCGGGAAAGTTTCCCCTATGAACTATGCAAGATTCAACCCAATTGTTACAGCAATATGGAGATGGTGATGAGGGTGCTGATGGTGATGATGGTGGTGATGATGATGATCCCGATGAAGTCCATCTTGATGGTGGTGTTGATGGCGACGATCTCCCCTCTCCGGGAAGGAATTCCCCGAGAGGAAATCTGTCTACCGGAGAGATCTTTCTCTCTCGGTGTTTTCCGCCCCGCAGAGGCGGCGGAATCTTTCTATGGTTGCTCCCCGACTCTTAGGGTTTCGGGAGGATAATATACGCTAGAGGGGAGTGCCAGGGGTGGACCAAGGCGGCCACACCACCTGGTGGCGCGACCTGGGCTGGCCCGCGCTAGGGGGTGGTGTGGGCCCCCCGTGGCCCATCTCCAACCCTCCTTCTGGCTTCCTTCGTCTTATGGAAAAATAGGATTTTCCATATATTTTCCCGGATTTTCTGATCTTCGCTAGTTTTGCCTCCAAATAGCAACTTTTCCATCAGAATCCTGACTGCAGCGGTCCATGCTCCAAAAGTCATCAACCATGCAAAAACAGATGAAATAACATAAGTATCACCTCTCAAAACGAAATATATCAATGAATAACAGTGAATTATGACATAGAATAGTGATGCAAAATGGACGTATCAACTCCCCCCAAGATTATACTTTGCTTGTCCTCAAGCGAAACTGAGCTCAATAAACATGACCTCAGGTTTATGGCGTGAAGAGTCGATAAAAGAATACGGACAAGAAGCATCACATTCATCAATACATAGATCATAATAGAAGACAACTCACTATTATATAACTCAACTTGCAATGAGTAAAGGAAACACAATAAAGATACATAAAGTAAATCATAATTGGTAATGGCAAACTTAGCTCTTGGTCGAAGAATAGTTGATAATTTGATGGAGTTCATAAATAATTGGTTTCTAATGATAGCTTTCAAAGTAGAAAACATCAAGATAAGAGCAATGTGCAAAACAAGGAACATAAGAAACATGATTGAATAAATCATCATATGTATGAATGAAACACAACAACTCAAAATACTTGCTGAGATAGAAGGGAGTAGGTTTACTGACTCAACTAAAAAGTAAAACAAAGGCCCTTCGCTGAGGGAAGCAGGGATTGCAAGTCTCATAAAGAGCTCCCAAAAATTATGATACTTACTAGCTTTCAGCTCTCATTGCCCCTATCATAGGCATCTTTAGGTGATTAAGGTTAAAGTGATCAAATATGAGGATATGCATTGACAAGTTGTAAGTTGAGAATCTCATGTCCCTTGAATACGAGGGTCGCTCCTCATGCTACTCAAGTTTAGTCACCGGTAAGTTCTTGTCATTGTAAACATATGTGTATCATAGAGAACCGCCAATGGGGTACCCCTTGCCTGATGATACGGAAGAATCCCCATATCAAAATGACAAGGCAAGCAGACAACAAGCATCTCAACAATCTTCTTATTTACCATGGGAATATGGTGCTTTTTCTCTCTTTCCTCTTTTCATAATCTATTTTTTTCTTTTTCTCTTTTTCTCAATAGCGACTCTCTTTTTTTATAACAAGAATGCTTCATAGATGCTCGTTATGGTTACGCTGCAGGTTTCCACCATGTCAGCATGGATTAGACTAGCGGCCCAGGCGTTTCTCTAACACACATGCATAACTCCATGGACTTACAAGCTCCCCTTTCATTTCACACCGACGACATCCATAGACAAAAGAACATGATATCAACTAGGTACAAAGTACCAGTGCAATGTTGAAAGCGTTCCCCATGACAACATGGTTCTGCTAATTCTCAACTCACAAAGCGCAAGCATATACGCAACATAGATGGGCACAATGGTTCAATTTTATTAAATGCAAGAAAGTAAAGTGTGCCATCAAGTTCGTGAGAGATTTAATCACTAATGTTCACATAACAAGTTTAATTTGGGAGGTAGATAAAACAAGAATTTACTTGGAATAGCAATAATGCTAATAGGTAGGTATGGTGGACACAAATGGCAAAGGTTTTGGTTTAACAGAGTGGATGCACGAGAAGAATTCCCTCTCAGTACAGGTTTTTGGCTAGCAAGGCTGGGTAGCAAGTATAAGAGTTGAAGGAAACAAACAAACATACAAGTGATAAAAACAAACATGCAATCTTCCTTGGAAGCACACGAGATCTTAACTAGAGAATACTAGACTTATGAGCAAATCAAGAAAGAAAGATGATGAAATTATTTTTCTTTAGAGTACTTTTATCTTTTTCATTCAACTCTCAAAAGGTGTTGCTACTGACCAAGCCAGGTTTGCCAAAACCAACTAAATTAACTCAATGATCCCAAAGTGATACCAATACTAACAACAAGATCAATCATATAACCACGAATCGAAAACTAATATAAGCTATGCAAAAGAGTAAATGATAGAATTTCTCATTAATATTCCATAACGGCAACTCACACCAAGGGATACATATCTAACGAGAGAGGTGACACTTCCATAATGCAAACCATTCTACATGATAACTTCTCTATTCATGATATGACTCTACTTAAAAAGGTGAAAAGATAGAATATAGTGATGTGATACCGCGGCACTCCCCAAGCTTGGAACAAACCAAGGGGATGCCAAACCTGATGACGAATTACTCCTTCGGTGGTGGTGGTATCCTCTCGATGAGCTCTCTAATAAGTTTCCCCAAGTCCTCAATCTCAAAGGTGAGATTACGAATCAGCTGTGAGTTTTGCTCAATGCGGCTCATGATCATGTCGGGTTGAGAATTCCAGCTCTTGCTATTCTTTCCCCACTCTTCCTCCTTGAAATCTTCTTTCCCTGCATGGCTAGAACGAGGCAAATCCCAATTGGAGGGTAATTTCCCCTTGGGCATATTCTGGTATTGATGCTCATGGATAAGAGTATGGAAAGTATTCTTGGTGCGTGGAGGAAGTGACCGTGGAGCCAAACTGTGACGAGGAGCTTTCCCCCCAGTCTGCATCCGTGTAGTACTTCTAACCCTGGCAGGTTTTGTCACCACCCCAATGCTTGCAATGGTAGTGCCGGTGTGCAGATGTTGGCCTTGCTCCTCTTCACCTTCACTCTTGATCTCCTTCTCCTTCCTGGGGTCTTGGAGGTCTTCCCCCATAGGCTCCTTCCCTTTATCCTTGGCGGACACCATTGTGCTTCTAAACTTTCAAAGAGTATGTCCTGGCAGAAATAGATCGAAACAAAAACACGAAGAAAACACGATATACGAACCTCGGAGGATCCGAGGGGTTATATATTACGAAGTTTCATATCAAAAGGAAGGTACTAGGAGAAAACGAGTCGGAGGCGGAGTCCGGGGTGGACTCACCACCTGGTGGCACGGCCATGGGAGGGCCCGCGCCACAGGGTGGTGTGAGCCACCCTGGCTCCGTTTCCGTCCCTCTTTCGCTTTGTAGCTTTCCTTATTATCTAAAAACTGCAAAAATATAGTTGGATAGTATTTTCGCAGAACTTTTCTTACCAGAAATGTTACCTATTTGAAAGCGGACTCTGCAGGTCTCTGAGTTTAGTATCTAGTAGATTCTTCCGGAGTCACCACTTGAATAACATCGATATCTTATTCTTTATACACTTATTACTTGAGTCATAAAACCCTTCTCTTCCTTATTACACCATTATCTCCACTTCCTAGAAATTTCTTTCACACAAAACTTCACACAGTTCTCATTGGCAACATTAGTATAAGTGAAGTGATAAAACCTTTTGTGTCCAACTTCAACTGAAAACCATCAAAACATAAGCTACTGTAGCAACTCCTTCCAAAAGCCTAAAAAGAATTCAAAAAGGAAATCAAATAAAGAAGCAAATGCAAGAGTGGCAAAATCTGTCAAAACAGACCAGCAGGTAAAGATCAATATTTTAGAAAATCTTCTGTTCCTCAAATTAAAAAGTGAAAAACTAACGAAAGTTAAATAACAACCTAGGGCAGAAGCACAAACAATTACAGCTCAATCCGAAATACAGAGATCTCTCACGAATTTTTACGGTGAAGCACAAAAATCTGTTTCGGGACAGCAACTTCCCCAAATATTACTTCTCTCTCATTAGAGGTTGATCTTGACACAAAAACCAAACAAAACAGATAAGGAGAGGTTATTACCGAAGTAATAACTTCCAAGACTCAAAGAAGCAAAAACAAACTGAAAGCAAAAACAAATTGGGTTGTCTCCCAAAAAGCTCTTTCTTTATAGCCATTAAGATGGGCAAGATAATTTTGAAGATGCTCACATAGGAATATGAATTGAAGTGAAAGAGAGCATTAAGAAGAAAAAATACACACGGTTAAGTCTAACCCACTTCCTATGCAAGGGAATTTTGTAGACAAACAAGTTGTTGAGACCAGAGGCTACTAGCATAGGAAGGCAAAAGAAGTGCAACATAAAAACTTCCAGCATAAAACGAGGAAACTTGATATTATTGAGATGCATAAGAACACTTTTCCCTCTTTCATAGTAACTTTCAGTATCATGCATAAACTTAACAATATAACTATCACAAGGACCATCGTAGCAATGATTACTGATTCTAACAGAAAACACAGGAATACTAGCTCTCATAACACTACTATGTGAAACAATATTAGAGGTATCCTTACAAAGGATAGTGTGTCCCTCTTCTTCATATTTAGTAACGAAGTCTTTCACATTTGCTATTATAGGTTCATCAACCATTTGTTTGTCAGGTTCAACAGCTTTGATTATACTTTCATTAACCATACTAGCTATCATAGAATGTTCCTTAATCTTAACTGGGAAAGGCATTTTCTCAATATAAGGTTCAGGTAAAACATGATTAGCAGTATAAACTTCAGTATTTCTTGCAGGAACACTCTTAGAAATATCTTTATAAGGTTCATGATACTTATTCCACTTCTTTTTAGGCACTTCAATATAGGAATCAAAAGCCTTAAAATAAGAAGAAATAGCTTGAGAGTCTAGACCATAAGCATTTTTAATATTTTGAAAGTCATCAGTTCCCATAAAAGATTCAATGCATTCATAATCATAATTTATACCTGACTTTATACCTTTGTCATTCTCCCAAGCTTCAACATTGTCTTGAATACGGTCCAGAAGATCCCATTTAGCTTCTTCTTCCATGCGAGTGAATGATCCAGCACAAGAAGCATCCAATAAGTCCTTATCATGTAGAGGCAGCCTTGCGTAAAAGTTATTGATAGTAATATTGTTGGGGAGCTCATGAATGGAACATTTGAGCATTAGTAACTTCAATCTCCCCCAAGCTTGAGCTGTACTCTCTCCATCAAGAGGCCAAAAGTTGTATATTTGATTCCGATCTTTATGAATCTCACTAGGAGGATAAAACTTTGAATAAAAGAGAGGCACTATTTCCTCCCATTCAAGAGCTTGACCATTCTTCAGCAGCTTATACAATTCCTCAGCTCTTCCTTTCAGTGATAATGAGAATAACCTATTCTTAACTTGATCTGTAGTAATACCTGCACACTTGAACAACCCGCATAATTCGTGTATAAAGAGCAAATGATCACCGGGATGGACAGTTCCATCCCCAACATAGTAGTTATCCATAACACGATCAATAATTCTTGTAGGTATTTTAAAAACATCATTCTCAGCAGGTGGTGGCTTATCTACTACCTTAGCAGTGGTAGTAGCATTACCAAATAAGAAACTCAGTGAATTATCCATAATGAAAATAAAGCAACTAGCAGAAGTAAACAATACTCACATTAGAAGTTTCCTTTACCAGTTCCACTCTCCAATAGAGCTTCACTCCCCGGCAATGGCGCCAGAAAATAGTCTTGATGACCCACAAGTATAGGGGGTGTATCGCAGTATTTTCGATAAGTAAGAGTGTCGAACCCAGCGAGAAGCAGAAGGTGCTGGCTAGTGGTATGGATCAGGAATTCTCTACAAATACTTAGCAAACGGATTTTTAGGGGTTTTTGATAAAGCAAGTAAACAAAGTACAAGTAAATAAAAGACAGTAGGAATAAATGCAGCAACTGGCCCAATCCTTTATGCAGCAAAGGACAAGCCGGTTGTATTACTTAAGATGACCAATCGTTCTCGAGGACACATGGGAAGACTGTCAAGTGCTTTCGCTTCATATAGTTGATTAATCTTCTTTAGCTTGCTAAGTGTTGGTGGGTGAACCTGTGCTAATGTACCGACCTTCCTAGGACTAATACACACTTGTGATTATACCCCTTGCAAACATCCGTAAGTATAAGAAAGTAATTAAGGTAGAAACCTAACCACAACTTTAAACTCTAAGACCCTTACGTCCCTTGTGCAATGGTTTCCTAACGGGGGTTCAGGTTTCTGTTACTCCGGCAACCCCTACGATTAGTAGCCAAATACACAATGCATTCCCCTAGGCCCATATAGGTGAAGTGTCATGTGGTCGACGTTCACATGACACCACTAGAAGAAGTACACCACAACTTAAATATCAAACTATTGAATCTTTCTCAACACAACTCCACTACTAACAACATGACTTCTCCCATGTCCTCAAGAACAAAACGAACTACTCACAAGACATCATATGGATCATGATCAGAGATGGAATAATGATGTATAACAATCTGAACGTAAACAATAATTCAATGGTTCACTCAATAGCATCAACTACAAAGAGTAATCAACAACGGGAAAGTATCCCCTATGAACTATGCAAGATTCAACCCAATTGTTACAGAAATATGGAGATGGTGATGAGGGTGCTGATGGCGATGATGGTGGTGATGATGATGATCCCGATGAAGTCCAGCTTGATGGTGGTGTTGATGGCGATGATCTCCCCTCTCCGGGAAGGAATTCCCCGAGAGGAAATCTGTCTGCCGGAGAGATCTTTCTCTCTCGGTGTTTTCCGCCCCGCAGAGGCGGCAGAATATTTCTGTGGTCGCTCCCCGACTCTTAGGGTTTCGGGAGGATAATATACGCTAGAGGGGAGTGATAGGGGTGGACCAAGGCGACCACACCACCTAGTGGCGCGGCCTGGGCTGGCCCGCGCTAGGGGGTGGTGTGGGCCCCCTGTGGCCCATCTCGAGCCCTCCTTCTGTCTTCCTTCGTCTTATGGAAAAAAGGATTTTCCGTATATTTTCCCGGATTTTCTGATCTTCGCTAATTTTGCCTCCAAATAGCACCTTTTCCATCAGAATCCTGACTGCAGCGGTCCATGCTCCAAAAGTCATCAACCATGCAAAAACAGATGAAATAACATAAGTATCACCTCTCAATACAAAATATATCAATGAATAATAGTGAATTATGACATAGAATAGTGATGCAAAATGGACGTATCAGTCGTGTATATACTACAAGCCAGTAACAGTACTGAAAACTATAGTACAGAAATCACGCTACGAAATAAGCACGGCTACATGGATTATACCGTGGAAGGCAATACTAAATACAAAAGCATGGCAGGGATCATATAAACTAATTAAAGATGGCCACTCAAACCTGTGTTCTAACAATCAACTATTGAACCATGATGAAAAAAAGATGACACAACGATACACCGGAAAGATTCACAGCTCAGTCTAGGGACGCACAACGAGCATACCAAACCTAAGCTATGCCTAAACAAAATTACCGCCTGTCGCACAGAGTTCCAACCATCTTTGGGAAGGCTGATAACTTCCACAAGCTCACCTTCAGTTGGCTGCAGGTTGCAGCGTTTAATCTGAGGGAATTGTATTCCGTGAAATCTGTTGTATGTTGTGTACACATATGTTTTCTCATGAATGGGAACAATGTGCCATCAACAGCCTTGCATCCGCGTTTCTTCATCATCTTGTCAATGATTGGATAATTGAGACCAAGAAACAGAGAGTTGTCCCCCAGGCTGTTAACCTGCCTCTAAGCGATGATCCCTGGAGGTCCAGCAGAGCTAGGATCCTCTTCAAAATTGTAGACATGAGAGGCAGGATATAGGCGTAGGTTAGTCCTATTTTGAGCATGATGAATGATTTCACCCTCTTCGTCATGGGCAACCCCCATGCCATACGTTGTAATTATGATCATCAAGCATTCACCATCAGTCGATCGAGCGAGGAACCACATGCCTGGATGATCATTTAGAATAGGTGATGGGATTACAAACAGAAGCTCCTTGTTTCCTGCAACATCCAAATTCGAGACAAAAAGTGCATTACTGGCATACATATTCTAACTCCAGCATTCTTCATTGTTCATGCTAATAGTGTGAATAGGCAAATCCTGTCAATAATATTACTCAATAAATTAACAACATTAGGAATTGCATTTCTTACTCTGCTATTCCGAACATTTGGATTTCTTGCTTATCTTAGTTTCCTAGTTGTTGTAAGTTTCAAAAGAGGAAGCGCCACTTTTTTTATATAAAGGCATGTCCACTTGAATCCTATAGGATTAGATGCCTGCAGTATTTTGGATCAAGTGGTGTTTGATTGCACAGGAAGACCAAAGGAATTATACAAAGAGGTTGGATTGGATGGAAATTTTCCTCCAAAATAGAGTGCAAAGGAATCCTTTGAAGGAATTCCTAAAGATTATACTCTTTTGAATCAAACAGCATTTTATAGAATTTTTTTTCTAAGGATCCAAATCCTACAAAAATCCTACACAATTCCTCTGAATCCCAAGGAAAAATCCAAAAAGGAAAGATTGGTGTCCTACAAAAATCCTATGTGATTCCTATAATCCGAGGAGGGCCTGAAAGTACAAACAGATAAAGAAACCCGGCTTCACTGTGTTGCGCTCACAATTGAGATGCTGGTTAATAATACCTTTCATATTTTGACAATGAACGAACTTAGTAGTGCAGGGACGCCGTCATACACTATATTTTTAGAAGGCATGTTACTAGTACTAATTCATTACTGGCAATGGTTCATTCATTTTTAGGACATAAAGCGTGTGATCATTCAGTCATATGAGAGGTAAAACATAAACAAGGTAGTTAAAGAACAACTTCACTGAATCACTCGCAATGTATCATCATGGAACAAGAATTACCTTCCGATGTGGGATCCCAGCAGTAGGTGCAGCCTTGACTTGTGGCCGCAAAAATGAGGCCACCGTGTGCAATGGCATCATAGTACTATCGTCTTCCAAGACCTGAATGCTCCAGAAATCTCCAAATTTGGCTACCGCCTTCTAGGTAGGCTATTTCACCGTCGAACAATGCGAGGAGCTTATAGTCTGTGTAACCCCTAGCTTCTGTGGGCACTCTGCAGATTACGATCTTCAACAGCTCAAGAGATCCATCCTGCGACTTATTGAACTTTTCTCCATACCTACGGATTCGCCAATTATTATTTTTTGAAATGTGAATGAGTTCAGAAATGACTACATGTAACTGGGGGAACCCTGGCTGGCTAGTAGCATTACAGGTTATATTGTGGATGTGAGGCGACCGCAATGTCACAAGTATCCCTCGATGGAAGGTCGATTACTCGATAGGTGTAGATGTTTGCTAGGCACCAAGCCCCGTGCTAGTCCACCGCGGCAAGCCAGTCGCCGTTCATGCCAACCCAGAATTTTTCGTGCATGAAGGGCAGGATGGCGGTGCACCTAGGATGATCGAGGGGCACCACATCATACACCGTGTCATGCAGACGATGTACCCTCGTATCATCATAGTGCTCGTCGAGCCAATAAGCAGGCTGAGGCATGAGTAGGCAAGGTTCATTCCAATGGTGAACAATCCATTTCGTACCTTCATTGTTGGCGATACGATCATATAGCAGCTTGCAGCATGCGGCTAGCCTGACGGTGCTGGAAATGTCTAGACGTTGAACGATGAGGTCGACATCGTTCGTGCTGAGTTGATCCCACTTGCATGGCCCACTGAACTTCGAATCGGCCATCATAGCTGGATGGATTTAGGCGGATGCCAAGTGCGGCTGGATTTTTCTGTAGGAAGAGGGGAGTGATAGAAGAGAGAGCGTGGGGGAGATCGTGGGCGCAGTGGGGACTGGAGAAGAAGATGGAGAGGCAAAGAAAAAAAATGAGGGAGGAGATTTTACTTTCTTGCTCTATCTAGTCAATAGCAGCATCGAGGATACCGCCACCTAGACTTTACTGTATGTTAGACTAGCACGCCACACAGCTAGTAATTTGACAATACTCCTACTTACTATGTATCAGAGCAGCAATATTGTCTAGTCACATCAGTTTGACCAGAGGGTTTTCTTTTTACAGCCTTTATTTCAACATAGTGTACTAGTATTTTCAATGGAAAATAGGAGGACGAACTACTACTACTGGTAGTAGCCGCGACATGGACACATGTACTTTCATCTTGTTCCCCTACATGCAGAACTCGTAGCATAAAACCAAAAATATATACACCGGATATAATGCACACTACGGGTGTGTCTGTGGTATTTTTGGCATGTTGCATGTGTTCATATATGTTCTTGTACAAGGTAAATGGAATTACATGTGTACAACATACAACCGCACAGCAAAATGAGAGACGTACAAGGACACCAGATTTCGCTCAAGTCAGGCAACGCGCATGACTTTATGTGGCTCTGATTCACTAACATGTGGGCCCTGTTAAGGTCAGCTCCACCTGCCAGTGAGAATCTGCATGCATCATGCGCTTGGAGCCACTAGGTACGTCCACGACGGAAATTATAATTTGCAACTAGCTGTACCGGCAACAAGCTGTTGCATGTGGCACTTCCAAGTTTTCAGAAAATGTGAAATGAATCATGAACATAGATCATATTTATATAGTTCATCTATAAATTTCCATCCCAAAAATATTACTAGTACATGGCCTGGCCACCACAAAATGAACAAATGAACACAAGATATGGTTTGCTTAGGTTTTTTCTTTTTCATTGACATAGGTCACATAATATCTTATTGTGGGACCGAATATTGTAGATGCACAAGATGCAACATAGCCAATGTTCCGGATTTATTTCACATTTTGTGAGAACTCGAAAGTGCAACAAATAATAAAGGGCTGTGGGCGCAACGAGTTGCAGAATATTCAACCCACACTGACTAAAACTATAGCTTGCATACAGAAAGATTTTGATCAAATTGCAGGCCTTGCACTACATTGCGGAGAAATGAGTGTTAGAGTACAACAAGTTAACGGCTGAGGCCATACGATACAAATAAGGCGAAGGAAATAAGTCAAGATGCGCAAATCCCTATTCCATATGATCTCCCTTGAACCGTTAATTATGCCAGTTCCAATCCTTCGCATTGGCCAAGCTTGGGATGAACCACAACGGAGTCTGTCGCCAATTCCAGCCAATGTTTTTTGAGGGAAATTCTAGCCAATGTTGGTTGAGAAACCAACAGCAGCGTCATGAGCATTCATACTGATGCGGCATATTTCAAGACAAATATTAAATCCACCGAGACTAACTGCATGCAGCGAGGTGTATACACAATTGCTCCTCGTTAGATCTCCAGGGCAAAGTCCTGTCGTGCCAACTGGAATGGTAATTGGATAGTTCAATCCAAGGAAGATAGAAAATGCTCCAAGGTCTAAAACCCTCTGCCATTGCCTCGGTGGAATTAACCTACTAGTGTCAATCGAGAACACATGGGAGCAAAACCCAGTAGAATAGATGTGAATATTGAGGCCGTGATGATAACCAACATTTTCAGCCACAAGATAACTAGTGTCGTACCGCCTAGCACTAACACCCATAGTATTGATCAGAATAAGGCTACCACCATCAAGAGATCTTGCTAACCACCACAGATCAAGACTGTACTCATGATTACCGTCTAATTCAGGTGGCCTCGAAAGACGCACAGGACCTTGCAGGGAAAGCACATTTAGGGGTCAGCTGAGCAAAATTTGAATGATGAAGCATGAAAATTGAAGGATGGGAATCTTACCCCATGCCCGAGGATCCCATGCATAAATATTGCCAATCTGAGTTACAGTATAGACAACTCCATTGTGGATAATTGCATCGCGGTAGCTGAACATGCTGAACTAGTTCTCAAGAACCATCCACATACCATGAGAACCATCAAGGAAGGCAATTACCGCGTCGAAGATGGCCAGGATAGAGAAATCCTTATAGTTCCCATCAGCTATGGGAACTCGGCAAATGGCTATCTTCGGTAGATTAGTAGGCTGACTAGCCGCGATAAACTTAAGTACCTCGGGTGTGGCCTCAAAATCAAAGATCGCTGGTAGAGGAATCCGGCGATGAGTGAATGCATTCACAAGATCCCAGTTCCAGGCGAGGCCAATAGTGGCGATCCAATCTCCATGGGCGCCTGCCCACTTCTTACCCTCACAATCTAGCATCACAGCATCGGAGGAGGACCTGTCCAGCAGCGTCAGCTCGCACAAGGTCCACCCAAACTTCTTATGTGGTTTCTGCTTGCCCCTGCCGCAATAGTAGCTGCCCCTGTAGAACTGCTTCATGCGATTGTCGCGGTAGAAGACATTGTACTCACGCGGTACCTCAGTTGAGTGAGAGTGAAGAACACAGGGGAGACCAAACGAATGAGATTTCGACAAGGATGCACTATGTGTTGCTGAGTAAAGATAACGTTTGCAGCAGGCGGCGAGGCTCGCGGCGGTGATGACGTCGCATCTAGTAGAGATTTCTTGAAGGGGGCATCAGAAAACACCTTGGAAGTGTCACTGTCATCGATCAATTGGGCCATCCCGAGGAAGGGCTCAAGCAGGTGGGGGCGATGGCGTTTGGTTTTGATTGGGGGTTTTGGAGGAGAGAGCGAGCGGCAGCTGGCAGGGCGAGACGGAAAACAATCTATCAAACTAGGCGTCGGAGCTGATCCTAAAGTGGCATGGCGGCGTTGGCGCGTGCCTGTATTGGTGTGCGAGTGGTAATGGCCGTCGCCGGGATGCTGGAGGTGAAGTGAGGATGGAGATTGAGGCAAAGAGAAATATGGAATGAAATCAAACCAAGCGTGCCTTCTTTCTCATGCTAAATCTACAGTGCCTATCGAACTGGGCTACGAAGATGCTCCGAAAGCGGCATGGGGGCATTGGCTTGTGCTAAAGGTGGGAGAGTGGGGATAAGCGAGAATATGGAGAGTAAGAGGACGGAGAGTAAAGGAAAATAGAATAAATCGATTGAAATCGTACCGCCTACCGAGCATGGTTTTTCTCTCTTCTCTGCGTTTCCTGGTGCCTATCGAGTAAATAGGCCAGGCCTAGCCTAGCACGGGATGGACCTGTACTGTACTCTCAAATAATTGGTCATGGTAGAGAGACGGTTTGGAGTATACTCGGAGCTCTCTTTGCCGAACGTAATAATCCTTTGATCTTCTACATTCATCATCTTGTGCAGTCACTACTCTACTACTACTACTGTAACTAATAAACACATAAAGGTTCCACCGGTAATTAAGGAACCAAAACTAGAATACTACTACTACTCTCGAACTCTTGTGTAGTACAACAATAAAATGCTCACAAAATGGGCTACTAGTATGGCAGTACCATATGTACACCCACACGCTGCCACCTCAAATAAGCTTGCCTGCCACACCGCCAATTTCCTCTCCCCTGTCGGCCTTACCGGACCGAAAATCGAACATCTCTCAGTTCAATAAAGAAAAAAAAGTCGATAATCTCTTAAAAAAATCAACCATCCACCAAAAGAAAATCCATTGTGTAATGCTTCATGTTCATTATGTACGGACAGTCTCAATTGCTCGAGCGTCACACGGGAGTAGTAGTCGTCTGAGCTATTGGTTATAGCTCCGCGAAAGCAAGCGCCTGGAAGCGGCATAAGAATTTATTCTCTGTCAGTGACGGAAGAAGATCGACGATATACAGTACCAAATCAACAAGTCAGTGGCTTCATCCGTCTGACTAGTGAGAGCCAACACGAGTGGTGAACAACTTGAAGCGCATCGGAATAGGTGCCTTTAAGGCATATAGTACGTACACCTCCATTCTGATTTAGGATGGTCACATAGTGCTAAATAACTTAGACTACTACAGTAACTTGCATATGTACCTTCATCATAGTGGGTACCAACATATGTGTAGTGTCACGCAAAGGCCTAATTAATTAGGTTGTACTCCCTCCGTTTAGAAATATAAGATGTTTTAGCTTTGTGAATCGAATGTATCTAGACGTCTTTTAGTGTATGGGTTCGTAGAGGTTAAGAGTGAACCTATACACTAAAAGTCGTCTAGATACATTCATCTCACAAAGATAAAGCGCCTTATATTTCTGAACAGAGGGAGTAGAATCATGTACTACTAGTCTTGGTATGTGTGATGTTATGGTAACTAGCTAAGTTATTACGTCACTTTGTTTTTTCATTAATTAACTATGAAAATACATTTAATTCGAGACAAGTATCTACGCATACTTGTATTTCAAGTTTTTCAAGATGCAAAATATTAGGAAGAAGTTGAACCTCTTGTCAAAACTCTATGTGGTTTCTGATACGGAGTATATTAATTGACTGTCCGATAGGTGCCTCCAAAAACTTTTTCTTAAAACTTTCAAAGCAACCTACAATTTACTTGTTGTTCAAATTTGACCTAAGTTTGATGAATCTACATAGAGTCATTCAAGTGGCGGAGTTATCTAGGAAGTTTGAAAACTCATAAAACATAGAAATCGTTAGTACAACATGTTGGTCCACTATATATACTAGTAAGTTGCACGTGCCTTGCACGTGAGAATCGGATAGTAGACATTTGACATATCATCACCATATACAATTATAATTGGTAAAGCACAAAAAATTATAAATTCGATCAACATCTATAAACTATGGTGTATATTTGGTCCTTGTACTTTGTATCATCATGTAGAAGTCAAAGATTATTAGCTACCTAACACTGAAATTTTTGATAACATGGTCTAGCAAAATAAGGGAGAAGATTCTAGTATGATGGAGAAGTGTGTTTTGAGGTTTTTGCATAGCATTCATTATGCCGAAGACTATCAATAGAATCTTCTAGATGCTAGAATGGAAAAGAAGATCCAACAGCTAGAAAAGTTGGGATTTGCGAGTCTTGATCCAATGGTCAATATTCAAAGTTATTCGTACACTATATAATAGTTTGTAATGAAGACTATGAATAGAATTTTTCAATATGCTATAATGGAAAAAAGATCCAACGACTTGACATGTTTGGATTCGTGAGTCTTTCTCCAACGGTCAATATTCAAAGTTGTTTGTACACTATATAGTGGTAAGATCATGTAGAAGTCAACGATTATTATCTACTTGTAAGTTTCTCATGAGACTCAGATAGTAGACGTATGACATATCATCACTATATAAAATTATAATTTGTAAAGAACAAAAAATTATAAAATTGATCAACATCTATAAAGTATAATATGGGTGTATATTTAGTCCTTGTACTTTGTAGCATCATGTGTAGAAGTCAAAGATTATTAGCTACCTCCTAACACATGAAAATTTTGATAACATGGTGTAGATAAAGGGAGAAGATTGTAGTATGATGGAGAAGTGTGTTTTGAGGTTTGTGCATAGCATTCATTATGCTGAAGACTATCAATAGAATCTTCTAGATGCTAGAATGGAAAAGAAGGTCCAACAAATAGAAATGTTGGAATTCGCGAGTCTTGATCCAATAGTCAACATTCAAAGTTATTCGTACACTATGTAGTGGTTTGTAATGAAGACTATCAATAGAATCTTCAAGATGCTAGAATGGAAAAGAAGATCCAACGACTAGAAATGTTGGGATTCGCGACTCTTGATCCAACGGTCAATATTCAGTAAGTTGCTTGTACACTATATAGTGGTAAAGTTAACGATTATTAGCTACTAGTAAGTTGTACAGGAGAATCAGATAGTAGATGTGTAACATATCATCACTAGATAAAATTATAATTGGTAAATCACAAAACAGTATAAATTTGATCAACATCTGTAAAGTATATGTGTGTATATTTGATCTTTGTACTTTGTATCATCATGTAGAAGTCAAAGATTATTAGCTACCTAACACATGAAATTTTTGATAACATGGTCTTGAGAAACAAGGGAGAATATTCTAGTATGGTGGAGAAGTGTGTTTTGAGATTTGCGCATAGCA
This sequence comes from Avena eriantha, assembly GCA_910589775.1. NCBI lineage: Eukaryota > Viridiplantae > Streptophyta > Magnoliopsida > Poales > Poaceae > Avena > Avena eriantha. Next base: position 196,941,326 of record OU342741.1, on the reverse strand, counting down.
TTCATTATGCCGAAGATTATCAATAGAATCTTCTAGATTCTAGAATGGAAAAGAAGATCCAACGGCTATAAATGCTGGAACTCGCGAGTCTTAATCCAACGGTCAAAATTCAAAATTATTCATACACTATATAGTGGTTTGTAAAGAAGACTATCAATAGAATATTCAAGATGCTAGAATAGAAAAGAAGATCCAACGACTAGAAATGTTGGGATTCGCGAGTCTTGATCCAATAGTCAATATTCAAAGTTGTTTGTACACTATATAGTGGTAGCATCATGTAGAAGTCATCGATTATTAGCTACTAGTAAGTTGCACAGGAGACTCAGATAGTAGACATATGACATATCATCACTATATAAAATTATAATTTGTAAAGCACAAAAAATTATAAATTTGATCAACATCTATAAAGTATGGGTGTATATTTGGTCCTTGTACTTTATATCATCATGTGTAGAAGTCAAATATTATTAGCTACTAGCTAACACATGAAAGTTTTGATAACATGGTGTAGAGAAAAAAGGGAAAAGATTCTAGTATGATGGATAAGTGTGTTTTGAGGTTTGTGCATAGTATTCATTATGCCGAAGACTATCAATAGAATCTCTAGATGCTAGAATGGAAAAGAAGATCCAACGGCTAGAAATGCAGGATTCATGAGTCTTGATCCAACGGTCAACATTCAAAGTTATTCGTACACTATATAATGGTAAGATAAGATAAGATAAGATAATAAGATAAGATAAGTTACTAGTAGGTTGCACGTTCCCTGCAGGTGAGGCTCAGATAATAGACGACTAGCATATCATCACTATATAAAATTATAATAGGTAAAGTGGCAAAAATATAAATTTGATCAACATCTATAAAGTATGGGTGATTTGGTTCTTCTACTTTGTATCAACATGTGTAGAAGTCAAAGATTATTAGCTACCTAACACTTGAAATTTTTGGTAACATGGTCTAGAGAAACGAGGGAGAAGATTCTAGTATGATGGAGACGTGTGTTTTGAGAGGTTTATGCATAGCGCATTTATTGTGTTCAAGACTATCAATAGAATCTTCAGGATGCTAGAATGGAAAAAAGATCCAATGGCTGGAAATGTTCGGATTCGCGAGTCTCGATCCAACGGTCAATATTCAAAGTTATTCGTACACTATAAAGTGGTAAGATAAGATGTCTAAAAACATGGCTTGTGGCATTTAGATCCATACTCTTTAGACTGTCTTGACAGAAAGGAACAATCTCGTCGTCACTCGGAAAATTAAGAATGATATTTCCTGATATTTGGAAACTCACATCAACGACATTGTTTACTACAAGAAGATGCACTCGTCTACCTCCGAAAACACAATTAACTCAAGAGCAATCTATCTCATTTACTTGTAGCTCAAGTTTGATATAATTTCGTTAAATTGTCAAGATGCAAAATCTTAGCAAGAAGTTGAACTTGTTGTAAAAACTATCGGTGGTGGTCAGTGATATATTAAATCATCCCCAATGGCTACCTCCAAAAAAACATAAATCTTTCAATGCAACCTACAATTTACCTGTAGTTCAAAATTGAACTAATTTCAATAAATCGACATAAAATCAATTTCAAGTGGGCAAAGTTAGCTATACAATAGGTTTGAAAACTCATAAAACACGGGAATCAGAAGTACACCATGAGGGTCCACTATACATGTCTGAAAGCTTGGCTTGTGGCATTTAGGTCCATATCCTTCAAACTTTGTTTACGAAAACAAACAATAATCTCATCATCACTCGAAAAATTGAGAATGTTCTTTCCTGATAATTGGAAACTCACACCGGCGGTACTGATTACTACAAGAAGATGCATCCATCTACCTCTAAAGAGACATTTAATTAAAGAAAAATCTACCGCGCTTACTTGTAGCTCAAGTTTGAGCTAATTTTTCGTTAAATTGTCAAGATGCAGAATCTTAATTAGAAAGGAGTTGAAAACCTATTGTGAAAACTCTCGGTTGTTTTCTGATATATTAACTGAGCCCCCAATGGGTACACCTCCAAAAGTTTTTTGTAATTCTTTAGAAGCAACCTACAATAATTTAGTTGTTGTAGTTCAAGTTTGAGCAAATTTCAATAAATATAGGCATGAAGTCATTCAAGTGGGGCAAAGTTAATTAGCTACATAGGGAGTTTGAAAACTCATAAAACATGAGAATCGTAAGTAAAACACGTTGGTCCACTTAATATGTCTAAAAACTTCGCTTATGGCATTGAGATCCATATCCTTCAGACTTTCTTTACATAAAAGAACCATCTCGTCATCTATCGGAAAACTGAGGATTTTCTTTCCTCATAGTTAGAAACTCACACCGACAACATTGTTTACTAGAAGAAGATGCACCAATCTACCTACGAAAATACATTTAATTCAAGAGCAACCTATCGCGCTTACTTGTAGCTTAAGTTTGATCTAATGTCGTTAAATTGATAAGAAGTCACTGAAGTGTGCAAAGTTTGCTAGGACGAAGCTCGAAAAATCCTAGTACTAAAAACTTGGGCATTACGTATAAGAAACCGTTGGTCCAGTTTGTGTGATAATTGGTGCTTGAGAGTTAACACGATCGATGGAAGTACAACTTATATCAAGGACCTCATAAAAAATGAAAATTGCATTTAAGTTCATCCATTTAACACAATGACCCTAAAACCGAATAATGAAATGTGTGTATTTTGTAGTTTGCACATACTAGCATTCATCGTGCTAAATACTATCAATAGAATCTCTCTCGATGCTAAGGGGAAATAGAAGATCTAACAGTTAGCAATGTTTGGATTTGGCAGTCTTGATCTAGCGGTCAATGTTGAAAGTTAATTCGTACACTATACAATGGTGGTATGGTATTGTAAGAGATAAGACAAGATAAACATAAGATATGAAGTACTGCGAATGGCTGATCTAATGGTTGGTCTCGTAGGAGCGAGGTGCTTGAGAGTTAAGACGGTCAGTGGAAGTACAAGTTACATCAAGGACCTCATAAAAATGAAAGTTGCATCCAAGTCCATGCATGCATTTAGCTCAAGGAACCTGAAACTAAGCAATGAAGTGTGTGTTTTGAGGTATGCGCATACTAGCGTCCATTATGCTAAAGACTATCGGTAGAATCTTTCTAGATGCTAATAATGGAAAAGAAGATCCAACGGTTAGCAAAGTTTGGATTTGCCAGTCTTGATCCAACGGTCAATGTTCAAAGTTTGGATTTGCCAGTCTTGATCCAACGGTCAATGTTCAAAACAGGTTCAAAATTGCCTTCCCTCCCGATGTTTGGCCGATCTTTTGGATAACCTTCCCTCCTGATGTTTGGGAAGCAAGTGAAAATTTTGAAAACCGGAAAAGTTTGAATTTTTTTGCCGCCAAGGACAAAAGTGGTTTCCTTCCTATGTACTCCTCCTCATCCCTACTCCACACCAACGCACGGCTGCCGAACACGCCAGAGACACAGAGCCGCCGTACCAAGGCACATGTGGGCAGCGCCACGCTGTGGACGAGGGAGGGAGATCAGCCGGACCAGTGCAGGAGGGGAAATGGGAGGAGAGATGGAGCATAGGGAAGGAGAGAGAAAACACACGATTTTCTTTGCATGCATAGGTCCTGAAATTTACTACTAGTAGAGTGTACACTGTAAGGCCGCATGAGTACCTTTGCTCTGACATGGAACTGCCTTCAACTTCTCTTCGCTGCTGCTCTCTTCCCCTTCCAAGGTTTTATTCTCTCAGTATGTACAGATAGTAAATCAATGACATATCATCACTATATAAAATTATAATTGGTAAAGCACAATATAATATAAATTTGATCAACATCTATACTATAATACTATAGTGGAGCAATTTTGAATTGGATCCATAGAACCAATCATGACCGTTGGGCTGTTGGATCCAATGGTTCAGAGAAGTTGGATTCGTGTTGAATAGTACCTTGAGCAAACTCCACCATGCATGTTCTACAACCATCATGTCACCACCCCCCAAATTTCATAGCACAGTAGACTGTATTCTCTCTACTTATATACTACTATAGTGGAGCAGTTTTGAATTGGATCCATAGCACTAATCATGACCGTTGGGCTATTAGATCCAATGGTTCAGAGCAACTAGATTCGTGTTGAATAGTACTCCCTCCGCCAAAATATAAGGCGCCTAAGGATTAGTCAAAAGTCAACATTTTTTAAGTTTGACCATGATTATACACAAAAATATAAAAATTTAGAATACTAAATTAATATCAATAGATTCACCATAAAGTAAAATTTATTAATATGTCCATTCAATATTGTAGATGTAGTTATTTAAAAAAAATATTTGGTCAAAGTTAGTAAGGTTTGACTTTTGACCAATCCTTAGGTGCCTTATATTTTGGGACGGAGCGAGGGAGTACAGACCTAGATGCTAGAATGGAAAAGAAGATCCAACGGTTAGCAATGTTTGGATTTGCCAGTCTTGATCCAACTATTAATGTTCAAAGTTAATCTCTACACTATATGTAGTGGTATGGTATATATTGTAAGAGATAAGAGACAAGATAAAGATAAGATAGAAGTACTGCGAATGGCCGATCTAATGGTAGGTCTCGTAAGAGCGAGGTGCTTGAGAGTTAACACGGTCGGTGTAAGTACAAATTACATTAAGGACCTCACAAAAAATGAAAATTGCATCTAACAAGTCCATGCATTTAGCACAAGGACCCTTAAACCGAGTAATGAAGTACTATGTGTTTTGAGGTTTGCACTTACTAGTGTTCATCGTGCTAAATACTATCAGTAGAATCTTTCTAGATGCTAAGAATGGAAAAGAAGATCCAACAGTTAGCAATGTTTGGATTTGCTAGTGTTGATCCAATGGTCAATGTTCAAATAAGTTAATCCCTACACTATTTAGTGGTGGTATGCATGGTATTGTAAGAGATAAGAGACAAGATAAAGGTAAGATAAGAAGTATTGCGAATGGCCGATCTAATGGTAGGTCTCGTAGGAGTGAGGTGATTGAGAGTTAACACGGTCGGTGTAAGTACAAGTTATATCAAGAACCTCGTAAAAAATGAAAATTGCATCCAAGTCCATGCATTTTAGCACAAGGACCGTGACACTGAGCAATGAAGTACTGTGTGTTTTTAGGTTTGCGCATACTAGCGTTCATTGTGCTTAAGACTATCAATAGATTGAATCTTTCTCGATGCTAAGAATGCAAAAAAGATCCAACGGTTAGCAATGTTTGGATTTGCTAGTCTTGATCCAATGGTTAATATGTTCAAAGTTAATCCCTACACTATGTAGTGGTATGGTATTGTAAGAGATATGAGACAAGATAAAAGATAAGATAAGAAGTACTGTGGATGGTCGATCTAATGGTAGGTCTCGTAAGAGAGAGGTGCTTGAGAGTTAACACAGTGGGTAGAATTACAATTTACATCAAGGATCTCATAAAAAATGAAAATTGCATCCAAGTCCATGCATTTATCACAAGGACCCTGAAACCGAGTAACGAAGTACTGTGTGTTTTGAGGTTTGCGCATACTAGTGTTCATCATGCTAAAGACTATCAATAGAATCTTTATAGATGCTAAGAATGGAAAAGAAGATCCAACGGTTAACAATGTTTGGATTTGCCAGTCTTGAGATCCAACGATCAATGTTCAAAATAAGTTAATCCCTACACTATGTAGTGGTGGTATATATGGTATTGTAAGAGATAAGAGACAAGATAAAGATAAGAAGTACTACAAATGGCTGGTCTAATGGTAGGTCTTGTAAGAGCGAGGTGCTCGAGTGGTTGGTGGAAGTACAAGTTACATCAAGGACCTCATAAAAAAATTAAAATTCCATCCAAGTCCGTGCATTTGGCACAAGGACCCTGAAACCGAGTAATAATGAAGTATTGTGTGTTTTGAGGTTTGCGCATACTAGTGTTCATCGTGCTAAAGAATATCAGTAGAATCTTTCTAGATGCTAAGAATGGAAAAGAATATCCATCGGTTAGCAATGTTTGGATTTGCCAGTCTTGATCCAACGGTCAATGTTCAAAGTTAATCGTTTAGCAAAGTTTGACCTAATTTCATGAAACAGTGAGCAAAGTTTGACCTAATTTCATTAAATAGTTAGGGTGCAAAATCTTAGCAAGAATATGAACATACTGTCAAAACTCTCGATGGTTTCTGATATATATTAATTGACCCTTTCCCCCGATGGGTACCTCCAAGAGCTTTTTCGTAAAACTTTCAAAGCAACCTACAATTTACTTGTAGTAGTCCAAATTTTACCTAATTTTGATAAATCGACATAAAATCATTCAAGTGGGTGAAGTTAGCTAGGAAGTTTGAGAACTGATAAAACATGGGAAATTGTAAGTGGATCATGTTGGTCCACTATATATGTGTGAAAACTTGGCTTGTGGCATTCAGATCCATAGTCTTTGGACTTTCTTTAGGGGAAAGAACAATCTAGTCATCACTCGAAAAATTAAGAATGTTCTTTCCTAAGATAGTTGGAAACTCACGCTGGCGGCATTGTCTACTACAAGAAGATGCACCTATATCTACCTCCAAAAAGACTTTTAAATCAAGAGGAATCTATTGCACTTACTTGTAGCTAAAGTTTGGCCTAGTTTTGTTAAACTGGCAAGATGCAAAATCTTAGCAAGAAGTTCAATTTGTCATCAAACATCTCATTGGATGGTTTCTCATATATTAATTGTGAACCTCCCAATGGGTACCTTCAAAAGCTTTTTCGTAAAACTTTCACAGTAACCTAGAATTTGCTTGTAGTAGTTCAAATTTGACCTAATTTTGACGAATTGACATAAGGTCATTCAAGTGGGCGAAGTTAGGTAGCGAGTTTGAGAATTCATAAAACATAGGAAATCATAAGTACAATATGTTGGTCCACAATAAATATGTGTATGAACACTTGGCTTCTAGCATTTAGATTGATATTCTTCGAACTTCCTTTACGAGAGAGAATAATCTTGAGATCACTCAGAAAATTAAGAATGGTCTTTCATGATAATTGGAAAGTCACACCGACGACATTGTTTACTACAATAAGATGCACCAATCTACCTCCGAAAAGACATTTAATTCAAGAGCAATCTATCGCGCTTACATGTAGCTCAATTCTGACTTAATTTTGTTAAATTGTCAAGATACAAAATGTTAGAAATAAGTTGAACCTATCATCAAAGTGCATAGTGGTTTCTGATATATTAATTCACGCCCTCCCCCGAAGGGTACCTCCAAAAGCTTTTTCATGTAACTTTCAAAGCAACCTACAATTTACTTGTAGTTCAAATTCGACCTAATATAATTTCGATAAATCGGGGTAAAGTCATTCAAGTTGGCAAAGTTAGATAGGAAGTTTGAAAGCACATAAAACTTGGGTATCGTCAGTACAACATGTCGGTCCACTATATATATATGTCTGAAAACCTGAATTGTGGCATTCAGATCCATATTCTTCGGACTTTCTTGAAAAAAATAACAACCTCGCTTGTCATCTCTCGGAAAATTGAGAATTGAATGTTCTTTCCTAATAGTTCAAAACTCACACCGACGATATTGTTTACTGTATATTGATTTTTTTAATGAGTATACTATTTAATACTTTATATAGTTTGGTCAAACTTTCTAACGGTTGACTTTGACTAAATCTAATATGCTGAGTAATACTCCCACCGTTTAGAAATATAATACATTTTAGCTTTGTGAAATGAATGTATCTAGAAGCCTTTTAGTGTTTGGGCATCTAGATACATTCGATTCACAAAGCTAAAACGTCTTATATTTCTGAACAGAGCGAGTATTAAATAAATGGAATACATGATAAGATTAGGAAAACAACATTTTTTTAGAACCCTCACAAGCTTTTTCTTAGCATCACAGATCTAAATATTACATTGACACTGATGATTAACCAAACTGCAAACAGAGCAAACCCAAAAACATACGGAGTAGTAGTAGTACACTTAACAACTTCTAGGGGGACTCTGCGGTCTTCTCAGGCGACTTGGCAGCATCCTCCGCGGGCAACTTGCATGCGTCCTCCGTGGTACCATTGCCAAGCAGGGACTCGTGGATGCTGGGCAGCACGCCGCTGTGCGCAATGGTAACACCGGCCAGCATCTTGCTGAGCTCCTCGTCGCGCATGACGCCGAGCGTCACGTGCCTCGATATGATGCGGATCTTCTTGCTGTCCTTCGCGGTTTGCCCGGCGAGCTCTAGCACCTCGGCGGTGAGGTACTCGAGAACGACCGCGAGGTAGACGGGAGCCCCGAAGCCTATGCGCTGGAAGTACCAACCCTCTTTGAGGTAGCTCCCGATCCTGCCGACGGGGAAATGCAGCCCGGCCTTGACGGACCTCGACACCTGCTTCTTCCTGTGGCTTCCTGGTGCGAGACTACGACTTGGAGTGGCCAGAGCAGGATTCGGAAGCCCGCAACATGACTTATTTTTCTCCACGTCCTTTGTCGTCGCCAACTGGGTCTTCTTCTTCCCTCGGGGAGCTCCGATCTTCAGAGCCATAGCTGCAAAGTCTAAGAGGAAGAAAGGTTAATTGTGGAGGGCCGGTGAAGGTGCCCAGGTCCCTTGTATTGAAACTTTAACATCGCCTTCTTTACTGTTTTACAAGTATGAGTTTTTAATAGGAGTCCTACTAAAAGGCTATGTGCATGTTTCCTTATTTTCTTTCACTTTTTTGAAACATGGTCAGATGTGTCAGCATGAGAATTTGTATCTTTCAAAACAATAGTCGGTTTTCAGTATGACTACGTGGGTACAATAATTAGTACTATATGAATTTCTTACAAATTTACAAGCAATCTATCACGCACTTGTACTTCCAAATTTACCTACTTTGGTTTTATTGACAAAATTTCATTTAATTATGCGAAATTAGCTAGAAGGCCTGAAAATTCATGAAACTTGTTAACCATGAAACAAACTCTATTTTGTGTGAAATTTAGTGTGTTGTGGCATTCGGAGCCATACTCTTTCCCTTTTCTTTAAAAAATAATTATATGTGGCACTTCTAAAATAATTTAACAAAATTCTATACATAAAAGTTGAAAAGTCCAATTAACAACATTAGTATGCCATGCCAAGATGCATCCCGTCTACCCGAAATGGACACGACCTTTATCATTATTTAACTTGAAACCCAAGTATATGTTAACACATCGCTGGTCATATTGTGAAGAAGTGTTTTTAAACCTTGACAAAATTCATGTTTATCATTTACGGAAGAGGACACCATACATAAGTGCTTAACATTTTTATTGTTTTCTTTACTTTTCTTTAATTTATCCCAATAAATGGGACAAGTGATGTAGATATGACCTTGGCATTGGTAACTTGGCTTAAAATGTGAACAATGTTCATACATGGTTATTCTACTATTGTGTAGCAAGTTTTTTCGAAAGTTGTCCAAATCCATGTTTGTAGTTTTCATCCAAACAAGCACAAATATAAGAGGGACACCATTTAAGTTTCAACTAAGTATCATTACCACCCCCCTCCCGCAAAAAAAACTATGTATCATGACACACATTGAAATAAGTATTTTCATACAGTACTAACATGCGGTGGAAATTATCTATATTTTGCTAGAATACAGTGAGTGTACTCTAAGCCTAATTATCCGGACATACTTAATTACTAAAAACAAACCCTATCACTTGGAAATTGAAAAGCATTTTCCTAAAAGTTCGGAACTCTCATTAACAACATTATTTACCAAAGCCAAGATGCTTCATAGAACGAGATATAGTACACTGCTCGCCTCTTCTCTAGACGCCATTTAATTTTGCACTCGGGCACGCTTCTTCGGTGGGGGGTGGGACGAGACCTCCTCGTCGTTGTCCTCGACCTCCTCCCCATCATCGTCCTCGGCCTCCTTCCTGTCGTTGTCTTTGGCCTCCTCCTCAAGGTAGACCTCAAACTCCTCCTCTTCCTCAGTCTCATCTTCCATCTTATCGGAGTCACTCGGCGTTGGTGGTGGTGTCCCTTCGAAAAAGAACTGCTAGTGGCTATCTTCTTCATCAGAGGAATCAGACAGCGGCGGAAGCCATGGCCCATCGACCGAGTCTGGGCTTCCAGGTGGAGTTTCGGGGCCTTTTCCATTTGTTAGGTCAATCAACGTGTTCTCGAGAGAGTTTTCATACGCCATTTTGGAAGGAAATAGAGATAGAACAAGTTCTAAGAAACAGTGGGTTGGGTGTTTTGGGTGAAAGTAGGGGTGCGTACTGTTGCAATTTATAATGTCTATTTATAGTCGTGCTTGTGTTAATACCCTGAAAACTATCCCAAAATATCATAAATAAATTGTACCAGACTCGTCCCGTCAACAAAAAAAAGTATTATACCCTACTTGTCGGTTCTTGATTTTTCTCGGCCTAGAGACTTCAGGAGGCGCCCCGTTTTATCCAAAAATGAAGAGAATCATGCAGATCGTGCTAAATTACTCGGTGTCTCTTACTTCCTCCATTAAAAATAAACTTTCTATAGTAGTACATACTTATCTAGCTACAGTACTACTAGTATACGTATACTCTTCACCAAGTTTCGCCACCGAACTTGATTGATGGTGGTATGGTGTGGGCCTCATCTTTTTCTGCATCGCTGCATCTCAGACTAGAAGTATAATCATTGCGTGAAAGCTTACACGGAAAGGAAGGAGAAATGGAGAGGATAGTGGATGGATGGTTAGAGGGGGGCGAACGAGAGAGAAAATCTACTACGTGGTACTGTAGTATGTGTACTAGTACCACGTGTCACTACCCATCGTAATATGTAAACTTTTCGAAGTTAGATAGGAACCATGATCAACTACAGTATGTGTGGCTTGTGGCATTCTAAACCATATTATTTGGACTTTCTTAAAAAAAAGCACCACCGTCCTCACTGGGAAAATTGAAATTCTTTTTTTTCTAATTGTTGGAAACTCCCACATGCAATAATGCTTACTATGCCAAGATGCACCCATCTACCAAACTATCGTGGGAACTCTATCAAATTGTAAACTATGATGTCAATATGGCCTTGATGACCTTGGTCGTTCGGTTTGAAATAACCCGATGTTTGGCCGATCTTTTGGATAACCTTCCCTCCTGATGTTTGGGAAGCAAGTGAAAATTTCGAAAACCGGAAAATTTTGATTTTTTGTGCCACCAAGGGCCAAAGTGGTTTCCTTCCTATGTACTCCTCCTCGTCCCTACTCCACACCAACGAGCGGCTGCCAAACATACCAGAGACACAGAACCGCCGTATCAAGGCACACGTGCACAGCGCCACGCTATGGACGAGGGGAGAGATCAGCCGGACCGGTGCGCGAGGGGAAAGGGGAGGAGAGATGGATCATAGGTAAGGAGAGAGAAAACACACGATTTGTTTTTCGTGCATAGGTCCTTAAATTTACTACTAGTAGAGTGTACACTCTAAGGCCACAGGAGTACCTCGTGTCAGAAACCCATCATAACCTTGCTCTGACATGGAACCGCCATCAACTTCTCTTCGCTGCTGCCCTCTTCCCCTGCCAATGTTTTATTCTCTCAGCATGTATAATGCATGGACAGAGGTGACCATATGTCTAAGCAAAGAAATATACTACTCTCGCATTGTGTAAAAAAGCACACCTTAATAAGGCTTACATAGTAAATCGTATGACATATCATCACTATATAAAATTATAATTGGTAAAGCATAAAAAATTATAAATTTGATCAACATCTACTATATAAAGTATGGGTGTATATTTGGTCCTTGTACTTTGTATCATCATGTGTAGAAGTCAAAGATTATTAGCTACCTAACACTTGAAATTTTTGGTAACATGGTCTAGAGAAATGAGGGAGAAGATTCAAGTTTGATCGAGAAGTGTGTTTAGAGAGGTTTATGCATAGTGCATTCATTGTGTTCAAGACTATCAATAGAATCTTCTAGATGCTAGAATGGAAAAGAAGATCCAATGGCTAGAAATGCTAGGATTCACGAGTCTTGATCCAGTGGTCAACATTCAAAGTTATTCGTACACTAATCTCATCATCACTCGGAATATTGAGAATGTTCTTTCCAGATAGTTGGAAACTCACACCGGCGGTACTAATTACTACAAGAAGATGCATCCATCTACCTCCAAAGATACATTTAATTAAATAAAAATCTATCGCGCTTACTTGTAGCTCAAGTTTGAGCTAATTTTTCATTAAATTGTCAACTTGCAAAATCATAATTAGAAAGGAGTTAACCAGGAATTTGCTCAACATCTATAAATTGGTAAAGCCTAAAAATATATAAATTTGATCAACATCTATAAATTATGGGTGTATATATTTGGTCCTTGTACTTTGTATCATCATGTAGAAGTAAAAGATTATTAGCTACCTAACACATGAAATTTTTGATAACATGGTCTAGAGAAACAAGGGAGAAGATTCTAGTATGATGGAGAAGTGTGTTTTGAGGTTGTGCATAGCATTCATTATGCCGAAGACTATCAATAGAATCTTCTAGATGATAGGATGGAAAAGAAGATCCAACGGCTCGAAAAGCTGGGATTCACGAGTCTTGATCTAACGGTCAACATTCAAAGTTATTCGTACACTATACAGTGGTTTGTAATAAAGACTATCGATAGAATCTTCAAGATGCTAGAATGAAAAAGAAGATCCAGCAACTAGAAATGTTGGGATTCGCGACTCTTGATCCAACGGTCAATATTCAGTAAGTTGTTTGTACACTATATAGTGGTAAAGTTAAGGATTATTAGCTACTAGTAAGTTGCACAGGGGACTCAGATAGTAGATGTGTGACATATTATCACTAGATAAAATTATAATTGGTAAAGCACAAAACATTATAAATTTGATCAGCATCTATAAAGTATATGGGTGTATATTTGATCCTTGTACTTTGTATCATCATGTAGAAGTCAAATATTATTAGCTACCTAACACATGAAATTTTTGATAACATGGTCTAGAGAAACAGGGGAGAAGATTCTAGTATGGTGGAGAAGTGTGTTTTGAGGTTTGTGCGTAGCATTCATTATGCCGAAGATTATCAATAGAATCTTCTAGATGCTAGAATGGAAAAGAAGATCCAACGGCTATAAATGCTGGGACTCGCGAGTCTTAATCCAACGGTCAAAATTCAAAGTTATCCGTACACTATATAGTGGTTTGTAAAGAAGACTATCAATATAATATTCAAGATGCCAGAATGGAAAAGAAGATCCAATGACTAGAAATGTTGGGATTCGCGAGTCTTGATCCAATAGTCAATATACAAAGTTGTTTGTACACTATATAGTGGTAGGATCATGTAGAAGTCAATGATTATTAGCTACTAGTAAGTTGCGCGTGAGACTCAGATAGTAGACGTATGACATATCATCACTATATGCAATTATAATTGGTAAAGCACAAAAAATTATAAATTTGATCAACATCTATAAAGTATAGGTGTACATTTGGTCCTTGCACTTTGTATCATCATGTAGAAGTCAAAGATTATTAGCTACCTAACACATGATTTTTTTTGATAACATGGTCTAGAGAAACAAGGGAGAAGCTTCTATTATGACGGAGAAATGTATTTTGAGGTTTGTGCATAGCATTCATTATGTCGAAGACTATCAATAGAATCTTCTAGATGCTAGAATGGAAAAGAAGACCGAACAGCTAGAAATGTTGGGATTCGCGGGTCTTGATCCAACGGTCAACATTCATAGTTATCCGTACACTATATAGTGGTAAGATAAGATAAGATACTAGTAAGTTGCACGTGCCCTACACATGTGGCTCAGATAATAGACGTTTGACATATCATCACTATATAAAATTATAATAGGTAAAGTGGAAAAATATAAATTTGATCAACATCTATAAAGTATGGGTGTATATTTGGTTCTTCTACTTTGTATCATTATGTCTAGAAGTCAAAGATTATTAGCTACCTAACACTTGAAATTTTTGGTAACATGGTCTAGAGAAACGAGGGAGAAGATTCTAGTATGGTGGAGACGTGTGTTTTGAGAGGTTTATGCATAGTGCATTCATTGTGTTCAATACTATCCATAGAATCTTCTAGATCCTAGAATGGAAAAGAAGATCCAATGGCTAGAAATGTTCGGATTCGCGAGTCTCGATCCAATGGTCAATATTCAAAGTTCGTACACTATATAGTGGAAAGATAAGATGTCTAAAAACAAGGCTTGTGGCATTCAGATCCATACTCTTCAGACTATCTTTACAGAAAGGAACAATCTTATCGTCACTCGGAAAATTAAGAATGATATTTCCTAAAATTTGGAAACTCACATCGATGACATTGTTTACTAAAAGAAGATGCACCCATCTACCTCCGAAAAGACAATTAACTCAAGAGCAATCTATCACATTTACTTGTAGCTCAAGTTTGATATAATTTTGTTAAATTGTCAAGATGCAAATCTTAGCAAGAAGTTGAACTTGTTGTAAAAACTATTTGTGGTGGTTTGTGATATATTAAATCAGCCCCCAATGGTTACCTCCAAAAAACGTAAATCTTTCAATGCAACCTACAATTTACTTGTAGTTCAAAATTGAACTAATTTCAATAAATCGACATAAAATCAATTTCAAGTGGGCAAAGTTAGCTATAGAATATGTTTGAAAACTCATAAAACACAGGAATCATAAGTACAACATGAGGGTCCACTATATATGTTCTAAAGCTTGGTTTGTGGCATTCAGGTCCATATCCTTCGGACTTTGTTTACGAAAATGAACAATAATCTCATCATCACTCGGAAAATTGAGAATGTTCTTTCCTGATAATTGGAAACTCACACCGGCGGTACTGATTACTACAATAAGATGCATCCACCTACCTCTAAAGAGACATTTAATTAAAGAAAAATCTATCGCGCTTAATTGTAGCTCAAGTTTGAGCTATTTTTTTGTTAAATTGTCAAGATGCAAAATCTTAATTAGAAAGGAGTTAAAAACCTATTATCAATACTCTCGATTGTTTGTGATATATTAACTGAGCCCCCAATGGGTACACGTTCAAAAGTTTATTGTAATTCTTTAGAAGCAACCTACAATAATTTAGTTGTTGTAGTTCAAGTTTGACCAAATTTCGATAAATATATGCATGAAGTCATTCAAGTGGGGCAAAGTTAATTAGCTACATAGGGAGTTTGAAAACTCATAAAACATGGGAATCGTAAGTAAAACACATTGGTCCACTTAATATGTATAAAATCTTTGATTATGGCATTGAGATCCATATTCTTCAGACTGTCTTTACATAAAAGAACCATCTCGTCATCACTCGGAAAACTGAGGATTTTCTTTCCTCATAGTTAGAAACTCACACCGACGCCATTGTTTACTAGAAGAAGATGCCCCCATCTACCTATGAAAATACATATAATTCAAGATCAATCTATTGCGCTTACTTGTAGATCAAGTTTGATCTAATTCTGTTAAATTGACAAGAAGTCACTGAAGTGTGCAAAGTTTGCTAGGACGAAGCTTGAAAAATCCTAGTACTAAAAACTTGGGAATTACGTATAAGAAACCTTTGGTCCTGTTTGTGTGAGAATTGGGGTGGTTGCATTTTTTTGTTAACTATGGTAGGTCTCATAGGAGAGAGGTGCTTGAGAGTTAACACAATCGATGGAAGTAATACTTACATCAAGGACCTGATAAAAAAATGAAAATTGCATCCAAGTCCATCCATTTAACACAATGACCCTAAAACTGAATAATAAAGTGTGTGTGTTTTGTGGTTTGCGCATACTAGCGTGCATAGTGCTAAAGACTATCAATAGAATCTTTCTTGATGCTAAGGGAAAATAGAAGATCTAACGGTTAGCAATGTTTGGATTTGGAAGTCTTGATCCAGTGGTCAATGTTCGAAGTTAATTCATACACTATATAATGGTGGTATAGTATTGTAAGAGATAAGACAAGATAAAGATAAGATAAGAAGTACCGCGAATAGCCGATCTAATGGTTGGTCTCATAGGAGCGAGGTGCTTAAGAGTTAAGACGGTTAGTGGAAGTACAAGTTACATCAAGGACCTCATAAAAATGAAAATTGCATCCAAGTCCATGCATGCATTTAGCACAAGGACCCTAAAACTGAGCAATGAAGTGTGTGTTTGGAGGTATGTGCATACTAACGTCCATTGTGCTAAAGACTATCGGTAGAATCTTTGTAGATGCTAATAATGGAAAAGAAGATCCAACGATTAGCAAAGTTTGGATTTGCCAGTCTTGATCCAACGGTCAATGTTCAAAGTTTGGATTTGCTAGTCTTGATCCAACGGTCAATGTTCAAAACAGGTTCGAAATTGCCTTCCCTCCCGATGTTTGGCCGATTTTTTCGATAACCTTCCCTCCCGATGTTTGGGAAGCAAGTGAAAATTTTGAAAACCGGAAAAGTTTGAATTTTTTTGCCACCAAGGACCAAAGTGGTTTCCTTCCTATGTACTCCTCCTCGTCCCTACTCCACACCAACACGCGGCTGCCGAACACGCTAGAGACACATAGCTGTGATACGTTGCTAACGTATCCATAATTTTAGATGTTCCATGCTTGGTTTTATCTACTTTCTTATGTTTTGTCCACACTTTGGAGTACTTTTCATATGATTTCTTGGACTAACCTATTAACAAGAGTCACAGTGCCAGTTGCCTGTTTTCTGCTATTTTTGGTTCCAGAAAGTCAGAAAATGAATATTCTCGGAATCGCCCGGACAAAAGCCAAAGTCGTTATTTTCCCGGAAGATTCACGGAGCCAGAAGGAGAGACGAAGGGGGGCCACAGGGTGGCCAAACCACCCCTAGGCATGGGTTCCGCCAGACCATGCCAGGGCATGGTGTGGGCCCCCTGGCCGCCCACCGACCTTGCCTCTTCGCCTATAAGAAGCCTCCCGATGCATAAACCCTTGATAGTCAAGCCTCCTGCCACGAAAAGTTCCGCAGCATCACCGCCACCGAAGGGGAGATTTGGGGGACAGAAGTCTTTGTTCCGGCACCCTGGCGAGATGGCGAAGTGCCCCCAGAGCCATCTCCATCGATCTCCACCACCATCTCCATCACCATTGCTGATTCCCATGATGAAGAGGGAGTAGTTCTCTCTCGAGGCTAAGGATTCTACCGGTAGCTATGTGTTCATATCTCTCTCTATGCATGATCATATTGTGATCATGAGCTTTGTAATCAAGTAGATCTACATTGCTACTCAAGTGCTTTAATAGATCTCTGGTTCTCCCCATGTGTGTGAAAGTGATAGCGTGCACACCATGGTGGCACTTAGACTAGAGATTACAAATACTTGTTATGAGTTATATTTGGAGTTGGATGTCTTTATGAAATTGTGGTGTTTGTTGGAACCATCTAGTGCTCAAGGTGACAGTGTGGGGTTATCTGGATGGGAAAGATGAACTTTGAGGAGTGCTGTTATAGCCCTACCAATGATTAGAGTGTCCAACCGAAGAGTAGTTAAGAGTAGTATCATAAAGAGAAGATATTTATATGAGAGTGTTCACTAGTGAAAGTATGATCCCTAGGCCTTGTTTCTAAGCATTGAAACACCGTTTGCAATTAGATATGTTACATGTTTGCTTGCTTCCATCTTTATTTCAGTTTGCCTTTAGTCTTTTCCCACATCAACCACACGCCAGCAAGCTATTTTCTGGCACCGTTAACACTTAAAATTATCCATACCACTTGTATTTCACTAGCTCTTCACCGAACTAGTGCACCTATACACCTGGCAAGTGTATTGGGTGTGTTGGGGACACAAGAGACTTCTTGTATCTTGACTGCATGGTTGCTTGAGAGGGATACCTTTGACCACTTCCTCCCTGAGTTCGATAAACCTTGGGTAATCCACTTAAGGGAAAACTTGCTGTTGTTCTACAAACCTCTGCACTTGGAGGCCCAACAACTGTCTACAAGAATAGAAGTGCTTAGACATCAAGCTATTTTCTGGCGTTGTTGCCAGGGAGGTAAGGTAAAAGGTACTCATATCCTCTGGTGTGAGTGCTTGAAGTTATTTCCTTTAGATTCTTCAATTTTGTATTTTTGTTTCTTGTTTTCACTAGTTAGTCTTAATGGAAAACAACAACAAAATTAGAGAGCTTTATAGTATTTATCTTGAGTTAGGACATGAAGTGTTTGAAGAGAAAATTAAAAAACCTATGGAACTTTATTTGCATGATAATAGCAATGTTGTTAGTATGAATTCTTTGGACACCATTATTGCTAATTCTATGGAAAAGTCTAAGCTTGGGGAAGCTAGTTTTTATGAAAATGATCTTTTTAGTCCCCCATCTTTAGAGAACAAAAATTACTTTGATGATACTATGCCTCCAATATATGATGATTACAATGATGAATATGATATTTTCAGTCCACCTACTATTGAGGAGGAAATTAATTATGATTACAATATGCCTCCTATATTTGATGATTATGGTGATGAGAATAATAATGATAGCTATTTTTTTTGAATTTGCTCCCACTACAATTAATAAGAATGACTATGCTTATAAGGGGAGTATTAATTCTTTTATGCATGTGGCTCATGATAAGAATGTTTCATGTGATAGTTATATTGTTAATTTTATTCATGATGCTACTGAAAGTTATTATGAGAGAGGGAAATATGGTTTTATGTATCTCAACAATATTAAGTTTCCCCTCTTTATGTTGAAATTTTTGAAGTTGATCTTGTTTTGCTTTACTATGCTTGTAGGTTTGTGCTTTCATGACTTGTTTCTTTACAAGATTCCTATGCATAGGAAGTGGGTTAGACTTAAACTTGCTTTGAATTTGCTTATTGATGCTCTCTTTTACTTAAGTTCATATTTCTTATGTGAGCATCTTCTCAAACTATCATGCCTAACTTAAAGGCGTTAAAGAAAAGTACTTATTGGGAGATAACCCAAAAGTTTTAGATGAGTCTTGGAAGTTATTACTTCAGTAATAACCGCTCCTTATCCTTTTTATTTGCTTTTTGGGCCAAGAGTAACCTTTAATGAGAGAGAAGTAATAGATGGGAAAGTTGCTGTCCCGAAACAGATTTCTGTGCTTCACCATAAATATTCGTGTAAAATCTCTGCACGTCCTTTTGAGGTGTGAATTTTTGTGCTTCTGCCCCAGCTTGTTATCTAACTTTCTTTCGTTCAACACTTTTTGATTTGAGCAACAGAAGGTCTTCTAAACAATTCGTCTTTACCTGCTGGTCTAATTTGACAGATTTCTGCATTATTTGCATCTACTTCTTGTTGAATCCTTTTTGAGTTCTTTTTGGGGAATTGAGCTTTTTGAGGGAAGTGCTACAGTAGCTTGTGTTTTAATGGACCTGCTGGTCTGTTTTGACAGATTTCTGCCATTATTTGCATCTGCTTCTTGTTGATTCCTTTTTGACTTCTTTTTGGGGAATTGAGCTTTTTGAGGGAAGTGCTACAGTAGCTTGTGTTTTAATGGAAGTTTTATTGGTGTTGGAGCTGAACCTAAAGACCTATTATCTTGAGTGCACTAATGTTGCTAATAAAGATTGTGTGAAGTTTTGTATGAAGGAAAAAATTTCAGGTGTATGGAGAGAATGGTGTAATGAGATGAAGAATGGACTAAAGCTCAAGTTTGGGGATGCCACGCGTGTCACCCCAAGAAATATCCAAGAAGTACAAGCGTCAAAGCTTGGGGATGCCCAAGGCATCCCCTTCTTCATCAATAAAATTCCCAGGTTTCTTCCAAACACTTCATTTTTATTGTTTCATGCACAGTTGTGTTGTTCTTGGAGTGTCTTCTTTTTCGTTTTGGTTTTTGGTTTTCATTTGCTTAGTTTTCTTAGTTTGCTGAATAAATTGGTTGGACCCCCTCTTTTATACATTGGTTTTCAAATAGTTTGGTTTGGATTGGAAAAGAGTAGGAAAAGTTCATGTTTAAGTGGTAAAGAGAGCTTGGTTTTGACTGTGGCCTATGCTTTGTCATGCCATGCTCGATATTGTTTTGGCTTTATGCTTAGTATTATTTGTTGTAGCATGACTTGTTATAAACAATTGAGATTGCTTAATGTGCCTTCGAAGAATCATGCATTGTTGTAGCATATTAAAGCATAGTATTGTGGTATTCTCCTTTGATGCTTTATTTGGGTTGACTTGGCGCATGCTCACACCATGTTATGACTATCCCAAGTCACCATAGCCTTTATGATCCTTTAGTTTTCAACTTGTAGTATCACTTTATGCTTTGATTAATGATGTTTTGTCGCTCTGCATGATTATGGCCATTATTGCTCTCTTAGTTGGTCGCTCCCAGTCTTTTGCTAGCCTCCGTAACCAAGTATGAGTTCCACTCATGCATCCAACTCCTAACACCAAGTTATTCCAAAGAGTCCACCATACCTAACTACTGGCATATGCTATTCCAAGTATATTCATGTTTTTATCTACCTTCCGAATTAAACTTGTTATGAGAAAACTAGTGATTAAAGCTCTCACGACCTTGATGGCACACATTACTTTTCTTGCCCTTAATAAACTTGAACCATTGTGTCGTCTATGTTGTATATGCTTGCACTTATTTGTTGGGGATTAGCAGAACCATGTTGTCTTAGGGAACGCTTTCAACATTGCACTTGTACTTTGTACCTAGTTGATATCATGCTGTCTATGGATGTTGTCGGTGTGAAATGAAAGGGGAGCTTGTAAGTCCATGGAGTTATGTATATGTGTTAGAGAAATGCCTGGGCCGCTGGTCTAATCCATGCTGTCATGGTGGAAACCTGCAGCGTAACCATAATGAGCTGTCTATGAAGCATTCTTCTTATAAAAAGAGAGTCAGATATTGAGAAAAAAGTGAAAAGGAAAAAAGAGATATGAGAAAAGAGGAAAGAGAGAAAAAAGCACCATTTTCCCATGGTAAATAAGAAGATTGCTGAGATGCTCGTTGTCTGCTTGCCTTGTCATTTTGATATGGGGATTCTTCTGTATCATCGGACAAGGGGTACCCCGTTGGCGGTTCTCTATCATACACATGTACTTACGATGACAAGAACTTACCGGTGACTAAACTTGAGTAGCATGAGGAGCGGCCCTCGTATTCAAGGGACATGAGATTTCCAACTTATACTTCGCCAAGCATATACACCATAGTTTGTTCACTTTAACCTTAATCACTTCAAGATGCTTATGATAGGGGCAATGAAAGCTGAAAGCTAAAAAGTACCATAATTTTTGGAAGCTCTTTATGAGACTTGAATCCCTGCTTCCTTCTATGAAGGCCTTTCTTTTACTTTTATGTTGAGTCTCAACTTTCTACCTTTATGCACCTACTTTGAGAGTATAGTGGCCATTCTTAGTTCTATGTGCATTTTCCCAAGACTTGTTGATTGATGCATTGCTTTGATATTGCTTGTTTTAAACTATTTGTATCTAGTCACTCTTATGAACTTTGAAGGTGTCTTATGCATTTATATTTGCTACCTCATGAATCTTTTGTTTGTGCCTTTTCATGTTGCAACATAGTTGCTTTGTCTTATTGTTAGAACTTTGTCTTTCATGATTATGATTGAAGTACTATGATCCCAGTTATGAATGTTTTACAAATACTTTGATCAAGTTTATGATGGTGCATGTCACCTCAAAAATTATTCTTTCTTTTTATCACTTACCTACTCGAGGACGAGCAGGAGTTAAGCTTGGG
The DNA here is from genome assembly GCA_910589775.1 of Avena eriantha. NCBI lineage: Eukaryota > Viridiplantae > Streptophyta > Magnoliopsida > Poales > Poaceae > Avena > Avena eriantha. The sequence continues at coordinate 196,919,601 of OU342741.1, read as the reverse complement.
GATGTTGATACGTTGCTAATGTATCCATAATTTTTGATGTTCCATGCTTGGTTTTATCTACTTTCTTATGTTTTGTCCACACTTTTGAGTACTTTTCATATGATTTCTTGGACTAACCTATTAACAAGAGCCACAGTGTCAGTTGCCTGTTTTCTGCTGTTTTTTGTTCCAAAAAGTCAGAAAATGAATATTCTCGGAATTGGACCGGACAAAAGCCAAAGTCGTTATTTTCCCGGAAGATTCACGGAGCCAGAGGGAGAGACGAAGGGGGGCACAGGGTGGCCAAACCACCCCTAGGCACGAGTCCCATAGGCCGCGCCAGGGCATGGTGTGGGCCCCCTAGCCACACACCGACCTTGCCTCTTCGCCTATAAAAAGCCTCCCGATGCATAAACCCTAGATAGTCAAGCCTCCAGCCACGAAAAGTTCCGCAGCGCCGCCGCCACCGAAGGGGAGATTCGAGGGATAGAAAGTCTCTGTTCCAGCACCCTTCCGAGATGGGGAAGTGCCCTCAGAGCCATCTCCATCGATCTCCACCACCATCTCCATCACCATTGCTGATTCCCATGATAAGGAGGGAGTAGTTCTCTCTCGAGGCTAAGGGTTCTACCGGTAGCTATGTGTTCATCTCTCTCTCTATGCATGATCATATTGTGATCATGAGCTTTGTAATCAAGTAGATCGACCTTGCTACTCAAGTGGTTTAATAGGTCCCTGGCTCTCCCCATGTGTGTGAAAGTGATAGCGTGCACACCATGGTGGCACTTAGGCTAGATATTACAAATACTTGTTATGAGTTATATTTGGAGTTGGATGTCTTTATGAAATTGTGGTGTTTGTTGGAACCATCTAGTGCTCAAGGTGACAGTGTGGGGTTATCTAGATGGGCAAGATGAACTTTGAGGAGTGCTATTATAGCCCTACCAGTGATTAGAGTGTCCAACCGGAGAGTAGTTAAGAGTAGTATCATAAAGAGAAGATATTTATATGAGAGTGTTCACTAGTGAAAGTATGATCCCTAGGCCTTGTTTCTAAGCATTGAAACACCGTTTGCAATTAGATCTGTTACATGTTTGCTTGCTTCCATCTTTATTTCAGTTTGCCTTTAGTCTTTTCCCACGTCAACCACACGCCAGTAAGCTATTTTCTGGCACCGTTAACACTTAAAATTATCCATACCACTTGTATTTCACTACCTCTTCGCCAAACTAGTGCACCTATACACCTGACAAGTGTATTGGGTGTGTTGGGGACACAAGAGACTTCTTGTATCTTGATTGCAGGGTTGCTTGAGAGGGATACCTTTGACCACTTCCTCACTGAGTTCGATAAACCTTGGGTAATCCACTTAAGGGAAAACTTGCTGCTGTTCGACAAACCTCTGCACTTGGAGCCCAACAACTCTCTACAAGAATAGAGGTGCGTAGACATCAAGCCGCCGTACAAGGCACACATGCGCAGCGCCACGGTGTGGATGAGGGGAGAGAGATCAGTCGAACCGGTGCGCGAGGAAAAAGGGGAGGAGAGATGGAGCATAGGGAAGGGGAGAGAAAACACACGATTTGTTTTGCATGCATAGGTCCTGAAATTTACTACTAGTAGAGTGTACACTGTAAGGCCGCATGAGTACCTCGTTTCAGAAACCTATCATAACTTTGCTCTGACATGGAACCGCCTTCAACTTCTCTTCGTTGCTACCCTCTTCCCCTGCCAAGGTTTTATTCTCTCAGCATGCCCAGCGCGTGGATAGAGGTGACCATATGTCTAAGCAAAGAAATATACTATTCCCGCATTGTGTCAAAAAGCACACCTTAATAAGGCTCAGATAGTAAATCGTATGACATATCATCACTATATAGAATTATAATTGGTAAAGCACAAAAAAATACAAATTTGATCAACATCTATACTATACTACTATAGTGGAGAAGTTTTGAATTGGATCCATAGCACCAATCCTGACCATTGGGCTGTTGGATCCAATGGTTCTGAGAAGCTGCATTCGTGTTGAATAGTACCTAGAGCAAACTCCACCATGCATGTTCTACAACTATCATGTCACCACCCCCAAAATTTCATAGCACAGTAAACTGTATTCTCTCTACTTATATACTACTATAGTGGAGCAGTTTTGAATTTGATCCATAGCACTAATCATGACCGTTGGGCTGTTAGATCCAATGGTTCAGAGCAACTGGATTCGTGTTGAATAGTACTCCTTCCACCAAAATATAAGGCGCCTAAGGATTAGTCAAAAGTCAACATTTTTTTAAGTTTGACCATGATTATACAAAAAAATATAAAAATTTAGAATAATAAATTAATATCAATAGATTCACCATAAAGTATATTTTCTTAATATGTCCATTCAATATTGTAGATGTAGATATTTTCTTTAAAATATTTTGTCAAAGTTAGTAAGGTTTGACTTTTGACCAATCCTTAGACGCCTTATATTTTGGGACGGAGCGAGGGAGTACAGACCTAGATGCTAGAATGGAAAAGAAGATCCAACGGTTAGCAATATTTGGTTTTGCCAGTCTTGATCCAACTGTTAATGTTCAAAGTTAATCTCTACACTATATGTAGTGGTATGGTATATATTGTAAGAGATAAGAGACAAGATAAGATAGAAGTATTGCGAATGGCCGATCTAATGGTAGGTCTCGTAAGAGCGAGGTGCATGAGAGTTAACACGGTTGGTGGAAGTACAAGTTACATTAAGGACCTCACAAAAAATGAAAATTGCATACAACAAGTCCATGCATTTAGCACAAGGACCCTTAAACCGAGTAATGAAGTACTATGTGTTTTGAGGTTTGTTCATACTAGTGTTCATCATGCTAAATATTATCAGTAGAATCTTTCTATATGCTAAGAATGGAAAAGAAGATCCAACGGTTAGTAATATTTGGATTTGCCAGTGTTGATCCAACAATCAATGTTCAAATAAGTTAATCCCTACACTATGTAGTGGTGGTATGCATGGTATTGTAAGAGATAAGAGACAAAGATAAAGGTAAGATAAGAAGTACTGCGAATGGTCGATCTAATGGTAGGTCTCGTAGGAACCGAGGTGCTTTGAGAGTTAACACGGTGGGTAGAATTACAATTTACATCAAGGACCTCATAAAAAATGAAAATTGCATCCAAGTCCATGCATTTAGCACAAGGACGACCCTGAAACTAAGCAATGAAGTGTGTGTTTTGAGCTAGAGGTTTACGTATACTAGCGGTCATCGTGCTAAAGACTATTAGTAGAATATTTCTAGATGCTAAGAATGGAAAAGAAGATCCAATGGTTAGCAATGTTTGGATTTGCCAGTCTTGATCCAACGGTCAATGTTCAAAGTTAATCCGTACACTATACGTAGTGCGTGGTATGGTATGTTATTGTAAGAGATAGGACAAGATAAAGATAAGATAATAAAAAGTACTACGAATGGTCGATCTAATGGTTGGTCTAGTAGGTGCGATGTGCTTGGGAGTGAACACGGTCGGTGGAAGTACAAGTTACATATCAAGGACCTCATAACAAATGAAAATTGCATCCAAGTCCATGTATTTAGCACAAGGACCCTAAAACTGAGCAATGAAGTATGTGTTTTGAGGTTTGCGCATACTAGCGTTCATCATTCTCATCAAGACTATTAGTAGAATCTTTTTGGATGCTAGGAATGGAAAAGAAGATGCAACAGTTAGCAAAATGTTTGGATTTGCGAGTCTTGATCCAACTTGTCGTCGAAACTCGCATTGGATGGTTTCTCATATATTAATTGTGACCCCCGATGGGTACCTCCAAAAGTTTTTTCGTAGAACTTTCACAGTAACCTAAAATTTACTTATACAAGTTCAAATCTGACCTATTTCCGATAAATCGACATAAAGTCATTCAAGTGGGTGGAGTTAGGTAGGCAGTTTTGAATTGGATCCATAGTACCAATCGTGGCCATTGGGCTATTAGATCCAATGGTTACAGAGTAGTTGGATTCGTGTTGAACAGTATGTAGAGCAAACTCCACCATGTTCTAGATAGTTATTATTAATATACTTAATGTATGACTTTTTCTCTAACAAGACTATTGGTTAATAACAACTTAATGTTCATTAAATCACATTTCATACAGTATATACGAGTGTGGCACGCGCTTGTGTGTGTGTGTGTGCGTGTGTGCGCGTGTGAAAACTTTGGCTTGTGGCATTTATTTAGATCAATATTCTTCGAACTTCCTTTATGGGAGAGAATGATCATGACAGGACTCGGAAAATTGAGAATGTGCTTTCCTGGTAGTTGGAAACTCACACCGACGACATTGTTTACTACAAGAAGATGCACACATCTACCTCTAAAAGACATTTAATTCAAGAGCAGTCTATCATGCTTACTTGTAGCTCAAGTCTAACTTAATTTCATTAAATTGATGCAAAATCTTAGCAAGAAGTTGAGCCATACCTATATATCATCAAAACTCTTGGTGGTTTCCCATATATTAATTGACCCCTCCCCCCGATAGATATACTTGTTGCGGTTCAATTTGTACCTAATAATTCCGATAAATTGGCATAAAATCAATCAAGTGGGCGAAGTTAGCTAGGAAGTTTGAGAACTCATAAAACAGGGAAATTGTAAGTACAACATCTTGGTCCACAATATATGTCTGAAAACTTGCCTCGTCTGTCATTCAGATCCATATTCTTCAGACTTGCTTTACGGGAAAGAACAATCTCGTCATCACACTCAGAAAATTAAGAATGTTCTTTCCTGAGATAGTAGGAAACTCATAGTGATGGAATTATTTACTACAACAAGATGCACATATAGACCTTCGAAAAGACATTTAATTCAAGAGCAATCTATATCGCGCTTACTTGTAGCTCAAGTTTGACCTAATTTCATTAAGTTGTCAAGATGCAATATCTATCTTAGCAAGAAGTTAAACCTATTGTCAAAACTCTTGGTGTTTTGTGATATATTAATTGACCCCTCGATGGGTACCTCCAAAAGCTTTTTCGAAAAAATTTCAAAGCAACCTACAATTTTCTTAGACACGAGGCTAGTAAATTTCTAAGCTACGTATAGTAAGGGCGTGTGTAGTGTCTAGAAGTAGCTATGAAAACTACTTTGGGTCCAGCGTTTAGAACTGAAGTGGGTCCACACAACCATGGTAAAAAGAAAAATAGATTGTTATCCACTAAATAGTGGGCCCTCCCAATTGATTCTCTTAGACATAAGTCTAGCACTAGAATCACTTTGAAGAATCTTTTTGTTAGCACTACACACTCCACCGTTAAAATATATGTTTAAGACTTAATGGTCTCACTACCGTGGGGCCCCATTGTTATTAATGGTCTAGTTATATCCTATAGCACCCAACGAATGTTAGCTCTGAATCCTCTAGCTCTTCCTTCTCGATGAAGCCTCGACGCTCGGCTTTGAAGGATGGTTATGAGGGCAGTAGGTGCCTATGGTGACTTCGTCAAGCTCAATCCCCCCACCCGGACAGTCTGAAGACACAATCTTTCGCAGGAGCTCATAGGGGTAGGATGTGTGTTCATGCGTTCATAGGGGTGAGTGTGTGTATGCATTTGTGAGCATGCGCGTTTTGTAGTGGATTTTTGCAAAAATGAGAGATATGGGTCTTCCATTTGTATTAAGTTTTGCTCGGTTTTCCCAAAGTAATTGTAATGGTCACTGGTGTCTAGGGTCTATGGGCTCACTACCGAGGGCCACATTATTAGTGGTTCAATTACATCCCATAGCAGCCAACGAATATGAGCTCCAACCCCCTAGCACTTCCTTCGCCACGAAGCCTCGGCACTCGACTTTGAAGGATGGTTATGATGGTAGTGAGAGGAGACGTTCCCGTCAATATATAGCGAGGTGCCTATGGTGACTTCGTTAAGCTCAAGCCCCGCGGGATTAGTGTCAAGATCCAGTCTTTCTGAAGTGCTCATAGGTGTAGGGTGTGCGTACCTGCATTCATAGGGGTGAGTGTGTGTACGCATTTGTGAGCATCTCCATTTTGTAATGGGTTTTCGCAAAAAGAGAGGGGGGCCTTTGGTTTATTTACTTATTGAGTTTTGATCTGTTTTCCAAAAGTACTACATGTAATGCAAGTCAAACTAGGTGAGTGATGTTTGGGGGCCCACGGGCTCTCTAGCGTGGGCCCCAGTTATCAGTGGTCGAGTTAAATCTAATACGGAGTAGTAGCCAGCGAATGTGAGGTCCGGCTCCCCTACATCTTCCTTCTCCATGAAGCCTCTACGCTAGGCTTTGAAGGCGCGCTCTTTTTTCGAGCAATGTCGGTGGATTTAGTCATGCCGGTCCGATGAACGATGGGGGATCTTGATGCGCAAGGCGGACGGGTTAGGGTAAGTATGCCAGAGTTCATGGTCTTAGTTTATTTTCTTGAATTTAGCTTATGGGTTCTCTCCTTCTAGGGTTTTTCTCTATTCTGCCCGTCTCGATCGACGATGTTTCCTGAATTCAGATGCTGGCACAGATGGTAGACGTGGAGTGGTACGACATCGTTACCGATGCGGATCTCCGGCTTTGGTGCGACTGCACCCTGGCGCCTCGTCGCCGCGTCGCGTTCGAGGGAACGAACTTCAGCAGCAGGTTCTTAGGTTGCAACTACGAATGTGAGCACTGCACGTTCGTCCACGGGTTAGATCTAACGCACTCACTTTCGCTGCAGCGCTCGATGATGTCGCTGTGGTTATAACTCGATATCCACAATGAGCTCAAAGAGGAGGAGCAGGAGCTCTATCAGATGCATGCCGAGGAGATGGCTGTAGAGTTAAAGGATGTCTCCAACTCACTCCTCTCAGTCGTAAATAGGATAGATGCTCTTAGATTTGGGTAATTAGAGTTGGACATTAGGTTCTTAACCAAGTATGGTCTGCAATCTAGATATTTAGCATGCTCATGATGCTTTTTGTGGCTGGCTGTAGATTCCACTAATAAAGTAATCCCCTTTTGTTTACTAGTACTCACCATCTCATAGTACTGCCACGTTAAATTACACTAGATTAATTAATATGGGAGTAGTTGACAGTCTGGTTACAGCCCTTCTAGTGTTTGTGGTTACTACTAATTGATCTGGTTTATGTGTTACTGATATCTCTATCTATATACGAGTATCGCTCAATTTTTGGACATTTGTGCACCTCCCCCATTGCACACCTTCTTTACCCAGCAGCGTCCACCTTTCCATCGCATCAGTGCAATCTCCAGTGAGTCCACAACCATCTGGATGGTTGTTTAGGTGATTGCTATTTGAAATAGTAGATTTATATGCCACATTAGGAAGCTGGGATCACCATGGATGTAGCCATGGAATTAGTTATAAGGTCCACTAAAAATAGGTAAGTACATGCTGCCAAGAAGAGTATTTTAAGGATGGGAAGCTTGCCCCTGGCTTTATTTCACAGAACGGTCCTCTGCTGAACAATGCAGATGTAATTTGCTGCATATCATTCATAAATAGATTGTTGTTTGCCAGTGTCCTGCATTGCTGAGTTCTTTAAATTATATTGTTCGTTAAAGGGAAACACGCCCAATCCTTGGCATCAGATTAATGCACGTATCCTTCTTTGCATTGCGAAGTTGATGTGTTCTTTCCTAAAATTTACTGTTTTGCTGCATTTCATTTAGCATCATGCGCATGTCCCACCCGTGGAGTAGGCATTATCGAGTGACAAGTGTTTTTATATATCAAGCTGCTTTGCTGGAATTTCAGTAACCTATGCTTTGTCCCCGAAAACATTTTTTCGATAAAGAGCGCTTTATTACTTAAAATGTCCCCTAAAATATACTGACATTTTTGTTGCATCATGATTTGCAGAAACGAAGTCATTCTGATTTGTTGCCACTTATTACTAAGGACAAGACTGCTCATGTGCCAGCTAAGAAGGCAAACCCTGAAGTACAGCCGTTTTCATGTCGGTTCTGTTTCCCATGTTTGGGAAATATGCCTCTATGGTTCTTTGCCATTTGCGGTACCACTATGGAGCTTACATGATGTGTGCAACTAAATTTGGATTGTGAAACGATAATTTGTTTTTTTAAATGAGAATCTGGTTTAATTTTGGATTTGTTATCTATAGTTTCCACCTTACTCATATTGCTCATGGCGTAATGGTGCTGGTCACTACAAGGATTTGACAATTGCACGTCTCTAAGAGAAATACAAAGCTCATAGACACATGATTTTGTGCCTTCAAGAGAAAGTGAAACACCAGGACGAACAGATTAGGTGCCTGAAGGAAGAAGTGTCCACATCCACTAAGCGGATAGCTGATTTGACTGCAGGATGGAATACATCAATTTCAGTTGCTCATGATGCTGCTGTTGATTTTCAAAAGTTCGTGGCTGACAACTTAGTCCTCGAGTTACCTGATGTGGATGGTGACGAGCTGATTGGCCAGGTGTATGACCGGATCTTGGAACAGGTGGGAATGCAAGCTGACAGTCTTTTCAATTCGGCTCTAGAAGTAGATGAGACCCTGACCGAAATTCGATATTCTCCATGCCCATATAGTCCTGATCCTGCAAAAGATGAGGAAATCTGTAAACCATATTGACTGCTCTACTTTCATTTTTGAAGGGTTTGAGTCTCTTGTGAGGATGACTGTTTGTTAAGTCAGGTACTATAACTGTTTTTTTGCTCTTCCGGTGTGTGGTGTCCACGAATCTATATATTTGATGTACTATTATGACATATATATTGGACCTAGCTTTATGTGACTATATTTGGCAACAACAGTCATCTTATTTGAACTTGCGGTGGTTTTTGATCTTTCAATTTTTTTTCCTTCTAAGATCTGTTAATGCTAGTTGCGAGTGATTTTTTAGCATGTTTCTGGTAGTAAACCAAAACTTGTAGTTGTAGATTGTGGAACTTCAGGTCGATGTTTAAACTCTAGATCTTGATGTCATAGAAAGGGCAGGCTTCTACCACCTGGAATATTTTACCCAGCAATTGATTGTATCACACGAATACGTGCGCAAACTTGATGTCTGTAGGCGGGAAACTAAGCAATGCAAGTGCACAAACTTGTATCAGTCGTGTGGTTGCTACTATTAATGCAATCGTGGTTTCCCCTAAAAAGGCAGGGTCCACAAAAAATAAAAATAAATAGTGGGGCGAAAGTTAGTTTCAAGTTCGAGGTAGCTCAGACGTGTGCCCCTCGAACCCATCGTCATCTTCTCCGCCTGGCCACCCTCCCTCGACCAGACCATCCCTGCCGCTCCACCATTGAACACCACCACACCGTTGTTCGCTAGTATGTACGTCCCCAACCTCCAACCATTACGGGCTTTCTGAAGGATAGAATGCATTTATTTTTGGGGCATTGCGAGCTAAATAAGCTCGTGGTGTTTACAAGAAATGGAATCGGCGTTGGCGGATGCATTTGCTGCGTCGGCGGATGCTTGTAAAGTAGAGGTGGATGCTGAAGCAGCACCAGCAGATACATGTGAAGAGGATGTGGAGGCCGGTGCTTGTACCGCATCAGAGTCTTGGGTAGTGTTGAGTGATGCTTGGAAAGCAGTGGAGGCATAGTCGAAATCCTCGTCGGCTGCTGCTAGAACAAATTCGGCTATGTTGGCTTCCATTGCCAAAGCAACGGCTACGTGGGATGCTAGGAATGCGTCAGCTCATGGTCGTGATTCTTCAGCGTCAACGGCTGTGGCTCGTCATTCATCGGCGGCGCCTGCTCCATCTCCTCAGAACTCGTCGACCCCATTGTAAGTTCTGCGTTGGATTTTGTCTCCCTGACTTCCCCCCTCTTTTTTGTATTCTGCTCCGGGGTTTTTCTGGACGCAGTGGATATTAGTTTAAACTAGTAGTACTGGGAACATAAAAATCTATTTAATCACAAACTAGTGATCCGAATGGGATGAAACTTTCACAGGATTCAAACCTAGGCACCGATGATTTACATATTTTTTGTCAATTTTTTTGAATATTTTTACTTTTTAGTTCAAAATCTGAACTAGTGTCATACGTTTGATCTAAGATGGAAGGTGGATCCTGGGGCAAGTCACCTGAGACTTGGGTTCACCAAGTCACTCAAGCTGCGTCCATTTTTCTCCTCTTCTTTATAATAAAACTAGAAAATTCAGGATGGGGCCTTTCTGTCCTCCCCGGTGCTTTCGTACTACTCTGGTTGATTGCTTGTGTTATTTAGGTTATTTTGTTGAGAGACTCTGCTTTTTAGGTAGTTTTTTAGATGGGTGCAGTTTAGGAAATTTCGATGATAAATTTTCCTGTCAAAATGTATGATGCATTGTGGTGTTTACTTAATTCTTTTTTTAGGGTTGTGCATTGTGCATTGTGTTGTTTACTTAATTCTGATGATGCACTTGTGCTATTTGCATCATCCTACCGTCTTCGGTGGAAGAACATTTGCAACAATCAACGACTTGCCAGGCGATGTATTTGGTCAGATTCTTGTCAGGCTTCCTCCGCACCCATCTTTCATACTGAGGGCATCAGTCGCCCAAAAATGTTGGATGGACTTCATGGGAAGCAACTATTTCAAAAGGCTAACTCTGTCACACAAATGAGGAATGCTGTTACTTGGGTTTTTCACCAACAACTCCAAGGATGCTCGATTCTTAACAGATCATAATCTTGACCAATCCATCTTCCAGAAGCTGAATAGGCTGGTGGAAGTACATAAAGCCTACAAACCATATGTACTCAGATGTCACAATGGTAGGGTGCTACTTCATTATCCGCAAGGGTCTAACATGATAAAGGCCTGGGATCCAATCAGTGGAAGTGAAACAGTGATGCCAGAACCACCAATTTGGTGGAGACGTGAGTATGATAGCGGCACAATTCTCTGTTCGAGAAATCATGGGCAATTGTCTTCACACTGTTGCAGCAATTTCTAGGTTTTTTGGATAGTAACCAATGGTAACCAAGCATTGGTGCAGAGGTACTCATCAGAGTTTGGAAAATGGGAGGACTAGATTGAACCTGTTGAGATGCTGGCTAAGATTGATCGCAGGCCGTCAACTCTCATAGGGGACATTTTGTACTGGCCAACAATGAACTCCAGATATATAATTGCCTTCGATAACGTGACAACAAAACTATGTTATATTGAGTGCCCCATGAGACACATGATATTTCCAGATGCAATTTTGTCATCGCTAAGGGGCATAATGGAGATGTTGCCCTTGAGGTTATAAGAGACTTCAGTCTAAACACGTGGTCTAGTGCAAGATCATCAACGGGCAAATGGAAAGGTTGGGTGCCTCATATAAAGGTTGAGTTGGATACTCTCCTTGGCCTTGATAAATCATGGGCATATGGTGGGAAAGATGAAGTAAGGTTACTCTACGCATTTGAGGATAGAGAAATGGTGGTTATATGGGCGAAGGAGGGAGTATTCAAATTAGATCTCAGCAGCATGAAGTCTAAGAAGTTCAGATCTCATAAACGTTGGTATATTTTACATCCCTACTTTATGACACCTGGTTAGTGCAGTCAATCATGTGCAACCCTTGCATTTTTGAACACCTATGATTTTGCTGATCATTTTGTTCATTTCCTTCAGCAATCGATGTGATTCAGAGTGCTAAATCAAAGAAACAAAAAGGAAGTCTTGTCAGCAACACAGTTGATTCAGACTACAACATCAAGGAGATGAAAATAAAACTCGGATGAACAAGCAAGGCTTGTTTGGGCAAGCATGTATTTGCCCAGTTTGTGTTATTTAGATATGTAGTCTGATATTTGTTTGTTTTGGTAGCTGATGGAACTATGGCGGCACCTTTGTTTGTGCTACAGTCATAGCGGCAGGGGCTGGAATATTAGAGCTGTCTGTTCGTTTTGGGGACCTATGTGTGTCTGATAAAACATTGTTTTATATGATGAAATGGTGTTCTCTATATAGTAGTGTATGCGTGATGAAATCTTGTTTTATTTGTTCTACATATGCTTTAGCTGGTCTTTGTGTTTTGATAGTATGCTGTAGTAGGAGTATTTGTTTCACAGCAGGATTTTTTATTTGATCTGAATTAGTACTACCATTTAGTTAGTGCTTCCTGTAGAAGTGTCTGTGTCGACACCTAAATAATTACTAGAGCTTGGTTGCACACCATTTTCACATGCTTGAATCGGAGCTAATTTAGAAATTTGTTTGTTGTTATGTTAAACAAATATTCTTGTATCGGAGATCTGCATTTTCATACGCGAGGTAGATAATCACTCTCCCTGACTTGGATCCCTGAAATAGAACGAGAACGGCCTATTTATTAATTATTCTTTGGACAATCTCTAAATTCAAAATCACTGTCGATCGCCAAAACCTACCGCCTACCCGTTTGAATCAGGGGCATGAGTTGATGTGAGTTTCGCCTTAAATTCCTGACCAGATGGCATTCGAACTACAGAACCTTTTTTCTAGTAATAAAAACTTGGCCGGCAGCCATATTCAAAATCGTAATCGAGCGGGAAAATAAACCACCGACCCCAAAGCATTTCGCACCCCCTCTGTTTCAAACATTTTCAGGGAAAATCACCCACCGAGGTAGTACCATTTTTATATTATTACATGGACCCTAGACACATTTAAAATCTGAGTCAAGCAGCAAAATTTACTGCCTATGCTGTGTGAATGGAGGTATCCAAGTTTCTATGCAAAAAAATGTTTATGGATGATCAGTTGATGTGACTCTCGGCCTTGAATTCATGGACAGATAGCATACAGTCTACTACCTTTTTTCTATTAGTAGATGGAGGCTAGCCAAATTCAAAATCTCAATCGAGCGGCAAAATCACCCACCTACCAAGCATTTCCCGCCCCACCGTTTCAAAAACTTTGAGCCAAAATATCCCACCGACCAGGGGAGTACCATTTTATTATTATTATTAGATGGGCACAAGCCAAATTCAAATTCTCAATCGAGCGGCAAAACCACACACTGACCTTGAAGCATTTCGCGCCCTTCCATTTCAAAAACTTTAGAATTCTAAATTCCAAATCTACCCATTGTCCAGATGACAAATGGGCATGCTAAAGTCGGTAGCTCGGGGGCACAATCGTAATTATTTTTTCTGCTCACCTCTATGGTCCCGATTCCCCAGTTTTTCCCGCCAGCCCTCCCCAAAATCCCAAGCTCATATGTCCCCTCCACCACCACCGCATGCACCGGCTTGAGCTGCGGTCTCGTGCACCGCCACGCAGCCGCTTCACTGACGCTCACCCACCAGATCTAGGAGCTGCGGTGTCGTTCACCACACTGATGGCATCATCGACCGCCCAAGCTCTGCTTCCTCGCCACTGAAAGCTACCCAACCGTACCGGATCCGCTTCACCGATGTCCACCGGGCGTGATCTAGTTCAAAGAGTTCCATGTCCACCGCTCCAGACCAGCTGCATGGCCGTCACCGTTCACAGCAACGGATCTGCCTCAACGACGCTCTCATCCACCGCTTTCAAGCCGGCATCGACCGCCCAAGATCTACTTCCCGATGCCAACAGCCACCGCAACCGCAGCACCCTCGGTGACCTGGACGTCACTCGCATGGTACCGACGATGCTTAGACACCTCTCTGACCAAGGTTAACCAAATGTCCAACCCGTTTTTGTTTTGTCAGCGGTATAGCAGGTTCAAGCCTGTCACAATGAACTACATTTTTGTAATCGTGGTAGTACATACAAGTCACTGGGCACGCATGTTCTTTGTGCTAGTACATGCAATGTCTTAGACACATTGGTTTGCATTCGCTGCTCTACAAATATCAAGTCATGCACATGTCTGTTATTTTGTCACGCACATGTTCTTATCTTAGCTGCTCCGTACACCAGTAAATGCCTGCTATTGTGTAGTTCTTGCAAAAGGTAATATTAGTGGAAAATATTAGTGTGGATTCCCTACTACACAGTTACCGACTCTATCTGGTTATTCCTGAGCTAAGTTCCTGCTATTATTTCCTCCCTGGCATCGTTCTTCTCTTGGTACCCGTTCAAACTCTTCGTACTAGTTCGATTATAATTTTGTTGTTGCCATCTGGTTCTTCAAAAGCTGCAACACTGACTATTTTTGTTTTCTTTGAGTAGAGCTCAAAAAGGCAACACTGAACATGTTGGTTTGCACAGCTTATAGGTCCACCAGCGATGCCATTATATATTTTCTGTATTTGGTGCTGGTTCGTCCTAATCAACGGCATAATTATTCTTTACTGTATAGTTCATTCGTGTTTTCCATTCCTGCTCAACAAGTTCTGGTATGATGCGGTCATAATTTCTATGTGGTTCATTCTTAGCTATGACATTATGTAGCTCACCGCAAATTCCGAGTCACCCAATGTCTCTTGCATTCCAGGAGATACCACTGCTTCCATATATATTTGCTGAAATGACCTGGCTAGTTTATACTAAAATTCTAAGAAACACTTTGTTTGATTGCTCATTTCATTGTTGGCATACTTATCTAATGATTGTTTGTCATGTTCTACAGGTTCACAAGCCACACCATTATATCTCGTATCTGGTTCTGATTCGTCCTAGGCAACGACATAACTATCCTCTACTATATAGTTCATTCATAGTTTGCATTCCTGCTCTGCAAGTTTGTATTATGCAGTTATAATTCCAATTAGGCTCATTCTTAGGTATGAGTAGTTTGCCTTATTTGTTGTATTAACTTGTTATTAGTTAGTTTCAGACTGCAATTATTGGTATCGCCACCAAAGAGGGGACTGCAAGATCATATCTCAAGGTGGTTTTCCATTGTAGCTGTCACACTCAAAGGGAGATGAAGTTATGGATTGAGAAAGCAAATTGAGGACTCTGCTATCAACTTGATTTGCAACTGAAGTGCTGAATTTTCTTTCCCTTTTGTTCATATTTTGTAATATTTTTAAGAAGTTTGCAGCTGATGTAAAATCTAGATAACTCGCATAGGCCATGTAGGCATTTAGTTGACACCATCCACGCATTGTTGTACCATAATTACACTAGCCAAGTGTAGCATCCCAATTGTCTAACAATTGTAATGCTACTTGGTCTAGTAAGATAATGGCTACTTCCTATATATAATTGTGCATCATAATTATATCATGCTCATGTCATCATGCCACCTTGCATTTGAGCATCATATAAAACCCTTTTCTTTTGGTTCTTCTCTCATATGCATTATTAATTGTATTTGCCTCTTGATATTGTATTTGGCTATTGATTTATTGTTTAAATGCCCAAGTTGAGTTGGGGGCATATCTTTTATTCACCTCCATTATCTTTCTTTTCACCACCTTTAGTTCCACCATTCCATTACCATGGGCTTTTATTTTCTTTTGTTATTTAATCTAGCTCATGGGAGATAGGGTGGATCTAATTCTATACGTTGTTTTGCTTGGCCTTTATTCCACTTTTGGGAATGCATATGAACAATGCCATGTTATTATTTTGTTTTCACAAGAATTTAAACATGGCATTAAATATTTTGCATGGGCCATGCAACCACCTTTATCCCATTTGTTTTCTCTTTGTTTTTAGTGGGTCTTCCTTTTGTGAGATAATCTCCATCTCTCTCCACCATCCCCATGTGGCCAACCAAAAACCCTTTTCCCTCCATCATGCATGTTCAAATGGGGTCTTCTTTTTATTTATTTTAAACACCCTCTCTTCCTCTCTCTTGTAGTGCTTTCCCCACCATCAACTTTTGTTCAACCACTAAGCCCCACCTCACTCCATAGCCATCTCTTTCTCTTCTATTCAAAATTTGCAAAAACTCCCAAAAAGGAATTTTTCTTGGGCTTGTTTAAATTTGCAACAAAACAAAAATCAAAAAGTTAATAAAATAAAAGAAAACAAAATAAAGAGGGAGCCCAGCAGCAGCAGCCCTCCTTACCTGGTCGCAGCCGGCCCGCCTTCTTTTCCTCCTGGGCCGTTTCTTCTCCTCGGCCCGTACCCCTTCGCCAGCGACCCCTATTTCTCTTCCTCCTCCTCTGACGCCGTCTCGCCCGCTCCCTCTCAGCAGCTGACGGAAAGCAGCAGCGAGCAGGTGGCCGTTCCCCCCGCCGTCTGCCGCGTCAGCCCGCGCCGCCCGCACGCCAGCCTCTCCTCCTTATCCTCGCGCCGAGCCGCCTTTTTCCCTAACCCTAGCTCTACTCCGTTCCCCTCTCCCTCTTCTCCGCGTATCCGCCGTCAGTCAGAGCTCCGCGCCGCCGGTGCCGCCCTAGCGGGTGACCGAGGCCTCACCGGGGAGCGTCGCCGTGGTCCGAGGCGTCGCTTCCGCCTGCGAGGAGGAGCCGAGCTCGCCCGCAACTACCCCACGTCCGAGAGCCGCCAGCACCACCGCCACGACCTCGCCATCCCCTCCGCTCCGGCCATCCATGCCTCTGAATTCCGCGGGAATCGGACGAGGTGAGCTCCCCCCTCGCCCTCTTCCGTTTTCCCACCTCTGCGTGCCGTTCGCCGCCCGTATTTGGCTCCCCCCGGTGAACTGCCCCGCCGCCGCACAGGCCCAGCCTGGCGCTCCCCCTCGGTTCCCCGACGACCCCCGTCTTGTACAGCCCGCCGCCGACGAATGCCCCTGAACAAGATCCATAGCTGGAACTGCCCTCTTTCTTTTTCGTTTTTACGGTAAGATCTATCTCGCCGTGGTTGCGACGCCACCCTCGCCGGAAAACCTCGCCGTCGCTAGTCGTCGTCGTGAATTCAGAGACAGCCCCAGATTCAGTTCAGAGCCCGCGCGGCGATTTTTTAGAAAGAACCCCCGCGCTTTTGTCGATCACGCCTAGCTCCCTAGCAGACCCAGTGCCCCCACCTGTCAGCCACCTGGCAACCTTGCAGAAAACCCCCCAACTTCCCAGGCCTCAACCCGCACTCCCCTCCTGTGCCTCGTGGTTCACCCATGCCCTCTCGCTGCCACGTGGGACCTACGTCCCCGTCGGGCCCGCATGTCAGCCGCCTGGGCTAGCCGCGCCGCGGTGAGAAAAGCTTTTTGCGCGCGGATCTCGCCCAGTCAGCAGCGGCCCACCTGTCTATGACTGTGGCTAGGTTGGCCTGAGTGTAAAACGTTTTTCTGTTTTCTGTTTTTAAATAAACTTTTCAGAAATTGTTTAAATACAAATCCAAATCAGATTTAAATAACTTTTAAATTATAAATCCAAGTAATACATATAATATATGTTTTGGAATCAGAAAGATGTTAGGAATTCAAATATGCCATTCAAAATAATGTTTGAACACTTTAAATTTTCGAGATGATTAAAATTACAATAAAATGCCCTTTTTCCTTAATAAATTAATAACTTTAATTCTACAAGTCCAAATTTGACAAATAATATGTCTAAATCGATCAGCGCGACGAGCCCGTTCTATCTATGCAGTCCTTGTTCTGAATTGAAGCATGCATCATGTCATTATTAAAAACCTGAACTGTTTATGACAATAAAATGGGACCAAATAAATAATAAAATGCTTTATTTCTTGTATCCACACCTCACCTTTGCATGCTACTTTAATGCCATGTAAATTGTGCATCATTCATCATGGCATGCTTGTTTGCTTGTCACACTTTAATTCATATGCTTGTGCACTTTATTTATGTTGGCCCTTGTGTGTTTGGTTCTTCTTCGAATAAACGCCCAGCAGGAGAATTACCAGGAATCACAGGAGTACTACTCAGATCCATCTCTCGCTTCAACTGAGCTGCCAGGAGTACTACACAGGAGCACTACCACATGCTTGCATACATATAGTACCTATTGCCTCTATCTTATTCTTGCATCATTGAGTCGCGATTGCATTAAATTGAATCCCAAGTACTGCATAGCCTTTACTCTTAAACCCCACTGAAGCTTGTTCCTCCATCCCATGAGCCATTACTACAGGAGTTGTTTGAGCCATGCGAGTCGTAGAAAAGCATGTGTAGGGTATGTGAGTGTCTGATGAATCATGAGGTACCTAAACAACATAACCTGAGTAGTAATGGGATAACTAATGAAAGAGGCACCGGTGAGCAATATCTGCTATTTGGTTTTTCATGCTCACTTGTGTCCCGTAGGTCCCCGAGTGCTTGATTCATGTTCCTTGTTATTCGCACTATCCACATCCGGGAGGCCTTATGGACCCTCCTGAGCCAGAGCTTGATTCATTCTTATTTCTTGGGGCCACAAAGTAGTTTGGGGCTTTATTACTATCCTGTACTTATGCCATGTTACTGCTTTATTAAGATTGTGCGTGGAGCACCTGTACTATTTTGGATCGTGGAATGTTTTCGCGGTATCGACAAGCCCAGTCACACTTTCGGGTTCCCAGTCCTTTACAGCCATTGACACAAACCTTGGGTCCGTCTCGGAGCCAGCCAACTTCATCGCGGGTAGCTTAATGGGGTGGCCCCCTGAAATCTTTCTGAATCCTGTGATTGCTTTGTCCTGAATGCCTCGTCGGGTTTTGAATTGGTTTTTCCGAGGTTGATCGAGTGTGTGTTGCTATTCATGCACCCCTGCAGGGTAAATCTTTCTGAAAGCCGTGTCCGCGGTTATGGATGACTTGGAGCACAGTTTCTTAATCATAGACAAGTATAACTAAAGTACCGCTTTTAGTTTGACTAAGTACTTGACTAGTAAATAGTGCAACACTCATGGAATGGTTAATAAAACTACTAACGGATGATGGGGGTTGTTCGTCCGCTTCCTCGTTGGTAAGCGAGCAGGAGGATGGACCTGTTAATTATACTGTTATAACTCTTGTTCTTAATTCACGGACATCCATCTATCATTGGTTAGGCAGATGGTTAGCGAGTATCTATAGAATTGTTAGGTATTATCTTTTGCTGCAATTGCGTCACCCCAGGTTGTGTCCCCTTTAGCGGCATAAAGACTTGTTAAGTACCCCTAGGGTCTCACTCGATAAATTGTTTAATTCAGATGAACAGGTGTACCCGCAAGATGGATAGTTGGTGGAAGAGACAGATGATGTTGGCAACGATCGTTCGGTGTAGAGATTCCGGGAACGGGGATCCGTGAGATCTGTGGCGGGATGTGTTTATTTATGGGGCATCTTATGCCGATTTGCTTCTTATCCGTTCTCGGATCTTGTTTTCCGCTTCCGCCTGATACTCTGATGTTTGTTGTATGAGGAGCTATCCTAAATTATTATCTCTATCTAGGATATTTGAATCTTGCCGTATGGCGTTGCAATATTTCTATTTCTTTTAGATGGAATGGCTCTGAGGACTGTTGTATGTGGCTTGCATACATACTCATTTGTGTATGTAGTTGATCCCTTCGCCTGCCGATTACGCCGCTCGTTCTTGTCCTGATGTCTGAAAGTGGTTAGGACGGCCGAAAGGTCTACCGTGAGTGGCCCTGGGCCCCACCATACTATTTTAACCACTTTCGTTCATCCAGGCATGTAACTAAGAGCGTAATTCACCGAGGTAGTTACACCAGGTCGATCAATGATGACCCACAAGTATAGGGGGTGTATCGCAGTATTTTCGATAAGTAAGTGTGTCGAGCCCAACGAAGAGCAGAAGGTGCTGGCTAGTGGCTTGGAGCAGGAATTCTCTGTAAATGCTTAGCAAACGGATTTTTGGGGGTTTTTGATAATGCAGGTAAATAAAGTACGAGTAAACAAAAGACAATAAGAATAAATGCAGCAAGTGGCCCAATCCTTTCTTTAGCAAAGGACAAGTTGGTTGTATTACTTAAGATGACCAAACGTTCTCGAGGACACACGGGAATATCATCAAGTGCTTTCGCTTCATATAGTTGATTAATCTTCTTTAGTTTGCTAAGTGTTGTGTGGGTGAACCTGTGCTAACGTACCGACCTTCCTAGGACTAATACATACTTTTGATTATACCCCTTGCAAGCATCCGCAAGTACAAGAAAGTAATTAAGGTAGAAACCTAACCACAACTTTAAACTCTAAGACCCTGACATCCCTTGTGCAAAGGTTTCCTAACGGGGGTTCAGGTTTCTGTCATGCCGGCAACCCCTACGATTAGTAGCCAAATACACAATGCATTCCCCTAGGCCCATATAGGTGAAGTGTCATGTAGTCGACGTTCACATGACACCACTAGAAGAAGTACACCACAACTTAAATATCAAACTATTGAATCTTTCTCAACACAATTCCACTACTAACAACATGACTTCTCCCATGTCCTCAAGAACAAAACGAACTACTCACAAGACATCATATGGATCATGATCAGAGATGAAATAATGATGTGTAACAATATGAACATAAACAATAATTCAATGGTTCATTCAATAGCATCAACTACAAAGAGTAATCAACACCGGCAAAGTTTCCCCCAAGAACTATGCAAGATTCAACGCAATTGTTACAGCGGTATGAGGTGGTGATGATGGTGTTGGTGGATATGATGGTGGTGGTGATGATGATGATGATACCAATGAGGTCTAGCTTGCTGGTGGTGTTGATGGCGACGATCCCCCCTCTCCGGGAAGGAATTCCCCCGACAGAATTCTGTCAGCCGGAGAGATATTTCTCTCTCTGTGTTTTCCGCCCGCAGAGGCGGCGGAATCTTTATGTGGTTGCTCCCCGAGTCTTAGGGTTTCGGGAGGATAATATACGCCAGAGGGGAGAGCCAGGGGTGGACCAGGGCAGCCACACCACCTGGTGGCGTGGCCTAGGGTGGCCCACGCCAGGGGGTGGTGTGGGCCCCCTATGGCCCATCTCATCTTCCCCTTCTGGCTTCCTTCGTCTTCTGAAAAAATAGGATTTTCCATGTATTTTTCCGGATTTTCTGATCTTCGCGAATTTTGCCTCCAAACATCACCTTTTGCATCAGAATCCTGACTGCAGCGGTCCCTGCTCCAAAAGTCATCAACCATGCAAAAACAGATGAAATAACATAAGTATCATCTCTTAATATGAAATATATCAATGAATAACAGTAAATTATGATATAGAATAGTGATGCAAAATGGACGTATTAACTCTCCCAAGCTTAGACTTCGCTTGTCCCCAAGCAAAACTGAACTCAATAAACATGACCTCAGGTTTATGGAGTGAAGAGTCGATAAAAGAATATGGACAAGAAGCATCACATTCATCAATACATAAGTCATAATAGAAGACAACTCACTATTATATAACTTAACTTGCAATAAGTAAAGGAAACACAATAAAGATACATATAGTAAATCATAATTGGTAATGGCAAACTTAGCTCTTGGTCGAAGAATAGTTGACAATTTGCATGAGTTCACAAATAACTGATTTTCAATGATAGCCTTCAAAGTAGTAGACACCAAGATAAGAGCAATGTGCAAAACAAGGAACATAAAAGACATGATTGAATAAATCATCATATGAATGAATGAAACACAACAACTCAAAATGCTTGCTGAGGTAGAAGGGAATAGGTTTACTAACTCAACTAAAAATTAAAAGAAAGGCCCTTCGCAGAGGGAAGCAGGGATTTCAAGTTTCATAAAGAGCTTCCAAAAATTATGGTACTTATTAGCTTTCAGCTCTCATTGCCCCTATCATAAGCATCTTTAGGTGATTAAGGTTAAAGTGACACAACTAAGAGGATATGCTTGACAAGTTATAAGATGAAATCTCATGCCCCTTACTTACGAGTACCGAATCTCATGCTACTCAACTTTAGTCAAAAGTAAGCTCTTGTAATTGTAAATACATATGTATCATAGAGAACCGCCAACAGGGTACCCCTTGCACATGATCCAGGAGCTATCCCATAATCACAATGACTAGTCAAGCAGACAATGAGCATCTCAGCGATCCTTTTTATTTGCTATTTGCATAGGTTTTTATTAAGGATGCTTCATAGAGTGCTCATTATGGTTATGCTGCAAGTTTCCACCATGATTAGGCATGGCTTAGGCTAGCGGCCTAGGCGTTTATCTAACACACATATAAACTTCATGATCTTACAAGTTCCCCTTCTTTTTCACACCGCCGGGATCCATAAGCAAAAGAATCTTGATATCAACGAGGTACAAAGTTCTAGTGCAATGTTGAAAGCATTCCCCATGATGCATGGTTCTGCTAACTTCAACTTATAAAGCGTAAGCATATACACAACAAAGATGGACACAATGGTTCAAGATTATTAAGTGAAAGAAAGTAAAGTGTGCCATCAACTTCTTGAGAGCTTTAATCACTAATCTTCTCATAACAAGTTTAATTTGGAAGGTAGATAAAAATATGAATTTACTCGGAATAGAAATAATGCTAATAGGTAGGTATGGTGGACACAAATGGCATAGGTTTTGGTTTAAGGATTGGATGCACGAGAAGCATTCCCTCTCAGTACAGGTTTTTGGCTAACAAGGCTAGGTAGCAAGCATAAGATTTGAAGGAAACAAACAAACATACAAGTGATAAAAACAAACATGCAATCTTCCTTGGAAGCACAAAAGATCTTAACTAGAGAATACTAAACTTATGAGCAAGTCAAGAAATAAAGATGATGAAATTATATTACTTTATGAGTACTTTTATCTTTTTCATTCAATTCTGAAAATAGTGTTGCTACTGACCGAGCCAGGTTTACCAGAACCAACTAAATTAACTCCATGATCCCAAAGTGATACCAATACTAACAACAAGATCAATCATATAACCATGAATTGAAAACTAAAATAAGATATGAAAAATAGTAAATGGTAGAACTTCTCATTAATAAACCATAACGGCAAATCACACCAAGGGATACATAGATATCTAACGAGAGGGGGGACACTTCCATAATGCAAACCATCCTACATGATAACTTCTCTATTCATGATATGACTCTACTAAAAAGGTAAAAAGATAGAAGATAGTGATGTGATACCGCAGCACTCCCCCAACCTAGGAACAAACCAAGGGGATGCCAAAACCTGATGACGAATTACTTCTTCGGTGGTGGTGGTGTTCTCTCGATGAGCTCTTTGATTAGCTTCCCCGAGTCCTCAATCTCGAAGGTTAGATTACGGATCAACTGTGAGTTTTGCTCAATGTGGCTCATGATCATGTCGGGTTGTGAATTCCAGCTCTTGCGATTCT
The DNA here is from genome assembly GCA_910589775.1 of Avena eriantha. Lineage (NCBI taxonomy): Eukaryota > Viridiplantae > Streptophyta > Magnoliopsida > Poales > Poaceae > Avena > Avena eriantha. The sequence goes on along the minus strand of OU342741.1, from coordinate 196,896,573 downwards.
TTCCCCACTCTTCCTCCTTGAAGTCTTCTTTTCCTGCATGGCTAGAACGAGGCAAATCCCAATTGGAGGGTAGTTTCTCCTTGGGCATATTCTGGTATTGATGTTCATGGATAAGGGTATGGAAAGGATTTTTGGTGCGTGGAGGAAGTGATCGTGGAGCCAAACAATGACGCGGAGGTTTCCCTCTAGTTGACATTCGTGTAGTCCTCCTGAACCTGGCAGATCTTGCCAACACTCCAATGCTTGCATTGGTAGTCCCGGTGTGCGGATGTTTGTTTTGCTTTGCCTCCTCTTCATCTTCACTCTTGATATCCTTCTCCTGTTCGTGGTCTTGGCGATCTTCCTCCATAGGCTCCTTTCCCTTATCCTTGGCAGACACCATTGTGCTTCTAACTTTCAAGAATAGTTCCTAGCAGAAACAGATCGAAACGAAAACACGACGAGAACACGATATACGAACCTCAAGGGATCCGAGGGATTACATTACGAAGTTTTACAACAAAAGGAAGGTACTGGGAGAAAACAGGTCGAAGACGGAGTCCGGGGCGGCCACACCACCTGCTGGCACGACCAGGGGGGGCCCGCGCCAGGGGGTGGTGTGAGCCACCCTCGCTCCATTTCCATCCCTTTTTTTGCTTTGTAGTTTTCCTTGTTGGATAAAAACTGCAAAAATATAACTGGATGGAATTTTTGCGGAACTTTTCTTACCAGAACTGTTACCTATTCGAATACGGACTCTACAGGTCTCTGAATTTGGCATTTCGCAGATTCTTCTGGAGTCACCACTTGAATAACATCAATATCTTCATCTTCATACTCATATTGCTCGAGTCATGAAACCTTTCACTTTCTTATTACACTATTTTCTCCAATAACCTGGAAATTGCTTTCACACAAAGCTTCACACAATTCTCATTAGCAACATTAGTATAAAAGAGGTAATAGACCTTTTAGGTTCAAATTCAACGGAAATCCATCAAAACATAAGCTACTAAAGCAACTCTTTCCGAAAACATAAAAAGAATTCAAAAAGGAAATCGACTTAAGAAGCAAATGCAAGAGTGGCAAAATCTGTCAAAGCAGACCAGCGGGTAAAGATCATTTTTTTCGAAAATCTTCTGTTGCTCAAATAAAAAATTGTAAAACTAAGGAAAGCTAAATAATAACCTGGGTAAGAAGCACAAAAAATTACAGCTCAATCCGACATACAGAGATCTCTCATGATTTTTTACGGTGAAGCACAAAAATCTGTTTCGGGACAGCAACTTCCCCAAATCTTACTTCTCTCTCATTAGAGGTTGATCTTGACGCAAAAACCAAACAAAAAGGATAAGGAGAGGTAATTACCAAAGTAATAACTTCCAAGACTCAAAGAAACAAAAACAAACTGAAAGCAAGAATAAAGTGGGTTGTCTCCCAAAAAGCTCTTTCTTTATAGCCATTAAGATGGGCATGATAATTTCAATGGTGCTCACATAAGATATGAATTGAAGTAAATGAGAGCATCAAGAAGCAAAAATACACATGTTTAAGTCTAACCCACTTCCTATGCAAGGGAATTTTGAAAACAAACAAGTTGTTGAAACCAGAGACTATAAGCATAAGAAGGCAAAACAAGTGCAACATAGACTTTAAGCATAAAACGAGGAAACTTGATATTATTGAGATGCATAAGAACAGTCTTCCCTCTCTCATAATAACTTTCAGTATCATGCATAAACTTTATGATATAGCTATCACATGAACCATTCTAGCAAAGATCGCTTATCCTAACAGAAAACACAGGGACACTAGCTCTCATAACACTACTTTGTGAAACAATATTAGAAGTATCCTTATAGAGGATAGTGTGTCCATCTTCTACATATTTAGTGACAAAGTCTTTCACATTTTCTATTATAGGTTCACCATTTTGTTCATCAGGTTCAACACCTTTATTTGTACTTTCATTAACCATACTAGCTATCATAGAATGTTCCTTTATATTAACTAGGAAAGGCATTTTCTCAATGTAAGGTTCAGGTAAAACATGATTAGGAGTATAAAATTCAGTATTTCTTGCAGGAACACACTTCGCAACATCTTTATATGGTTCATGATACTTATTCCACTTCTTTTTAGGAACTTCAATATAGGAAGCAAAAGCCTTAAAATAAGCTACAATAGCTTGAGAGTCCAAACCATTAGAATTTTTAATATTTTGAAAGTCATCAGTTCCCATAAAGGATTCAATGCATTCATAATCATAATTGATACCTGACTTTCTTCCTTTGTCATTCTCCCATGCTTCAACATTGTCTTCAATACGGTCCATAAGATCCCATTTAGCTTCTTCTTCCATGCGAGTGAATGATCCAGCACAAGAAGCATCCAATAAATCCTTATCATGAAGAGAAAGCCTTGCATAAAAGTTATTGATAATAATATTGTTGGGGAGCTCATGAATGGGACATTTGAGCATTAGTAACTTCAATCTCCCCCAAGCTTGAGCTGTACTCTCTCCATCAAGAGGCCAAAAGTTGTATATTTGATTCCGATCTTTATGAATTTCACTAGGAGAATAAAACTTTGAATAAAAGAGAGGTACTATTTCCTCCAATTCAAGAGCTTGACCATTCTTCAGTAGCTTATACCAGTCATCGGCTCTTCCTTCTAGTGATAATGAGAATAACTTCTTCTTGACTTGATCTGTTGTAATACCTGCACACTTGAACAGCCCGCATAATTCGTGTATAAAGAGCAAATGATCACCGGGATGGACAGTTCCATCTCCAACATAATAGTTATCCATAACACGATTAATAATTCTTGTAGGTATTTTAAAAGTATCATTCTCAGCAGGTGGTGGTTCATCTACTACCTTAGCAGTGGTAGTAGCATTACGAAATAAGAAACTTAGCAAATTATCCATAATGAAAATAAAGCAATTAACAGAAATAAACAATACTCACAGTAGAACTTTACTTTACCAGTTCCACTCTCCAATAGTGCCTCACTCCCCGGCAACGGCGCTAGAAAATAGTCTTGATGACCCACAAGTATAGGGGGTGTATCGCAGTATTTTCGATAAGTAAGAGTGTCGAACCCAACGAGGAGCAGAAGGTGCTAGCTAGTGGCTTGGAGCAGGAATTCTCTATAAATACTTAGCAAATGGATTTTTAGGCGTTTTTGATAATGCAGGTAAATAAAGTACGAGTAAATAAAATACAATAAGAATAAATGCAGCAAGTGGGCCAATCCTTTCTTTAGCAAAGGACAAGCCAGTTGTATTACTTAAGATGACCAAACATTCTCGAGGACACACGGGAATATCATCAAGTGCTTTCGCTTCATATAGTTGATTAATCTTCTTTAGTTTGCTAAGTGTTATGTGGGTGAACATGTGCTAATGTACCGACCTTCCTAGTACTAATACATACTTGTGATTATACCCCTTGCAAGCATACGCAAGTACAAGAAAGTAATTAAGGTAGAAACCTAACCACAACTTTAAACTCTAAGACCCTGACGTCCCTTGTGCAAAGGTTTCCTAATGGGGTTCAGGTTTCTGTCACTCCGGCAACCCCTACGATTAGTAGCCAAATACACAATGCATTCCCCTAGGCCCATATGGTGAAGTGTCATGTAGTCGACGTTCAAATGAGACCACTAGAAGAAGTACACCACAACTTAAATATGAAACTATTGAATCTTTCTCAACACAATTCCACTACTAACAACATGACTTCTCCCATGTCCTCAAGAACAAAATGAACTACTCACAAGACATCATATGGATCATGATCAGAGATGAAATAATGATGTGTAACAATCTAAGCATAAACAATAATTCAATGGTTCACTCAATAGCATCAACTACAAAGAGTAATCAATACCGGGAAAGTTCCTCTAAGAACTATGCAAGATTCAACCCAATTGTTATAGTGGTATGAGGTGGTGATTATGGTGTTGGTGGAGATGATGGTGGTGGTGGTGATGATGACGATGATCCCGATGAAGTCCAGCTTGATGGTGGTGTTGATGGCGACGATCTCCCCTCTCCGGGAAGGAATTCCCCCGACAGAATTATGTCTGTCGGAGAGATCTTTCTCTCTCGGTGTTTTCCGCACCGCAAAGGCGACGGATTCTTTCTGTGGTCGCTCCCCGAGTATTAGAGTTTCGGGAGGATAATATACGCCAGAGCGGAGAGCCAGGGGTGGACCAGGGCGGCCACACCACCTGGTGGCGCGGCCTAGGGTGGCCCGCGCCAGGGGGTGGTGTGGGCCCCCTGTGGCCCATCTCAGCTTCCCCTTTTGGCTTCCTTTGTCTTCTAGTAAAATATGATTTTCCATGTATTTTCCCGGATTTTCTGATCTTCGTGAATTTTGCCTCCAAACAACACCTTTTCCATCAGAATCCTGACTACAGCGGTCCATGCTCCAAAAGTCATCAACCATGCAAAAACAGATGAAATAACATAAGTATCATCTCTTAATATGAAATATATCAATGAATAACAGTAAATTATGATATAGAATAGTGATGCAAAATGGACGTATCAATCAGGTTTTAGAGTTACCGAAATAGTAACGGTAACTGGCCAAGACAGTAACATGACAAAATAGTGACAAACCAAAACAGCAACGGTAACTGGCTAAAACAACAACGTGACAAAATAGTAATAGACCGGAATAGTAACAGGCCGAAACAGTAACATGCCAAAATAGTAACAGGCCGAAACAGTAACAGGCCGAAAGATTACCAGGTCAAAATAGTAACAGGGCAAAACAGTAATAGGCCAAAATAGTAATAGGCCTAAACAGTAACAGGCCAAACAATAGTAGGCCAAAACACCAGCAGACCAAAACAGTGGCAAATCCAGCACAGTAACATGCCTAAATACTAATAGGCCAGAACAGTAACATGCCTAAATAGTAATAGGCCAGAGCAGGGGCAAGCAACAAAGTAACGGGCTAGAATAGTAAAGGGCCACTACAGTAAAGGACATGAATAGTAAACGGCCAGAACAGTAACGAGCCAGAATAGTAAAAGGCCAGAACAATGTCGGACCTTCTCAAAAGTGGGCCGTTCGTAGGCGGCCCATGATGAGCTGGGGGAACAGTGATGGGCTGACCGTGGGCTTTAACAGTATCGAGCCTACTTGACGCAGCCTGTTAATGGGCCGCATAGTATTCGAAAAGTGTGGGATTTTGTAGGCCGAGACAGTAATGGGCCTGACATTCACGGGCCCTTCTGGCCACATCTTTGGGCCCATTTCAAACATTGTCAAGCAAAACAGTAACAAGTCGTAATCTTATTGGGCTTTCTTGATGGGCCAGCCCACTTAATTATGAGCAGGCCTTGGCTAGGCCTGGCTTCTACCACGGTTTCCGTGGCCGTTAACGGTGGTAACCGGCCGTTTACGACGGGTGCCACGTAGCATTTTGCATGGCGTCAGCAGTCAACACGGCTAGCAAACAGATCTACGACAAAATAAGTTTTCGTGGCTGAAGGGTGCGATCCGCCACTGTCAGGAAAGGTAGATTCTTTTGTGATGGGGATTTTACCATGATGGGAATCCGTCGTAGAAGACTTTTTAGCCACGAAAAACGGGCCTTCAACCATGAAAATCGTCCGTTGTAAAAGCCAACTTTTCTTGTAGTGTGTGACCCACTTTGATGGCCACCCGCTGGAGGTTGCGGAGGTGAATGTCGAGCGCCTAGTGTTCAGCAATGTAGTCGTTCATGTTCATGGTCTGGCTGACTTTTGGGGTGCCGGAGCTCACGGCCTCTGCATGCATCATGACGCAGTTGAAGTCGGTGTTGGCGAGTCTCGTCCTGTAGAAGGGAAACTGTATACGCTGCTAGCGACCAAGGCATCGTACTAGCCGGCCTATAGCCTCCTCAACACATGATGAGTCTTGGTGTGCCTAGACTCGTCATCGCTACAAACATCGTTGCCAGACACCTATTGGAAAAAAGGGAGGATTAGCTGATGTAAGAAGATTGAGCAATTGAAATGCGAACAACTGAACCCTAATAACCAAGATCTAGCATCCAACAATGGGAACAGAAGAAGAACCGGGGACGGGGAGCAAACCCTAGTTGCCTCCGACCATAGGTCGTCGATGCCGCTGTCATAGGGGTTCACCGGAGCGATGTACTCCTCTAGATTGTAGGGGTCCCAGAAGAGCTGGATCTGCCCGTGACCCATGGGGGCCTCCTCGCCAGCGGGGGCCTCCTCACCGGTGGCTACGTCGATAGTGGGGATGGGGACCTGGACGGGGATGGCGGCTACCATAGATGCCTCGACGGGGGCCTAGACAAGGACAGTGGTTGCTTTCAGTGCCTCTAGGGGGGCCAGGATGGAGACATGGGCCTCCTCGCCAGCGGCCTTGGTGGCGACGATGGCCACCGCATCCTCCTTCGCGATCGTCGGCACGGTTGGGGTTTTCTCGGGAGTTTATAGAAGGTGATGGGACAGTGGAGAGGGTTGCATGAGGAGAGTGAGCGAGAGTGAGAGTGGGTAGGCGGAGAGGGAGAGGGAGAGGGGCTCTATAGTTAAGGTCAAGGGAAGGGACATTTTGTTGCAGCGCCGTGCACCGTGCTGCGTAGGATACTGCACCTTGCACCGCGACACACGCACGGTACATCACATTTTTCCCGGGCCATGCATGGCAGTTCTGTATTCAGCCACATGCAAAGGGCGCATACACAATTTCTAAGTACGAAGGTTGACACGACCATAAAATTGGTAATAATTAAAAGGGGAAATGTAGAGGAGAAGGTAGGTGGTTGTATGGCGAGATTTGTGGGGTTGTGCTAGATCAGGTAGAGGGAGGTGTAGATGAGTGCAAGGGACTCGATGAAGGCGGAGACGTTAGGTATCCTCGAGGGCCTCCCTCCTTCAGACCAATTTCTCAGCTCTTTGGCCTTTGGCTAACGCGTGGAAGTTTCTTGCGGTAGGGCCCAGTTGGAAGTGTGATTGAGAGCGTGCTGCATAAAAATGGGATATGTCTTATTAAAATCAAGTGGTAATAAATTATAGCTGCCCGTCGATGACCGTGCACTCGATGATCCTGTTGCCCTGTGCATGAGTTGTGGCGTAGTAGCAGTAGTTGGCTTTCACTATAAGGAATCTGGCTATATATGACCCTCTATTTTCATCACAAAATCGTCATAGTAGTCCGTTTATGACGATTCTATGACGACTTTGAGATCGTCGAAAGCTGAGCATCGCAAATCAACTATAACAACGTTTTTAGTAAAATCATCATAACCGTCTATGACAATATTGGATCGTCATAACGTCTATGACGATCCAATATCGTTACGGGCCATCTAGCCTAGCCAACTCAGATCCTACGTGGCCGATCCTATGTGGCAAAATTGTGACGAAATTAAATCGTCTTAAACCGAAATCAGCCCAGTCCATTTTGGTTGCTTACTTGGGTTGAGACCAATAATTATGGCCTTTTACTTCCTCTACCATGGTTCATTACTGTTATGGGCTTTGACCATTGTGTTTCACATTTTAGTTTTGGGCGTCCAATTAGTTCTTAGCTTTTTCTATTTTTTTGAAATATTTCTATCAATATAATTTGGGCCATGGCCTATTTAGAGTCCAATTAATATTTGGTCTAGTACAATTTTCACCCCTTTTCCATATTTCTTCTATGCCGAAAATCATAGTCAATAATTTTATAAGATGATTCCACTCATCAAATTTCTATCCATCATTACATAACATTTGTTTAACTGAAACTTAAAAGACATGGAAAATTTCAAATAACAACCAATAATAGTCTATTAGTCTAGTACAATCATTACATTGTTCATTCCAAACAGCTAGATATTTTGACTGTTAGAATACAAGTAGCTCTAAAATTATAGGGTCTTCAAGCTTTTCTCGAATTTCTTTGGCTAGAACTCCTAGAAAAGAGAGAAAAAGCTAAGTTTTTAGATTTAGGATATAGAAAATAATTGGCAACTATTACAAAACAGTGGAATCATAAAATAGGCAACAAAAGTAGAGTAACAACACAGCATGAGATTTGTTGATAAATTCTCCAAAGAGTCCGAATATTGTCAGGTCATCTTACTAAGTACACTATGATACCAAAATGAGATTTGTAATCATTGAAGATAGTTTATCTATCTCTACCATGTATTATTTGTTGCTATGAATATATGTGGTATTGATTGTCAAAAAAAGTACACTATGATACCAAAATGATTTCCTTAATCTTAAGATGCTTCTTAGCAAATCCTGTTATTTGTTGCATATTCACTACAAGAATCTGCTCACTAGTGACCTTTTTCTAATGACCATGCATTTTTTGGTCATAGATCTATGACCATTCTGAACCACTTGGTTATAGGGAATTTAGGAGGGTCCAAACCTTGAAAAATAATGACCAATTTTGTCAAAAAAGTCATAGTGTCCTAACACGAAATGGTCATAGATGGACAGGAAATGGTTTGGAGCCTTCTATTTAGCTTTAAATGGTCATGACCGTTGATTCGTGATGCCTTAAAATGACAAGGCTGCCAAATCGGCAATTTCATCTACGTGTCTTTTCCAGGTGTCAACTTTGCTGATGTGTACACATATGTGTCAGGTACATGTGTCATTCTTGCTGACCTGGCCAGTATTTGACGTGTGGGACCCACCTGTCATATAGACTAGACAAACTGGATATAGTAACATGCGGGACCGGCCATACAGCAGCATCGCGCCTGATTGCCTGAATATACGGCAAAAATAAGCTTACCTAGGGCTCGAACCCGGGTCTTCTCCCCTGCAACCGCACCACCAAACCACTAGACCACCAACCACTTTGTGTCAAATTAACTCTGCATAACCTATTTATTATGTGAACCGTTTACTGGGCCTGGGCCTTAGGGCATGCATGCAAGCCTTTTTTTTTGCTGAGACTTCTCCACTGGTTGGGTCGTCCCATGGACCATTATAAGTATCTTTTTAGTGTAAAATTAATGGGATTTTATAGGTTTGAGCCCACATAAATAGAGAGAGCTCAATTTATTTTTGAAAAATTATATAAATGTAATTTCACTTTCAATTTTGTATATGACTTCAGATCGAGATGATTCCAAAATCAATTTTCAATGAAATGTTGTATACTTTGTGTGTAAATTATAGGAGTGTCATTCTGCACCGTAATTTTGGTACTTGCTTCACAAAATAAAGTGAATTTATCAAAACATGGTCAAACGGCGGAAGTGAATCTATCTACAAAATAAATTATAGGAGCATCGCTGAACTTGCATTGGATCTCTGATAAAACAGCATATTTCGAGTCTAAAAATGATTTTCTAAGAAAATCACGAGCATTAGATCATGTACCTGTAATTCAAATTGGACCCGCTTCCAACCGATTCGGCAGCAATTTGTCTTTTTCACGAGGGATGGAAGGAAAGGTTTCAGATACCTCGGTTGGGACATTGTACATGTAAGGTGGTCTAGTATTTTTTTTAAAATATGGTGGTACCATTTTGAAACTATCATCTGGTGGTTGCTTCACAAAACAACCCATTTTTGGCACTCAAAAAATGGAAAATAGCTTTCCCGTGCGACGAATGGGAAAACTTCCTCCTGCAACATTGTTCTTCATCCCATGATGCACATGCATGCACAATATGGGCATATTATCACAAAATATGCCAAGATTCTGGCCATAACATTGGTCGTTTGGCCTAAAACCATGAAACCTCAAACATGATATGTCATTTCTGTGAATGTTTTTTCGAGATGCAATCAATATGCCAAGTTTGGTATTTTTCCTTGCAACTATGTCACACATTATGCCGCCACGCGAAGGATTCACCTTGTTTGGACCGTTTTTGAATTTTTTTTATGCCAGTTTTAAACTATGGTCAAAACGACGGGCATGAAGGTTCTTAGCTAGGGGATGATCCTTGCTTAAATTTCATTGGATCTCTGATAAAACAACATATTGTGAGTATAAAAATGATTTTCTCAAAAAATCACGAGCATTAGTTCAGGTACATGTAGTTCAAATCGGACCTGCTTCCAACCGATTTGGCATCAATTTGTCTTTTTCACGAGGGATAGAAGGAAAGGTTTCAGATACCTCGGTTGAGACATTGTATATGTAAGGTGATCTAGTATTTTTGAAAAATATGGTGGTACCAGTTTGAAACTATCATTTGGTGGTTGCTTCACAAAATGCCCCTTTTTGGCACTCAGAAAATGGAAAATAGGTTTTTCGTACGACAAATGGGAGAACTTCCTCCTGCAACATTATTCGGCATCCCATGATGCACATGTATGCACAATATGGGCACATTATCTCAAACTATGTCACGATTCTAGTCATAACATTTGTCGTTTGACCTAAAAGCCATGAAACCTCGAACATGAGAGGTCATTTCTGAGAAGCGTTTTTTGAGATAATTGCGATATACCAAGTTTGGTATTTTTCCTGGCAACCATATCACATAATATGACACCACGCGAAGGATTTACCTTGTTTGGACCGTTTTTAATTTATTATGCATGTTTCAAACTATGGTCAAAACGGCGAGCATGAAGGTTCTTATCTACGGGATGAACCTCGCTAAAATTTCAGTGGATCTTTGATAAAATAGCATATTGTGAAGCTAGAAATGATTTTTGAAAAAACTCATGAGCATTAGATCATGTACATGTAGTTCAAACTGGACCCACTTCCTACCGATTTGACACACATTTTTCTTTTCGCGAGGGATGGATGAAAAGGTTTGAGATATCCCGGTTGGGAGATTGTCCATGTAAGGTGGTCTAGTATTTTTGAAAAATATAGTGGTATAATTTTGAATTATCCCTTTGGTGGTTCCTTCACAAAACGCACCGGTTTTTGGGCTCGAAAATGGAAAATGCATTTTTTGAGCGACGGAAAGGAAAACTTCCTGCTTCAATATTGTTCGCCATCCCAAGATGCTTGCACAATATGGGCACATTATCACAAAATATGTCGCGATTCTGGTCATAATATTGGTCGTTTGACCTGAAAGCCATGAAACCTCGAATATGAGAGGTCATTTCTGAGAAGGTTATTTTTGAGATATTCGCAATATACCAAGTTTGGTATTTTTCTTGCAACTATGTCACATAATATGACACCATGCGAAGGATATACCTTGTTTGGACCGTTTTTAAATTTATTATGGCCGTTTCAAACTATGGTCAAAACAACGGGCATGAAGGTTCTTAGCTAGGGGATGAGCCTCGCTAAACTTTTAGTGGATCTCTGATAAAATAACATATCGTGAAAGCTAGAAATGATTTTTGCGAAAAATCATGAACATTAGATCATGTACATGTAGTTCAAATCGGACCAATTTCCTACCGATTCGACACACATTTGTCTTTTTTGCGAGGGGTGGACGAAAAGGTTTGAGATACCCCGGTTGGGACATTGTCCATATAAGGTGGTCTAGTATTTATGGAAAATATGGTGGTAGCATTTTAAAATTTTAATTGGGTGGTTGCTTCACAAAACACCCCCTTTTTGACACTCGAAAAATGGAAAATACCTTTTATTTGCACGACCAATGACATTGCAGCAAACAGCTCTCGCGGATCAACCCAACTTAGAACTAATCTCAGCCATCCGTCACTCACCCCTCCGATCCAAATATGCTCGCTCACTGGAAGGAAACACACATAACACGTCACGAGAGACGAGACGCACTTAGTCCCCGCGTACCAGCGAATGCATCTCTCCCTCCACCACCATTCGATCTCATCGTTAACCCTCACACCGCCGCCTCCTTGCTGACCCTAGCCTCTCTAACCCTAGCCCTAGCTCGGCACCAGGATGGCGTAGACAACGACAGGGCAGGCGTCAGTGGGGAGGGGTCTTCTACCGGTACTGGACGACCAGGATCTACGGTGGCCGTGGCGGCCTCCGTCGAGCTCGCCCCTAGGACGGCGTCGACAACGACGGGGCCAGGCGTCGGCGAGGAGAGGTCTTCTACCGGTCCTGGACGGCCAGGATCCACAGCGGCCGCAGCGGTCTCCGTCGAGCTCGCCCCAGGATGGCGTCGACAACGACGGGGCCGGGCGTCAGCGGGGAAGGGTCTTCTACTGCTCCTGGACAGCCAGGATCCACAGTAGTCGCGGCGGCCACCGTCGAGCTCGCCCCCAGGACGGCGACAACAACGACGGGGCTGGGCATCAGCAGGGAGGGGTCTTTTGCCGATCCTGGACAGCCAAGATCCATGGTGGCCATGGTGACCTCTGTCGAGCTCGCCTGCCTGTGTCCCTTCAAGAGGCAAACTCCTTGGCGCTGATAGCCGGGAGATTTGGCGCCCTTCTCCACGAGGCCCCTGGTCATCCCTCCCAATGAGGATGCACCCTCCTTCCCTGGCACTACCGAATAGTTCGATCTCGCGGGACCCCCACACGCCATGGTCACCCTCCACCTGCGATTCGAGCCCCCGGCAACTGTACGTTCCTCCACACTTCCTTCCTGGTGGAACGCTGGTAATTTTCATCCCCGTCTCGTATAAAAATGCAACACAAATTCCTCTTTTTCCTATGATTTCTCCTGGCCTCTTAGGGTTTGTATGCATCAATTACGTAGGTGCCTCAATTATGTTTTGAATGTCAAACTGACAGTTGAAAACCCACTCCAATCCATGTGAAATCCATGTCATAGAGAAGATTATTGGTCATACTTGTTGATGCTGTTAGTAATTCATGTTCTATCACAGTCTAGGAAGACCTACAGGTTGAAATGCATCTCTTTGTTCCTTGTGAAATGCCATCTGTTTACTTAAGAATGCATTGTGAAAATGCATTACTTGAGACATTAAATTCACCTTTAATCAATCTATTTATTAGAACTTTTTATGGTTAAAGATAAGAACCATCATAAACTAATTGACTAGGTTGTATTGTTAATTGTGAGATTGCAATCTCTCATTTGATATTTCAGTGATATTCTGTCAATTTTACAAGTGCTAGTGTCAACAGATGTTTACTTCATTCTTGTTATGTGTTCTTTGACTCTTTGATCACGTTGTTCTTTAATTCAAGATAAATGTTTGTTTGATGATGTACACCGATGTTGGTTATCTGATCTCCGTTGTTTGTTTGTGAGCGGTGTAGGATGATCTACATCGGAACAAACCTAGAGTTGGACAACTTGAAGGACAAGACCAAGGAGAACCAGGAGAACATCAAGCTGATGACCCACAAGTATAGGGGGTGTATCGCAGTATTTTCGAGGGAAGTGAAACCCAATTTATTGATTCGACACAAGGGGAGCCAAAGAATATTTATAAGCCTTAACAACTGAGTTGTCAATTCAGCTGCACCTAAAAACAATCTTGCTCACAACAGTTTATCAATAGCAACAGTTTTGTAGTGGGAATAGTAAAGTAACATCAGTAGTAAAGTAAAGACAGTAGTAACAATAGCAGTAAACAGTAGGATTCGAGTGCGGCAGGCATAGGGATGGATGGACGGGCGTTGCATGGGCAAGACAATTCACATAGCAATTAGAACATAGGACAATTGCAGATAAATAAGATAAAGCATCCAAGTACTAAATAATCCTAGGCATGTGTTGCATATATAGTCATACGTGCTCGCAATGAGAACTTGCCCAACATCTTTTGTCCTGCTAGCCCGTTTGCAGCGGGGCCTCAAGGGAACTACTTGCTATTAAGGTGCTCCTTTTAATAGAGCACCGGAGCAAAGCATTAATACGCCATGAACACATGTGATCCTCACATCAAAGCCATTCCCTCCGGTTATCCCGATTTCTGTCACTTCGGGGCCTTTGGTTCCGGATAACAACGTGTGTATACAACTTGCAGGTAAGACCATAAACAATACTATCATAATGAATCAATAACATGTTCAGATCTGAAATCATGGCACTCGGGCCCTAGTGACAAGAATTAAGCATAACAAGTCGCAACAAAGTCATAAAGCACTAATAAAAGATACTAGGCACCATGCCCTAACAATCTGATATCATTACAGAAAGATTTTTTTTTGGAATGATGCAATGACAAAATAAGGCTAGAACTACAGAAGTTCTAAGACACTGTAACATGCAAGCAACTAACAACAAGGAAAACTAAACAAAACCAAAACTAAAATGGATAGAATAAAAGTAAACGGGGATAATCATGGTGAAAACATTGTTTTGCTCAATGAAGTCCTTTTGTTAACAAGGTTGATCAGGTCTTGTCACCAAAACAATTTCATATGAGACAAAACTTTGTAATCCACCAATGATTATGTTACCTCAACTTTGATAGCAATGGTCCCAATCATAATAGTTTCAAATTTTTCTCTTGGTATGGGACAATATATTTCTCCAACTTGAATGCCCTCAACATGTTCAATTGAATTCAAACCATATGTCCTTTCAATCTTCTTGGGGAAATAGATAGTGTTTTCCTTGTCATTAAGAAAAGGTCTCCCAAGAATAATAGACATATTATCATCTTCAGGCATTTCAAGCACAACAAAATCAGTTAATATCAAGAAATTATGAGCCACTTGAACAGGTACATCCTCACATATACCAACAGGAATAGTGGTAGATTTATCAGCCATTTGCAAAGATATATCAGTTGGTATTAATTTTTCAAGTTGAAGTCTCTTGTAGAGAGAGAAGGGCATAACACTAACTCCAGCTCCCAAATCACACAAAGCAGTTCTAACATAACTATTCTTAATAGACCAAGGGATAGTTGGAATCCCTGGGTCTCCAAGTTTCTTTGGAACCTTACCATTAAAGGAATAATTAGCAAGCAAAGTAGATATTTCTTCATTAGGGATCTTCCTTTTATTCGAGACAATATCCTTCATATACTTTGAGTAAGGAGACAATTTAATAGCATCAGTCAAAGGAATTTGCAAGAATAAAGGTTTCATCCACTCACAAAACTTATTATAGTGTTCATCTTCCTTTTACTTGTGTTTCTTATCAGGGAAAGGCATATGTTTTTGGACCCAAGGCTCTCTTTCACTACCATGTTTCTTAGTAATAAAATGTTCTTTAGTATATTTAGTATTCTTAGTGTGCTTTTCAAGTTCTTCTTCAACTTTTTCTTCAATTGGAGCTTCATTTTCTTCATTACCACTTTCAGTTTCAGCATTAAAGACAGATATACTATTAGGATCTATAGCAGGTTCAGAGGGTTCTACAATAGTTTTATGTTTCTTTTTTCTTTTCTTACGAGTAGAGCCACTATTTTCAGCTTGTTGAGAATCCTGCTCGATTCTTTTGGGATGCCCCTCAGGATATAGAGGATCCTGGGTAGCAGCACCACTTCTAGTTCTAATTTCATAAGCATGTTTTTCTTTAGTAGCATTAACTAGCAAGTCTTTTTGCACTTTAATGAGTTGATCTATTTGAGTTTGAACCATTTGAAAGTGTTTCAATCATTTTGACATCATTAGAGGTTCTTAGCACAATATCTTTTAACTCAACAATAGCTCTAGAGTTTTCCATTAGATGATTTTGCACCCTTTTATTGAAATTATCTTGCTTAACAATGAAAATATCAAATTCTTCTAAGCATTGATCAGGAGGTTTAGAGTAAGGGATATCACCTTCATCAAAGTGTTGGAGAGAGTGTACCTCAATAGTGGATGAGTAGGGAATAGGTTACATAATTCTTCTATAGGAGGTAAATTCTTGACATCTGCAGCTTTAATTCCCTTCTCCTTGAGACATTTCTTAGCTTCCTTCATTACTTCATCATTCAATTCAATAATTCCCCTCTTCTTAGGTGATGGTATAGGCATAGGAATAGTTGGTGCAGGTATAATTACTTAAGGTATCGCTGGTTCAGGAGGAGTCCAATCTTCATAGTTCTCGCTTATTTTAGCCATTAATTCCTCAACTTCTTTGGGAGTCCTATTCCTGAAAACACAATCAACACAACTATCTAGGTATGTCCTAGACTCTTCGGTTAGTCCATTATAAAATATATCAAGAAGCTCATTCTTAGGTAATGGACTTCCAGCCTATGCATGAACCAAAGCACAAAACCTTGCCCATGATTCAGGCAATATCTCTTTTTCTCCCTGTTTAAAATCAAAAAGTTCCTGCAAAATAGCATGTCTAGCACTAGGAGGAAAATATTTTTGCAGGAAAGTACTAATCAAGCAATCAGGGCTATCAATAGATCCTGGAGGTAAATTACTAAACCAAGTTTTAGCTTCTCCTTTCAGTAAAAAAGGGACACCTTAGCAACAAAGTAAGTACGCATCTTAATATCATCAGAAAACAAGCCACTCATGGTAGAAAGCTCATTCATATGTGCTACCACACTTTCATTCTTAGTCCCACAAAAAGGTTCTTTCTCAATAATAGCTATGTAAGAAAGATCGAGAGATAAATCATAATCTTTATCTTTAATGTTTATGGGAGAAGCAGCAAACTTAGCAATATGAGACAATTTGGGTCTAATAGTACGCCTCTCAGGGAGACTCTTAGCAGTGCTCCTATCATGGGTGTTTTTATATTCTTTAATAAATTCATTGGTCATCTCAACATAACCGTCTTCAATATCATAACTCTCACTAGACTCAGGTGAACTAACAGGTGTAGTAGTGTCTTCATTAGGAGTTTCAGTATTTCCAGCTATAGTTCTAGCAATCGTAGCATCTAGGAAAGGACCTAATTAACCACTCTTATCAAGCACAGTAGAAGCAGCATCATAAGCATCAGAAGTTTCAGATTCAGCAGTAGTAGCAGTGTGTGTAGCATGTGTGTGTGGTGGTGTAACGAGCTTACTCATAACAGATGGTGAATCAAGAGCAACAGAGGTGTTCAGAACCGTACCTCTTCTTGTAGTGGATGGTAAAATAGGAACCTTGCCATCACGAGACTTACCCATGATGGATGGATAACAACAAACAATAGAGAATCCAAGTGAACTTAATAAATAAAGCTATGCCCCCCGGCAACGGCGCTCGAAAATAGTCTTGATGACCCACAAGTATAGGGGGTGTATCGTAGTATTTTCGAGGGAAGTGAAACCCAATT
The DNA here is from genome assembly GCA_910589775.1 of Avena eriantha. NCBI lineage: Eukaryota > Viridiplantae > Streptophyta > Magnoliopsida > Poales > Poaceae > Avena > Avena eriantha. Next base: position 196,879,550 of record OU342741.1, on the reverse strand, counting down.
TATTGATTCGACACAAGGGGAGCCAAAGAATATTTGTAAGCCTCAACAACTGAGTTGTCAATTCAGCTGCACCTGGAAACAATCTTGCTCACAGCAGTTTATCAGTAGCAACAGTTTTGTAGTGGGAATAGTAAAGTAACAGCAGTAGTAAAGTAAAGACCGCGAAAACAATAGCAGTAAACAGTAGGATTCGAATGCGGTAGGCATAGGGATGGATGGACGGGCGTTGCATGGGCAAGACAATTCACATAGCAATCAGAACATAGGGCAATTACAGATAAATAAGATAAAGCATCGAAGTACTAAATAATTCTAGGCATGTGTTCCATATATAGTCATACATGCTCGCAATGAGAACTTGCACAACATCTTTTGTCCTGCTAGCCCGTTTGCAGCGAGGCCTCAAGGGAACTACTGGCAATTAAGGTGCTCCTTTTAATAGAGCACCGGAGCAAAGCATTAACACTCCGTGAACACATGTGATCCTCACATCAAAGCCATTGCCTCCGGTTATCCCAATTTCTATCACTTCGGGGCCTTTGGTTCCAGACAACAACGTGTGTATACAACTTACAGGTAAGACCACAAACAATACTATCATAATAAATCAATAACATGTTCAGATCTGAAATCATGGCACTCGTGCCCTAGTGACAAGCATTAAGCATAACAAGTCGCAACAAAGTCATAAAGCACTAATAGAAGATACTAGGCACCATGCCCTAACAATCTGATGCCATTACATGAACGATCTCATCCAATACCTACCATCCCCATGGTCGATGGAGAAGCGATGGTGATGATGATGGCGATGATCTCCTCCAATTCCTCGTCCCGACAGGGTGCCAGAACGGATTTTCTTGTGCTGTTTCGTGGAATCTGGTGGTGGCGGCGGAGCGGAACTCCTTCTGGAAAAACGTCGAACCCCTAGAGTTTTTAGGTCAGAAGGCTTCTTATAGGTGAAGAGGGAGACCGGGGGGGTGTCTGGGGCAGCCAGACCACCCCCTGGCGCGGCATGGGCTAGCCCGCGCGGCCAGGTGGTGTGGCCTAGGCCCAGCCCTCCTCCGTCTCGTATTCTGGCTCCGGGAGTCTTCTGGTGAAATAGGATTTTTGGCATATTTTTCGGGATTTTTCCTAATAGTTGATTGTCTGCACAAAAACTAGACACCAAGGCAATTCTGCTGAAAACAGCGTCAGTGCGTGTTAGTTGCATCCAAATCACACAAGTTTAGAGGAGAAACAATAGCAAAAGTGTTCGGGAAAGTAGATACGTTTTGGACGTATCACAAGCCTAACAAGCGGCTGCCATACCTCATTGGTAACATCATCGAGGTTCGGTCCTCGCACCTGTTTTGGACGTGTTAACTTGCATACCTGTAATATTTTTGGAACCCCTACCTTCTGTTCTTCCTATATTATTGACTGGCTTGGTTGATCTATCCTATTGGTGTGTGAGTATTACATGCCTGGATTCTGAGTGAACTTGTTCTCACTACTGAATTTTCATAATGGCTACATGAATAGTATTGTTAGTATTCATTGTATTGGATGCTGGAAATATTTGTATATACATATGAATGTTGAAGGCTATGAATGTTGTCCATGGCATGATATATTGTTGTAGGCTGAAAATGGTGTGTTTGGCTTCATATATTGTTAGAAATTTATTTCATACAGTTATCTACTATGCAGCTTTACTATGTTCTGGTAGCATCAACTAATATTTGAGTTCTGGTAGTATCAAGTACTTTTTGCTAGATTAGAATTCTGAGCAAGTATAATAAGAAGAGTGACATATTAGAATTCTAATCTTTATGCTTAGATGCTTGAATTTTACTTGATATTCACTTGTTGTCGGGATAGTTTCACTGCCTTCCTCCATAGTATGCAATTTCACACGTTTTATTCTTCTCTCTGACAGCAAGTTGATGTGTCTCTATAGGTTTTTGAAGCCTGTGCCTTCTTATAATGTTTTTGTTTACCATCCCTGAAGCCCTGAAGCTGGCGCCTAGTGACATGCTGAACCAGCGCTATATGATGCATGAGAATTTTGCATGCCTCCTCTATATTTGTACTTGAGGCTTGCACCTGTTTAGTTATTTAAAATACATGATTTCTACTACACAGGAAGGAGTAGCATATTATATTGTAGTAGTTAGCATATCTGAGTTGTAATAGAGTCTGTAAATATTGTAATAGACTAAATCTGGCAGGTTTTTGATGAATTTAATGTGTTTTGTACTGTTATTTGAAATACTGTTTATGTTGCAGTTTGAAAACATCTGATGTATAAACCTGCTGGTGGGACCGGTCTATACAAATTATGCCTTATAATCATCTAATTTATGAAATATGTGTGACAAGTGGGACATATCTGACAAAGGGGACCCATGATGGCTGGGGCCATCTGAATTAAAAATGGACTAAAATGTTGGGCCCAAAAAATGCCACGGCTGAAAAATATATGGGCTGAATTATTGGGATTGGCCTACTAAATAACTTCACCATAAATGCCAAATTTGTAAAATAAAGGGCTGGAATTGTTGGGTCGGCCCACGTAGAGCACCTTGTTGGATTGGGCTAAATTTGATCTACAAGCATTGCCACGTAGGATTGGCTTACATGGAGGCTTACGTGAACATGCTAGATAGCCAGTGACCAAACCATCTCTATTGGTCATAGTAGTCTATGACCAATGTATAGAAAAGGTCTTTATTGTCCGTAAGTGACTCTCAGCTTTTGACCATCTATTTTTGGTCATAAGAAGGTCACAAATGGAGAACAATGACCATCTAGTGACCAATATGGAGGGTCAAAAATTACCATATTTCTTGTAGTGATTAGTGAAGTAGCTTATCTACAAGTTATTGTAAATATCATGTTTATTTATTCTAGTCTTCTATTAAAAAAATAGATTGTTCTTAGAACTATGCTTTGACTGACAGTGTCGACAGAAATCATAATCACATGCAAGGAGCATTCTGGAAACAACCAAATGAGAGGGGGATACCAGAGCATATTCATGGAGAGAACGGGAAACTTACCCAACTCGCATTCCTTCCTCAATATCAGTGTGCGAAACTGTGTCTCCTAAACCTACCACAAACTGCAATCACACCCCAAAATGAACATTAAAATAATTGAATTTTGAACTTCCAGGGATACATAATTGACATAAGATAGTACTATGCTGAAAACACCATGTAAAACATATAACCTACAAGACACTCCATAGTAGGTGATCCTATAGGACAAGACACTCCATTTTTCTATAGTATGTTAATGGTACTTTACATTTGCTAAAAGGGAGAAAACACCATCAGTTGTTACATCTACTTTGCACCAAAAAGGATTAGTAGATAAAAAAGAAGCATACTTGTGGCTCTTTTGGTTTCATTTACTTTTAGGGGAACTAAGATTAGTAACTACAGGAAGTATTTGAGATGTACATACAAGGGTTCAGTTGGTAAATTCTACTAAGGGATTCAGACTAGTGGAAAAAATCTACTAAGAGATATACATACAAGGGTTGTGGAAAATATGTAGTTGAAGAAGATTTGGTCCCTGACGTCACTGACGCTGGCCATTGCAGGAACTCTTCGGTGTAGAAGTCCACCACGCGCTCACACCGGCATTCATAAATGCTTCAGTATGGTATAACATGTATCATCCAACCAAAAGGGTAACTGTGAGATAACAATTGATTGAACTGACAACTATAAACAATACACAAGGATCATTGCTACTGGATTTGAGATATATTAGAACATGGCAATGATAGTACCAATCCAGTGGGCTATTCCAATAGAGTACAAAATGAGATGCCATTTATAGTTGAATTCATCAAACCATTTACTTGAGGTCCAAGGCTTCTCAACCTTGTGGAGTAATAATATTTAATAGTAGAAATCAAAAGCATAATGTCTTTCTTGATGCAGTAGAACTCCCTTTCCAAAACTGTATAACCTACTTCTAAACACAAGTCCAAGGCTTGCTGCCAAAGCAATTTCTTCTATTGCATCCATGATAGCTATGTCCAGATACCCGATATACCAAATAAGTTATGACCAAAGCTCCCATAAGTGACAAAAACCTTTTTGTGTAGAATTATTTAGTAGTTGGCCTAAAATGGATAGTTCTAGCAAGCCCTCAATGTAAACAGCAACAAACGCCAAACCAACAGTATAGTTCAAAAGAAAAACGCCCAACCAACATGATCACCCTGTAGTGACTTTGCATCTGAGGACCTAAACGGGATGGAACATCTAAACATAGTATAGGACATAAACAATAAGCCATTTCCCAGATTAGAACTCTACAAACATTTAAATTTGTTGTATCTAGTTATACAATCAACAACTAATACTCATGATTTTTTTGCAGGAAGAAATCACTATTGGATGAAAAATACATGAATATATGGATTCATTGGTGGAAACAGGGTGAATCAGACCTGGGAGATGAAAAGAGGGAACTGATCGTGCCCGGATTCATTGGTCAGCACATATCGTCGATGGAGACATGGTCACGCATCGAGCCAGCGCGGGAGAGGCGAGAAGTCACGATCGCCGCTGCGAAGTTCTAGCTCCTAAAGTGCGCCAGCCGCCGGGTAGATGCTGCCACCATCACTCCTCGTGCGCCTGCCTCATTGACGCATCCAGTGGTACCTAACACAGAACGGTGTGACCTGGAGCCCGGAGGAGAGGGGAAGCGGAGAAGGCTGTAGTGAGATGCCTGCTACTTGCGTGCCCGATCCGTAAAATTCGGAAGATGCAGAGAGAGCCTCACGGATGCAGAAGGATTGGGAGGAGGCCTAGAAGACACGGTAGTCATACGAGAGGATGGAGCGCTCAGCATCGCAAGGTCCAGGACACGCGAGATCCAGGATGACGTGCATGATCCCCGCTGAAGCGAGACCCCGGACGCGCTAGATCCCAAACAACGTCGCGCCTCTCATCTCCTCGTGTGGCGGCAACGGACGAAGCGAGCACACCAGATCCCGGACAGCATCGCGCCTCTCGTCTCCTCGCGTGGAGGCATAGGAGGCCATGGAGCTAGAGCAAGCAGGGAATATTCTCTCAAACAAAGGGCAGCGGCGGTGCTCAGATCTCGCTCGAGAAGGGGAGTGGCATTTTCTCACTTGTGTGTGCCAACAGGCGAGAGAATTAGGGTTGAGGAGCCTGCGGCAAAAGAGAAGGGAGGAGAAAGATGGAGGAAGGAGGGGAGTGGTGTTCGCTAGGAGGGGGTGGACGTGGTGGTTTTGTCTAGCACACGCGCAATGTGTCATGTGTCTACACGTGATGATGAAATTTTTTGGTGTCTGCACACGATCGGTGTCATTCCATGTCATCGATCCATGTCAAGTTCCCGTGTAACATCATATCCGTCCATTTTGTTCATATCCAACAGTCCATCTTGCTATCCTCCATATTTAGACTTGCTTAGCTATTATGACGATTTCATTTAAAGAAATTATGACGTTTTTGAGTGAAATCATCATAGTTTATTAAGGCTTTGGCACTCCCAAGCAGCTTGATACCATCTGGTGCGGAATCTTCATAAATCTAAGACGATTTTGTAGATGGTCACTACCAAAACTTCACAAGTTGACACATTTCTTTTAGTGTTTTCATACATGATTAAACATGACATGACCACTCGATGACTTTTTCCATGGACAGCTTTGTGTTCCTTCTTGTAGAAGTCTCGGTGAGACAGACGTCAATGATTTCTCACACTATACTATGAAGGGCATGACGTGTGCAACGATCCATGTTGGATCACAGAGGATCAATGGTTGGTGTGCATGATCCGCGTGACAACTGTGACAACCAATCAGGGCATAGCAGACAGAGTGAGCATGGGTTTGGGCTTCTACGAGAGAGGGGAAAACTGAGTAGTATCAAAAAACGAAGGGAAAAACTGAGTAGTATAAAAATGGAAAGTGAGTGTCTTATACAATGAAATACATCTTGGCATACATTAAAACATGTCAAGATGGAACCACTAGAGTCACTGCATGTGTGTTCTTTTATTAAACCACATGGATCCACTAGAGGCATTGGATGTGTGTGTGTATCAGTGTGCATCATTGTGGTTTTGGAAAAGAACACATGCAATGATGCCACTCCAGCATGTGGTGTCCAACCATGTCCGGGAACCAAGCATCATGGTAGGATTCAACTACAACATGCGTTGTACCACCAATTTGAAAGATGCTGCATCACCACACTCACTTGGATGTGTGTGTATGTGTATCTGTGTGCATCATTGTGGTTTTGGAAAAGAACACATGCAATGATGCACCACTCTAGCATGTGGTGTCCAACCATGTCCAGCAACCCTAGCAGCATGCTGATACTCAATTTTAGCATGCATTGTACCACCAGTTTGAAAGATTCTACATCACCACACCCACTTGGATGTGTGTGTGTATCAGTGTGCATCATTCTGGTTTTGAAAAAGAACACATGCAATGATGTCACTCCAGTATGTGATGTCCAACCATGTCCAAGAACCCTAGCAGCATGCTGGTATTCAACTGCAACATGCATTGTACAACCAGTGTTGCATCACCACACCCACATTGATGTGTGTGTGTGTATCAGTGTGCATCATTGTGGTTTTGGAAAAGAACACATGCAATGATGCCACTCCAACATGTTGTGTCCAACCATGTCCAGGAACCCCGGCAACATGCTGGGATTCAACTGCATCATGCATTGTACCACCAGTTTGAAAGATGCTGCATCACCACACCCACTTGGATGTGTGTGTATCAGTGTGCATCATTATGGTTTTGGAAAAGAACACATGCAATGATGCCACTCTAGCATGTGGTGTCCAACCATATCCAGGAACCCTAGCAGCATGCTAGTATTCAACTACAGCATGCATTGTACCACCATTTTAAAATATGATGCATCACCACACCCACTTCAATGTGTGTGTATTAGTGTGCATCATTGTGGTTTTGGAGAAGAACACATGCAATGATGCCACTCCAGCATGTGGTGTCCAACCATGTCTAGGAACCCTAGCAGCATGCTGGTATTCAACTACAACATGCATTGTACCACTAGTTTGAAAGATGTTCCATCACCACACCCACTTGGATGTGTGTGTATCAGTGTGCATCATTGTGGTTTTGGAAAAGAACACATGCAATGATTGCACTCCAGCATGTGTGTTCTTTTCATAAACCACATGGATCCACTAGATGACATTGCATGTCTATTCTTTTCATAAACCACATGGATCCACTAAATGTCATTGCATGTGTGTTATTTTCCAAAACCACATGGATCCACTGATGTCATTGCATGTGTGTTATTTTCATAAAACACATGGATCCAATGGATGTCATTGCGTGTGTGTTCTTTTCGTAAACCACATGGATCCACTAGATGTCATTGCATGTGTGTTCTTTTCCAAAACCACATGGATCCACTAGATGTCATTGCATGTGTGTTATTTTAATAAACCACATGGATCCACTAGAGTCATTGTATGTGTGTTATTTTCATAGACAACATGGATCCACTAGATGTCATTGCATGTGTGTTCTTTTCCAAAACCACATGGATCCACGGGATGTCATTGCATGTGTGTTGTTTTCATAAACTACATGGTTCCACTAGAGTCATTAGATGTGTGTTATTTTCCAAAACCACATGGATCCACTAGATGTCATTGCATGTGTGTTCTTTTCATAAACCACATGGATCCAATATTGTCATTGTATGTAGATACATTGCAAATGTATCTATAATTTTTGATGTTCCATGCTTGGTTTTATCTACTTTCTTATGTTTTGTTCCAACTTTGGAGTACTTTTCATGGACTTTCTTGGACTAACCTATTAACAAGATGCCACAGTGCCAGTTGCCTTTTTTCTGTTGGTTTTGGTTCCAGGAAAGTCAGAAAATCAATATTCTTGGAATTGGACCGGACAAAAGCCAAAGTCGATATTTTCCCGGAAGATTCACGGAGCCGGAAGGAGAGACAAAGGGGGCCACGGGGTGGCCAAACCACCCCTAGGCGCAGGTCCCCCCAGGCCGCGCCAGGGCATGGTGTGCCCCCCTGGCCGGCCACCGACCTTGCCTCTTTCGCCTATAAATCTCCCCTGAGTCAAAAACCCTAGATAGTCAATCAGAAATCCATGAAAAGTTCCGCAGCGCCGCCGCCACCAAAGGGGAGATTTGGGGGACACAAAGTCTCTGTTCCGGCACCCTGCCGGGATGGGGAATTGCCCCCAGAATCATCTCCATCGATCTCCACCGCCATCTCCATCACCATTGCTGATTCCCATGATGAGGAGGGAGTAGTTCTTCCTCGAGGCTGAGGTTTCTACCGGTAGCTATGTGTTCATCTCTCTCTCTCTCTATGCATGATCATATTGTGATCATAAGCTTTGTAATCAAGTAGATCTACCTTGCCACTCAAGTGCTTTAATAGATCTCTGCTCTCCCCATGTGTGTGAAAGTGACAGCGTGCACACCATGGTGGCACTTAGGCTAGAGATTACAAATACTTGTTATGAGTTATATTTGGAGTTGGATGTTTCTATGAAATTGTGGTGTTTGTTGGAACCATCTAGAGCACAAGGTGACAGTGTGGGGTTATCTAGATGGGAAAGGCTTACTTTGAGGTGTGCTGTTATAGCCCTACCATGGATTAGAGTGTCCAACTAGAGAGTAGTTAAGAGTAGTATCATAAAGAGAAGATATTTATATGAGAGTGTTCACTAGTGAAAGTATGATCCCTAGGCCTTGTTTCTAAGCACTAAAACACCGTTTGCTATTAGATCTATTACATGTTTGCTTGCTTCTATCTTTATTTCAGTTTTACTTTAGACTTTTCCACGCCATCAAGCTATTTTATATCACCGTTACCACTTATAATTATCTATACCACTTGTATTTCACTATCTCTTCGCCGAACTAGTGCACCTATACATCTGACAAGTGTATTGGGTGTGTTGGGGACACAAGAGCCTTCTTGTATCTTGATTGCAGGGTTGCTTGTGAGGGGATACCTTTGACCACTTGCTCCCTGAGTTCGATAAACCTCTGCACTTGGAGGCCCAACAACTGTCTACAAGAATAGAAGTGCGTAGACATCATATGTGTGTTCTTTTCCAAAACCACATGGATCCACTAGATGGCATTGCATGTGTGTTCTTTTCAGAAACCACATGGATCCACTAGAGTCATTAGATGTGTGTTCTTTTCTTAAACCACATGGATCCAATAGATGTCATTGCACGTGTGTTCTTTTTATAAACCACATGGATCCACTAGAGTCATTGGATGTGTGTTCTTTTCCGAAACCACAAGGATCCACTAGATGTCATTGCATGTGTGTTCTTTTCATAAACCGCATGGATCCACTAGATGTCATTGCATGTGTGTTCTTTTTAAAAAACACATAGATCTACTAGATGTCATTGCATGTGTGTTCTTTTCAGAAACCACATGGATCCACTAGAGTCACTGGATGTGTGTTCTTTTCTTAAACCACATGGATCCACTAGATGTCATTGCATGTGTGTTCTTTTCATAAACCACATGGATCCACTAGAGTCATTGGATGTATGTGTTTATCAGTGTGCATCATTGTGGTTTTGGAAAAGAACACATGCAATGATGCTACTCCAGCATGTGGTGTCCAACCATGTCTAGGAACCCTAGCAGCATGATGGGATTCAACTACAGCATGTATTGTACCACCAGTTTGAAAGATGTTGCATCAGCATACCTACTTGGATGTGTGTGTGTATCCATGTGAATCATTGTGGTTTTGGAAAATCACTCACGCAATAATGCTACTCCAGCCTGTGGTGTCCAGCCATGTCCAGAAACGCTAGCAGCATGCTGGGATTCAACTGCGCAATGCATTGTACCACCAGTATTAAAGATGCTGCATCACCACACCCACTTGGATGTGTGTGTGTATCAGTGTGCATCATTGTGGTTTTGGAAAAGAACACATGCAATGATGCCACTCCAGCATGTCGTGTCCAACCATGTCAACCCTAGAAGCATGTTGGGATTCAATTGCAGCATGCATTGTACCACCAGTTTGAAAGATACTACATCACCACACCTACTTGGATGTGTGTGTATCAGTGTGCATCATTGTGGTTTTGGAAAAGAACACATGCAATGATGCCACTCCAGCATGTGGTGTCCGACCATGTCCAGGAACCCTAGCAGCATGATGGTATTCAACTACAACATGCATTGTACCACCAGTTTCAAAGATGCTGCATCACCACACCCACTTGGATGTGTGTGTATCAGTGTGCATCATTGTGGTTTTCCAAAAGAACACATGCAATGATGCCACTACAGCATGTGGTGTGCAACCATGTCCAGGAACTCTAGCAGCATGTTGGGATTCAACTACTTCATGCATTGTACCACTAGTTTGAAAGATGCTCCATCACCACATCCACTTGGATTTGTGTGTGTATCAGTGTGCATCGTTGAGGTTTTGGAAAAGAACACATGCAATGATGCCACTCCATCATGTGTTGTCCAACCATGTCCAAGGACCCTAGTAGAATGATGGGATTCAACTTTAACATGCATTGTACCACCAGTTTGAAAGATGTTGCATCACCACACCCACTAGGATGTGTGTGTATCAGTGTGCATCATTGTGGTTTTGGAAAAGAACACATGCAATGATGCCACTCCAACATGTGGTGTCCACCCATGTCTAGGAACCCTAGCAGCATGCTCGGATTCAACTATAGCATGCATTGTACCACCATTTTGAAAGATGTTGCATCACCACACCCACTTGGATGTGTGTGTGTATTAGTGTGCATCATTGTGGTTTTGTAAAAGAACACATGCAATGATGCCACTCTATTATGTGGTATCCAACCATGTCTAGGAACCCTAGCAACATGCTAGGATTCAACTGCAACATGCATTGTACCACTAGTTTGAAAGATGCTGCATCACCACACCCACTTGGATGTGTGTGTATCAGTGTGCATCATTGTGGTTTTGGAAAAGAACACATGCAATGATGCCACTCCAGCATGTCGTGTCCAACCATGTTTAGGAACCCTAGTGGTACAATGCATGTTGGGATTCAACTGCAGCATTCATTGTACTACTAGTGTGAAAGATGTTGCATCACCACACCCACTTGGATGTGTGTGTGTGTATCAGTGTGCATCATGGTGGTTTTGGAAAAGAACACATGCAATGATGCCACTCCATCATGTGGTGTCCAACCATGTCTAGGAACCCTAACAGCATGCTGGGATTTAACTGCAGCATGCATTGTACCATCGGTTTGAAAGATGATGCATCACCACACCCACTTGGATGTGTGTGTGTGTATATCAGTGTGCATCATTGTGGTTTTAGAAAAGAACACATGCAATGATGCCACTCCAGCATGTGGTGTCCAACCATGTCCAAGAACCCTAGCAGCATGCTGGGATTCATTTGCAGCATACATTCTACCATGATGACTACAAGAGCACAGATCATTTGTAGCTAGTTTTGAAATAAAGATATCGATCCCATAGGGAGCAAGAGTCTGAAGTCTAATAACTCTTGGAATAAATATTACAATGGAAATGCTAGATAAAGTTCTAAGTAACAAGATAAAATGCGAGTATTGTGTAAAAAGGTGTTTTGGGGTTTTGGGTATAAGAGCAATAATAAAGTAAAGCAAAGTAACTTAATACAGAAAGTAAGTATCGCGTATGTAAGAGAGATTGGAACTGCAATAGGGAAAAAGCGTTCTCAGGGAGTAGCGGATACACCACCAGTATTGTAAAGATCTAAGATAAAGATTATCATCATGAAATTCTCAACTATGTATGTGTGAGAGGAACTCCGTATATGGATGATTTGCCAGCAACCGTTGTGCACGTCATCCTCATTACCACAGGAGACAGCAATCGGCATCAATTGAATTACTGCGCTATTAAGGGACATAATCTCGTAGGACGTATTCCATGGCATGGATAGTGTTCCATGAGTTTCCTTGACTTCCCAAGTTGATACGTAAGGATTGCTACCTGCTTTATAGTCACCGTAAGCGCTAGAACGCCTCCATGTACCAACAAGTAGTTCCCTCCATCAAGTCCCCACGAGAGACAAATATTGAGAGGTCGAGTTCTCTCAACATCATGATGTAGAGAATCTAACACATGGTCACTGATGGCCCAACATATCTCGAGCTCGTTGGGGAACCCCAAGAGGAAGGTATGATGAGCACAACAACAAGTTTTCCCTCAGTTATGAAACCAAGGTTTAATCGAACCAATAGGAGCAAGGAAACACCCCAAAGGTGTTGCTAGCTGAACTTTGGGAGGGTGCGCTACCGGTGCCAGCAACAACGTGGAGACCTGCACAACACAACCACAGAACTTTGCCCCCAACTTATAGTGAGGTTGTCAATCTCACCGGTTTTGCTGAAAACAAAGGATTAAACGTATTGTGTGGAAGAAAGTAATAGGTTGAAGAAAGTAAACAGAAAGCAGTAAACAGTTGATTGTAGATTGATGGTAAAAGAAAGGACCGGGGTCCATAGTTCACTAGTGGTGGCTCTCCTTAAGATAGATGACATGTTGGGTGAACAAATTATAGCGGGGCAATTGACAAACATCGAGAAAGCAATATGCATATACTACTCATCTTGACTCCTTTGAGATTTGATTGGGCATTACAACATTATACATAGACCGTAATCCAACTGCATCTATGACTAATAATCCACCTTCAGGTTATCATCCGAACCCCCTCCAGTATTAAGTTGCAAGCAACAGATAATTGCATTACGCATTGCGTGTAAAATAAACAATACGATTGTTCTATGAACAAAGGATTGTTGTTTTCTCCCTAGTAGCAACAGCACATCTAGTACCTTAGAGATTTCTGTCACTTCCCCAGATTACTAGAGGCATGAACCCACTATCGAGCATAAATAGGAACTCTTGGAGTTGCTAGCATTTACTTGGCCAAGATAGCTACTAACAACAGAAAGCATGCAAGATCCCAAATAACAAAGACATGATAGAATCAATAATCAATCTGAAATAGCATCTCAATATCCATCGGATCCCCGCAAGCACAACATGTATGAATTACAAATAGATGATCTTGATCATGAACGGAGCTCACAAGATCTAAACATGATAGCACAAAGGAGGAGAACCAGCCATCTAGCTACTACATGGACTTGTAGTCCAAGGATGAACTACTCATGCATCACACCGGAGGCTTGCATGGTGATGAAGAAGGCCTCCAGGGTGAATTCGCCCCTCCGGCAGGGTGCCAGGAAGAGCTTCAGATCCCTCCCGATCTAGGGATGGAGATGACGGCGGCTACAGACTCTTTCATGGAATTTTTGATCAGGTACTTAGGGTTTCTGTATCAGAGGCGATATATAGGCGAAAGGGGAGGCCGAGGGGGTGCCAGAGGCGACCAGACCACCCCCTGGCGCGGGCCAGGCTGGGCCGCGGGGCCAGGTGGTGTGGCGGCCCCCTGGCCCCTCTCCGTCTCGTACTCTGGCTCCTTGTGTCCCTCGATGAAAAACTGACTTTGGCGTTTGTCCCGTCCAATTCCAAGAATATTCATTTTCTGACTTTCCTGGAACCAAAAACAGCAGAAAACAGGCAGCTGGCACTGTGGCTCTTGTTAATAGGTTAGTCCAAGAAAGTGTATAGAAAGTACTCCAAAGTTGGAACAAAACATAAGAAAGTAGATAAAACCAAGCATGGAACATCAAAAATTATGGATACGTTAGCAACGTATCAACATCCCCAAGCTTAACTCCTGCTCGTCCTAGAGTAGGTAAGTGATAAAAAGAAAGAATAAATTTTGAGGTGACATGCACCATCATAAACTTGATCAAAGTATTTGCAAAACATTAATAGCTGGGATCATAGTACTTCAATCATAACATGAAAGATAAAGTTATAACAATAAGACATAGAAACTATGTTGCAACATGAAAGGGCGCAAACAAAATATTCATGAATAAGAATGCTTTGCAAGACATTTGTTTGTTTCACATAAAGAAAACATAGTATAGTGGCATTCAGCTTGTCCCTCATAGAGTAGCAAATATAAATGCATAGGGCACCTTCAAAGTTCATAAGAGTGACTAGATACAAATAGTTTAAAACAAGCAATATCAAAGCTATGCATCAATCAACAAGTCTTGGGACAATGCACATAGAACTAAGAATGGCCACTATGCTCTCAAAGTAGGGCATAAAGATAGAAGGTGGAGACCCAACATAAAAGTAAAAGAAAGGCCTTCATAGAAGGAAATAGGGATTCAAGTTTCATAAAGAGCTTCCAAAAATTATGGTACTCATTAGCTTTCATCTCTCATTGCCCCTATCATAAGCATCTTTAGGTGATTAAGGTTAAAGTGACACAACTAAGAGGATATGCTTAACAAGTTATAAGCTGAAATCTCATGCCCCTTACTTACGAAGACCGAACCTCATGCTACTCAACTTTAGTCACAAGTAAGCTCTTGTCATTGTAAGTACATATGTATCATAGAGAACCGCCAACGGGGTACCCCTTGCACATGATACAGGAGCTATCCCATAATCAAAATGACAAGGCAAGCAGACAATGAGCATCTCAGCGATCTTTTTATTTGCTATTTGCATAGGTTTTTATTGAGGATGCTTCATAGAGTGCTCATTATGGTTATGCTGCAAGTTTCCATCATGATTAGGCATAGCTTAGGCTAGCGGCCCAGGCGTTTCTCTAACACAAATACAAACTCCATGATCTTACAATTTCCCCTTTTATTTCACACCGCTGGGATCCATAAGCAAAAGAACATGATATCAACGGGGTACAAAGTACAATTGCAATGTTGAAAGCGTTCCCCATGATACATGGTTCTGCTAATTTCAACTTATAAAGCGCAAGCATATACGCAACAAAGATGGATGCAATGGTTCAAGTTTATTAAGTGCAAGAAAGTAAAGTGTGTCATCAAGTTCATGAGAGCTTTAATCACTAATTTTCACATAACAAGTTTAATTCGAAAGGTAGATAAAAACATGAATATACTTGGAATAGCAAATGCTAATAGGTAGGTATGGTGGAATCTTTGGAATAACTTGGTTTTAGGAGCTGGATGCATGAGTGGAACTCACACTTGGTTATAGAGGCTAGCAAAAGACTGGGAACGACCAACTAAGAGAGCAATAATGGCCATAATCATGCAGAGCGACAAAACATCATTAATCAAAGCATAAAGTGATACTACAAGTTGAAAACTAAAGGATCATAAAGGCTTATGGTGACTTGGGATAGTCATAACATGGTGTAAACATGTGCCAAGTCAACCCAAATAAAGCATCAAAGGAGAATACCACTATACTATGCTTTAATATGCTAAAACAACGCATGATTCATCCAAGGCACATTAAGCAATCTCAATTGTCTATAACAATTCATGCTACAACAAAGAATACTAAGCATAAATCCAAAACAATATCATGCATGGCATGACAAAGCATAGGCCACAGTCAAAAACAAGCTCTTTTTACCACAAAAGTATGAACTTTTCCTACTCTTTTCCAAACCAAACCAAACTATTTGCAAACCAAAGTGTGAAAGAGGGGGTCCAACCAATTTATTCAGAAAACTAAGCAAACCAAGCCAACTAAAAACCAAAACAAAAACGAAAAATAAGATGCTCCAAGAAAAACACAACTCTGCATGAAACAAAAAAAAATTAAAACGTTTGGAAGAAACCTATGATTTTTATTGATGAAGAAGGGGATGCCTTGGGCATCCCCAAGCTTTGACGCTTGTACTTCTTGGATATTTCTTGGGGTGACACGCGTGGCATCTCCAAGCTTGAGCTTTAGTCCATCCTTCATCTCATTACTCATTCCTTCCATACACCTGAAATTTTTTCTTCTTACGAAACTTCACACAATCTTTATTAGCAACATTAGTGCACTCAAGATAATAAGTCTTTAGGTTCAGTTCCAACACCAATAAAACTTCCATTAAAACACAAGCTACAGTAGCACTTCCCTCAAAAAGCTCAATTCCCCAAAAGAACTCAAAAAGGAACCAACAAGAAGCAAATGCAAATAATGGCAGAAATCTATCAAAACAAGCCAACAGGTAAAGACGAATTTTTTAGAAGGCCTTCTGTTGCTCAAATCGAAAAGTATTGAACTAACGAAAGTTAGATAACAAGCGGGGGTAGAAGCAAAAAATTCACGCTGCAAAAGGATGTATAGAGATTTTACACAAATTTTTACGGTGAAGCACAGAAATCTGTTTCGGGACAGCAACTTTCCAAATCATTACTTCTCTCTCATTAGAGGTTACTCTTGCCACAAAAAGAAAATAAAAAGGATAAGGAGCGGTTATTACTGAAGTAATAACTTCCAAGACTCATCTAAAACTTTTGGGTTATCTCCCAATAAGTACTTTTCTTTAATGCCTTAAAGTTAGGCATAAGAAGCAAGAAAAAGGATCAAGTGTTCTCAAATGAAGAAGCATTAAGAGCACATTTTGTTTTCATAAGAGAGGCAAAAGAAATCTTCTCTCTCTTCTTAAGGAAGTGTTCTATACCTTTCTTGAGTGGGAGTTGATATTTAATGGTGCCTTCTTTCATATCAATAATGGCACCAATAGTTCTAAGAAAAGGTCTTCCCAAAGTAATAGAACAAGGAGCATTGCATTCAACATCCCAAACATAGAAATCAACGGGGACATAAGCATTGTTAAACATAATAATAGCATCATTAATACTCCCCATGAGTTTCTTTTTAGCATTATCATCAAGTGGGACATTCAAATAACAATCTTCCAATGGTGGCAAATCAAGCATATCATAAATCCTTCTAGGCATAATAGAAACACTACTATCAAGATCACATAAAGCTTTGAAATCAAAATCATTCACTTTCATATTAATGATGGGTCCCCAACCATCTTCTTGTTTTATAGGAATAGAGGCTTTATGTTTCATCTTTTCTTCTTTAATTTTTATGAGAGCATCAATAATGTGTTTTGTAAAGGCCATATTCATAGCACTAGCATTAGGACTTTTAGCAAGCTTTTGTAGAAACTTAATAACTTTAGAGATACTGCAACCATCAAGATCAAAATCATAATTATCATCTAAAGTAGTAGAGCTATTACTAGCCTCAATACTAGTGGTAGTGATAGTAGAACTAATGTTTCTAGCAATTTAATCTTCTCTTTCCCACTTAGCATGCAATTCAGCTAATAGTCTAACATTTTCATCAATTCTAACTTGTATGGCATTAGTAGCAGTAAAGGGATTATCAATAGTTTCAGGTTTAGCAGCCATTTTATTCAAAGAAGATTGAGCTTCAGCCAAAGATGCTATATTTCTTTCAGCATTAGAGAGTTTTTCCTCAATAGTTTTATTGAAATCAGTTTGTTTACCAATAAAATCTTTAAGCATAACTTCAAGTTCAGAGGGTGCACTCTTATTATTGTTGTAGGAATTTCGATAATCATTACCATTATTGGGAGGATATGGCCTATAATTGTTGTTACCAAAATTATTCATGTAGGCATTGTGGCTAAAATTGTTATTTCTTATAAAGTTCACATCAACTTGCTCTTCTTGAGCAACCAAAGAGGCTAAAGGAACATGATTTGTATCAATATGAGCTTTCCCATTAAGAAGCATATACATAATAACATCAATTTTATCACTCAAGGAAGAGGTTTCTTCAACAAAATTTACCTTCTTACCTTGTGGAGCTCTTTCAGTGTGCCATTCAGAATAGTTAACCATCATATTATCCAGAAGCTTTGTTGCAGCACCCAAAGTAATGGTCATAAAGGTACCTCCAGCAGCAGAATCCAATAGATTTCTTGAAGAATAGTTCAATCCTGCATAAAAGGTTTGGATAATCATCCAAGCAGTCAGTCCATGAGTGGGACAATTCTTTACCAAAGATTTCATTCTTTCCCAAGCTTGAGCAACATGTTCATTATCATATTGTTTAAATTTCATTATTTCACTTATCTTAGCAGGAGGATAGTATTTCCCAATGAAAGCATCTTTGCATTTAGTCCAAGAATCAATACTATTCCTAGTTAAGGAATTCAACCATTCTTTAGCTTTTCCTCTCAAAGAGAAAGGAAACAATTTAAGCTTAATGATATCTCCATCTATATCTCTATGCTTTTGCATCTCACAAAGTTCAACAAAGTTATTTAGATGAGTAGCAACATCTTCATTACCAATACTAGAAAATTGTTCTCTCATAACAAGATTGAGTAAGGCAGGTTTAATTTCAAAGAAAGTAGCTTCAGGAACAGGTGGAGCAATAGGTGTGCTCATGAAATCATTGTTGTTGGTGCTAGTGAAGTCACACAACTTAGTATTTTCCAGAGTAGTCATTTTTGTGTGTTTTTAAATAAGAAAGCAAACTTGTAAAACTAATTTTTTTGTGTTTTTGATAAATAAACAAGCAAACAAAGCAAAAGTAAACTAAGCAAAACAAAAATAACAAAGTAAAGAGATTGGTTATGAGGGACTCCCCTTGGGAAGATGTCCTTGACTCCCCGACAACGGCGCCAGAAAAAGCTTTGATGGCCCAAGATATCTCGAGCTCGTTAGGGAACCCCAAGAGGAAGGTATGATGAGCACAACAACAAGTTTTCCCTCAGTTATGAAACCAAGGTTTAATCGAACCAGTAGGAGCAAGGAAACACCCCAAAGGTGTTGCTAGCTGACCTTTGGCAGGGCGCACTACCGGTGCCAGCAGCAACGTGGAGACCTGCACAACACAACCATAGAACTTTGCCCCCAACTTACAGTGAGGTTGTCAATCTCACCGGTTTTGCTAAAAACAAAGGATTAAACGTATTGTGTGGAAGAAAGTAATAGTTTGCAGAAAGAAGTAAAGAGTTGATTGTAGATTGATGGTAAAAGAAAGGACTAGGGTCCATAGTTCACTAGTGGTGGCTCTCCTTGAGATAGATGACATGTTGGGTGAACAAATTATAGCGGGGCAATTGACAAACATCAAGAAAGCAATATGCATATACTACTCATCTTGACTCCTTTGAGATTTGATTGGGCATTACAACATTATACATAGACCGTAATCCAACTGTATCTATGACTAATAATCCACCTTCAGGTTATCATCCGAACCCCCTCCGATATTAAGTTGCAAGCAACAGATAATTGCATTACGCATTGCGTGTAAAGTAAAAAATACGATTGTTCTATGAACAAAGGATTGTTGTTTTCTCCCTAGTAGCAACAACACATCTAGTACCTTAGATATTTCTGTCACTTCCCCGGATTACTAGAGGCATGAACCCACTATTGAGCATAAATACTAACTCTTGGAGTTTCTAGCATCTACTTGGCCAAGATAGCTACTAACAACGGAAAGCATGAAAGATCACAAATAACAAAGACATGATAGAATCAATAATCAATCTGAAATAGCATCTCAATATCCATCGGATCCCCCACAAACAAAACATGTATGAATTACAAATAGATGATCTTGATCATGAACGGAGCTCACAAGATCTAAACATGACAGCACAAAGGAGGAGAAACAACTATCTAGCTACTACATGGACCCGTAGTCCAAGGATGAACTACTCACGCATCACACCGGAGGCTTGAATGTTGATGAAGAAGGCCTCCAGGGTGAATTCTCCCCTCCGGCAGGGTGCCGGGAAGAGCTTCAGATCCCTCTCGATCTACGGATGTAGATGACGGCGGCTACAGACTCTTTCATGGAATTTTTGATCGGGTACTTAGGGTTTCTCTATCGGAGGCGATATATAGGCGAAAGGGGACGCCGAGGGGGTGTCGGAGGCGGCCAGACCACCCCCTGGCGCGGGCCAGGCTAGGCTGCACGGCCAGGTGGTGTGGCGGCCCCTGTCCCCTCTCCGTCTCGTACTCTTGCTCCTTGTGTCCCTCGGTGAAAAACTGACTTTGGTTTTTGTCCTGTCCAATTTCGAGAATATTCATTTTATGACTTTCCTAGAACCAAAAATAGTAGAAAATAGGCAGTTGGCACTGTGGCTCTTGTTAATAGGTTAGTCCAAGAAAGTGCAAAGAAAGTACTCCAAAGTTGGAACAAAACATAAGAAAGTAGATAAAACTAAGCATGGAACATCAAAAATTATGGATCTGTACAGGGCAAAGATGGGTCCCTGGTGGATGAGTTCCCCCTCCAGATACCTTCGGGAGGTGAGGTTTCTGCGATTTCTCGTGTTCTGTATGTCGTCCCCTCAAACCAATTGCACGAGGTGAAACTATTTGACGAGGCGGAGGCGGCACCAGCTATATGGTTGGAGCTATACGGCGGGTATATTTCCTCCGCCTGTATAGTTGGTCGTTATGCTCTCTGTCTCCTCTGTTCGCTTCGGGTTTTCTTCTGGTATTTTTAGTATTTCCCAAATAAGCGATTTACGTTGTTTTTTACTCCTTTTATCCATAGTACAACTGCTTCTATAATTGTATCCATTGGATCCATCATCTGTCCTGATCCTGGTGAAAACAGACATAAAATATGCACGCGAACCCCATAAAATACCAAGATCCTACATCTACAATGCAAAATAATAACATAAAACATAATGAAAATATGCACTCATCAACTTCCCCAAGTTTAGACTCTTGCTCGTCCTGAGTAAGCTCTAAACTTAATGGATATGATCCTCATATTCATGAAGCTGAGTCGATAAAATAAATGAGGCAATTGCAGCATGTGTTTATCATGTATGATACATAGGAGTAAGTTCATGAATAGTACCTTACTCGGACCATCGGAATAGTATTAGAAGGCTTCCACACCTTAGTGATCAATAGTTCATAAAAGATGAATCTCAACATAATGTAAAAGAATCTGGTTCAACTGAATGAGTAAACGAGGTAATCCCAAGTGTTTTAGGATCAGCGTATTCACTTGGGATTTAGAATCTCAAAAGTATTTCTTTGTCATACTACAATATAGTGGTATGTGCCTAGTTGCTCTTTGCACATTCGCTCTTTTTTCTTCTTTTTCTTTTCTTTTGTATATACATATGCTCACACTTTTGTTTAAGTGTTGTGCAAAGGAGTTAGCCATATATTCCACTTCATGTAGGAATTCAAAGTTTAACGATCTCAATTACCAAATTCCAACTGTATATGAAGCATTCTTATGACTTGAAGATTCTACCTCGACTTGTTCCCACTCTATTTTGATAGCACTTTATTTTCCTTTGTTCAAGGTTTCTTTTTCAACTTAATGGTGTAGATAATTTTTCTTTTGCAAATCAAACCGTAGACTTACAACATATTGACTAAATTAACTTTAGATGTTCTATTAATACCAACGGTGTGGAAGACTCCTATTGTTATCATCAAGTGCAAGTAAAATTATACTCAAGCCATTCATATATCAATAAAGCAAACACAAACTCAATATTGCTCCATATATAATAATAAACTTGAAATTTCATAAAAGGAATCGACTATTCCTGAAGGGAATTTTAATGATCCAAACTTTATTTATAGTTTGAACTAATCCGGAAAATAGTAATAAAACTTATAAGATAGATTACAAGGTCTTAAAGATCTCCCCAAGCTTGGAATCAAGCCAGGCGGGATCAAATAATCCCTTGCGATTATTTGATACTGTGATTGTTGTAGATTAATGTGGCGCCATGGCATGTAACACCATGGTGCGTAGCTTCTTGTTGGTCTCCTCCAAAGTGGTTACGCGGCTGTAGCACCTTCGCAAATCAGATTGGAGAGTGTCCATCCTTTCAACGAGCTTAGTTACCAATGGAAAGAGATCTTCCTTCCTTTCCATCTCATCAAGACGGTGGCAGACTTCAAAGCGATGTGGTAGTTCCTGCTTCTGATATATCTCCAATGCCCGTACGCGATCCTTGGTTCTGGGTACAGCTTCTTCTTCCTCATCCATACTTAATGGATCGGGGAAGTGGAAACCGTACATCCACTCTTCTTGAGGCTTGACCTTAATGCGAGCACGAATGGTTGGCTTTGCGGGTGGCACCTCGTCTCCCTTGCTAGCACCTGGACCAATATTAGATAATTCCGTACGCTTGTGTGGCCTTTGATCCGTAGTGATGAACTTGACCGTCTCCACATACCCTTTTGCATGCAGTTTGCGATCTTCTCTCTCTTGTTGAGCTTTCTTCATCGCCGCCCAATTGATCCCCGGTGGATCATAGATGTCATGGCGGATGTAGACGTCAACCACATCATCATTGGGATCGCTATTGAAGTGGCTTGGCTCAACATACTCCTTGTACCTTGGGCTAAACCTCTCCACCACCTCATCATCATCCTCCATGGACGGGCTACTTGAGCGGTCCCTGGACGGAGCAATGAGCCCCATGGGGTTTCCACGACCTGGGACGGGGTAGTGCATTGCTAGATTTGTTCCTGGAGATTATGATTATAGAGAAATACAATGGAAGTATATAATGGGGGTCAGAGGTCGGTAAAACTCGTGAGAAACACCAAATGGTCGTCCAAGAAAAGAATCCAAATAGAAAGAGAAAAAAAAATCACGGATTTGGAAGTAACCTGCCATGTAACGACCAACTATACGGGCGCGGCCCGTATAGGTCCGGCCGTATAGTTGGTTCCGGTCAGATATTTCCAAATATCTCGATTCCAGGTTGACTAAATCACGACTCGGAACCGACAATAATGATTTTTTAGATGAATAAACAAAAGATCAAACGAAAAAGTGTCTGAGAGTTTAACGACCAACTATACGGCCGGAATTTTTGCTCCGGTTGTATAGTTGCGACCGTATAGATACAGACACGAAAATCAAAAGTGTCTGGGAGTTTAATGACCAACTATACGGTCAGAATTTTTGCTCCGGTCGTATAGTTGCGACCATATAGATACAGACACCAAAAATAAAAACTATCTGGGAGTTTAACGACTAACTATACGGCCAAAATTTTTGCTCCCGTCATATAGTTGTGACCGTATAGGCTCAGATATCAAAAATAACTTCGCGAAGATGATACAGAGAGTTTAACGACCAACTATACAGCGGGAGCTTCCTCTCCGGTCGTATAGCTCTGCCCGTATAGTTGGGAAAACCTCTCTAAAACTTCAGAAAAATGCAAGGCATTCAAAGTTATTAAGAGTAAGAACTGTGAAAATAAATCACTTATTTGGGTAAGAACACTTACCTTGTACTTACCATTATTTATTCTGGGATAGAGAATTCCTCCCATAACAAAGACTTCTTCTCTTTTGGAGGAATTGACCTTAGTTCATTGAATAATTCTCGCAAACAAAAATCACTGGGACTAAAGTTCCTCTTGATAAGATTAGTGTCTTGCAGGGCAATCATGGACACTGCATCTAGCATTTTTATTTCCCGCCTTTGCATAATCTGCAGGTCAAATTCTTGAAGTGAAAGAATCCAACGGATCAGCCTTGGCTTATGTTCTTTCCTTTCAAGGATTTCTTTTAATCCATCACAATCCGTGTGAACTCTTACCTTTGCATCAACTATATAGGAACAAAATTTATCACAAGAGAAAAACATAATAAATAGTTCCTTTTCTTCCTTAGGGTAGTTCTTTTGAGCACCATTGAGAGTTCTACTAGCATTATGTATAATATTAAATCTACGACCAATATGTTGTCCTAGAGTTACTCCTACAACATTATTAGTAGCTTCGCATATTAAATCAAAGGTTGCATCCTAGATAGGTGGTTTAATAATAGGAGCGCGAGATAAAGCATTTTTGAGTTTATCAAAGGCTTCAAGACACTTATCATCAAAATTAAATCTAATTCCCTTTTGCAAGAGGTTTATCAAAGGTTTAGATATTCTAGAGAAATTTCTAATGAACTTTCTATAAAAGCCCACATGACCAAGAAAACTTCTTATACCTTTAATATCCCTTGGTGGTGGCATTCTCTCTATTGCTTCAAACTTAGCTCTATAAACTTCAATTACACTACCTGATACCTGGTGTCCAAGGACTATACCTTCTTTGACCATAAAATGGCACTTCTCCCAGTTTAGGACGAGATTAGTTTCTTCACAACGCTGCAAAACTCTTTTGAGATTATGTAAACAACCAGTAAACGAAGTTCCATAGACAAAAAAGTCATCCATAAATACTTCCATTATAAGTACTATAAAATCAGCAAAAATAGCAGTCATGCATCTTTGAGAAGTTGCTGGAGCATTACATAAACCAAAGACCATACGTCGATAAGCATGTAAACCGTAAGGACTTACGAAAGTTGTTTTAAGTTGGTCATCCGGATGAACAGCGATTTGAGAGAAACCAGAGTATTCGTCCAAGTAACAAAAATGAGTATGGTTTGCTAACCTTTCTAAAGTTTGATCTATGAATAGTAACAGATAGTGATCTTTCCTAGTTTCTTTTTTTAATTTCCTAAAGTCTATGCACATCCTATGCCCAACAATAGTTCTAGTAGGTATCAGTTCATTGTTTTCATTAGGGACAACAGTAAAACCACCCTTCTTAGGAACACAATGAACAAGACTTACCCATTCACTTTCTTTAACAGGATAAATTATACTTGCGTCCAGTAGGTGTACAATTTCTTTTCTTACCACTTCTTTCATTTCAGGCTTCAGTCTTCTATTGAATTCTGCAATTGGTTTTGCACCTTCTTCCATGAATATCCGATGGACAGCTATCATGGGACTAATTCCCTTTAAGTCATCCATTGAGTACCCCAAAGGCTTGACGATGCTCCTTAAGTGTCCTCATGAGTTTTTCTTCTTCTTCTCTTGAAAGTTTAGCACTAATAATAACAGGGAATTTATTGGTATCATCTAAAAACCTGTATTTAAGATTATCTGGTAGAGTCTTCAATTCTAGGGGTGGTAATTCCTCATCCCCTCTCTTTTCTGGCTCTACAAAAGCCTCATCAGTTGGAGGTCCCAAAACGGGTAGTGAGTCGAATACATTTTCTAGCTCTCCCAGGGACTTCTCCTCTATAATTATTTCTTCATAATTTGGATCTTCATCTATTTCTTCTTCTTGATTACCTAAGAAAAGAGCCGCCATTTCATCAATAGTTCTCTCTTCCTCTTGTATTGGTGGCGGTCTGTCTTTAAATTTGGAGAAATGGAATTTATTTTTCGTTCCCCCAAGCTTAAGCGTCACAATCTCCTTCTTGAAATTGACATAGGCACCTATATCACCCAAAAAACTTCTTCCAAATATAATAGGGCAAAGAGTGTCAGCTGGCATATCAACAACTACGAAGTCGATAGGAATTTTGTTGCCGATTGTGACTGTTGCATATCAACAGCTGGCATATCAACAACTTCGTTGCCGATTGTGACTGTTGCATTATCAACTACTCCCATTGGAATTCTAAGGTTCCTATTGGCTAACATAATTGTCATATCAGTATTTTGAATTGTAGCCAGTTCTATTTCTTCTTTTATTTCTAGGTAGAAATCATAAGATATAACATTAACTTCGGTGCCAAGATCACATAAACTGTAATGAGAGGTTTCTTTAAATATGAAGGGAAGAATAGGTTTACCCACATTGTTTACTTCTGTTTTACCTTCAACCAATACGGAAGTCTCTACATCAAGTTTAACTATGTTGCAGTGTGAGTACATAGCCATAATTGCTTCCTTAGTTACCTTTTCAACTTTGGTTTCTTCCAGATGTTCCACGACTTCTGGCATGCTTTCATCTTCCCTCTTTTCCTATACTGCTTTGACCTGCTCATATTCAAGAATATGCTTTTGTGCAGTGTTAGGGAAAGACACTTCATAAATTGGTTCTACAGAGGCCAGTGTTGCTTCTTCTTCTTTTTTATTTTCTAGTTTGGCTGGTGGATAATACTTGATTGGACCCTCCTTTGGAGCTTTAATATGTTCTATAAAAGCTTTAACAACTTGCAACACAAGATCGGAATCTAAATAAAGTTCTTTAAATAGTTCTTTAATGTGGCCTTTTTATTATAGTCATGAATACAATCATGCTCTATTTCTACGCCTCCTTCACTTCCTAGACCAAAATTCCATGAAACTCTATGATCATGAATTCTGTTAAGTAAATACCAAGCTTTAGGTATAGGTAGATTCATAAAGGCTCCTTCAGGGAAAGAGTCTAGTTCAATTTTATTAGGTTCAATTAAACCGCCATAAAAGATATGTAGTAAATACCATTCAGGAAAATCATGATGAGGAAATAATCTTAGTAAATCTTTAAATCTAATATAGGCTCTTACTAGTCCTTCATTAGCACGATTCTTCCAAGTCATTATAAGACGCCTGATTCCAACAGATTTTGACAATGGATAATATTTTGATAGAAATTCGCAAGCTAGATTATCCCAAGTAGTAGTGGCTTCATGGGGTAGAGATCTATACCATGAGAGAGTTGTACTTGTCAAAGTTTGACTAAAATTTTTAACCCTTACCTCATCGGCAGTATATCCCGTCAATAGAAAAGTGCCACATATATCTTTAAAACATGTAATATGCTCATATGGATCAAGATCTTCTTCATCTCCGGTAAATTGCTTATTATGTAGAATACTAAGTAATAGAGGATTTATTTCAAACCCCCTTGTCTTCTCATTGGAGTTATCTCTTTTATAAATATCATAGGGCTTCCCAAAGTGGTTGAGTGGGCTAGCACTAGTCATATGCTCAAACTCTATCATGTTGGTGGATACCTGTAACTCAAAACAAAATTTAGCAAGACAAAAATAAATAAGAAAAAACTAAAAGACCTACATCGCTTAGCTCCCTGGCAACGGTGCCAGAAAATAGCTTGATGACTGCAAGAGCATAGATCGTTTGTAGCTAGTTTCAAAATAAAGATATTGATCCCACATGGAGCAGGAGTCTGAAGTCTAATAACTCTTGGAATAAATATTACAATGGAAATTCTAGATAAAGTTTTAAGTAACAAGATAAAATACGAGTATTGTGTAAAAAGGTGTTTTGGGGTTTTGGGTATAAGAGCAATAATAAAGTAAAGCAAAGTAACTTAAAAAATAAAGTAAATATCGCGTATATAAGAGAGATTGGAGCTGCAATAAGGAAAAAGCGTTCTTAGGGAGTAGAGGATACATCACTAGTATTGTAAAGATCTAAGATAAAGATTATCATCATGAACATTCTCAACTATGTATGTGTGTGCAACATCCCAAAACTTCAATCCAAGCTTATCAAGATAAAATCAATCAAATTTGGGGTTAACAAAAACTTTTTCAAAGTTAAAATGAAAGCATTCATATATGTGTGCATTTAAAATAGGAGTTGTTTGAATTGCCATGATTGAGTGATCCAATTCTTGTAAAATGTTTCTTAGGTGATTTAAACATCATTTACATCATTCCCAAACTTTGCCTAAAGAAAAAATCCAAAAAGAATTAAAAAGGAGGAATGGTCATTTTGGAAATTTTAACTCTCATGCCTACTTTGGCTAGTCCTAGTACTCAAAACTTAACAGAAACAATTCTTGATCTTTGCACCCCTTGCTAGTACACATAATGAGGTACCAAGGCCCATCTTTTGATATGCTAAAAACATTTTGCTAACTATTTTAAATGACAGTTTAAAATTGAATCTAATGCATATGCATAGATCACCCCTATTTCAAAACCC
The DNA here is from genome assembly GCA_910589775.1 of Avena eriantha. Classification (NCBI taxonomy): domain Eukaryota; kingdom Viridiplantae; phylum Streptophyta; class Magnoliopsida; order Poales; family Poaceae; genus Avena; species Avena eriantha. Next base: position 196,851,892 of record OU342741.1, on the reverse strand, counting down.
ATCTTTTTGAGCTCCACTTTCCAAACCCCTGCAACCAGAGACTACCTATCACTAGTGGAGATCACTCAAAAAATTTGAAACCAAAATTCAAAACTTTCTTTCATGCGGCCATTTAATCAAATACTTGGCATGCATAATCTCTCGTCTAATCCTAGCTCACTGTTTACTACAGGGTTTTGCCCCCAATTGATCCCCATTTAATCCCCTTGTCCCCTCTTGATCTAACCAGAGCCTAACCAGCATCTACCCTACCCCCTAGCTGCACTGCCCTGCCATGTCGAGCACCACCTCGTCGGCCGACAGTGCACTCGCAGCAGCAGCCCTCTCCAGCCTCTCTCCTCATGTCTAGCAACTTGCTTGTGTTCCACCTCCACCGCCCAACCAGCCCCAAGACAGAGACAGAGGGCAGAGCGACCAGGAACCGCCATGCCCGGAGCTGGTCGAGCATGCCGACGCCACCCCTAGAGCACGCCCTGTCCCCGCTCGCACAGACCGCCCCTTGGCACCAGCCCGCGCCCACCGCTCTGCCTCGACCTGGAGAACACCCTAGACATCCCCGTTCGCCGCCCAAAGCCTCACAGCCACCGCTCGTCGTGGACACCGCCGCTTCTGCCGCGTAGAGCGCCACCTCGCAACAACCGCGTGCCATCGTCCCTACGGCCGCATTTAAGTTCTAGAGCACCGCCAGGGAACCGCCCATCGATCGCCACCTCCAGCCATGCCTCTACCTCGCCGTAGCCATGTCGCCACCGTCGACCGCCCATCCCGCTCGGTCTCACCATCGGGCCTATAAAAGGAGCCCTCCCCAGCCTCTCCACTCCACACCATTCCACTCCCCTCACCTCTCTGAACCTCCCACACCCCTAGTCGGAGCAAGGCGAGCTCTTCCTTGCCGGAATTGGAGCCGGAGCAGCCGCGGCAGGAGGAGAAGGGCGCCGTTGATTGCGACCACCCCAAGCTCCGCCGTGACCACGCCTCGCCTCGCCGTCGTCTTCCACGTTGTTTGCCCGCCTCACCGACCCCGCTGGAGCCCTGGTACGCCCCACTAGACCCCCACCGAGCCGCTAGGGTTCGAGCTCGCCGGCGACCTGTTCGTCGTCGACGACGACCCTCAGCCGTAGATCTAGCTTCTAATCCTACGGCCCACAGTGCGCGTACCGTTTTGCGTGTGAAGTGCCGCTGATAAGCGGGGCCCCCCTGAAAGCTGAGCCCTGTGCCGCGGAGCGCCACTGGGCCGGCCCATTCCTTTTCCCGCGCTAGCCCACACATTCAAATTTGGATTTTTCTTTTTAGTTAAATCTAGTTTCTGTCCACTATTTCAAAATTTAATTCTTTGAGTTTGACAAATACAAATTGCATGAAACTAATTTTGCCTGAAAGGTATGGAAGTAATCTACCCAAGCCCGTTGTACTTAATTCATTTAGAGTTATAGATCTCTCCTAAAAAATAAGAAGACAGAAGCTTTTGCAACTTGCAACATTTTTAGAAAATCGACCAAGTTAGCTTTTGAGTTGATTCCAACTCTCAAAAATCACATTTTACCATATCCATCCAAATATGTAATAATATTAAGGTTTACATGCAGTGACTTTGGACTAGTACCAAAACAATGCTATATAGTCATTTCTAGTCACTTTAAATCATTTACTAATGAACTTGAACCAAAGTAATATTGATCCAACCTTTAAATTTCATTCCCACATGTTAGAATATGTGGTGAGGACATGCGTCCACATGATCCCATATTTTGGTGGTGAATATTAAATATTAGTTGATTTTTAAGTGAGTAGAAATTACTTTTCTAAAATAAAAAAGATGAAACTATTGAATTAAACTTGTGATGGTTGTGATAATAATAGATCATCAAAGGTGTGTTTTAGAATGCCACTTAGCCTAGTTAAGTATTGTTTGGTGATTGTGCACTCCCTATGTATTTATAGACGATAGTACCGACCAAGCTCTCGAGGAGGAGGAGTTCTACCAAGAAGAAGAAGAAGAAGAATAAGAAAACTTCAACCACTGCACCAACCAAGGCAAGCTACTATTAGCAAGCTAGCACTATCTAAGTGCCAGCCACCTTTAACAATGCAAGATAGCACTTGCAAGTTTAGTGTTTAACAAGCTAGGATCAAACTAGATGGTTTAGCAAAGATGCCCTAAGCATGCTTTGATCACACTCCCTTTTGACTATTAGTACTCCAAGTCTTAGTTACAAGTTTTACCCTCTTAGTTTGTACAAAGTAATTTACTTGTTTTGAAGGTAGCATAAAAAGTATAAAACTTGACTTATTTAGAACCCTTTAGATGTCATTCCATGGCATGAGATTGAACCCATCTTTACCACCTTAGTGAACACTCTTAACTTAGTAGTTTAGAGTAGATCCAAAAACTTGAGTCACTTTAGATGGGAATACTTGGTGAAAATGAATTATGAAAACCTTAGAATGATGAGCCATTCTATTGAGATGTTTTGACATGTGTTGAGAAACACAAATGGGTGATGATGAGGAAAATGGTGAGGCATGAGCCTTAACCCTTTTATAAAACTGATGGTTGGATTCGGATGCGATACCTTTCCAAATTTACCGTACAACCACACTACCTGAATTGGGTAAGGCTTAGCTAGAAATTTATATGCATTAGTATTAGTTCCCTCACGGGAGAGGTTTGAGTTGAGGCTACCTCTCAATGTTGTCCACCTATGTAGTGCCCAAGATGACTGATGGTCATGGTTGGGAGGCCATGCTCATAGGAGAGGTGCTTATACTAGGGTGTGTAAAGGGAAGGTTATGTTTGATTATCTGCATACTAAGTATGATGATCAGGGTTATCCCTGACAGATGTATCAAATCTTGTGGTGAAAGTGTACCACCTCTGCAGAGTGTCAAACTATTCGAATAGCCACGTCCGTGGTTATGGACAGTTGGAATGGCCATACTGTTTCGTTGTCAGATGTTTTCTAAATACTTTGAAAAGAATGATGAATCTTGACTTGACCACAACAGGGTTGTGTTTATGACAATAGTTTCCCAACTTAAGTGATTCTAGAACTTTACTTTAGCTTTCTTTGCTTCAGAACTTAGCTTAGGTTTCAAACTTATCTTTATAGTTTAACTTAGATCTAGTACTTTAACTTAGATTTCTACTACTTGTTAGTGGTAGTTTGCGAGTACTTAAAGAGTACTCATGGATTTTGTCCCTGGCTATTACCATGGCCAGACTATGAAGGAGATTATCAAGATGATGGTCAGCAGGACGGCTATGATAACTAGGACTATCTGCCTTCGTCAACATTGCCTGTGCCCCTGAAGATGGACCCCACCGCAACGAGCTCTTTTATTTTCGCTGCTTGTTGTATTAAGACTGGATCATGAGATCCTTATTTGTGTAAGAACCTTATGTATGGTTTGTAATGGATGATGTACTGTGATATCCAATCCGTTATCTCTCGCAAAAATGGTAATCCTGGGATTGCGAGGTATGGCATAACGGGCATCTGGGATTAAAAATCCGGGTGTTGACAGTGTGGGAGGAACACCGTATATGGATGATTTGCCAGCAACCGCTGCACACGTCATCCACATAACCACAGCAGATAGCAGTTGACATCAATCGAATTACTGCGCTATTAAGGGACATAATCTGGTAGGATGTATCCCATGGTATGGATAGTGTTCCGTGAGTTTCCTCGACTTCCCAAGTTGATATGTAAGGATTGCTATGAGCTTTATAGTCACTGTAAGCGCTAGCACGCCTCCGTCTACCAACAAGTAGTTCCCTCCATCAAGTCCCCATGAGAGGCAACTATTGAGAGGTCGACTTCTCTCAACATCAATATGTAGAGAATCTAACACATGGTCACAGCGATGAATATCATAATAGACTTTATCTTATGTCAATCTCATACTAGGGTTTCTCCATATCCCCAAGAACTAAAGATCGATGCCTTCCGGAGGTGAGGTTTCTGCAATTTCTCGTGTTCTGTATGTCGTCCCCTCGAACCAATTGCACGAGGTGAAACTACTTGACAAGGCGGAGGTGGTGCCAGCTATACGGCCGGAGCTATACGCCAGGAATATTTCCTCCGCCCTATAGTTGGTCGTTATGCTCTCTATCTCCTCTGTTCGCTTCGGGTTTTCTTATGGTATTATTAATATTTTCTAAATAAGCGATTTACGATTTTTTGACTCCTTTTCTCCACAATACAACTGCTTCAATAATTGTATCCATTGGATCCATCATCTGTCCTGATCCTGGTGAAAATATACATAAAATGTGTGCGCGAACACCGTAAAATACCAAGATCCTACATCTACAATGCAAAATAATAACATAAGACATGATGCAAATCTGCACTCATCATACCACCAGTTTGAAAGATGTGTATATCAGTATGCACCATTGTGGTTTTGCAAAAGAACACATGCAATGATGCCATTCCAGCATGTGGTGTCCAACCATGTCCAGGAACCTTAGTAGCATGCTAGTAATCAACTGCAGTATGCATTGTACCACTAGTTTGAAATATGCTACATCACCACACCCACTTGGATGGGTGTGTGTATCAGTGTGCATCATTGTGGTTTTGGAAAAGAACACATGCAATGATGCCACTCCAGCATGTGGTGCCAACCATGTCCAGGAACCCTAGCAATATGCTGGGATTCAACTGCAGCATGCATTGTATCATTATGGTTTTCGAAAAGAACACATGCAATGACATCTCGTGTGTGTGCGTGGTGGTCGTTAGATCGTACCCTTAGCTCCCAATGATGGCCATTAGATCGAGTCTTCTAGAAGGCACGCCCAAAGATACTTGTTCTGCATGATGATTGTTAAAGAATGTTCGATCAGGGCGCTTGGACAATTGGGATGGTTCTTCGTAAGAGCGATCCATGAGTTGGCTGTTCTACGACATGTCTAGTGTCACGTGTTGCATGGGCCCACCTGCCAGTGTCACGTCCCCTTTACTTCTCTTCCTCCCCATACTTCTCTTCCTTCCCCCTCGAAACCACTTTCCCTACTTCTCTCCCATCCTGCCATAGCCACAAGTCGATGGCACCTCCAGCGATCTCTTCCTCAGTCACCCTAGTCCCCCACCCCCCCTTTTGCCATGGGTTCAAGGGGAGACGATGAGGAAATGCGTCGTGATGACATGGACGGTGATTTCGATGTGAGTAATCTCATCTCTAAAATATGTGGCCATTTATCTACTTTGAGCTAGATCTACTCTGATTACTCATGCACGTATGATGTGTTAGGCCAACCAGACGTTATACGACTCCGACTATCAGGGTTTAGCGGAGGAAGACAGTCCTCCGCTATGTGAACATGGATATGTGTCCGCTAAATTTGTAGCATTCGAAGGACGAAACGCATGCATGAGGTTTTTAGGGTGTTAAGGACATGGTGCAATGTTGCCACGCAGAAGTTGCGGTGTTGTCAAATGGGTAGATCCAGAGTGGCCCAAATCGATGCAGAAAACATTGGACGAACTATGGGATATGACTGTTGAGTTGAAAGAATCCATAGTCAGCTCACTTCTTGAGAGTGCTGAGATGAAGTTATTTGACCATGTTAACACAACCAAGCTTAACTGAGATCTCAGGAGGGTGCAAGACAAGGTTAGCAAAGTCGATAAGGAGAGGGACGTGGTGTTGGCCCTGAAGGATAAAGCAGAGCAAGAACTGACTCAAGCAAGGAATGAACTTCACCAGGCCAAAGTCCTGTAGTTCACAACTATGGGTGTTGACAAGTGCATGAAGATAAATGCAGAGAAACAATTGAAGTTGTACAAGGAAGATGCTAAAAGGATGAAGCAGACGATTTGATCCTTGCTCTCGCAGGAAGATGCACATCGGGCTAATATTAGGAAGATCAAGGAGATGTGTGATAACTAGTTCTATTTAGCTTGAGCTCCATACTTTTTTAATTGTAATAGTAGTACTTGTTGACCAAGCGGTCTGAACTAGTGGTCTCGGAGTCCTGGGAGAAAAAATTGGTAGCCTGTTAATCTGTCATAACCCTCTAGTACTTCCTTTTGTCTAATGATGGTGGTATTCTGACTTTGGTGGTTTGTTTACACGTAATCTACATGGATTGTGTCGAATGCAAATGGCACAGCCACAATTTATAAAGTGGAAGCACATACACCATGTTACTGGAGATCCGGGAGCTTTGCCAAATGCAGGGGATGCAGGCGCAGGGAGGTGGTGTGATAGACGGGCTCAAGATTAGGCCAGAAAGTGGTGTCGATTTCCTCATTATATGGGCATTATCGGTTGCCATTGGTGTTTATGTTGCCATGTCGTTGTGCAGCAGCTGAAATAGGTTGTTGCTTTGTGGAGTGTAGCAGCTTAAATAATTTATTTCTGTGCCACTAACATTCCATCGAATCTAGAGACCTCCTACCCCTCAGCAATCGTGGAACCGGTGCTGCGTGTTTTCAGATAGTAGTGGCACAATCAAAATTTCGGATTCAACTAGTGACTCAGCTATTTCCAAACCTCAAGTCACGGTACATTTTACTCCAAGAACATGGGTAGATTATTTCTCCCGACAAGTTCCGCGCACATATCTCCATAATTTAATTTAATTACATATATAGGTTCAAGTTCAACACATTATTATGCATCTTCATTGCCAGCAATCTTCTTCTCCTGCCTGGGTGCCAAGCCTTCACATCCACTAGCTTCTTCATTTTATGCCTTCTTCCTCTTTCTCGGTACCAATTTTCTTAGTTTCACGTACTATGCATCACCAAGACAATCAGCACTAGAATAGTGTCCAACATCATCACTCCACACGTTTTTATTTTCTTCCGGCAGCAAAATGACTGATACAGTAGTCATGTTTCTAATCTTGCGGCGCTTCCTGCCAAAGATACAGGAATGTTGCATAACTGCCTAATATCTATAGAGTAAATCAAACAAAAATTACAATTCAGCACAAACATGTGAACCCCACGAGACTTTTTCTTACCAGGAGAAAGGGTCCGAGCGACCACCCTGTGTCGTCGAATTGATGACAAGTACGCTATGAGGGAGTCCTTGAGGCGTGCGGAAGATAGGGGTGTGAGACGTACGGTGTTCCGGAACGGTGAGCACATAAGTTTACTCAGGTTCGAATCCGCCGGCTTTGGACGGATCCTACTCCTGCTAGCAATCCAGTAATACGGCAGAGCCGGAATATGGGTTACAAGGGTTTGCCTGTTGAAAGAACATGTGTGCCCCATGTATGGTTCTGGTAATTAATGAAAATCTTTATGGACTTATGTTTGCATTGAGTTTTACTTGTAGGATTTGTCCATAGGCAATGCTTGAACAATATGTTGGCTTCAAGGTTGGAAGAAGAATAAAGTGAAGAAGATCAAGTGGTGATCAAGGTTTCAAGGAATGATCCAGAGATTGGTCAAGTAGAAGTTGAGCCTATGGCAAGTGTGTCTTGAATAATAAGATGATCTCAAGTGTAGCTTGCCATCCTTATGGTGATCATGGATATGTGAACATATGCTTAAAGAGAGGCTCTTCCATAGTGGAGTATGGGGGAGCAAATTCCAAGTCTTCACCAAGCTAGCGCAATCAAGAAAGGTGTTCCATCTTGAGGTGTAGAAGATCATCATCATCAACATCAAGTGGAATATACACAAGGCAATTGTTTTATCTTGATAGGGTTTCTTTCTTACCGGTCTTGTGGTGTTAGTTGGGGAGACCGGTTTATAGGATAGATAACCGTACTATCAAGAGGGGCTCTCGAGTGAGTAACTTGATCATATCCCTAGGTGAGAGCTCAAATCTTTGCATACCTGGCATCATGTTTCTTGGTTCTTATTTGGGTCTTACTCATGTGAGTATTTATAGCTTGTGTTAATCTCCATGACAAGCTCAAGTTCATCGAAAACGAATTTCATATGCATTCTCTATTGCATTTTCGATGTTGGAGGTTTTATCGGTTCATCTTTTTGGGAGAGGTCAAACCTTTCGTCATTTGGTTCTATCCTACATTGCTGGACTATGATTTTTCTCTGGATGACCTTGTAGAGCTCATTTTCCTCTTTAAAACGATCCCAAAGTCATCAAAAACGGAGTCCAGATGCAAAAGTTATGATTGTTTCAGTTTTGCTGTTTCTGCCAGTTTTCAGGGGGGCGGATTATCCGGCCATGGGGGCGGATTATCCGGCCCAATTTTTGGGAAACGGATAAGGACTTTGAGGCGTGGCTCTCTATGATAGGGGCGGATTATTCGGGCCTCCGGGGGCGGATTATCCGGCCCAAATATCCGCCCCCTATAGAGAGGGTCGCGCCGTGAAGTCCTTAGCCATATTTTGGCCCGGGGAAACCGGAATATCCGGGGGAGGGGCGAATTATCCGGCCTGGGAGGTCCCAAACGGTCATATTTCGTTGGGGAGGGGTATAAATAGACCCCTTGTTCCTCCTTAGGCTGGTAGCTTGCATTCTCTCTCTCCTCCATTGTTTTGACCTTCAAGAGCTTGCAAATTCTCTCAATCCCTCCCATATTTCTTGAATCTTTTTGGGGGATTTGAAAGGGGTGGTCTAGATCTACAACTCCACCAATCCATCTCTCCTCTATGTGAGAGGAACATATTGGGATCTAGATCTTCGGGTTTCTTTTGTGGATTTTCTCTTGTGTTCTTCCTCTCTTATTTCCCCAATAGCTTTTGTAGCTTTGGTGAAATTTGGGAGAGAAGGACTTGAGCACTTCTTGTGTTCTTGTCATTGCATTTGGTGCATTGGTTTGAGTTCTCGGTGAGAATTTGATTGGGTGAAAGGTTAGAAGCTTTTTACTCTTGGGTTCTTGGAACCCTAGACGGTTTAGTTGTTTTGCAGGTTTGTGGATTACTTGGGGCCTCCAATTAAGTTGTGGAGCTTTCCGGAGCTTGTTTGTTGGGAGCCTCCAATTGAGTTGTGGAGAAGTGCCCCAATCTTTGTGAGAGGTTACGGATTGCCACCGACAAGTGCACCGATAGTGAAGAAGTGAACTAGGCCTCTTGTGGCGAGGTTCACAGGAGAATAGGGTGTGGCCTTTTGTGGCATGGTGGTCCTAGTACCGCCCACCCCTCCAACGAGACGTACTCCCTTTATGGGAGGAACTCGGTAATAAATCATCGTCTCTGTGTGCCTCGGTTATCTCTATACCCGAGCTATTACTTATGCACTTTACTTTGTGATAGCCTTCGTGCTTCAAGTCTTTTATCTAGCTATCACATAGTTGCTTGTATTGCTTAGCATAAGTTATTGGTGCACATAGGTGAACCGTAGTTTATATAAGTTTTGTGCTTGACAAAGTAAACGCTAGTTTTATTCCGCCTTTGTTAAGCCCATATCGTAAAAGTTTTAAACCGCCTATTCACCCCACCCCCTCTAGGCGGCATCTGTATCCTTTTCAATTGGTATCAGAGCCTGGTCTCTCATTTTAGGCTTCATCGCCTTGAGAGTAAAGATGTCGGCTAGGGGATTAGTGCACAACGACATTTTCATATTTGATGGCACATATTATGAGATTTGGAAAATTTGTATGCTTAATCATTTTCGGGCCATGGACCCAAATTTGGAGAAAATTATAGATATAGGTTTTTCTCCTCCAATGGATTTCCTAAATCTATCTTGTGAGGATGAGAAAAACTTATATCTCGATGCTCAAGCTTCTAATGTGTTTGTTAATGCTTTGAGCCATGTAGATACTTCTTCAATCATACCTTTTTGGAGCGCTCATGAGTTATGGACAAAACTTCAAGATAAATATGATGTGTCCAACATTATTGAGGATGATTGTATTACTTCCACTTCTGGCCGTGATGAGTTCTCATCTTCTTCCACTTCACCAAAGTGTGGCAAGACACAAGGTAATGATATGGTGAGTGGTGGTGAAAATTGCAATGTTGGTAGTAAGCTTACTATTGATGATTCTTTATCTATATCTCATTACAATGCTTCATGTTTGGACTTAAACACTTCTAGCACTATATATGATTTACATGCTCATGTTGATAGTCCTTGCATATCATGTGTAAGTTGTTTGAATAAATCTCATTATGATATGCTTGATATTCCTTGTTGCCATGGTATAAATGCTTCTATTTCCTCTAGTTGTTGTGTTTCTAACAATGTAGAGGAAACTGAAGATTCTACGGGTCAAGACAACATCTTGAATGAAGCTTCAATTAATTCTTCATTATCATCATCTCACGGTTCCCATCGTTGCCTTATGGCTAGGGATTCAAAGGTATCTCATACTTTGGAACCCAATACCTCTTGTGATGATGAGGATGAGTATAATGAGGAAGAAGAGATTGATGTTGATTTGTTACATGAAAAGGGTGAGATTGTTTATCATTCTCTTGTTAAGAATAATATTGCTTGCTCTAACTTTGTTTAAATCTTGGGTTTTGCTATTGAGAGCAAAGAACATATTGATAAGTTAGAAGCTCAAGTTGAGGAGCATGAGAACACAATTGACAAAATGAGTAGCCTTGAGCGTGAGTACGCTAATGATATTGCAAATCTAAATGAAGCTCTTGAAGAAGCACAAGCAACTAAAGAATCTCTTGAGGAGACATTTACTCTAGAAGTGTCTAAATTAAAGGAAACCCATGATAAAGCTCTTGAGGTGGAATTTGATCTCAAAAGAAAATATAATGAGATTTCCAAGTTGTATTCTACTATTTCTCATTATAATGATGCTTGTGCTACTAACTCTACTTCTTTTGAAGCATCTATTTTGAAGGAAAATGTTGAGCTAAAGGCTCAACTTGCTTTCCTAACTAGCAATTATGGGAAATTGGAAGAAAGTCATGTTATGCTATCAAGCTCTCATGGGGATCTTCTAGCCTCCCATGATAGGCTAAAGTTAGCTCATGAGGCTATTGTGTCAAAGGTAACATCTAATGAGACTCATGTGGACATTAGCACTACATCCACTACAAATGTCGTACTGCCATGTACTAGTCCTCGTAATTCATCATCTCATATTATTGCTACATCTTGTAATGAATTATATTCCTTGCCTTGTTGCTCTAACAATGAAGCTTCTACTTCCTCTAGTATTTGTGTTTATACTAACCATGTATAGGAAATAAAAGAGCTCAAGGCCTAAGTCTCATCTTTGAAGAGGGACTTGAAAAAGGGTCAGGAAGGGAGGGCCACACTCAACAAGATCTTGCGTGTGCAAAAATTCCCCAATGACAAGAGTGGGCTTGGATTCAAATCCAATATCAAGAACAAGTCCACTAACAATAATAAGTTTAAGAGAGACAAGAAGAAGGGCCAAGAACATGTCAAGAATTTGGCCAAGATTGTTTGCTTCAAGTGCAAAATTGAAGGGCACCATGTTAGATCTTGCCCATTGAAGAATAAGACTCTCAGTGAGAAGCAAAAATGGAAGAGGCCTCAAGTTCAAGGTCATGGTGTACCTCAAGTTGAAGAAAGGCCACTTCACAAAAAGAATCAAGATAATAATCCCATGGTGGATAAATTAAGTGTGAAGAAATGGAAGAAAAGAACTTGCTACATATGTCGTGAGAAAGGTCACCTCTCTTCTTCATGTACTATTGGTAACTCCTCATCCAACCCTATTATTATTGATGATGTTTATTCTCTTCGTAAGGATGAGGTTGGAAATGTGTTTGCCAAATATGTTGGTTCCCAATGTGGTGTCAAGAAAAGAACCATTTGGGTTGCCAAGCCTATTGTGACTAACTTCTTAGGACCCAACTTGGTTGGGGACCAACAAGCTAAAACTTGATCAATAGTTATTGGTGGAGGGCATTGGAGACTTGGCTAAATCATGAAGAATTAAGGGAACTTCATCAATTGTATTGTATCAAGACAAGTGATTTATATTATCTTATCTCTATCATATATCCTTTGTTCCTCTTTGTGGTAACATGTTCTCAACTCATTTACATTTAAAGTTACTCGCCCCTTGTGCATGTGTTGGTTTGTACCTTGCATCTGTTTTTATATGTTGTGCATAACCACTTACTTATCTTGAGTTATAAAGTTTATTTGTGTATGTTGGCTTGCACACCATGTACTTGTTTTTTTGTGTGTTGAGCCTTTATTGAATCTACATGTTATCTCATTTTTGGATATTTCTTTGACTTGAAATCGTTTAGTGCTCTATTTGATGTAGGTAGAGATGATGATCCCATTTGGGTGCATTTTGTATTCAAATGAAAAATCTTAAATAATGCACTAATCATGGGGGAGTTTTCCTATATTGTGTAGAACACTCCTTTTATGATTCTTCACAACATGTTTTGCTCCATATCGTTTTTATGTCTTTGGAAGATAAATATTCCTTTGGTACTTTGTGTCATCTTGAAAAGTGTTGAGAGTTTAGTGTGGTTTTTTTTAACTTTCTCTTTTTGGGAGTTGGATTTATCTCACTCCTTGCTAACTTTTTGACATTTTACAATGAGATAAATCCTTGAGCATTTGTGTTTTTGTCTATCTCTTTCTCTTTGTTTTTTGCCTAGTTCATTTTTTGAACATGTGGTCTTTCATGAGTTGATTTGGTTATTTGATATAATTTGAACAACCTTTTATCGTGTCACACTTTGGTGTTTCTTCTTGGTTTACTTGGTATTTTGTTCAAATTGTATCTCCTTTGGTTCTTAAAAGTAGTGTGCATGCATATTTAATAAATGTATATATTATGGCGTGCTTGCTTTACTTGATCCAGTATATAGGGGAAACTCCACAAAATCCTAATTGGCTAAGATGTGCATGAAATTCAATTCATATCAATATGCACATATTTATGTGGAGTCTCTCCTATGTATTGTAGTTGCTCTAACTACTTTGGACCCAATAAGTTTGGGGACCATATTGTACTTGAATTTTGTTTTAGGTACCTTCAAGGTGCATTGGATGCTTGTCTCTTTCATAAGGAATAAGTGATGACTCCATGATAATTAGAGACAAGCAAGGATGATCAAGAAACTCCTATCTACTTCATCACACCAATGATATCTCGGTAACAAGTATCTCTTACTCATGCGTACATATCGTCTTCCAACCTATGGTAGGTTGCATATTGGCATGATTTTTTTTGTATTTGTAGTTGTTGTGGTTCTTTCTTTGGCCTTAAAGAACGCTCTCTATTGCATATGTGAGTAAGTTGAGATGAGTGCATATAATTGGGACTATACAAAATCATGCTCATGATTCACCAATCCCAAATATGTCAATCTAGCAATTATATTGCCTATTGTTTCCTCAAATTACTCTCATGTGCAATATTGATGAATTTGCAAAGTTGATTCTTTCTTTGTGATACTTGATTCCTCTTGCAATATATTCCAACTATCTCTACTTCCCTTAGTGGTAGTTGTGATGTATTTGATATGTTTGTGGTTGAAGTTCATGAATATACAATAAGATAAAATTGAGCCTTTTGGCCATGCTATCAAGCAAAGATCTTAGTGGTGTATTGTCATGACTTCATTTTGGATATCTTGCTCTATTTATTTTAGTATCTATTTTGTGTGTACATGTTTCTTTGTGGATCAATATCTCTGTGAGATTGTCTACTTAGAAACTTATACACATGAGGGATGTTACTTCTCCATTTTTGACATCTTCTTTGTTTCGTGTGTATTGTATGGTCATACTAAGCAATATCATTCATTGAAGACTATGTTGATGCTCAATGATCATCCTTGCATTAGTCTTATACTATGCTTTGTCATGCCTCTCACACATCCTTGTGGTTGAGCCTGCTATTATGTTGTCTCTTACTCATTAATCAACCATTTGTTTATTGCAAGTTTTATGCCTTGGTATATGCTCTTTTGTACATAGTTGGGTTTTAAATAATATCGAGGGAATGAGGATGCCATGTTTGTCCATATTGTATTCAAATGCAATTTTTTTTTCCACAAACCTTGGGGAGCCTCCTCATATTATATAGAACACTCTCTTTTCAATCTTATCATAATATCTATCTTTCATTTGGTATGTTTTTTTGTCAAGTGGTTCTTTGGATCTTTTGATTGCTTGCTTCTTCACCTTGTTAAATTTTTTTGCAATCTTTTGATCCTCAATATTGTTTAACCTCCTCCTACGTATTTCGTCATTGGATACATGCATTTTATTCCACTCACACTATGAGAATGTACACATTTTGGAGGAATTATCACTCTATTGGCCGTGTAGAGCTTTTCACCCATTTTGGCAATCGATGCCAATGGGGGAGAAGTTTTGGAGGGTTTAGCGGAAGTTGGTTTCACGCTTTGAGTTTGTTCTTAAGCATTTGCCTCTCATGGTCTTGCATATTTGTTGTTGCTTTGCATGTTGAATATATAGATATAAACCCTCTCAAAGGGATTGTCATCAATTACCAAAATGGGGGAGATTGAAAGAACATGTGTGCCCCATGTATGGTTTTGGTAATTAATGAAAATCTTTATGGACTTATTTTTAATTGAGTTTTACTTGTAGGATTTGTCCATAGGCAATGCTTGAACCATATGTTGGCTTCAAGGTTGGAAGAAGAAGAAAGTGAAGAAGATCAAGTGGTGATCAAGGTTTCAAGGAATGATCCGGAGATTGGTCAAGTAGAAGTTGAGCCTATGGCAAGTGTGTCTTGAATAATAAGATGATCTCAAGTGTAGCTTGCCATCCTTATGGTGATCATGGATATGTGAACATATGCTTAAAGAGAGGCTCTTCCATAGTGGAGTATGGGGGAGCAAATTCCAAGTTTTCACCAAGCTACCGCAATCAAGAAAGGTGTTCCATCTTGAGGTGTAGAAGATCATCATCATCAACATCAAGTGGAATATACACAAGGCAATTGTTTTATCTTGATAGGGTTTCTTTCTTACCGGTCTTGTGGTGTTAGTTGGGGAGACCGGTTTATAGGATAGATAACCGTACTATCAAGAGGGGCTCTCGAGTGAGTAACTTGATCATATCCCTCGGTGAGAGCTCAAACCTTTGCATACTTGGCATCATGTTTCTTGGTTCTTATTTGGGTCTTACTCATGTGAGTATTTATAGCTTGTTTTAATCTCCATGACAAGCTCAAGTTCATCGAAAACGAATTTCATATGCATTCTCTATTGCATTTTCGATGTTGGAGGTTTTATCGGTTCGTCTTTTTGGGAGAGGTCAAACCTTTCGTCATTTGGTTCTATCCTACATTGCTGGACTATGATGTTTCTCTGGATGACCTTGTAGAGCTCATTTTCCTCTTTAAAACTATCCCAAGGTCATCAAAAACGGAGTCCAGATGCAAAAGTTATGATTGTTTTAGTTTTGCTGTTTCTGCCAGTTTTCAAGGGGGCGGATTATCCGGCCATGGGGGCGGATTATCCGGCCCAATTTTTGGGAAACGGCTAAGGACTTTGAGGCATGGCTCTCTGTAACAGGGGCGGATTATCCGGGCCTACGGGGGCGGATTATCTGGCCCAAATATCCGCCCCCTATACAGAGGGTCGCGCCGCGAAGTCCTTAGCCATATTTTGGCCCGGGGAAACCGGAATATCCGGGGGAGGGGCGAATTATCCGGCCTGGGAGGTCCCAAACGGTCATATTTCGTTGAGGAGGGGTATAAATAGACCCCTTGTTCCTCCTTAGGCTGGTAGCTTGCATTCTCTCTCTCCTCCATTGTTTTGACCTTCAAGAGCTTGCAAATTCTCTCAATCCCTCCCATATTTCTTGAATCTTTTTGGGGGATTTGAAAGGGGTGGTCTAGATCTACAACTCCACCAATCCATCTCTCCTCTATGTGAGAGGAACATATTGGGATCTAGATCTTCGGGTTTCTTTTGTGGATTTTCTCTTGTGTTCTTCCTCTCTTATTTCCCCAATAGCTTTTGTAGCTTTGGTGAAATTTGGGAGAGAAGGACTTGAGCACTTCTTGTGTTCTTGTCATTGCATTTGGTGCATTTGGTGCATTTGGGAGAGAAGGACTTGAGCACTTCTTGTGTTCTTTTGTAGCTTTTGTAGCTTTGCTTGTATTGCTTAGCATAAGTTATTGGTGCACATAGGTGAACCGTAGTTTATATAAGTTTTGTGCTTGACAAAGTAAACGCTAGTTTTATTCCGCCTTTGTTAAGCCCATATCGTAAAAGTTTTAAACCGCCTATTCACCCCCCCCCCCCTCTAGCCCATATCGTATAAGTTTGATTACAGAGTACATCTTGAACTACAAGTAATGCTATGGGCCTAAGTCGGTAAGTCTTCTGGGCCTTCCCGTAGCTGGATTGGACTCCGTCTTTTCTCCCTGACTAGGTCGCCCGTGAAGCAAAGCTCTAACCCGAAGTAGGCCACCCTGGTCAGTGAGGAACTATGAGGATATCCAGAAAGTATATCCCCAACAGCAGCCCCCGAAAGTCTCCAAGATCCAAAGTTGGATTCATCATCGTCTAGCTTGATCTTCGGCTTGCAGAATCTTGAAGGGTTCCTGAAAATCCACAACAAAAAATACGATCCGGGTCTTAAAAATAAGTCGTACCTATCAACATGTTACTCAGATTTTCCAGCTTGATTTTCAAACTAAGCAGGAACTTGGTCTCTGACATCGTCTGACACTCGTCATGGTCAAGTCACGTCTTCTGACAAACATCCTGTCAGCACGAACGTTGGTGGGTCCGCCATTCGCGGAACTGAGGCGCCATTTCAATGCGTACACGGAGATCGAGGCGACGTAATCATCGCGTGGGTCCTTCCTAGTTCCTTCCACGACGCGTGGCGGTTATACAGTACCATTTGCACGAATCTTGGCGCGGTTAGGTGGATATAAGGGGTGAGGATTCTCCTTCTCCTTTGTTCACATTTTCCCTTTGCTGTTTCTTCTCCTCCAAATCTCCTCCACGCACAGAGCTCCCCTGCTTCCCAAAACTCCCAGCGCCGCCCATCTAAGGTCACCGGCGCACCGGAAGAATGGCTTCATCTTCATCCTCCGGCCTGGCTGCGGCAGCGGCGACGGCGGCGATGGAGAAGGATGGCAATCATGGTATTTGGATCCCCTGTCTGCTAGACGACGAGAAGCTCCGCGGCATGGAGACTGAAGGGCTCCTCCGCGCCGGCGACTAGCAGAGCGGCTTCGGTGAGACCATCCCCAACCCGCGCGCCAGCGAACGGATGCACTTCGGCACCCACCTCGACAGAGGTTTGTCATTCCCTCCCTTGGAATTCTTTTCCGAGGTGATAGATCATTACGGTGTTCTTCTTCACCATCTTCCTCCCAACTCCATCCTAGAGATGAGCGCCTATGCGGCCTTGTGTGAGGGATATATCGGCATTAGGCCAAGTCTTACTTTATTCCGGTACTACTTCCATGTCCAGAGAAATTCTATCATTGCCGGTATTCCTTATATTACCGGTACAATTAGTTTTTCAGTTAGGGGCGATCGCGCTTATCAGAAGATTCTAGCCAGTGACTCGGTCAAGCAATGGCCAGCCACTTTCTTTTATCACAAGGATGTCCCTGCTCCCGGCAAAGCCACCGCTTTGCTGGCTTTTATCGATGGAGCTGCCACTCCCCAAGCATCTTGGGACGAGCCTGCTCTAGCTCTCAGTGACGATCTGCTTCTTGCCAAGAGGCTGATTGAATACCTGATAAAACACAAAGGACTGAAGGGATCTGACTTGGTCCAATGTTGGGTATCACGTCAGATCCAACCCCTCCAGCACCACAGAGACCGACTGATGCACTCCATCACGTCGTCCAAAAAGATTCCGTTCGCATCAGTTCCAGAGCCTATACCTCGCAAGGTTATATTAGCCAGGTTAAGTGGCTGATAAGGGAACGGATTGAGAGGAAGATCCCGGAAGTTTCTCTAGACATGCACATAGCGGAAATCCCTGTGGTGCCGGTAAGCTTTTAACAATAAACCCTTGTATGTATTTCATCCTTTAAATTATCTTGCAACACAGATATGTTTTCTTCTTTTCAGCTTGCCGACCTCCCCGAGTCGGAACTTGCTCCACTCAAGGGATATCCTCCAGAGTTTTCTCAGGAGGCGGAACTAGTCCCATTGCCGGACATTGCGCTTAAGAAGCGCAAGGCTTCGACAGGGGCTGTCGGTACAAAGGAAGTGCCCGTCGTGCAGAGGTAACTTTCAACACAACTTTTCGCCTATGTACCTTACTCGAATTTTCTTCCGAGATGTAATGTTTTCTATTCTATTACATTCTCAGAGCTAAGCAGCTCATCAAGGGTAAGGGGAAGGGAACTTCTTTGAAGCCCCTCCGATAGACAAAGCTGACCATAGCCTCTCCTGCTGTGGCTCCTCCGACTCCTGCCCCCAATCCTCTGCAATGCCAGTGACTACTCCGTCGCCGGCCGTCACAGAAGATCTGGCTCCTTCAACGGAGCCAGTGATCCTTGAATCGCAAACTGACATCACCATGGGTGAGTCAGATTTAGATAAGGGTGAACCCTCTTCGGGTAATGATCCCTCGGCAGAGACCTTTGCTGAAAACCTTCTCAACAATCCGGGGCTTGCCTAGTTTGGCCTGTCCCGCAAATCTGCTGAAGAGATCCAGCGGTTGGCCAGGCAATGCCTGGAGAAAAGAAATCTTTCTGCCGAAGAAGAAGCACAAGAGGCAGAGAACATCAAGCACTCTGACCTTCTTGAACAAGTGCGCCTTCGCGGCGAGAGGCTAAGGACCGGTGAGCTTCCAACTGCTCCAGTGGCTCCTCTGACTCTCGCCGAGAAGGTTGCTATTGAAGTGAATGCGAGTTTGGATAAACTTACTCGCGAACAATATGTAAGTTGGAATTCTAACTCATGTTTTTCCTTTATTCCATATCATATCCTCTAGCCCCCAAGCATGAAGTAGGATATATAATCCAGGTTTATGCTTCCTTAGGATGCCAAAGAATGAACTAGTGTAGCCCCCAAGGCTCGTGCTGATATTAGTAAAAATATTATCCCGAGTCTTTAGTAGACTTCTGACTTTGGGTATTCTGACTTACAGAAAGTATATTCCTATAACCAGGATTTGTTGAAAAATTTCTGCAACAAGCGGAGAGAGATTAAAGCTCTCCGACTTAACAATGATGAGCTTAAGGTCGCCAAGGATGGGGCCGAAGGTAAACATTCGGAGACTCAAACCTTGTCTTTCATATTTTCATAGTCGAATATTTCACTGAATTGTTGTTCTTTTTAACTTACAGCACTGGTAAAACAGTCCTGCGCTATGATTGAAGAGGCCGAGAACCTCAAAACCTTGGTGGTGGAGAACAAAGAACTTCGCCAAGAGCTGGATAAGCTCAAGGCAGATCATGAGAAGAGCATCGCTGAAGTTCTCGAATCCTCCTCCATGGCTACTGACGAGCGTGATCGTAAGATTGCTGCTCAAGATCAGAGAATCTCGGATCTCAACAACGAGCTTTGCAGAGAGAGGGACCTTTCCGAGGCGCTCTGGGATGAACTTCGGAGTCTTCGAGAAGAGAAGACCAAAGTTGACGACGTCATCTTTGGTATGTCTCCATCTTTCTGACTTATGTTTATACTTCGACTCTTTCAATGTCGTTTTTTCTAACTGTTTTGTTTATAGGTCCTCTGAACTTGACTGACTCCACCTCTACCGAGCCTCGCACCCACCGGCTTACCCAAGTCGGTGATTTGCTTCATGACTTCCGCCAATCCCTTGAGGATATTGGCGAAGCGCTCAAGATTCCAGACATGCATAGCATGTCGGACTTTCAGGTGCGAGACAAGGCGAAGGAGATGCCACAACTTTTCCAGGATTGGAACATGTCCTACATGCGATCCGTAGCGCAGAATGATCTCACCATGGTCATGAGCCACCATGGAAGCATGGAGATATGGCAAGTGACCAGAGGGTATTCTATAGTGGATGAAGACGGCCAGGAACAGGACATCAAAGCCATCGTGGATTCCTACGCCGGATATGGGTGCCGCGTGGCTGATTTAACCAGCTACGATACTCCCTTCTTCACCCGCGTGGACACGCCGCCTCCGCCTCCCAAAGAAGCAGCTGAAGTTTCCGACAATGAACAGACCATTTCGGATGTGGACATCTCGGAACGAAATCAAGGCAATGTATCCAGCGAGTCGGCAGCTCCTTCCTCTCCTCCTGCATCATTGATTACCAGAAACAAATGTATTATTCTGATAAACATGATGGGTCTGTAAATATATAGTACTATAACTTTGCTAGTGCTAAGATTTTCATCTATTCAGCACGTTTTGGCTTTAAATTTTTGTGTGCCTGAAATGTTTACATAAGCACTTATAATTTTTCGTCTATACTTATCGTTCATCTGGCTTTCCGCCTCGTCCCTTTCGTGAGCCGGCTAAACCTTTTGCACGGAAACTTTGCCGAGCAACGGAGCTCAATTGCTAAACCAGTTTAAACTTGGAAACAAAGCCGGCTTCCAGTACCAACAATTCACTACTCGGAAAAATACCCGCATCCGGCAATCAGACAAATAACCAAAGTATAGACTAGAAACTGTTTAGAGTTATACACGAAGGTAGCATTTTTAGAATCGGAAATCTAAACCAGAACAAACATGAGCATAAAGTACTTTCAAGTATTCTGGGATTTTCGACTATGATATGATCATTAGGAAATAAGATGGTAAAAAATTCTCAGAAAAAACTTGAGGCAACCAAGACTTTTATTTCTCACAGAACATGTACATATGTATGATTACAAAGAAGGATAAACTAAGAATAAAAGGGATATAGCTGAGCAATATTCCATGGTTTGTCTAACTCATCCGGATTTGTACTGCCTCCAGCTCTCTTTCTCTTCTTAGTAGCAGGTCTTTCTTTTACTAGCCTCATGTCAGTTAAGTAATACAAACCATTGTGCAATACTCGACTAACTAAAAAGGGCCCTTCCCATACTGGGGAAAGTTTGTGCTTTCTTTGTTGCACAAGCCATAGAACCAAATCACCTTTATTGAAAGATCTGTTTCGGACTCTCTGGCTATGATACTTGCGTAACTTCTGCTGATAGGCTATTGATCTCATTTCAGCAACGACGCGAACTTCTTTGCCTAAGTCGAGATCATTTTGTCGAGAAATCTCGACATCCTCTTCAATATACGCGGCCACTCTAGGAGAAGTGTGAATCAAATCACTAGGAAGAACTGCTTCTTCGCCATAGACCAAGAAGAAAGGTGTGTATCCGGTTGACATGTTCAGAGTTGTTCGTAAACTCCATATTACAGAGGGTAATTCCTCTGCCCAAGCCCCCGCAGCACGTCATAGTGGTGCTTCGAGTCTCGGTTTTAGGCCTTGTAGGATTAAACCATTTGCTCTTTTCACTTGTCCGTTAGCTTGTGGATGTGCGACTGACGCAATGTCAAGCCGGATGTTTTGTTCGTTGCAGAATTCTCCCAATTCTCCCTTAGAAAAATTACTCCCGTTGTCCATGATAATGCTATGCGGATAACCATACCGGATTATAACATCCTCGACAAATCTTTTGGCTGTTGCTCCATCAGAACTGGTGACAGGTTTAGCCTCAATCCATTTGGTGAATTTATCCACCATCACTAAGAGGTGAGTAAATCTACTTAGAGCCTGTTTAAATGGTCCTACCATATCAAGCCCCCAGACCGCAAAAGGCCATGTTATAGGTATTGTTCTCAACTGATCAGCCGGAACATGAGCTTGTTTGGCGTACTTTTGGCAGCCCTTGCGCGTCTTGACTAATCGTTCGGCATCTGCCTGAGCTATAAGCCAGAAAAATCTGTTTCTAAAAGCTTTTGCCACTAAAGATTTGGCTGCAGCATGGTGACCACACTCGCCTTCGTGGATTTCTCTTAAGATTTCCACTCCTTCTTCCGGAGATACATAGCACTGAAAACCCCCAGAAACATTCCGCTTATAGAGCTCACCTTTAATTTTAGTATAGGCTTTCGCTCGTCGGATAATCTGCCGGCTCAGAACCTCGTCTTCGGGCAATTTTCCATCTACCAGATAATCAAGGTAGGGTTGAGTCCAGCTGGGAATTACAGCCAGAACTGCTTTTAGAGGTGAAATAGATTTGGTCGGATACTCCTCATCCACTCCCTTTATTGAGGGAACTTTGAGGTGCTCTAAAAAAGCGCCATCCGAGACCTCTTTCCATGTAGAGCCTATCCGATATAAGGCATCTGCTTCCTCATTTTCTGCTCGAGGGATGTGTTGAACCTCAAACCCTTCGAACGATTTAGATAAATCATCCACGACAATTTTATATGCTGCCATGTGTTTATTTGCATTACAAATATCCGAAACTTGCTAAGCAACAAGATCCGAATATCCATAACACATCAGACGTCGGATGCCGATATCCTTAGTAATCCGGATTCCGTGTAGAAATGCTTCATACTCGACAATATTGTTTGTCGCTGTGAAGTGGATTTGCAACACGTATAGAAGTTTATCACCTTGGGGTGATTTGAGCACCACGCTAGCCCCCAAGCCCCCTCGAGCCTTAGACCCATCAAAGTAGAGGGTCCAATATTCTGACTCAGGGAGGGTCATATTCTCTTTCGTCTCTGTCCAATCAGCAACAAAGTCGACAAGGATTCGGGATTTGATTGTTGTCTGAGGTTTGTACTCAATATCGAAAGCTGAAAGCTCTATGCCCCATTTGGCAACGCGTCCTGCGGCGTCACTGTTGTTGATTATATCTCTCATGGGAGTTGTGCTCACCACGGTAATTGGATGCTCCTGGAAATAGTGTCGTAGCTTACGATATGCTAGAAAAACACTGTAGGCCAGCTTCTAATAGTGCGGATACCGCTATTTTGATTCTATCAGGACCTCGTTGACAAAGTAAGTCGGACGCTACACCAAGTGTTCCTAATTTTCCTCTGGTCTCTCCACCACCATGACGATACTAACGACTTTGTTTGTCGCAGCAAGATAAAGCAACATCGGTTCCTGTGGTTCCGGCGCAGCAAGGATAGGAGCAGATGAGAGTACTTTCTTCAGGTCTTGTAACGCAGCTTCAACTTTATCAGTCCACACAAAATCCTTAGTCTTTTTCAGGATTTTGTATAATGGTGCGGCTCTTTCACCAAGCCGGCTTACAAACCGACTGACTGCAGCACTGCACCCAGTTAGTCTTTGTACGTCCTTCAGGCAAGTTGGCCTGGAAATATTGAGTATAGCCTTGATTTTGTCTCGGTTCACCTCTATGCCTCTTTGAGACACGATGAAACCTAACAATTTTCCGGCTGGAATTCCAAAGAAACACTTCTTCGGATTAAGCATGATCTTATATTTTTGTAGATTGGCGAACGTTTCCTCCAAGTCGGAAATCAGTGTTTCCTTCTTTTTGGACATCAGCGTAATATCATCCACGTATGCATGTACATTGCATCCGAGTTGGTCGTGGAGGCAACGCTGCATCGTGCGCTGGTACGTAGCTCATGCGTTCTTCAGCCCAAAGGGCATCGTAACAAAACAGAAGGTTCCAAAGGGGGTTATGAGTGAAGTTTTGACTTTGTCAGATTCCTTTATCCAAATTTGGTGATAACCGGAATATGCGTCGAGAAAACAGAGGAGTTCCGAGCCTGCCGTAGAATTGATAACTTGATCAATTCTAGGCAAAGTGAATGGATCTTTTGGACAAGCCTTGTTCAAGGCAGTATAATCAACACACATCCTTAAATCAGTGGTGTCCTTTTTAGGGACCATTACAGGATTGGCCGACCACTCAGTGTGGATGACCTTTACTATGAATCCGGCTAACTCGAGTCGTGCTAGTTCCTTAACTATTGCCTTACGCTTTTCATCGCTGAAACGTCGTAAGGACTGTTTGACGGGTTTAGCGTTCGGGTTTACATTTAAAGAGTGCTCGGCAAGTTCCCTAGGTACTCCGGTCATGTCAGATGGCTGCCATGCGAAGATATCTTGATTTCCTTTGAGGAACTTGATGAGCGCGCTTTCCTATGCGCTATCTAGGCCTACGCCTATCTAGGTCACCTTGGAGGGGTCATCATCCTTCAACGGCGTCTTCTTCGTCTCTTCTGATGCCTTGAACTCCGGATTCGGCTTAGTCACCTCCTTCTTCGTTGCGGGCATCTCGAACGGATCTATGCTCTTCTTGATCTCCATGTACTCCTGGGCGTGCAGCACGGCTTCAGCAAAGGCGGCATTTCCATCCTCGCACTCTCGCGCTTTCTTTGGGTCTCCACTGATGGTGATTACGCCGTTGGGACCTGGAATTTTCATCATATTGTAAATATAACACGAACGAGCCATAAAAGCCCAGTAAGCCGGACGTTCGAATATAGCGTGGTACATGCTCTTGAACGGGACTACTTCGAAGGAAAGTGCCTCCGTCCGATAGTTCTTTGGAGTTCCAAAGGTAACATCCAAAGATATTTCTCCTAGGGAATTAGCTTGTGTTCCTGGGACAACTCCGTGAAAAATCACAGTGCTGTGATTCAGTTGGGTCTCCGAGATCTTCATCTGGCGTAGCGTTTCGACATACAAAATATTGATATTGCTGCCACCGTCCATGAGAGCCTTGGAGAAACCATAACCGCCAATAAGTGGATTGACGATTAAGGCGTATTTTCCTTGCCTGTATAGCTTAGGCGGATGATCAGCGCGGTCAAACGTGATTGCCACTTCCGACCAATCCAAAAATTGGGGGGCAACTAGAAATGTTGCATTGAGCTCATGTAGAACTGCTTTCTTGACCTTTGCTGGTTTAGATCCGAGGAAGCTGACATAAGTGTCTTTCTTGGTCGGAAAATTTTTCTTCCCTTCTGGCTTGGGATTTGAAGCATCAGCTTCCTCCATGTCGGAATCTTCCTTGGTCTCTTTATCTTTTTCGGGATTCTTCTTTCCCTTCTTCCGCTTAGCTTTGTAGCTAGCGGTGTCATCTCTCTTGATGTCGTCATTGAAACGACACTCAGCGTTGGTGTGGGACGAGCCCCCATTGGCGTCTAGGTGATGCACACATGGGTTATTGGCAATGTCGACCCAAGTGTAGGTTTTGCCTAGTTGCTGTTCTCCTCTACCTTGAACTCTTGAAGTCCCACGGCCACGCCCGCGGCCTCCGCCGCGTCCTCCTCGTCCTCCAGACCCGAAAGTAGTAGTGACCACTGCCGTTTCCATGTTGGGTTTCTCTTCTGAGGTGTTCTTGCGCTTCTGAGCTTGTTGCTTTGGTTGTTTTGCCGACTGTGGCACAGCTAGGGAATTGAGTAATCCCTCTACGTCGTCGTCAGCATCTGCATACCTGCTCGTTGTTTCTATCATCTCTCCCAAATCAGTAACTTTGTCACACTTCAAACGATGACGTAGTAAACCAATTGGGAGACCTGCAATGAAAGCTTCAATCGCAGTTTGATCATTTACTCCCTCACAGGAGTTCTTGGTGTCGATCCATCGTCCGAGGTAATCCCGGGAAGTTTCTCCGGCCTTCTGGGTGCAACGATGTAGGTCTCCAACACAGGGCCTCCGGTATGTGCCTTCGAAATTCCGAAAGAACGCACTTTGCATGTCATACCAGTTGTGGATGGTGTTCTCCGGAAGTTCATTGAGCCATGATCGTGTCGTCTTCCGCAACATGAGTGGGAGATATCGGGTTGCGACCAGGATGTTTCCGCCTTTGGCGATGCAGCAAGCTTGGAAGAAATCCTGTAGCCAGGTATCTGGCCGAGCAATGCCGTCGTAGGCTTGGATATGTCTTGAGAT
This sequence comes from Avena eriantha, assembly GCA_910589775.1. Classification (NCBI taxonomy): domain Eukaryota; kingdom Viridiplantae; phylum Streptophyta; class Magnoliopsida; order Poales; family Poaceae; genus Avena; species Avena eriantha. The sequence continues at coordinate 196,826,234 of OU342741.1, read as the reverse complement.
AGCAAATCCTTTCGGGAATCTTGTAGCTCTGATGCATGGTCCGAAGCACTTTGGGCCCACGTAGATATCATCGTTTTTGTAGCGCCGCGCCTCTATGTTGGAGTTGATCCTGTGCCTTGTGTCATTCGGGGATAGAGATCGTCCCGAATGTCGGCTGTGGCTGCAGTGCCTTGGAGCCGGACTTCGGCTTCTGCCCCCACCTCCTCCACCTCGACGCCCTCCCTGGCCTCCTTGAGAGCCATTGTGATGGCTGCTTGGTGGAGATGGTGGAGCAGCTAGGTTATTTCTGGATGATCGCCAGAATCCATCCGGAGCGTCGTTATTCCGGTTCTGGGGAGGGTCTTCATTACGACGAGCCACTTGCCGGCTTGACTCGGCACGATGTCCGTTGTTCCCTCATCCGTCATTCCCACCACATTGGGTCTCAGCCGGACGGCTTGCATGTCTAGGGGGTGGCATTCTTTGTCTGTCCTCCTCCCGACATTTCTCTTTGTCTTCTTCTCTGCGATCGTTCGACTCTCGCCGGGGAGGATTTCTCTGATATAGTGCAGCAATTGCGTCTTGCTTGGCGGCTAGAGCAACATTGCGCCAGTCGCGTGTAGTTCTGTGGTGATGTCCTGATGATCCGGCTCTGGAGCAGTTGTTTTCCCGTCGGTCGGAACGGTGATGCTATTCCAGAACCCGATGGGGCCTTATATCATTCCAGGTTGAGTCCGTGCGACATTGATCGGATTTGGAGACCAGTTTTCCGCTTCCGGATTTCGCAACCCTTTGTTGTTCTAGTCCCTTGGTGAGTAGCTTGATGCCCAATCAAACCTATTCTGGGCCTGGATTATTTGACAGGATATCCCGAGCTGTGACAGTGTTCTGTACCGGTGTTGGATACACCAGATCTCCTTTGCTGTCGAGACGAGGCATCCTTGGATCTCCCTCAAAGAGAACCTTTTGCACTTCCGAGAATTGACCGTCACGTGTGTGACGTTTCCGGTTTTTCTGATGCTGCCAAGATATGTACTTCTCCGCGGTTGCCATGTGTTTCTTCTCCTCCTCGATGTTTTTGGCTTCATCTAGAAGTTGTTGACGACACGCTTCTAGGGCCTGGGCCCTTTCGTCCAGCTCTTCAGCAGTAAGTTCTGCAGTTGTAGGGATAGGTGTGGTTAATGCAGCATCGATGAATTTACGTGCACCTTCAGTGATTACGTGTCCATCCACCGATTCTTCTTTTTTTGGCTCGTCTGGGATAAGTGCTCCATCCGAGTCTTCCTCATATTCCTCAGCAATCACCTCCTCTGTCGAGGGATCTTTTGCCGGGGTCTTGTTCTTCTTGTTCTTCTTCTTTGCCTTCTTGGCAGCGCCGGTAGCAAATACGGCTTTGGGTCCGTTTCCCGGATTCAAGCTCTGATCGGTACTTTCGGACATCTGGACTTTGGGATTATCTCTGACTTCCATGTCATCCTGCACTTTGGGAGAGTGTTCCCTGGATCCTTCATCCATGGATTATCCTTCTTTTGCAGCTTTAGAGTTATACTCCTCGTCATATTCCGCGAAGAACTTTCGGAAATCTGCTGACGTCATCGATTCATCCGAGGATGCGGGTACGTCGGTGTTTGTTCCAATTGCCTCCAGCACCGAGTCGATGTTTTCTCTAGCATCGGTAGATCAAGATCCAGATCCAACATATCCGATGAAGTGCATCGCGTGCTTCCTGAGGTACCTGCAGCTCTTGCAGTCAGCTTCGTCGAAACTTCTGATGGCTTCAAGAATTGCCTCTGTGCTTGAGTTTTGCATTATCATACGTCGCAGCGTGTACCTTAGGAAAGGCATGTATGTCCCGGCATCATCAGAGCCGGAATCAGTGTCGTTGTTGTGCTCCTCCTGGATTTCGACTTCGGCGGGTGGGTCGATCTGGGATTCGGCCTCCCCAAGGAGATCCACTCCAGATTCGACTTGAACCGCTAGGTCTTCTTTAGGCTCGGATTTCTCCACTATCTCCGCAACTAGTGCGGGCTGGGTGGGATTAGGGTTTTCTGAGATCCGGAACTATGCCGCCTCAGCGGACAAAGGGGACCCAGAAGATTCTTCTGCCTCTATCATCACCGCTGGGGTGGGTGGGGCAGGCTCAGCAAAGCCAATGTAAACATCGATCTCGCCGAAAGACATGATGGTGTAGGCAGTCACAGCCTCCCTAGCCGGAATCCAGGTCTCGTCGAGAGGGACATCGCTGGCATAGAGGATGCGACCGATGGCGATGGTTTCGCCGATTACGATTCTTGCAGATTCCGCTCGAAACGCAAATCTGAAGCTCACTTGCCCCACGGTGGGTGCCAACTATCGTCGGATTGATGACAAGTACGCCATGAGGGGGTCCTCGAGGCGTGCGAAAGAGACGGGTGTGAGACGTACGGTGTTCCGGGACGGTGAGCACACAAGTTTACCCAGGTTCGAAGCTGTCGGCTTTGGACGGATCCTACTCCTGCTAGCAATCCAGTAATACGGCAAAGCCAGAATATGGGTTACAAGGGTTCACCTATGTGAGTTGAGATTGTAGACTATGAGGGTAGGTGCCCTAAAGGCTCTCCCTAGGACGGCTTATATAGATATCCGGCCTAGGGTTTACAGGAGAGATCAATCCGGCTATGACTAAGAGTTTGATTACAGAGTACATCTTGAACTACAAGTAATGCTATGGGCCTAAGTCGGTAAGTCTTCTGGACCTTCCCGTAGCCGGATTGGACTCCGTCTTTTCTCCCTGACTGGGCCGCCAGTGAAGCAAAGCTCTAACCCGAAGTGGGCCACCCTGGTCAGTGAGGAACTGTGAGGATACCCGGAAAGTATATCCCCAACACCCTGTCTAAGAAAGCAGGGCGACTCCCAATTGCAGCAGCTTTTACATCCAGTACATCATAATTCAATGTAAACATGCAAGACGAAGCATACCTTTTCATCAACCCAATTAGCTGATTGTCACGAGAAACTATGATGCCTCGTTCATCCATGAAGCTGAACTTTGTAGTATGTGTCTGCCCTATTTCAGCATGTTTATGCACAGCATCAACCATACCAGGGATAGTGCAAATCTGTGCAGGCGCTTCTTCTATCGTGAGATAATGGTGTCCATACCACTTGCCCTTCACCCCTGCTGATTTAGAGTCGTAACTGGAGAGGGCTACCGTAACCAGGTAAGGGTTGTTCGTGGAGATCCCACTTGACAGAAAACCGTGGATAATAAATGTTTATCAGCGTTGGGCTAGCAGACAATTCTAGGTTCAATAGCTAGCTAGCAGTTATAGTTAGTGCGAATAGTAAAGAGAAGAGTAGCTCACCCGCATGTAGCCAGAATTTCTTCTTCCTTGGTAGTAGGATCTGCCATCCTCCATGCTTCTCAGCTCGTCAATGGTGGAGGCCGGCTAGAGCCTCGCAATGGCAGCCACGGCATGCGACATTGGAGCTCAAGATCAGCGAATGGGCACAGCAACTTAGCGCCGGAAGTCAAATGTCCCAATGGATCGTTCTGCTTGGAGGGTGGATTTCGACGCCGCCGGTGCTAGGGGAAAGGAGGAGTGGCCAAGCCCCTTAGTTCCTCGATTTGCTTAAGAGGTTGCCGCGTTGGCGCTCGTGTCACGGACATATTACTGACATGTGGGTTCCGATCGTCTACTTTACGGGGCAGTTTAATGGAATGTTTGAATTTGATAGGGGTGAGATGAGTTTGCCTCGAAATGGGCCCTCTTGGTAGTTGGCATCCCAACTTTGCGAAACGCGGCAATTACAGGCAAGTCAGGTACCGCGATGCACTCACCTGGGAACTTTGGGGCCGCAAAGGAACAAGCCCTATATCTTGGTGGTAGAGATTGGAGAACACGATGTATGTCTAAGTCAATGGGAATCGTTATTCTCAAGGACACAAGCTTATCGGCGTACCTAGACATTTGAAGTACGTGCTCACTTACGGAGTTGTTCTCCTCCATCATGCGGGTAAAGAATTTTTCTGAAGCATCATAACTCTTTACGGCAGCATGGTTATCAAAAATCATTTTCAATTCACCCATGGTATCGAAAGCATTGCCATTCTTGAAACATTTTCGGAGTTTCGGCTCTAGCCCATATAGTATGCCACAATGAACCATATTGTGGCCCTCCTGATAACTTAAGTAAATATTCTTTACATCGTTGGGAGCACCATTAGGAGGTGGAGGGCCTAGCGGCGCTTCTACCACATATTGCTTTTGTGCAGCAGTGGGGAGAATCCTCGAGTTCAGGGCCCAGTTGGTAAAATTGCTACCATTCATTGCAAGTTTATCTATCTCCATGAACACATTGAAATTAAAAGCGGGTGGTGTCATCTACAACATAATTTACAAAGTTTATTTAGACACCGCCTCTCCCTTTTCTTCCTCTACTATGGTCGTTGCGCATCAACGCTGCATGATAGTTGATGGCGTGCGAACAACCTGGGAGGGAAAGGGCGGAGGCGGCAGGCGCCGCACCTGGGAGGGAAAGGGTGGAAGAGGGGAATCAGGGACGGGATGACGACATTGGAAGGGCGGAGGATGACGAGGATGAGGAGGTGGCGGTAATGGGATAAGCCCGCGATGGTGGCGGTCTCCTGCGACGTGGAGAAGCCAGAGTCAACTGTTGTGGGAGGTGCGCGAGCTCGAGCTCGACGTGATACTGTGCGGGGATGCTTGGCCTTGTCCGCGCCGAGGAAGACCAAAATCAGCGCCTGTGGCTACTTGTAGAAGACGAGGGTAGAGGTTGGACATGGGTACTGGCAGCAGCCATGGTAGATGGCAGCGCAAGCCGCGGACACGGTCGCCGCTTTCGGGGGAAGAAGGCGGGCGCGCAGCGGAGACGGTCTGTGGCAGAGAAAGGGGCACACAGGGTAGTTAGCTTGCAGCGGGGAACACCGAGCTCGGGGGAGCTGGTCTGCGGCGCACGAAGGAGCCTCCCGGCGGCGGTTGGATCGGGTAGAGGTGTTGAGGATGGGGAACACGGGCCTGGGACCCTGGGTCGGGTTTTTTCTTCCTATCGAGCTGGGGGTTATGTGAAAAGAAGAAAATAAAATGTGCGTGTTGTTCTTTTCAATGTACTAGCTCCGGTTACTGTGCAACATTCCACTTTTTTTTCATATGTTGTATCGCGGAAGGTGGCAGCCATGTTTTGTGTGTTGCTATTTTCGTGTTCTGTCATGCAGCTTTTGCTTCGGTGTCCCCCTCTAATTTAAACTTTGCAAACAAAAACTCGATACCGATTCATTTCGAAGATCTATGAATCCACCTGAAACCCATATGGTCCTGTTAGACATGTACTCACCGTACACGTATACTCACGTGCCCGCGGGAGACGGAAATCGGGAGGGATATAGCAGAAACAACAAAAATTTAAAACGTGGCATGCAAAGACGTAGATCACGATAATGGGAGGTGGGCTCAGCTGAGGGGGACATGGAGTATACTCAGCTCGACCGAGTACACCTATATAGGTATACATGGCCTGGATATAGGTTTGGATAGGGCCAAAAGAAAAATAACCCATACAAACTTAAGTTTGAGGGGGGGACACCGAAGCACACATGCGAGGTGGTTGTCGATTCTTCTGATTTGGTGTCCGGGCAGGAGAGGAAAGTGTTGATCGGATTAGCAAAATTTGAATGAATCTATATACTATATAGTGTCTAAATTTATATGATTTTTGACCAAATCAAAAGACATATATTCTGAGACGGAGGGAGTACCGTACTTTCGTTCGATTTTGGATTTGGTGGTTACATACTACAGAGTACTTCGTTTAATTTTGGCTTCGGTGGTTTGCGCATATTTAAGGCTAATCCCTGATCGAGTTGTACAAATCATCATTCGGTGCCTTGCCAATGCCTACCACTGCCAACGCCGCCGCGTCGTCTTTGGCTCCGCCACGTAGATCCGTCGCCGTAGAAGCCAACACGTCGCTGAAGAAGATTGGACGAAACAAGATTGCTACCACCCGGCGATGAACTTAACTCAAGCTGCATCCGAGACCAATCTGTGCTGGTCCTACCGATCCACGACACCGACTTTGGCTGTGGCCTACGAGAGCTGCTTGCGTTAAGTGCTCCCAGCGCCCGACCATGACGGCGGCCTGTCGGTGGCCATCTTGCCGCAGGCCATGCACAAGTGTTTTGACTGAGCTCCTAAAGAAGAAGCGAGGCTCTAAAACCTGCAACATCAAAACAGCTTAACATCCTAACTTGATTCAGAACCTGCTCTAAAAAATGTAAATTCTTTCATATGCCTAGGAACTCTAGGTGAGGTCAACTACAATGTTATGTATTCTCATGTTTCTTTTCGGGCACATTATGAGAGGCTCTCATTTACAAAGTAATTCCCTTGCACATGTTTTTATTGAGTATCGTGATTATAGTCTTGACTTTTGAATTGTCCTAATCTTAGATGTCACTACAATGTTATCATACTTTGATGGCTCTTGGATTTGCCATGATTTCATCTGCTCACGTATCACTCTTCCTTGCTTCTAATAGTTGATTAAAACAAACAAAATAACAAGTATCAATAAACCACTGATCTGCCTCCTCCTCCTCTCGCCCCTGCGAGGCGACGGGAGGGGAAACCCTAGCCGCCAGCCGCCACCCCTCCCCACCTCTATCACCTCCTCCCCCGCTGCCCCAGGGCACAGCCGGGGAAAGCCTGGCCGCTGCCAGCGGCGGAGGAGGCCTCCTCGTCCCCTAGTGGAAGGAAATCGACGCAGGTCGTCTTCCCCCGGCTTGGGCGTGGTGCTTCCGCTGGGCACCTTGGCGTGGTGGCTCTCCGGCGTGGTGCGGCCGCCGGTCTCCGGTGGTGGTAGCGCGTTGGAGCAGCGGCAGCGTGGCGCAAGGCATGGAGGTCCTTCTCTGGGCAGATCGGTGGCAGGACAACGTGGAAACATCTCGCTCTCCTAAGCTGGCCCTTAGCTTCGGTGCGGGTGAGGCGAGGTGGTTGGCCGGCAAGAGCCGGGCTCCTATGACGGTCGGAGCCAACGATGGCGGCTTCCTCAGATGTCGTTTCCTTGTTGAAGTCGACGTTGCTGCGAATCCCGTGTCATGCCTAAGGCTCTAAGGGAAACTCTAGATCTGGGATTTTTCCGGATCAGATGATGGCGGCACATCGGTGTCATTCACCCTCTTGAGGGTATCATTTTGGAGCCCGAGATGCCTGGAGGGGATCAGCTGGTGGAGCGGTGTTCCATCTTCTGCGCCGATGGCGGAGGGTCTCAGCGGCGTGGTGTAGCGGGGTCTGGTCGGCGGACATGATGATGGTCTCGCGTAGGGCGAGGGTCGTTGTCTGGCATCGTCGGCAAGTTTGACAAAGTTTATGCAGATCTTAACCATGAAGATTGCTCGGCGATTTTATGGCGGTGACGGCTTCCGTGACGTGCACATGAGGTGCTCGCTAAGAGTCTGCTACACCGGATGAGCGCTCTCGTTTCGCCTAGAGGGCGTTTCGGGGTATGCGATTTTTCCCGGTTCCTAGCTGATGGATGGATTTTGTTGTTTTCCTGGCACAAGGCCCTGTTGACATGATTTTTACCCATTGTCGGGTCTATAGGTCTTGTGTGGTGGCTCCGGGTTTTGTGATGTATAAACGTTGTCTTTTTTTTGTTGAACGTTTTATTAATAAAGCAATAAAGACCGTATGCATCTCTTCGATGCAGAGGCCGAGAGTTGCAGCCTCCATTTCGAAAAAATGAAAATAACTAAAGATTAAGACTAAAGGGAAAACTAAGGCTAAGGTTACGATTCGATCAACTTGGAGGCATATTTTCTAACAAAAAATTGGTTTTTTATCCTGTTGCAATGCACGGGCATTTGTTCTAGTTTAGACTAAGTTTATGAAAGACTGAGTTCAACTAATCCAAATTACAAATAGACTCCCACTCAAAAACAACATCCCTCGTGTCTTATTAGTGATTACTTGAACCAGATCCACTATACCAAGACCGATCATCATGTGATTTGATGTAGCTTCAAAGGCGAGCATCTATATGGTCATCATATCAATCATATGACTCATGATTTACCTTTCGGTTCGTGTTCCGAGGCCATGTTTGTACATGCTAGGCTCGCCAAGTAAGAACCTTAGTATCAGCGTGTGTAAAACTGTCTTATACCCGTTGTATGCGAACGTAGAGTCTATCACACCCGATCATCATGTGGTGTCTCCGAACGACGAACTTTCTTAACTGTGCATACTTAAGGAAGAACACATATTATCTTGATATTTAAAAGAGGGATCATCTTATAATGCTACTAAAGCGCCATACAAGCAATATAAGATGCAAACAAACATCATATGCAAAAAGTGATATGATATGGTTCTTGCACTTGATCACTATCTTGTGTATTGTGGTATGATCTTCATCATTCCTATATGTGTAAGGCCAAGGTCTATGGAACTTGCACTTTAGTATGTTATAATTTCCAAGAGTATCAATGCGTACTATAAATTATAACATTACCATATCATGACACTTTTCCAGCAACAACTAAACTAGACACCTCTAATTTATTAATTGCAAGTTTTATGTGGCTTAGAGCTTTGAAAGATAGAACCATTTCTTACCTACGAATATGGAACCACAACGATGATAATCAAATTATTAGCAAATCATTGTAAATCAGATATTGACTATAGTAAGAGAGATAGACACCCGCTATCCACTTACGCAAAACTACTTGCATGTCAAGCGTGGAACAAGTCTCATGTGCGAGGACATGTAAAGTTAGTCTAGGCCGCTTCATCCCACTATGCCACTAATATCCAAAATACATAAAAGATGCAATAACATGATCATCAGCACCCACATAATCATATGTGGTCTACATGTGCAAAGTATCTATGCATAGATCAGGCTCTGATACCACTGTTGGTTCGCAGCATAGAAAACAAAAAAATCCTACGATGTGAACAACTATGCACCAAGATCTATCTACCTAGATACAATAAACGGGTGGATATACATCCATAGAGAACTTACCCTCGAAGAGCTACAAAGCGTTACGAGATTGAACTCGTGGATGATGTAGTCACTCGCTTGTCAATCTCAAGATCGTGAGGAAGTTCAGCACCGCAACTCAGTAGCACATCCGTGATCGCACACACGTACGGTCCTCCAACAACCTCCACGTCCTCGCTCTAGCAAAGCAGCGGAAGCAGCAACTCCTTCCAGACAAAGCCACCGGGAACATGTACTTCGCTAATCTGATGCCATGGGGGAATAATCTAGAGGGGAGAGAGATCCTTCATGAGGAGGTGTGAAGTGACAGGAGGAGGAGGAGGACTTTTATAGGGGAGAGGGGCAGCCCCTCCCATGGCCAGCGGCCAAGGTGGTGCCCCCACCTGGGTGGAGCTTCCACTCACATAAACTCCCTCCACTCACACTTCCACTCACATGCATTAAATTTCCACCAAATTTAATGCATATCCTATTTAATAAAACTCTTTTGTTTATTTTGTTAATAATTTTGTTAATTACTTTAATTAACAAACATTTACATAAAACCCCTGCAACATTTTGATATCACATGCAGAACCAATTACAGCAATTTCACCCGAAACAATTTTTGGTGTCCATCAAAATAATTTTAGCGCTTTCATAATCTTTCTCTGAAACATATTTGCTCCAAATGGTGTTGATGTCCCTTAAGTGTGTCACCCTACGCTTCGTGAATAATGCAGATATGATCGAGAACCCTCTCCAATCAATAATCAGCAGCGGGACTTGGAGATCTGTACTGACTCCCACACATTCAACGATGACTTCAGTGATTGTGAGAACCTTTAATGTTTGAAACTAAATCCCTTTGTCTCGCCATATATTACATGTCCGAGATTCGATCATCGGTATCTCCATACCTAGTTTGATCTTGTTACCGACAAGCACTCTTTTCTTGTTCCCATGATATAACATTCTAGTGATCTTATCTTGCTTGCAAGCTTTGTCAATGTGATATCACCGAGAGGGCCCAGAGTATATTTCTCCGTCATCAGGATGGACAAATCCCACTCTTGATCCATGAGCCTCTACATAATACTTTCGGAGTATCTGAACCCACCTTTATTGTCACTCTATTACAGTGTGACATTTGATGTTATCAAGTTACTCTTCCGATGTTAGTGATTGACATGATCTCATGGTCTAAGGACTAAAGTTACTTCGTATGATGTTATAGCAATGTAAACATAATGACTTTGATCATATTGTTATACTTCATATGAATGTTCTTCACATCATTCTACCAATGTTGTGATCTCGTTATTAACAACATCCAATGTCCATGATCAGGAAACCTTGATCATATTGTTAATGAACAAGCTAGTTTATATGAGAGGCATAACTATGAACTCTTTATTTGTTTATTAAATAAACACACATGTATTAACGTTTCCAATTAATACAATTATAGGATGCAAAATAAATATCTATCATATACTTGGAATAAGATAATAATAACTTTATTATTGCCTATTGGGCATATTCCCTTCACGGAGCACCAACACGACAGAGAGTGACACAGGTTTTTTTACCCAGGTTCGGGACCCCCGTGAGGAGGTAAAATCCCTACTCCTGCTTGGTTGTATTGCTCGTGGTGCCTCACAAGCGTACAATGGTGGATGAATATCTAGGGTTTGAGATCATAGGGATTGATCCCTTCTAAGGTAGGAGAATGCCTCCTTATATAGCAGCGCCGGGCCTCTTCCCTCCACTAGTGGGCGGGAAGGGTCACCACATTGCCACCCTCTGAAGTCCCGGTCTACAATAATACTTTGTGTGGACTCAGTCCCGCTTCTTGGAGGCTCCCCATCTTCTCATAAAGCTGACCCCGTCGACATCGCTTGTCACCGCATGACGCTGTCAGTATCCTCCCTTGCACCAAAACGGCAAAAGGGAGAACTGCCACTGCTAAGGTCGCCCATCCTGCTTTAACACCGAAGGGGCAGACCGGCTCCTCTTTACCAGGCGATCCGGGGGGTCCACAGTCTAGCTGGGGTGGAATGTGCTTGTCAGGTTGTGTTGTCTTTGCCACCTTTGCTGTGTGATTACAAGTGTGCCCCTGAGACACACGCCGAGGTATCCGAGGCACGTGGAGGGCTAAAGAACCTTGTGGTGCGACCCTCCCGAGGGGTGTCCTCGTGAAGCGGGGTCGGGTGAAAACGAGGCTTGAGGCCTACGAGGGACTACCCCGAGGCGGCCCCTCCTGAGGCATCTCTTCTAGTGTCACGGCCTCCAGAGGGTGCCGCTACTCAGGCGGTGGGCCCGTCAGCCAACGGGGTGTGGCACCCCGGTAGCCAGGATCCTGACATAAAGAACAATTTGGTGGAAGTGCTAGTGAAGATGTGTCTATGCATCTACATGACTTTTGTGAATTATGTGACATGCAAAAATTTAAGAATGTGAAAAATGATATTGTCAAACTTAATCTATTCCAATTCTCACTTAGGGGCAAAGCTAAAGAATGGATACTATCACTACCAACTGGCAACATAAACTCTTGGAATGATCTTAATGAAGCTTTCATCAAGAAATATTATCCCCTGTTAAAATCTTGCTGAATAGAATAGAGTCCTATCCTTTAAACAAAATGATAATGAACATGTAGTAACATCTTGGGAAAGAATTAAAATCATGCTTAGAACTTGCCCATCACATGGAGTAAATGAATGGAATGTTTTAGACTCTTTCTATAATGGGTTAAACTATATGTCTAGAAGCATGTTGGATTCAACTACAAGGGGTGATTTCATGAGTAAAAATATTCCTGAAGCAAAATCTATCCTAGAAAACATGCTACAAAACTATAGTCAATGGCACACTAAAAGAGCACCAAACCCATCCTCTAGGAAAGTCAACTCCGTTGAGGAAGTAGATTCCTTGGCTGCGAAAGTTTATACTATACTTGCTTACATACCTAAACAAAATATTGACAATGTACCTAAACAAAATATTGACAATGTCCCTTTACAAGAACTTGTTGGAAACAATGCTAAAAATGTTGATGTAAACTACATAAGAAACTTTGGTAATAATGGGTATGGAAACAATTATAATAAATCCAATAGTAGGCCACCTTATGCTCAAAGTAATTATGGAAACCTTCCTTTTATTCCATATCCTAATGCTAATGAAAACAAATGGAAACCTACCACCCCCCAAATTAATGACAACTTGGAAAACAAATAAGAGCCAAACAAGAATCTCATTTAACAAGTGCAGCTAGTCATGGTACAATATTAGAAGAGTTAAATAAATCCATTGCATCCATAAGTTCTGATATTAAAGGTTTACAACACCAAGAAGCAGGATTGGATAAAGCTCTTTCTACACTAGCTGATAATAAAGCCACATTATTAAGAATGTTTGTAGGAAAACCACAAGGACCGCTTGTGATGGGCATGAATTCTATTACTATTACTGAAAACATGCCTTCTACTTTATAAGAAACTTATAACAAAGTTGATGAATTATACTAATCTTCTTGAACCAATTTTGTTGCAACTAGGAACTCTTATAAAAGAACCCGCTATGCTTATTGAAGAAGAAGATAATGAATCACTTATGGTTATGAATGAAAAACAAGTAGAGGAATTTAAAATGTTTAATAAAATAAATTAACCTCTACTAGATCTTAATACATGTAGCTTGCATGAACTCATTAATATATGACAAAAGTTTTCGAATGATCCTTCTATTAATGTTCATCAAGCAGGATTTGGTTCATATATAGCAAACTATGTCATAAAAGAAATGATGGCAAGATACAACAATGAAGATATGATACCACCAAAGCTTTGGGATGCTTGGATCCCCAAGATTTTAATTACAGCTGTCAAGGAAACTGATGACCCACAAGTATAGGGGGTGTATCGCAGTATTTTCGAGGGAAGTTAAACCCAATTTATTGATTCGACACAAGGGGAGCCAAAGAATATTTATAAGCCTTAACAACTGAGTTGTCAATTCAGCTGCACCTGGAAACAATCTTGCTCACAATAGTTTATCAGTAGCAATAGTTTTGTAGTACGAATAGTAAAGTAACAGCAGTAGTAAAGCAAAGACAATAGTAACAAAAGCAGTAAACAATGGGATTCGAGTGCGGTTGGCATAGGGATGGATGGACGGGCGTTGCATGGACAAGAAAATTCACATAGCAATCAGAACATAGGGCAATTGCAGATAAATAAGATAAAGCACCCAAGTACTAGACAATCCTAGGCATGTATTCCATATATAGTCATACGTGCTCGCAATGAGAACTTGCACAACATCTTTTGTCCTGCCAGGCCGTTTGCAGTAGGGCCTCTAGGGAACTACTGGCAATTAAGATGCTCCTTTTAATAGAGCACCGGAGAAAAGCATTAACACTCCGTGAACACATGTGATCCTCACATCAAAGCCATTCCCTTCCGGTTATCCCAATTTTTGTCACTTCGGGGCTATAGGTTCCGGACAACAATGTGTGTATACAACATGCAGATAAGACCAAGAACAATACTATCATAATGAATCAATAACAAGTTCAGATCTGAAATCATGGCACTCGGGCCCTAGTGACAAGCATTAAGCACAACAAGTCGCAACAAAGTCATACAGCACTAATAAAAAAATTCTAGGCACCATGCCCTAACAATCTGATGCCATTACATGAACGATCTCATCCAATCCCTACCATCCCCATAGCCTACAGCGGGGGATTACTCACTCATAGATGGGGGAAACATAGATGGTCGATGGAGAAGCGATGGTGATGATGATGGCGATGATCTCCTCCAATTCCCTGTCCCGGCAGGGTGCCAGAACGGAGTTTCTGGTGCTGTTTTGTGGAATCTGGTGGTGGTGGCGGAGCGGAACTCCTTCTGGAAAAACGTCGAACCCCCCGAAGTTTTTAGGTCAGAGGGCTCCTTATAGGCGAAGAGAGAGACTGAGAGGGTGCCTAGGGGGCCCACACCACCCCCTGGCGCGGCCTGGCCTGGCCCGCGCCACCAGGTGGTGTGGCTACCCCCTGGCTTTTCTCCGTCTCGTATTCTGGCTCCTGGAGTCTTCGGGTAAAATAGGATTTTTTGGCATATTTTCCGAGATTTTTCCTGGTAGTTGGTTTTCTGCACAAAAAGTAGACATCAAGGCAATTCTGCTGAAAACAACGTCAGTCCGCATTAGTTATATCCAAATCACACAAGTTTAGAGGAGAAACAATAGCAAAAGTGTTCGGGAAAGTAGATACGTTTTGGACGTATCAACTCCCCCCAAGCTTAGCTTATTGCTTGTCCTCAAGCAATTCAGTTGAAAACTGAGTGCGATAAAAGAACTTTCACGAACACATTTGCTTCATATGATGTAAATATTCTCAGCAATGTGATCAACTACTTAGACAGTTCATAATAAAGAATATGCAACCGAGTCTACTTAATAGTCATTGCAAGCTATGAAGAGATTCCAACTCAAGAATAATAAATAGCATGAAGCATAAACATAAGCAACATTACAATGCTCATAGAAAGGTATGATAGAGTGGTATCTCGCTTACCTTTGATTATGAATGCTAAGGCACCTCTGAAGTTCAAGTGATGACTAGAAGTAAAGATATCAAGGGTACAAGCATCAAAGTCATAACACAAATAATCAAGTAATGGAACAAACATAAAGAATGACAACTATGCTCTCAAGAAAGTGCTCAAAGAATATGTGGAGACTCAACAAGTAGAAGAAAAGGTTTTGAATAATTTGAAAGGCTTCCAAATGCTGAAAGTATGGTACTCATTAGCTTTGAGCTCTCATTGCCCCTATCATAAGCATCTTTAGAGTGGTTAAGGTGAAAGTGAGGTCCAATCTGAGTTATATGCTTGACAGACTATAAACTGAAAATCACAAGTCCCTTGAGAATTAGGGCCGCTACTCATGCTACTCAACTTTAGTTACCGGTAAGTTCTTGTCATCGTTAGTATGTGCGTATCATTGAGAACCGCCAACGGGGTACCCCTTTGCCTGATGATACGGAAGAATCCCCATATCAAAATGACAAGGCAAGCAGACAATGAGTATCTCAGCAATCTTCTTATTTACCATGGGAAAATGGTGCTTTTTTCTCTCTTTCCTCTTTTCATAAATCTCTTTTTTTCCTTTTTCTCAATAGCTATCTCTCTCTTTTTTTATAAGAAGAATGCTTCATAGATATCATTATGGTTACGCTGCAGGTTTCCACCATGTCAGCATGGATTAGACCAGTGGCCCAGGCGTTTCTCTAACACACATACATAACTCCATGGACTTACAAGCTCCCCTTTTATTTCACACCGACGACATCCGCAAACAAAAGAGCAAGGTATCAACTAGGTATATATTTACAAGTGTTGAAAGCGTTCCCTATGACAGCACGGTTCTGCTAATCCCCAGCCTATAATTTACAAGCATATAACTTTCATGGAGAGTTCACAATGGTTCAGGTTTATTAAGTGCAGGAAATAAAGTGTGTCATCAAGTTTGCGAGAGCTTTACTAACTAATTTTCCCATAACAAGCAAACATTTTATTTGGAAGAAAACAAGGCATACTGAATATGCACGGGAGCAGCAAATGATGCTAATAGGTAGGTATGGTGGACACTTTGGCAATATTTGGTTTAAGGAGTTGGAAACATGAGTAAAACACTCAGTGGAAGCGAAGGCTAGCAATAGTAAGGGAGCGACAAACGAGAGAGAAATAGTTGTCATTATCATGCTTGCAACAAAACAGGACTACTCATGGCATGAAAGTGATTCAAGATCCTCAAGGCAAAATAGTTCATCGAGGCTTAACTGATTATTACAGTCATGTGCATGCGTGAGCATGTGCCAAGTCAATCAAATGAAACATTTAGAGGAGGATACCACGGTGTCATACCAATTTATGAATAGAGTAATGCAAGCAAACATTCATGAGACATGCTACAAACTATTAGCGAGCTGGGGCTAATCATAATAAAGCAAGAACTATTAAGCATCCAAAGAAAACATACACTCTACATGAAAGGACTAAGCATGCCCAGAGTGATGAGTATATATACAAAAATGAAAACAAATAGAGTTCGTTACCAGCTTCTTATCGCGCCTCAAGTTGTCATTGATCCTCATTATTGCTCTTCACTTGTGTGGCTTGAATAATAATATGAAACCAATATCCACTGAGGACTGCCGAACCCTGAAGCAAACTCGCAAAAACCAAAGAAGAACGACAAATATTTTTGGTGTTTTTGATTTTTAAACAAGAACCAAAAGAGAAAAACAAGCAAAGCAAAATATTTTTGGTTTTTTCAAATAGTTCAAACAAAGCAAAAAGGGAAAAACAAACCAAGGCAAAAAGAAGAAGCAAACCAAAGAGAAACGACAAAAATATTTTTGGTCTTTTTGTGTTTTTAGAAAGCAAAAGCAAAGAAGAACGAAAACTAAAAAGAGAACGAAAACATGAATATACAAAGTACCGACGCAACATGATATGGAGATGAGTGCGGTGTCGGCGTACCTCCCCCCAAGCTTAGGCTTTTGGCCTAAGTGGGTATCAATCCCAAGCTGGCCAGGATGAAGTATCACCGTGGTACGACGAGGAGGTACCCTCCTCCTGGTGCGAGCTCGAGTAAGTCCCTCTGATGGCTCTATGTATGGCGCCCAGAAAAGTGTTGGTGCGTGGTTGATATAGAGCTTGTTGGAAACCCCAAGAGGAAGGTATGATGAGCACAGCAGCAAGTTTCCCTCAGTAATGAAACCAAGGTTTAATCGAACCAGTAGGAGCAAGGAAACACCCCAAAGGTGTTACTAGCTGAGCTTTGGCAGGGCGCACTACCGGTGCTAGTAGCAACGTGGAGACCTACACAACGCAACCACAAAACTTTGTCCCCAACTTGTGATGAGGTTGTCAATCTCGCCGTGTTTTGCAGAAAACAAAGGATTAAACGTATCGAATGGAAAGAAGTAAAAGTTTGTAGAAAGTAAACACAAAACAGTAAAAGATTGTAGATTGTATGTAAAGAAAAAGGACCGGGATCCATAGTTCACTAGAGGTGGCTCTCCTTAGATAGATAACATGATGGGTGAACAAATTACAGTGGGGCAATTGACAAACATCGAGAAAGCAATACATGCATATACTAATCATCTTGACTCCTCTAAGACTTGATTGGGCATTACAACATAATACATAGACCGCCATCCAGCTGCATCTATGACTAATAATCCACCTTCAGGTTATCATCCGAACCCCCTCCAGTATTAAGTTGCAAGCAACAGATTATTGCTTTACGAACTGTGTGTAAAGTAAACAATACGATTGTTCTATGAATAAAGGATTGTTGTTTTCTCCCTAGTAGCAATAGCACATCTAGTACCTTAGATATTTCTGTCACTTCCCCAGATTCCCAGAGGCATGAACCCACTATCGAGCATAAATACTAACTCTTGGAGTTGCTAGCATCTACTTGGCCAAGATAGCTACTAACAACGGAAAGCATGGAAGATATCAAATAACAAAGACATGATAGAATCAATAATCAATCTAAAATAGCATCTCAATATCCATCGGATCCCCACAAACACAACATGTATGAATTACAAATAGATGATCTTGATCATGAACGGAGCTCACAAGATCTAAACATGAAAGCACAAAGGAGGAGAAACCAGCCATCTAGCTACTACATGGATCCGTAGTCCAAGGATGAACTACTCACGCATCACACCGGAGGCTTGCATGGTGATGAAGAAGGCCTCCAGGGTGAATTCCCCTCTCCGGCAGGGTGCCGGGAAGAGCTTCAGATCCCTCCCGATCTAGGGATGGAGATGACGGCGGCTACAGACTCTTTCGTGGATTTTTGATTGGGTACTTAGGGTTTTGGTGCTGAAGGCAATATATAGGCAGAAGGAGAGGCTGAGGGGGTGCTGGGGTCGGCCAAACCACCCCCTGGTGCGGGCCAGGCCTGGCCATGCGGCCAGGTGGTGTGGCCGGGCCCCAACCCCTCTCCGTCTTGTATTCTGGCTCCAGATGTCTTCCGGTAAAATAGCGACTTTGGCTTTTGTCCCGTCCAATTCCGAGAATATTCATTTTCTGACTTTCCTGGAACCAAAAACAGCAGAAAACAGGCAGCTGGCACTATGACTCTTGTTAATAGGTTAGTCCAAGAAATCATATGAAAAGTACTCCAAAGTTGGAACAAAACACAAGAAAGTGGATAAAACCAAGCATGGAACATCAAAAATTATAGATACATTTGCAATGTATAAACATCCCCAAGCTTAACTCCTGCTCGTCCTCGAGTAGGTAAGTGATAACAAGAAATAATTTTTGAGGTGACATGCACCATCAAAGACTTGATCAAAGTTTTTGCAAAACTCAAAGCTCGGATCATACTACTTCAATCATAACATGAAATACAAAGTTCTAGCAATAAGCAAAGAAACTATGATGCAACATGAAAAGGCACAAACAAAAGATTCATGAATAACATGCTTTGCAAGACGTTTGTTTGTTTCACATAAAGAAAACATAGCATAATAGTATTCAGCTTGTCCCTCAATAGAGTAGCAAAATGCATAGGACACCTTCAAAGTTCATCAGAGTGACTAGATACAATAGTTTAAAGCAAGCAATAACACGTTATGCATCAATCAACTAGTCTTGGGACAATGCACATAGAACTAAGAATGGCCACTATGCTCTCAAAGTAGGTGTATAAAGATAGAAGGTGGAGACTCAATATAATGGTGGAAGAAAGGCCTTTTTATAAAAGGAAGTAGAGATTCAAGTCTCATAAAGATCTTCCAAAAATTATGGTACTTAAGCTTTCAGATCTCATTGCCCCTATCATAAGCATCTTGAAGGTGATTAAGGTTAAAGTGACACAACTAAGAGGATATGCTTGACAAGTTATAAACCGAAATCACATGCCCCTTAGTTACAAAGACCGATCCTCATGCTACTCAAATTCAGCCACGAGTAAGCTCTTGTCATTGTAAGTATATGTGTATCATTAAGAACCGCCAACGGGGTACCCCTTGCACATGATACGGGAGCTTTCCCATAATCAAAATGACAAGGCAAGCAGACAATGAGCATCCTAGCAATCTTTTTATTTGCTATTTGCATAGGTTTTTATTGAGGATGCTTCATAGAGTGCTCATTATGGTGATGCTGCAAGTTTCCACCATGATTAAGCATGGCTTAGACTAGCGGCACAGGCGTTTCTCTAACACACATACAAACTCCATGATCTTACAAGTTCCACATTTATTTCACACCGTCGGGATCCGTAAGCAAAAGAACATGATATCAACGGAGTACAAAGTACAAGTGCGATGTTGAAAGCGTTCCCCATGAAACATGGTTCTGCTAATTTCAACTTATAAAGCGCAAGCATATACACAACAAAGAAGGACCCAATGGTTCAAGTTTATTAGAGGCAAAAAGGAAAGTGTGCCATCAAGTTCGTGAGAGCTTTAATCACTAGTTTTCTCATAACAAGTGAGAGGTAAACAAAAGCATGAATATACTAGGAATAGCATAAGCTAGTAGGTAGGTATGGTGGACTCTTCGGAAAAACTTGGTTTAGGGAGTTGGATGAATGGTGGTGGAGACTAGCAAAAGACTGGGAGCGACAAACTAAGAGAGCAATAATGGCCATAATCATGCAGAGCGACAAAACATCATTGATCAAAGCATAAAGTGATACTACAAGTTGAAAACTAAAGGATCATATAGGCTATGGTGACTTGAGATAGTCATAACATGGTGTGAGCATGTGCCAAGTCAACCCAAATAAAGCATCAAAGGAGAATACCACTATACTATGCTTTAATATGCTAAAACAACGCATGATTCATCCAAGGCACATTAAGCAATCTCAATTTTTTATAACAAGTCATGCTACAGCAAAGAATACTAAGCATAAATCCAAAACAATATCAAGCATGGCATGACAAAGCATAGCCACAGTCAAAAACAAGCTCTTTTTACCACATAAGCATGAGCTTTCCTACTCTTTTCCAAACCAAACCAAACTATTTGCAAACCAATGCATGAAAGAGGGAGTCCAAACAACTTATTCAGAAAACTAAGCAAACCAAGCAAACTAAAAACCAAAACGAAAACGAAAAAGAAGACGCTCCAGGAAAAACACAATTGTGCATGAAACAATAAAAATGAAGCATTTGCAAGAAACCTGGAATTTTTATTGATGAAGAAGGGGATGCCCAAGCTTTGACGCTTGTACTTCTTGGATATTTCTTGGGGTGACATGCGTGGCATCCCCAAGCTTGAGCTTTAGTCCATCCTTCATCTCATTACTCATTCCTTCCATACACCTGAAATTTTTCCTTCATACAAAACTTCACACAATCTCATTAGCAACATTAGTGCACTTAAGATAAATAAGTCTCAAGATTCAGTTCTAACACCAAATAAACTTCCATTAGAACACTAGCTACTGTAGCACTTCCCTCAACAATCTCAATTCCCCAAAGGAACTCAAGAAAGAACTAACAAGAAGCAAATGCAGAAAAATGGCAGAAATCTATCAAAACAGACCAGCAGGTAAAGACGAATTTGTTCGAAGACCTTCTGTTGCTGAAATCAAAAAGTGTTGATCTAACGAAAGTTAGATAGCAACCTGGGGCAAAAGCACAAAAAATTACAGCTCAATCCGACATACAGAGCTCTCTCGGGAATGTTTACGGTAAAGCACAGAAATCTGTTTCGGGACAGCAACTTTCCCAATCATTACTTCACTCTCGTTAGAGGTTACTCTTGGCACAAAAAGCAAATAAAAAGGATAAGGAGAGGTTATTACAGAGGTAATAACTTTCAAGACTCAACTAAAACTCTTGGGTTATCTCCCAACAAGTACTTTTCTTTAACGCCTTTAAGTTAGGCATAAGAAGCAAAAAAAGAATCAAGTGTTCTCAAATGAAGAAGCATTAAAACCAACTTTCTTGCCCTTACCTCTCTTATTTTTATTCTTAAAATTTGGGAAAATATGATTGTTTGGTGGAGAATAAAGGTGCATGGTCCCCTTTCCCACATCTATTATTGCTCCAAGAAGTTCCAATGGGGACCTTCCCAGTGTAATTTGTCCTTTTCCTGCACATTCAATAACAAGATAATCAATAGAAATCGTTTTCCCAAGGATCTTTGTAAACACTCCTTCAGCTATTCCAAGAGGTAATATAGTAGTATTATTAGCAAGAGATATTTCCTTTCCTCCCTCAGTGAGCCCCCAATTATTCAGAGATTTATAAATATCTTTGGGCATAAGGCAAGATTCAGACATGATATCACAGCGAGCTTGAAAAGTTTCAGCGTTTATCTCAATCTTTACTGTAGGGAACCACTTTGATGGTTCAGAGCTTATTGGAACATAATCGTGATGCTCCCTAAGTGTATTATAGCACCCTTCTAATCTAGTAGTGCTAGCCTCAAGAGTATCCAATCTAGCAAATATTTTCGCGAAAGAAGTATCAGTTTGGCTAGGCATGTTGTAAGTGAGGATCAATTTATTTATAGCATTAATAGCATCATCCTCATTACATTGGAGGAAATATCCTCCCACAACAGCATCTAGAGCATATCTATAGCAAAGAGCAATCCCAAGGTAAAAACTGCTAAGGAACAAGCTTTGAGTCATTTTAGGCTCAGTTTTTTCATGTAGATCGGAGATTCTAGACCAAGCTTCCTTAAAACTTTCCTCAATTCCTTGTTTAAAAGTGAAAATCATTTCCTCGAGTGACATAGTCACTGGAGCAAGGCTAGACATAGTGACAACTTAGGATACAAACTAATTTTTTTGTGTTTTTCAAATAAGAAAGCAAACAAGTAAAACTAATTTTTTTGTGTTTTTAAAGAACCAAAACAAGCAAAAAAAGCAAAAAGAAACTAAGCAAAACAAAAACAACAAAGTAAAGAGATTGGTTATGAGGGACTCCCCTTGTGAAGATGTCCTTGACTCCCCGGCAACGGCGCCAGAAAAATGTATTTTTATGGCGTGTAGTTGACGTGGGAGTTTCTTCTTCTTCGATCCCCGGCAACGGCGCCAGAAAAATGCTTGATGGCTCTGTGTATGGCACCCAGAAAAGTGTTGGTGCGTGGTTGATGTAGAGCTCGTTGGGAACCCCAAGAGGAAGGTATGATGAGCACAGCAGCAAGTTTCCCTCAGTAATGAAACCAAGGTTTAATCGAACCAGTGGGAGCAAGGAAACACCCTAAAGGTGTTACTAGCTGAGCTTTGGCAGGGCGCACTACCGGTGCTAGTAGCAACGTGGAGACCTGCACAACACAACCACAGAACTTTGTCCCCAACTTGCGATGAGGTTGTCAATCTCACCGTGTTTTGCAGAAAACAAAGGATTAAACGTATTGAATTGAAAGAAGTAAAAGTTTGTAGAAAGTAAACACAAAACAGTAAAAAGATTGTAGATTGTATGTAAAGAAAAAGGATCGGGATCCATAGTTCACTAGAGGTGGCTCTCCTTAGATAGATAACATGTTGGGTGAACAAATTACAGCGGGGCAATTCACAAACACCGAGAAAGCAATACATGCATATACTAATCATCTTGACTCCTCTAAGACTTTATTGGGCATTACAACATAATACATAGACCGCCATCCAAATGCATCTATGACTAATAATCCACCTTCAGGTTATCATCCAAACCCCCTCCAGTATTAAGTTGCAAGCAACAGATTATTACATTACGAACTGCGTGTAAAGTAAACAATACGATTGTTCTATGAACAAAGGATTGTTGTTTTCTCCCTAGTAGCAATAGCACATCTAGTACCTTAGAGATTTCTGTCACTTCCCCAGATTACTAGAGGCATGAACCCACTATCGAGCATAAATACTAACTCTTGGAGTTGCTAGCATCTACTTGGCCAAGATAGCTACTAACAACGGAAAGCATGCAAGATCTCAAATAATAAAGACATGATAGAATCAATAATCAATCTGAAATATCATCTCAATATCCATCGGATCCCCGCAAACACAACATGTATGAATTACAAATAGATAATCTTGATCATGAACGGAGCTCACTAGATCTAAACATGAAAGCACAAAGGAGGAGAAACCAGCCATCTAGCTCCTACATGGATCCGTAGTCCAAGGATGAACTACTCACGCATCACACCGGAGGCTTGCATGGTGATGAAGAAGGCCTCCAGGGTGAATTCCCCTCTCCGGCAGGGTGCCGGGAAGAGCTTCAGATCCCTCCCGATCTAGGGATGGAGATGACGGCGGCTACAGACTCTTTCGTGGATTTTTGATTGGGTACTTAGGGTTTTGGTGCTGAAGGCAATATATAGGCAGAAGGAGAGGCTGAGGGGGTGCTGGGGTCGGCCAAACCACCCCCTGGTGCGGGCCAGGCCTGGCCATGCGGCCAGGTGGTGTGGCCGGGCCCCAACCCCTCTCCGTCTTGTATTCTGGCTCCAGATGTCTTCCGGTAAAATAGCGACTTTGGCTTTTGTCCCGTCCAATTCCGAGAATATTCATTTTCTGACTTTCCTGGAACCAAAAACAGCAGAAAACAGGCAGCTGGCACTATGACTCTTGTTAATAGGTTAGTCCAAGAAATCATATGAAAAGTACTCCAAAGTTGGAACAAAACACAAGAAAGTGGATAAAACCAAGCATGGAACATCAAAAATTATAGATACATTTGCAATGTATCACCCTCCGTAATGCGCGGAGTAATCATAGGAGGGCACATCCTCCTGGTGCTGCTCGTGGAAACCCAGCAAGCGAAGCTGCTCGTCCACCTCCTCCTTGGAGCGCGACCATGGTCTCATGTGAACACTAAACAAAGCAGGTTGTGGCAAAAGGATCTCCCTCTCATCCCCATCAGTGAAAAGGATCCTATATACCAGATTGTTCAAATCACAGGTAGCAGTGACAAAGTGATGAGTTTTCATGGCGGCAAGGTCAAGCCTCTGTGGTGCCAGCATAGCATCATCGGGATCCACTGAAAGACCTAATGCACTGACCATGCGCGATGCAATGATGCCCCCATAGATAGGCCCCCTAGAAGCTAGGCGGCGAGCAATAAGCGAGCCAAGATTGTATCGAGTATCATTGTTAAGCGTAGTAGCAAGGAAAGCTAAATGATAGTTGGAGATATTACTAGTGTTGTCCCTACCCAATACACTAGTAGCAAGATAATATGCAAAGTATCTAAGAGCAGGGAGTTGGATATTTCTTATTTTTCCACGCTGCGCCACACGATCATCATCATTGGCCCCTCGGTATAGCTCCAACAAATCAGCGGGTCGCCCTTGAATTTTCTTCACGGTCCCTGTCATACGCACACCTACAATACTACAAAATCTCTCCAAAGGCATGGTGAAGGGCATATCATAGATTTTAAAAGAGACAGTAGACTGATAGGGTGTGTTAGTAAACGTGAATCTCTCAAAAAAAGTTTTGGTGAGCATAGCGTATTGTGCGCTCTCATCTTGCATATATGAGGTCAAACCAACCCTCTCAATTAGTAGCAAGAAATCATCAAGAATACATGCAGCTTGCAAGAAAGTAAAACAAGGAAATGAGGATGGGTGAGCATCCCCATCATCTCTTTCACTGCCAATACGGGTTGCAATGAGGTCTTCATTGTATGATGGCCTAGCTTGAGAGGCTGTTCTTGAGGGCCTCGACCTCCTAGGTGCATCACTCTCAAATATCTCTCCAAAAGTATGGTTGTTCATGCTTGGTATTCTGAAATTTAAACACCTATTAAACAAGTGATTGCAAAATAAATATAATGAAGGATTCTACTCATAGGGACTTGCAAGAGGCCTAAACATGCATCAAAACTATATCTCTAAGCATCAAACAAGCTTACTAGCTCTCATAACCAGTCACCTACAGCAGCAAAATACTCAACATATAATCCACTAAACACAAATCTACTTGCACAAGGGGAGGAGTCACATACCAGGGAACAAATGCTCCAAATTTCAGCAAGAAAGATGGGCTGAGCAAGGAGATCGAAAAAATCGAGAGCAAGCACAGCAAGAAAGCGATTTTGAGCTATGAACTGGAGCTTACTCAGGAGAGAGAAGAAAGTGGCATGTGAGAGAGTTAGTGGGGGGCCAGGGGTGGCCCACACCAGGGCATGGCGCCACCCAAGGCTGGCCGCGCCACCATGTGGTGTTCCTGCCTGGTGGGCCCCCTAGTACCTACCATGTACTCCTCTTCCCCTTTTTCACGTAAAAATTTAATATGAATTTTCTGGAATTTTTCGAGACACTTTATTTTTGGGCATTTTTCAGAAATAGAAGAATGATTTTTCTGATAGACAGATTTTTTTATTTTGAAAACATGACGCAAGGACAAAACAAGGCTAGAACTACAGAAGTTCTAACATGCAAGCAACTAACAACAAAAAGGAAACTAAACGAAAGCAAAACTAAAAAGCAAAGGATAGAAATAAACGAAGATAATCATAATGAAAACATTGTTTTGTTCAATGGAATCCTTTTGTTAGCAAGGTTGATCAAGTCTTGCTACCAAAACAATTGCATATGAGACAAAACTTTGTACTCCACTAATGATTATGTTACCTCAACCTTGATAGCAATGGTCCCAATCATAATAGTTTCAAATTTTTCTCTTGGTATGGGACAATATATTTCTCCAACTTGAATGCCTTCAACATGTTAAATTGAATTCAAGCCATAAGTCCTTTCAATCTTCTTGGGGAAATAGACAGTATGTTCCTTTTCATTAACATTGAAAGTCACCTTTCCTTGATTACAATTAATAACAGCTCCTGCAGTATTAAGAAAAGGTCTCCCAAGAATAATAGACATATTATCATCTTTAGGCATTTCAAGCACAACAAAATCAGTTAATATCAAGCAATTGTGAGCCACCTGAACAGGTACATCCTCACATATACCCACAGGAATAGTGGTAGATTTATCAGCCATTTGCAGAGATATATCAGTTGGTATTAATTTTTCAAGTTGAAGCCTCTAATAGACAGAGAAAGGCATAACACTAACTCCAGCTCCCAAATCACACAAAGCAGTCCTAACATAACTGTTCTTAATAGAGCAAGGGATAGTTGGAATCCCTAGGTCTCCAAGCTTCTTAGGAACCTTACCATTGAAGGAATAATTAGCAAGCAAAGTAGAAATTTCTTCATTAGGGATCTTCCTTTTATTCGAGACAATGTCCTTCATATACTTTGAGTAAGGAGGCAATTTAATAGCATCAGTTAAAGGAATTTGCAAGAATAAAGGCTTCATCCACTCACAAAACTTATTATAGTGTTCATCTTCCTTTGACTTGTGTTTATAATCAGGGCAAGGCATAGGTTTTTGGACCCAAGGTTCTCTTTCACTACCATGTTTCTTAGCAATAAAATCCTCTTTGGTGTATTTAGTATTCTTAGTGTGGTTTTCAGGTTCTTCCTCAACCTTCTCTTCATTAGGAGCAACATTTTCTTCATTACCACTTTCATTTTCAGCATCAGAGATAGATATACTATTAGGATCTATAGCAGGTTCAGAAGGTTCTACAACAGTTTTATGTTTCTTTTTTCCTTTTCTTACGAGTAGAACCACTATTTTCAGATTGTTGAGAATCCTGCTCAATTCTTTTGGGATGCCCCTCAGGATATAGAGGATCCTGGGTAGCAGCACCACTTCTAGTTCTAATTTCATAAGCATGTTTTTCTTTAGCAGCATTAACTAGCAAGTCGTTTTGCACTTTAACGAGTTGATCTATTTGAGTTTGGACCATTTGAAAGTGTTTAACAATCATTTTAACATCATTAGAGGTTCTTTCCACAATATCTTTCAACTCAACAATAGCTCTAGTGTTTTCCATTAGATGATTTTGCACCCTTTTATTAAAGTCATCTTGCTTAACAATAAAGATATCAAATTCTTCTAAGCATTGATCAAGAGGTTTAGAGTAAGGGATATCACCTTCATCAAAGTGTTGGAGAGAGTGTACCTCAATAGTGGGTGAGTAGGGAATAGGCTTACATAATTCTTCTATAGGAGGTAAATTCTTGACATCTGCAGCTTTAATTCCCTTCTCCTTAAGACATTTCTTAGCTTCCTTCATCACTTCATCATTTAATTCAATAACTCCCCTCTTCTTTGATGTTGGAATAGGCACAGGAATAGATGGTTCAGGTACAATTACTTCAGGTATAGCTTGTTTAGGAGGAGTCCAATCTTCATAATTCTTGCTTATTTTAGCCATTAATTCCTCAGCTTCCTTAGGAGTCCTATTCCTGAAAACACAATCAGCACAACTATCTAGGTATGTCCTAGATTCCTCGGTTAGTCCATTATAAAATATATCAAGAAGCTCATTCTTAGGTAATGGACTTCCAACATGTGCATGAATCAAAGCACAAAACCTTGCCCAAGATTCGGGCAATACCTCTTTTTCTCCCTGTTTAAAATCAAAAGGTTCCTACAAAATAGCATGTCTAGCACTAGGAGGAAAATATTTCTGTAGGAAAGTACTAATCAAGCACTCAGAGCCATCAATAGATCCAGGAGGCAAATTACTAAACCAAGTTTTAGCTTCTCCTTTCAATGAAAAAGGGAAAATCTTAGCAACAAAGTAAGTACGCATCTTAATATCATCAGAAAACAAGCCACTGATGGTAGAAAGTTCATTCATATGTGCTACCGCACTTTCATTCTTAGTCCAACAAAAAGGTTCTTTCTCGACAATAGCTATGTAAGATAGATCGAGAGAGAAATCATAATCTTCATCTATAATGTTTATGGGAGAAGCAGTAAACTTAGCATCTAGAGATAATTTGGGTCTAATAGTACGCCTCTCAAGGAGACTCTTAGCAGTGCTCCTATCATGGGTGTTCTTACATTCTTTAATAAACTCATAGGTCATCTCAACATAACCATCTTCAATATCATAACTCTCACTAGACTCAGGTGAGCTAACAGGTATGGTAGTGTCTTCATTAGGAGTTTCGGTATTTCCAGCTATAGTTCTAGCAACCATAGCATCTAGGAAAGGACCTAGTGAACCACTCTTATCAAGCACAGTAGAAGCAACATCATAAGCATCAGAAGTTTCAGATTCAGCAGTAGTAGCAGTGTGTGCAGCATGTGTATGTGGTGGTGTAAAGAACTTACTCAAAACATACGGAGGAACAAGAGCAGCAGAGGTGTTTAGAACCGTACCTCTTCTTGTAGTGGATGGTAAAATAGGAACCTTGCCATCACGAGACTTACCCATGATGGATGGATAGCAGCGAACAATAGAGAATCCAAGTGAACTTGATAAATAAAGCTATGCTCCCCGGCAACGGCGCCAGAAAATAGTCTTGATGACCCACAAGTATAGGGGGTGTATCGCAATATTTTCGAGGGAAGTTAAACCCAATTTATTGATTCGACACAAGGGGAGCCAAAGAATATTTATAAGCCTTAACAACTGAGTTGTCAATTCAGCTGCACCCGGAAACAATCTTGCTCATAGCAGTTTATCAGTAGCAATAGTTTTGTAGTAGGAATAGTAAAGTAACAGCAGTAGTAAAGCAAAGACAGTAGTAACAAAAGCAGTAAACAGTGGGATTCGAGTGTGGTAGGCATAGGGATGGATGGACATGCGTTGCATGGACAAGACAATTCACATAGCAATCAGAACATAGGGCAATTGCAGATAAATAAGATAAAGCACCCAAGTACTAGACAATCCTAGGCATGTGTTCCATATATAGTCATATGTGCTCGCAATGAGAACTTGCACAACATCTTTTGTCCTGCCAGCCCGTTTGCAGCGAGGTCTCTAGGGAACTACTGGCAATTAAGGTGCTCCTTTTAATAGAGCACCGGAGTAAAGCAGTAACACTCCGTGAACACATGTGATCCTCACATCAAAGCCATTCCCTTCCGGTTATCCCGATTTCTGTCACTTCGGGGCCATAGGTTCCGGACAACAACGTGTGTATACAACATGCAGATAAGACCAAGAACAATACTATCATAATGAATCAATAACAAGTTCAGATCTGAAATCATGGCACTCGGGCCCTAGTGACAAGCATTAAGCACAACAAGTTGCAAACAAAGTCATAAAGCACTAATAAAAGATACTAGGCACCATGCCCTAACAATCTGGTGCCATTACATGAACGATCTCATCCAATCCCTACCATCCCCATAGCCTACAGCGGGGGATTACTCACTCATAGATGGGGGAAACATGGATGGTCGATGGAGAAGCGATGGTGATGATGATGGCGATGATCTCCTCCAATTCCCCGTCCCGGCAGGGTGCCAGAACGGAGTTTCTGGTGCTGTTTCGTGGAATCTGGTGGTGGCGGCGGAGCGGAACTCCTTCTGGAAAAACGTCGAACCCCCCGAAGTTTTTAGGTCATAGGGCTCCTTATAGGCCAAGAGAGAGACCGAGGGGTGCCTAGGAGGCCCACACCACCCCTGGCGCGACCTGTCCTGGCCCGCGCTACCAGGTGGTGTGGCCACCCCTGGCTCTTCTCCGTCTCGTATTCTGGCTCCTGGAGTCTTCGGGTAAAATAGGATTTTTGGCATATTTTCCGGGATTTTTCCTGATAGTTGGTTTTCTGCACAAAAAGTAGACACCAAGGCAATTCTGCTGAAAGCAGCGTCAGTCCGCATTAGTTGTATCCAAATCACACAAGTTTAGAGGAGAAAAAATAGCAAAAGTGTTTGGGAAATTAGATACGTTTTGGACGTATCAGAAACTCACCATGCTATGTTAGATCTAGGATCTAGTGTCTCAGTTCTATCAAAACAACTATATGACTTGCTTAGAACTTAAAACCATGAAAAAAATGCTCAATAGATCTTTTACTTGCTGATGATTCTACCAAATGTGCTTTAGGTAAAGTAAATGATATCATGGTTGAATTGCATATGACTTTTGTTCCTGTTGATTTTGTTATCTTGGACATTGGGACTAAGACCTCTAGTCCTATAATATTGGGAAGAGCCTTTTTGAGAACAATAGGGGTCGTCATAGATATAAATGAAGGGAATGTGAAGTTTCAGTTTCCTCATAAGAAGTGTATGGAGCACTTTCCAAGGAACAAGGAGGTAGCACCAATGTACAATCTACCACATTATATCCACTTATTTTAAAACAAGTAAGTAAAGCCTAGCTACATGGCTATAAAGAAAGTGCTTTGTGGGAGAAAAAGTAGTTAGTTTGTATTTTGGATTTTATTTGTGCACTCTTGCTGTAGCAAGAGAGTTGTATTTTAGTTTACCTATAGTATTTTTCAATAATACCAAGTTTAACCCATTTGTATGATATTAAGTTGATGAAACATATGGAGTAGCAAAATTCCTGTATGAACACTATTTAGTAGGAAGATTCTCTAATTTTTTCTGTAACTTCGATTGCGCTCAAAATTATACTATAGTTACAAATTTTCATCCTATATACGCACAAGAATTATCTAAAAATCCTGACATGTTTAAGTGGTCTAAATAATTATGTTTTTCGGCTACTGTTTTTAGGACAAATTCTATCAAGTTTTCTTTAATGCATGCTTTTGAGTTTCAAATTGATTATTTCTGAGTCTTTTGATATTAGGAAATGTAGAAAACATAATATATCTACTATACAAATCAAATAGAATTGTGTTTAAGATTTTTATGACACTCCATAGAAAAGAAATGGGAGAAAGTTTTGTGTTGAAGTTTTTGGCAGGGAATGGAGGAACACCGCACCATGAGCTATCCAATAATGGTGAAGATCATGAGCTTGGGGATGCCCAAGGCACCCCACTGGACCTATTAGACTCTTTGTTTGCAAACCCCTATTTTTTGAGCAACATAAGATAGTCGCATTAACTTGGAGCAACTTTGTCTAGTTTAAATTCACCTTGCATGCCATCTTTGGAATAATTAAGACCACCATGATTAAATGATTAATATGTTTATGGAATAGCTACTGAAATAAAATGAAGATAAGTTTGGATGCTAAGAAAAGGGAAATAAAATTCGAAATACAAGTATGCATAAGTGTTACATGTTGAATATGCTTTAATGAATGATAATTTGTAACTGCCTTGTTTTGTGTTGTCTTTATCCACATGCATAGATGGTTAACTTTACGTTTGCTTGTTTAATAATAAATGATTAGCACTATGGACACTTGTTCATGTTTGTGGATGGTCAACATTCTTATTGCTAGCCCAAAATGATCACAGAAGCGAAGACTTGTATATCCAAATCCCTTGAACATTCTTATTGCTAGTACTATCACAAAGTGTCCACCATACCTACCTATATATGTGGAATTTTCTACTCCAAGTATAGTATATGTGTTATTCCTTTGAATGTTTAAAAATCATCCCTTTTGTGTAGTTTAAATCTCATGGGAAATTAAGATGTGGGGTAAGACCATTCATCCATTGTTATTTAAATTATGTAAGTTATGTGATTGACAACTTATGAGTTGATTGTTAGAACAACCATGATGTCATGGGGAACGTTTTCAAACATTGCACTATTATTGCTGATGTCATGTTCTTTTGGTCGTGATACCTATCACTGTAAAATTAAGAGGGAAATGAACAAGTCTTTTGATTATGCATATGTGTTAGAGAGAATCTTGGGCCATTAACTTAAGCCATGCTATGCATCATGGTGGAAATTTATAGCATGAACATTCTATGAAGCATTCTTAAAAAAATCGATGCAAATGGTAAAGAAAAAATGCTGAGGGGTTCATTTGTCTATTTGTCTTGTCATCTGAATATGGATAGTCCCTTCTCACAAAAGGGTAAATCATCATACAAAGGGACAAGAGGTACCTCAGTTGAATCTCTCATTTGGAACTGTATGCATATGAGGACGAACACGTGTGATATTAAAGTGGAGTAGCATGAGGACTGGGTACTTGTGGTCAATGGGCATGAATGATGACAATAACTCTGTGTGTAATAATTAATTGGGACTCCAAGTGCAGAGTGTTATAGCGAACATCTTTTCCCCACAAGGGTGACTCGAGGGTTTATATCAAACTCTCGGAGAATTGGCTGATCAAGGGATGTTTTCCTCCTCCTCTTCAAGCAATCTACAAAACAAAGTGTTTGCCTTGTGTCCCTAACTCCACCGTGTGGTTGTCAAGCACAAGGTTTCGTATTATTAATATGAAATAACAATAATAATAAGTAAAATAATATTAAAATATACAAGTAAAATAAAGGCAATGATATGATAATTTTTTGTGTTTTGTTTGTGTTTGCAAGTAAAGAAAGTATTTTTGTATTTTTGAAATATTAAATTGCAGAAAATTTAAATGATAGCAATGGTAATGGAAAGTCGTTTATTATGATTTAAAATGGACCGGGGTTCATGGGTTCACTTGTCTATTCTCTTTTTAAGTTGTAGTGAACATAAAACAATTCATCATCAACATAATATTGGTAAAACTTCAATATATGTTTGATAAGCATTCTATGGACATCACGTCCTAACATAGAGATGATGCAACACATCTCTCATATACTCCTCTAAAAACAGAAAACTCCAAGAAATCTAGAATTAATAATTAACAGAGCATAGCCTTAAGTACTTTGATATGATGTTTGAATTACAAATATGCTACCTTGACCAAACAACATTATCAAGTTGTCACAAGATAATTATAGAACATGAGTTCACTTAATCTCTAGTGAGGTAATAAAAGAAAAGTAAAAACCATAGTAGATCTTGAATTTGTTGTCACTATTCAATCACTACCACCATGTTACACCATCTAATACACACTTTTCCCCACGCATGCACTTGCATACAAGTTGGATAAAAACAAGTAATTAGGAACGGGGTACATGATATGAATCTATCAATACATCTTACACATAAATAGGTTCCAAACTCATATATCAAATTATATAATAAAGATCCACCACATAAGAATTACATATATGACCATAATCATGTTGGGCAGCTCATATGGTACTAGATCTATGGAGAAGGTAGTGATCCCTCTAGTGGTGGCTCCGGTGGAGTTCCCCCTCCAATCTTTGCTTGTTATGTCTCTATTTTGGTGTTTCGGTGTTTCTATGGCGCTCTCCTCGAGGATGCCTTGGGGAGCCTTTATATAAGATTTTTAGGCCAAACCAAGTTGGTGGGCAAAATATTGAAGCGCATCGGACGGCTAAGGACCAAAAGAGTGTGGGTGGTGCGTGTAGTGGGCCAGGCCATGCCACCACACCTCTTTTGGGCCTTTGGGACCCTCACATGAGGTCCAAGCACTCCAGGTTGTTCCTTTTTGCAAAATATTGTCTTCCCTGAAATACTGGCTTGCTTTGACTTTGTTTAGGTCCCTAATAGATAAAAATGCACAAACCAAGGTTTTCCTATCGTGTAGAGTTATAACCAAAATAAAGGACGTCATTGCTAAATCCCCGAAAATCAATATAAAACATGGATATAACATTATATATGTTGCAAGAATGTGGTAATATGTATCAATAAACTACAAAGTTCATGTATCCATTTTACATGCATCAACATCCCCAAGCCTAACCTATGCTCATCCTCGAGCATGAAGGTGATAAAACTAAACATAGACTTTGGAGTTTGTTACTATGTTTCATGTCATACATTATATAATTGTCACACAAAGTTTACAAGGTTCAATCTTTAAAGAATATCAATAAGAAAACCATCTATAAAGTGATATCTCTTATACACAACAAACATGCTTAACAATAAGGTGTTTTGTATTGAAACAAAAGTACCATGAATTATTAAGCATGCTTAGATGAACCTATAGAATTATGGAAGACTCTTTTGTTTCTTTTGATATTTTGACACTTTGGTAATAGAAAGTAAGCAGGGAACATGTGTGCTAGTCCTTCAATAAAATAAAAGATATGTAGGAGCATAAAATAAAGTTTTGGGATATGTATCTCAAGTCAACGGTAATCATAAGAGTGGGGTTCCAGGCATCTTTTGTTGACAAAAGTAGGTACGGTTTATGTGTTTGACCCCTTACAAGTTGAATGTCGCATGCCCCTTGACCATAAGTACCCACACCTCATGCCACTCATCTTAGGATCACTTAAGCGGTTTTGTCATTGTAAGCATATAGTTTAAAAAAAGAGTGTCAACTGAGGTACCTCTTGCCCCTTTGTATGAGGATCCCCTTTGTGAGGGTCTATAAATACTTAGATAACAAGACAAATAGACAAATGAACCTCTCAGCAC
This sequence comes from Avena eriantha, assembly GCA_910589775.1. Taxonomy (NCBI): domain Eukaryota; kingdom Viridiplantae; phylum Streptophyta; class Magnoliopsida; order Poales; family Poaceae; genus Avena; species Avena eriantha. The sequence goes on along the minus strand of OU342741.1, from coordinate 196,791,993 downwards.
CTTATTTTACTAGATTTAGGGGTGCGCCACTAGTACCAAACCCAGACTTAGAGCCGGTAAATCCCCATAGGCCTGAGCCGGTTTCTCGATCCGCCTCGAAGCCTCAGTCTCAAAAGAACGCACCAACATGAGCTGGTTTTTCTTTCCAGCTCAAAGAACCAAAGCCTTAGACAATCATGAACAGGAACCGTCTCCAACAATACTGGTATAGAGATGGATGTATTTACTGATCGAGTCTAAACGATTTCATACCTACAACGCATATTACTCACAGCCAGCTCCATTGCTTCTTCGCCTGGAGGCGGTTTATTTCAGCCACCGCCTCCATTGTTTCCCACTCCGAGGTGGTTTGTTTTCATGTCTTTTTCCATTGAGTTTCCACTCTGAGTCGGGGTTCTTTGCTGACCGTCTCAAATAATTTTCTATCGTGCGACGGTTATTATTTCAGTCCATCTCCATTCATTTTCCACTCCAAGTCGGCCTTTTTTGTTGACTGTCCCAAATAATTTTCCGCTCTAAGATTGTTTTTATTCCTTTCCATCTCCATTGATATTCCATGCTGAGATGACCAGTCTGTTCAACTGCCACGCTGAGACCTGTGACAACTTTGGGTGTGACAGAGACTTCATTCATAAACACTTACCTTTGGGCTCCCTATGGGATCAATATGTATACTTCGGAACTAGCTACAAACGATTTGTGCACTTGAAGACATCAAGCTATTTTATGGCGCTGTTGCCGGGAGCTAAGCGCTAAGTGTTTGTCTCTTGACATTTTAGGTGTTACTACTACAAAATGGTCTCCCTAGGAGACAAAGGGTCTACACGCTCTGGTAGGACCTATTTACCAGATTGTTTTGAGTGCGTGCCTATTCAAAGGCGCGAAGAAATTATTTAAAAACTTTTAAGATCAGATAAAGTTGAAGTTGGAAACCTGTGTGATTTTATGAAAATCATGTCCATTTACAGGACAACTCCCAAGAAACCTGAGAAAACTCTCAGGGAATACAATGCTCGAAATGCAGCTTTCCTTAAACAACCAATACAATATCCTAACCTTGGAGTTAGAGAATATCGATTTGATGGTGGAATTATTAAAAATTTGCAGGAAAAAGCTTTCAGTGGAAGGGAAGATGAAGACCTAGGAAGACATATTAGAGAGTTTGACGATTTGATGATAACACTTGGACCAAAAGGTTTGCCGAGAGATTTCTCTTGTCTAAGTTTTTTCGTTGGTCTCTTAAAGGCAAAGCTCTAGACTTATATTCTCTCCCTTGTCATTACATTTAATGTTGGGAAAATTGTATTGTCAAATTCATAAACATGTTTAATCCTTTTAAAAGGTAACTGGAACTAGAAAGAATATAGGCAACTTTAGTCAGAACATGGGAGAAAACTACCCACAAGCATGGGATAGATTCTTTGGAATGATCAATAGAATTCCTAATCATGGCTATTCTGAACCAACTATTTTCCATTTATTTTACCATGGTCTTAATACTCAAAGCAGAGAGTTGCTTGACTTATCAGCAATAGGATCGATTAATACTTTAACTGTTAAAGCATGTTTGGAATTAATGTCTACTAGGGCTAAGAATGATTCTATATACAATCTTGATTTCAACACTAAGCTAGAAAAAGGGATGCTCCGTATAAATCCCGATCTTATGTCTGAAGTACGCAAAACAATGAAAGAAAAAGGTATACCTTCTAAACTTGTTAAGGAAAACAAAGTAGACTTGTTACAAGTTTTTACTGAAGAAGATGAAACTAGAAATTTTTTTCAAGAATTAAAACATCGACAAGCAAAATCTCATAATAACCTACATAAGCATTTTCCAAAACATAAAAGGATTTTGGTGGAACTCACAGAAAATTATGATGAGATTGGCCAAGAAATAAAATTATTTCACAAGTATCTTAGTATGATTGAAATCCAATGTGAACAAATAGCATCTGGTTATCAAATTTTTCTTCGAGATGATATAAATATTCCTGTTTCTACTAATGTTGTTACAAGAAGAGGTGCAGTTGTTACAGGACCATTACGACCACCAGAATATGAAGCTGAAAAAGAGCAAAAGGAGAAAGCTTTGCTCAAAGCAAGCCAAGAAGATGATACACTGGTGGATCCTTAAGATGAAACTGCTCAAGAAACACAAGATCAAACCAAGGAGGACCAAAATGATGCACATGATAACCGTTATGACTCTGATGTAGAGATGGTTGATCCAAGAGAAGAAAAAGAGACAAGCAATGAAGATAAAGTTGTTGTAGTAGAAAATAAGAAAAGCGATTAGCAACAACAAAAGAAAGCAACAAAAGAGCCTGACCCCCCACAAAAGGTAAAAGACAAGAATAAGAAAGGTGAGCAAAAGCTTCCTTATCTAGATCGAAAAAATAAAGCACCGGATCAGGTAATCTATGATTCTTTCAAAAAGGCACTTCGTGATCTTCATCTAGAAATTCCATTTGCGGATGCAATAAAAGTTCCCACCCATTATAAATTCCTCTGTGATATTCTTAGTACAAAGAAAGAAATAACTGAAATCGTCGCCATGGTGACTTGTTATCCTGCTAATGGGAAGCTATTGTCTAAATCAAGAGATCCCGGAATACCAACTATTTCATGCTCAATTGGCAAAACTGATATTCACAATGCCTTGTGTGATTTAGGTGCAGGAGTTAGTGTAATGCCATATTCCCTCTATAAAAAGTTAGGATTAGGGGAGTATTCTCCTACTACTATCACTTTACAGATGGCTGACAAGTCCACTAAACAACCCATTGGTATGATTGAGAATGTTCTACTTAGAATAGATGAGCATGTTATTCCCATTGATTTTATTATTCTTGAGATGCCAGAGGATGAAAAATTATCCATAATACTTGGAAGACCTTTCCTTAGTACTTCATACATTGCAAATGTATCTATAATTTTTGATGTTCCATGTTTGGTTTTATCTACTTTCTTGTGTTTTGTCCACACTTTGGAGTACTTTTCATATGATTTCTTGGACTAACCTATTAACAAGAGCCACAATGCCAGCTGCCTGTTTTCTGCTGTTTTTGGTTCCAGGAAAGTCAGAAAATGAATATTCTCGGAATCGGACAAGACAAAAGCCAAAGTCGCTATTTTACCGGAATACATCTGGAGCCAGAATACGAGACGGAGAGGGGCTGGGGCCCGGCCACACCACCTGGCCATGAGGCCAGGCCAGGCCCACGCCAGGGAGTGGTCTGGCCGACCCCAGCACCCCCTCGGCCTCTCCTTCCACCTATATATTTCCTTCGGGACCAAAACCCTCAGTATCCGATCAAAAATCCACGAAAGAGTTTGTAGCCGTTGTCATCTCCATCCCTAGATCGGGATGGATCTGAAGCTCTTCTCGGCACCCTGCCGGAGAGGGGAATTCACCCTGGAGGCCTTCTTCATCATCATGCAAGCCTCCAGTGTGATGCGTGAGTAGTTCATCTCTGGACTACGGGTCCATGTAGTAGTTATATGGGTGGTTCTCCTCCTTTGTGCTTTCATGTTTAGATCTTGTGAGCTCCGTTCATGATCAAGATCATCTATTTGTAATTCTGCATGTTGTGTTTGCGGGGATCCGATGGATATTGAGATGCTATTTCAGATTGATTATTGATTCTATCATGTCTTTGTTATTTGTGATCTTGCATGCTTTCCATTGTTAGTAGCTATCTTGGCCAAGTAGATGCTAGCAACTCCAAGAGTTAGTATTTATGCTCGATAGTGGGTTCATGCCTCTGGTAATCTGGGGAAGTGACAGAAATCTCTAAGGTACTATATGTGCTATTGCTACTAGGGAGAATACAACAATCCTTTGTTCATAGAACAATTTTATTGTTTCCATTACACGCAATTCGTAAAGCAATAATCTGTTGCTTGCAACTTAATACTGGAGGGGGTTTGAATGATAACCTAAAGGTGGATTATTAGTCATAGATGTAGTTGGATGGTGGTCTATGTATAATGCTGTAATGCCTAATCAAGTCTCAAAGGAGTCAAGATGATTAGTATATGCTTGTATGCTTTCTCGATGTTTGTCAATTGCCCCGCTATAATTTGTTCACCCAGCATGTTATCTATCTTAAGGAGAGCCACATCTAGTGAACTATGGACCCCGGTTCTTTCTTTTACATACAATCTACAAACTGTTTACTGCTTTGTGTTTACTTTCTACAAACTATTACTTCCTTCCATTTCATACGTTTAATCCTTTGTTTTCAGCAAAACCGGTGAGATTGACAACCTCATCGCAAGTTGGGGACAAAGTTCTGTGGTTGTGTTGTGCAGGTATCCACGTTGCTACTAGCACCGGTAGTGCGCCCTGCCAAGGCTTAGCTAGCAACACCTTTGGGTTGTTTCCTTGCTCCTACTGGTTCAATTAAACTTTGGTTTCATAACTGAGGGAAACTTACTTCTGTGCTCATCATACCTTCCTCATGGGGTTCCCCAACGAGCTCATCATTCACGAGCCATCGAAGTATTTTTCTGGCGCCGTTGCCGGGGAGTCAAGGACATCTTCACAAGGGGAGTCCCTCATAACCAATCTCTTTACTTTGTTATTTTTGTTTTGCTTAGTTTACTTTTTGCTTTGTTTGCTAGTTTCTTTATCAAAAACACAAAAAAATTAGTTTTACTAGTTTGCTTTATTTATCAAAAACAAAAAAAATTAAGTCTCCTTTAGTTGTTACCTCTTCCTTAGCTCACCATGTTGATCCCTAAATTCACCCTCAAAGACCTTTCAATAGGTAGTGGTTCTATAATTGGGAAAGATAATATTGAAGAATTCTTTAATCATGTTAGTAAACATGAGGATATTGAGGATAGATCCCTTGTAGAACTTGCTCCAAATTATGAGATTACTGCAGCTTCTTTAGTTCACATGTTGGAAGCTAGGTTTGTTAACCTCAACCCCTTAATGCAAGTAATGTTTCTAAAACTTAAAGAAATTGAGGACCCTGAAAAGAGGGATTTTATTCTAGAAACTTTGTTTAAGGAATTCTATGATGTTGCCAAGGAAGCTAGAAAAGTCTCTGAACATTTCAATATGCTAGCATGTGTAGGTGTTGTTGGTACACGAGAGAAGATGAACAAAACTGAACCTAATAGGGAGGAAACTAAGATACCAATACCCTTTAAACTGGTAGCAATACATGAAGCCATAGAAAAGAATCTTGATTGGATTGTTCCTGAAAACCCTTTTGATGAAAATAGTGAACCTAAGAGCATAGAGAGAGGATACTCTAGAACTTATTTGGATGATATACCTTGCCTTGTTGAAGATATTTCTGGTATTAATCTTAATGCTTCTTCATTTGAGAACACTTGATTCTTCTTTTTGCTTCTTATGCCTAACTTAAAGGCGTTAAAGAAAAGTACTTATTGGGAGATAACCCAAAAGTTTTAGATGAGTCTTGGAAGTTATTAATTCAGTAATAACCGCTCCTTATCCTTTTTATTTGCTTTTTGTGCCAAGAGTAACCTCTAATGAGAGAGAAGTAATGATTGGAAAAGTTGTTGTCCCGAAACAAATTTATGTGCTTCACCGTAAAAATTCGTGTAAAATCTTTGAACGTCTTTTTGAGACGTGAATTTTTGTGATTCTGCCCCAGGTTGTTATCTAACTTTTTTTAGTTCAATACTTTTTGATTTGAGCAACATAAGATCTTCGAAAAAATTCGTCTTTACCTGCTGGTCTATTTTGACAGATTTCTGCCATTTTCTGCACTTGCTTCTTGTTAGTTCCTTTTTTGAGTTCTTTTGGGGAATTGAGCTTTTTGAGGGAAGTGCTACAGTAGCTAGTGTTCTAATGGAAGTTTATTGGAGTTGGAACTGAACCTAAAGACCTATTATCTTGAGTGCACTAATGTTGCTAATAAAGATTGTGTGAAGTTTTGTATGAAGGAAAATTTTCAGGTGTATGGAAGGAATGAGTAATGAGATGAAAGATGGACTAAAGCTCAAGCTTGGGGATGCCACGCATGTCACCCCAAGAAATATCCAAGAAGTACAAGCGTGAAAGCTTGGGTATGCCCAAGGCATTCCCTTCTTTATCAATAAAAATCTCAGGTTTCTTACAAATGCTTCATTTTTATTGTTTCATGCACAGTTGTGTTGTTCTTGGAGCGTCTTATTTTTTGTTTTCATTTTGGTTTTTCATTTGCTTAGTTTGCTGAATAAATTAGTTGTACCCCCTCTTTCATGCATTGGTTTTCAAATAGTTTGGTTTGGTTTGGAAAAGAGTAGGAAAGCTCATGCTTAAGTGGTAAAAAGAGAGCTTGTTTTTGACTGTGGCCTATGCTTTTTCATGCCATGCTTGATATTGTTTTGGCTTTATGCTTAGTATTATTTGCTGTAGCATAACTTGTTATAAACAATTGAGATTTCTTAATGTGCCTTGGATGAATCATGTGTTGTTTTAGCATATTAAAACATAGTATAGTGGTATTCTCCTTTGATGCTTTATTTAGGTTGACTTGGCACATGCTCACACCATGTTATGACTATCCCAAGTCACCATAGCCTTTATGATCCTTTAGTTTTCAACTTGTAGTATCACTTTATGCTTTGGTCAATTATGTTTTGTCGCTCTGCATGATTATGGCCATTATTACTCTCTTAGTTTGTCACTCCAGTCTTTCGCTAGCCTCCACAACCAAGTATGAGTTCCACTCATGCATCCAACTCCCTAAACCAAGTTATTCCAAAGAGTCCACCATACCTACCTACTAGCATATGCTATTCCAAGTATATTCATGTTTTTTTTACCTTCCAAATTAAACTTTTTATGAGAAAACTAGTGATTAAAGCTCTCACGAACTTGATGGCACACTTCACTTTCTGCATTTAATAAACTTGAACCATTGGGTCCTTCTTTGTTGCGTATATTCTTGCGCTTTATAAGTTGAAGTTAGCAGAACCATGTATCATGGGGAACGCTTTCAACATTGCACGTGTACTTTGTACCCCGTTGATATCAAGTTCTTTTGCTTATGGATCTCGACGGTGTGAAATAAAAGTGGAACTTGTAAGATCATGGAGTTTGTATGTGTGTTAGAGAAACGCCTGGGCCGCTAACCTAAGCCATGCCTAATCATGGTGGAAACTTGCAGCATCACCATAATGAGCACTCTATGAAGCATCCTCAATAAAAACCTATGCAAATAGCAAATAAAAAGATTGCTAGGATGCTCATTGTCTGCTTGCCTTGTCATTTTGATTATGGGATAGCTCCTGTATCATGTGCAAGTGCTACCCCGTTGGCGATTCTTGATGATACACATGTACTTATAATGACAAGAGCTTACTTGTGACTAAAGTTGAGTAGCATGAGGTTCGGTCTTCATAAGTAAGGGGCATGAGATTTTGGTTTATAACTTGTCAAGCATATCCTCTTAGTTGTGTCACTTTAACCTTAATCACCTTCAAGATGCTTATGATAGGGGCAATGAGAGCTGAAAGCTAACAAATACCATAATTTTTGGAAGCTTTTTAGGAGACTTGAATCCCTACTTCCTTCTATGAAGGCCTTTCTTCCACCATTACATTGAGTCTCCACCTTCTACCTTTATGCACCTACTTTGAGAGCATAGTGGCCATTCTTAGTTCTATGTGCATTGTCCCAAGACTGCTTGATTGATGCATAACTTGATATTGCTTGTTTTAAACTATTTGTATCTAGTCACTCTTATGAACTTTGAAGGTGTCCTATGCATTTATATTTGCTACTCTATGAGGGACAAGCTGAATACTATTATGCTATGTTTTCTTTATGTGAAATAAACAAACGTCTTGCAAAGCATTGTTATTCATTAATCTTTTGTTTGTGCCTTTTCATGTTGCATCATAGTTTCTTTGTCTTATTGCTAGAACTTTGTCTTTCATGTTATGATTGAAGTACTATGATCCCAGCTTCGAATGTTTTACAAGTACTTTGATCAAGTTTATGATGGTGCATGTCACCTCAAAAAATATTCTTTCTTTTTATCACTTACCTACTCTAGGACGAGCAAGAGTTAAGCTTGGGGATGTTGATACATTGCAAATGTATCTATAATTTTTGATGTTCCATGCTTGGTTTTATCTACTTTCTTGTGTTTTGTCCACACTTTGGAGTACTTTTCATATGATTTCTTGGACTAACATATTAACAAGAGCCACAGTGCTAGCTGCCTATTTTCTGCTATTTTTGGTTCCAGGAAAGTCAGAAAATGAATATTCTCGGAATTGGACGGGACAAAAGCCAAAGTCGCTATTTTACCGGAAGACATCTGGAGCCAGAATACAAGACGGAGAGGGGTTGGGGCCCGGCCACACCACCTGGCCGCATGACCAGGCCTGGCCCGCACCAGGGGGTGGTTTGGCCGACCCCAGCACTCCCTCAGCCTCTCCTTCTGCCTAGATATTGCCTTCAGCACCAAAACCCTAAGTACCCAATCAAAAATCCACGAAAGAGTCTGTAGCCGCCGTCATATCCATCCCTAGATTGGGAGGGATCTGAAGCTCTTCCCGGCACCCTGCCGGAGAGGGGAATTCACCCTAGAGGCCTTCTTCATCATCATGCAAGCCTCCAGTGTGATGCGTGAGTAGTTCATCTCTGGACTACGGGTCCATGTAGTAGCTAGATGGCCGTTTCTCCTCCTTTGTGCTTTCATGTTTAGATCTTGTGAGCTCCGTTCATGATCAAGATCATCTATTTGTAATTCTGCATGTTGTGTTTGCGGGGATCCGATGGATATTGAGATGCTATTTCAGATTGATTATTGATTATATCATGTCTTTGTTATTTTTGATCTTGCATGCTTTCCATTGTTAGTAGCTATCTTGGCCAAGTAGATGCTAGCAACTCCAAGAGTTAGTATTTATGCTCGATAGTGGGTTCATGCCTCTGGTAATCTGGGGAAGTGACAGAAATCTCTAAGGTACTAGATGTGTTGTTGCTACTAGGGAGAAAACAACAATCCTTTGTTCATAGAACAATCGTATTGTTTACTTTACACACAGTTCGTAAAGCAATAATCTAATGCTTGCAAGTTAATACTGGAGGGGGTTCGGATGATAACCTCAAGGTGGATTATTAGTCATAGATGCAATTGGATGGCGGTCTATGTATAATGTTGTAATGCCCAATCAAGTCTCAAAAGAGTCAAGATTATTAGTATATGCTTGTATGCTTTCTCGATGTTTGTCAATTGCCCCGCTGTAATTTGTTCACCCAGCATGTTATCTATCTTAAGGAGAGCCACCTCTAGTGAAGTATGGACCCCGGTCCTTTCTTTTACATACAATCTACAAATTGTTTACTGCTTTGTGTTTACTTTCTGCAAACTATTACTTCCTTCTATTCGATACGTTTAATCCTTTGTTTTCAGCAAAATCGGTGAGATTGACAACGTCATCGCAAGTTGGGGACAAAGTTATGTGGTTGTGTTGTGCAGGTCTCCATGTTGCTACTAGCACCGGTAGTGTGCCCTGCCAAGGCTCAGCTAGCAACACCTTTGGGGTGTTTCCTTGCTCCTACTGGTTCGATTAAACCTTGGTTTCATAACTGAGGGAAACTTACTTATGTGCTCATCATACCTTCCTCTTGGGGTTCCCCAACGAGATCATCATTCACAAGCCATCAGTACTACAGGAGCATCAGTTGATTATGCTAAGGGAAAAATAATCTTCAATGTCTATGATGCTGAAATCATCCGGTATTTCCCAAAGAAGCTAGAAGCATGAGAAAGATATATTCCACCAGCAAAACGAGTTCATATGGTAAGTGTCTTTGATAAGGGGCAACCCAAGGTAAGAATTTGAGAACATAGAAGGGGTTCAGTTATTCAACCATTCTAAATAAAATGCTTAATGGGAGTCAACCCATCACATCAATAAAATAAACTAAAGAATAAAATGTTCATCGCATTCCTGCAACTTTTTCACAGACATTCTTGCGAAAGCGCGCCCGTGAAGATGCAACTATCAAAAAGTAGTAGAAACATTGATCGAACACGTGTAGAATAATATAAAAATAAAAGTTTGAGTTTTACCTACAAAAACTAGCTTAATCATTTAGTTCAGATTAAAAAGTAAATCTCCAATTAAGGAGAAGAAGTTAGGTAGTACTAGAAATCCTGCTCTATACATGTTGTTATTGGTCGACAATTTTTCCTTTCATTTTTCTGTCAAAAACAAGGTATTTCACTAAGTTTCAAGATAAGAAGGTATTCTTGAAGAAATAGAAATTTTTTGATTGATACTGAAGGTTTAATGACCAACTATATGGCAGGAATAAAAATTCCCGCCGTATAGTTTGGCCATATAAATATCTTTGCCATCAACAAATTTGCTTTCGAAGGTACAGAGGATTTAACGACCAACTATACGGCGGGAATCAAAATTCCGGCCATATAGATATCGATGCCTTCATCGAATTTCTTCTCAAAGGTACTGATGGTTTAACGACCAACTATACGGTGGGAATAAAAATTCCGGCCATATAGTTCTGGACGTATAGATATCGATGCCTATTTTAGAAATTTTATCTCGAGGATACAGAAGGTTTGACAACCAGCTATACAACATGATCATTATGATCCGACCATATAGTTGCATTCGTATAGCTGTGTTCTGGAAAAAAGAAACCCTAGTTGGCAGCGTCGCCTCAACTATATAGTGGGGACTACATATCCAGCCCATATAGTTGCGGCCGTATAGTTCGGCGCGACCTCATAATCACGCCAGGGCCGCTAGGTTTCTTCTCCCTCCTCACTTTTTCTCTCATATTCTCTCTTCAAACCTGTCAAACCCCACCTAGAACTCTTTATTCTTCACAGATTTCATTCGTTTGAGTGAGGGAATCAACAGATCGGTATGTTTATCTCCTTGTCCATGCTTTATTTTCATAATTCCATGGTTGAAACTCTCACATTGATCTAGTGGATGAACTCAAGGCTGTTTTATTTTTCCTATTAATTTCTCACGTTAGGATTGAATTTTTCCATGTAGAATCATTCGTATATCATGAACAAATTATTTTCCTAAGTTTTTATTGTGAATTTTTTAGCGCATCAAGATGAACAAAATTGGTAACATATTTTGCTAAGCGCAAGCGCCAACGTGGCGAGAGTTCGGGGCACCGGAATAAGCTCAACCCCAAGTTGGCCATAGTTTCATCAAGGAGGATGTTGCCCACACGTTGGGCCGATGATAGCTTTCTCAGCACGGCAGGATTGAGGGTGGACTTCGACCTCATGTATCAAATTCAAGGCTAGCACTACTCGCCTATACAAGCTACAATACCTACGTCGATCTCACCTATGATTTCCTTGCCTCCTTCTACGATGACCACAGGGAGAAAGGTAATGCATGCACGGTAAGCTTCACCATAAACCAGCAACATTATGAAATAACTTTCCAACAATTTTGTGATGCTTTTGGTTTCCCTCACGATGGGGAGCCAACTGTTACAAACTTGTATAGCGTATCAAGTGGATAAATTTGGGAGGTTATTTCTGTTAATGGTGGTAGGGAATTCTACCAGAATAAGATGTTCACCATTCAGAACCCAACAATTTGCTACTACGCCTTGTTCCTCGCCAATACACTACTGGGAAGAGGAGATACCGGCTCCATGGCCAATGCGGACATGGCCATGATCACCAAGGCACTCTTCCCCAATGCACCGCAAAGCCCCAATCCTGCAGCTCTACTCATCCAGCACTTTCGTCACCAGAGCAACAAGACGAAAGGTGACATTCGCATTGGTGGATTGGTAATCCACCTTGCCCATGCATTAAATATTACATTACCTATTATGCAACCTGTTGATGGCTCCAAACTTATGTATGTCAAGTATTTAACTGTTTGTGGCTTCCTTGGTGTTTACCAAGCTAACAAGAGGCTCCGAGCATGTCAGCTTGGTTATCTTGGTGATGCACAGGGTGAGCAGGTTCCGTTGCCCTGTCCACAAGCCTTCTCGATTGTGGAGGACACTTGGATCCTTACCAAGGATCAAGTGATGGAGATCATGGCTAAACTCCATCCTGATCAAGAGGAAGATGAAGAAGGAGAGCAGCAAGATGAGGATGAGCTGGAGAAGGAATACAACCTTGCTTGGGAGGGACAACAGCAGTAGGGGGATCCTGGGACCCATGTCCCAATCAGCCGTAGCAGGGGTTTAACTACGTCCTATCAAGAATTTCAGCAGCTCAACCAATGTATTGGGGAGATCGACCACACTCTACAAGGAGTGAATGAAGATGTGAGTGCCTTAACTCAAAACTTCAGTCACTTCATGACCAACTTCCCTAACTACTACCAGCAGTATTGGCACCAGCCGCCGAATGACGGCAACAACTCAGCCTGGCAATAGCCTAAGCTTGGGCAGGTTTGAAAGCCTCCAAACCTTGCATTCATATTTTTATTTCTTATTTTGATTTATTTTAATTCTTCAAAATTGCATGTTTACTTTCAGTTTGCATTCCTAGACCAAAAATACAAAAAATTTAGTTGTAACTTTTATTGCAAATTCATTTCTTTGTTTCTCTCGAAGATTGCTCAATTTCAGGTGACTTAGCAATAGGGAAATATAGAGTGGGTTCGACTCAAGTACGAGAACGAAGCAAGAAAGATGAGGTATGACATTCCTTTCATCACCTTTATCCTACAATTATTTACTCGCTTGCACTAGAGTTACTCCCCACTTAGCTTGCTATCCTACAAATTCTATCCGTTTGCTAGTGTCTCCTTTTTAGCTTAGAAACAATGAGCAATGAACTTGGTTAAAAATATTTCCTACACTTTTACAACAAGAAAAGGCATCCAAAAGATGACTTGAGCCCATGTTTAGCCCAAAGGATTTGATTTTAGAACTACTCTATCCCATTTGAGCTTAATGTAAATAGACTCGGTAACACCCTTGAATGAAATTATTTGATAAAATGGATGCTTCGAAGTAGTAGAGATTATGCCACTGCTTTTTCTAACAATTACCGTAATATATTGCTTTACGCATGTCATTACAACACTGTCATGCTCCATGGGGAACTATTAACTCCGTTGGCCAATGAAATCTCTAAATGTGGGAAACCACTTGATTTCGGCTATTGAGTTATGTAAACATCTGTAGCAGCAATGCTATGACGAGTAAAATTTTAGTCTCCTCGTGGTTTCACGTTCCAAGCGAAGTTGTAGTACTCCTCTGACCTGCTATTGCTCAACAATTATTTATTGGCATGGCACGAGTGCACAACACAGTCCCAATTAACATGTTAAAAACAGTGGCATGATTTCTCTATGAAAGATCTAAAGTTTTAAAAGTCAGGGAAAGTAAAAAGGTGCTTTGGGAGTCTTGAAATTTTGACGTGGGAATAGATGAGTTGTTCTTAAATTGAATGTTCTTGGTGTCAACTTGAGCACTCTTAATTGATTAAAGAAATAAGAGCAAAAAGTTTTCATCTCTCAACAAAGAGAGACACCAAAAGAATTTGTCTCACTTTCCTAGCTAAACTTTTGACACTTGCTCGAGCATATGATTTATTTGCTAGCTATACATGGTTAGGAAGTGGACTCAGTACAATCTTGTGAATACTTGTATGATCATGTTTACGGTTGCAGGAATTGTGAAGAAAAGAATTTGACACCAATTCAAGCTTGTAAGTTCTTTTATTTCAGTCTCGAATCTCCGTTATTCTTCCTTATTTTCTTGTCACTCGAGGGTGAGCAACATCTAAGCTTGGGGGAGTTGATAGCTTTGAGATTCGACATATTTTTGATGGTTTTTGTTGATAGTTTTCTTTTGGATTTGATCGTTTTCTAGTTTTACCTAATGCTAATACTTCGGTAGCAAAGAAAACTTGTTTTTTAATGTGTGTTTGAGGTTCTGAACATCAACAGAAGGTTTTAACAAGGGAAACACAATATTCAGACGAAAACAAGCAAGTCTCTCTTTGGAAGCAATCGAGGGAGGCAAGCAGGCGCTTTAACAAGGAACTATATGGCGGGAACATTTTTTCGGCTGTTTAATTCCCACCGTATAGCTGACGTCACCTCAGTCTTGTCAAAAGGGACAACTTCCGTGAAGAGGCCAGATATGAAATCATAACACAACAGCCTCCATCCCATCCAGAAAGGAGAAAGAAGAGATCCGGAGAAGAAGGGGAATACGTTCTTCATCTCGCTCCACGACCTTCGACCCCCTAGCCATCACACCCTCATAGCCATTACTTGTACTCGAGAGAGATCTTCACCTTTCAAGATTAGGGTTTGAGATTGTTTCTTCCTATCTTGAATTGTGTTGGATTACTTTTCTATTCCTATGTGGATTCTCCACGGTAACATCGAGAAGAACTCCCTTTATTTAATTATATCGATGATGCTTTATTCTCTCATGTGTGAGTAAGTTCCTTGGGCATGGGAGATGTAAGGGATTGGTGAGATGTGATGTGCCTCCATATATTTTCCATTAGTTTGTGATTGATTTTAATTACTATATTATGTGTGCTTGACTATCTGTGGGATGCCTAATGCTTGTTGTCCACTTAAGGGCCTAGACAACATGATGCTTTGTTCTACATAGATAAGATCGTGTTCGCTAGCAGACTGGCAACCCCCGAGTGACACGGGGATATCAATGGAAAACTAGTAGACTCAAGGATAACGAGGAACCACCGTGCTTATTGCATTAGTCCTATCCAAGGAGCTTAATTGCTAAGCAACCTGAAGGGTCTTAATCGTCTAGTGTCTGACCATGGTTTTGGTAACAGACTAGTAGGATTATTGAAGTTAGGATGAAATCTACCAAGAGGAGTTCTAGCTAATTATGAGTTGCTCGCCTACACATATACTTATAAGATTACAATTGTTACACTTACCACTCATCCACCTGGCAGTCACTATCACCATGAACCGTATCTCCGCGCGCCTTTTCGTCATCTGGAGAAAACAACAAACAATCAAATCATTCTTTACTTTTATGCTTTTTATTTCTGAAGTTTACATTTTAGTTTTATTTAAATACATCCAGTTTAATCCAAATTCCATTCTCATTTCCACACTTGCAGTCAATTCACTCGAAGACCTGTGACAACTTTGGGTGTGACAGAGACTTCATTCATAAACACTTACCTTTGGGCTCCCTGTGGGATCGATATCTATACTTCGGAACTAGCTACAAACGATATGTGCACTTGCAGACATCAACCAACTCTGATACCACTGAAGGATTCCGTAGCATAAAACAAAAAAATTCCTACGTTGAAACTCCCTAACGCCCAAGATCTATCTATGTCTTAATGCAGTAACAATTGGAGCGTATAGAATACATACCCTTGTAGATCGTACGAGGTTAACATTCCAAGGGGAACATGGTTGAAGTAGTTGAACTTGTAGCCGACCTCAAGGTCGCGAAGCTCCTTGCAGGTCACCCTTTGTCGTCGGATTGAGGACAAGTACGCCATGAGGGGGTCCTCGAGGCGTGCGGAAGAGAGGGGTGTGAAACTTACGGTATTCCGGGACGGTGAGCACACAAGTTTACCCAGGTTCGAATCCGCCGGCTTTGGAGAATCCTACTCCTGCTAGCAATCCAATAATACGGCAGAACCGGAATATGGGTTACAAGGGTATCGCCTGTGCGAGTTGAGGTTGTAGACTATTGTGTTGTCCTAAAGGCTCTCCCTAGGCCGGCTTATATAGATATCCAGCCTAGGGTTTACAGGAGAGATCAATCCGGCTACGACTAAGAGTTGGTTACAGAGTACATCTTGAACTACAAGTAACATTATGGGCCTAAGTCGGTAAGTCTTCTGGGCCTTCCCGTAGCCGGATTGGACTCCGTCTTCTCTCCCTGACTGGGCCGCCCGTGAAGCAAAGCTCTAACCCGAAGTGGGCCACCTTGGTCAGTGAGGAAGTGTGAGGATACCTGGAAAGTATATCCCCAACAGCAGCCCCCGGAGGCCTCCAAGATCCAAAGTCGGATTTTATCATCGTCTAGCTTGATCTTCGGCTTGCAGAATCTTGAAGGGTTCCTGAAACTTCACAACAAAAAATACGATCCGGGTTTTAAAAATAAGTCGAACCTATCAACTAGTTACTTGGATTTTCCAGCTTGATTTTAAACTAAGCCGGAACTTGGTTTCTACGCCACCTGACACAAGCATGGTCAAGTCACGTCATCTGACAGGCGTGCCGTCAGCACGACCGTTGGTGGGTCCGCAGTTCGCAGAACCGAGGCACCGTTTCAATGCGTGTGTGGAGATCGAGGAGACGCAATCATCGCGTGGTTCCTTCCCAGTTCTTTCCACGATGCGTGGCGGTTACACTGTAGCATTTGCACGAATCTTGGCGCAGTTAGGTGGATATAAGGGGTTTGGATTTCTCCTTCTCCTTTCCACCAGCCCTTTGTCATTTCCTTTCCTCCCAATCCTCCTGCGTGCACAGAACTCCTTCGTCCTTTCCCCACAGAACTCCCAGCGCCGCCACTTTCAGGTCATCTTCTCACCGGAGAAATGTCTTCATCATCTTCTTCCTCCGGTTTGGCGGCAGCAGCGGCGGCAGCCACGGCGGAAGCAGCAGCAGAGAAAGAAAGCTTCCGGGGAATCTGGATCCCCTGCGCCCTTGACGAGGATGGCCTCAAGAACGTGGAGAAGGAGGGGCTTCTCGCCGCCGGCGACTGGCGGAGCGGCTCTGGTGAAACCGTCCCCAACCCGCACGACGGCGAGCGGGTCCACTTCGGCACCCATCTCGACCGAGGTCTGTCTTTTCCTCCCTCGGAGTTCTTCTCCGAGGTGATAGATCATTACGGAGTTCAACTCCACAATCTTCCTCCCAACTCTCTCTTAGAGATGAGTGCGTATGCATCGCTTTGCGAGGGCTTTCTCGGCATTAGGCCGAGTTTGCTTCTCTTCCGGTACTAGTTTCATGTCCGGAGAAATTCCATCACTGCCGGTGTTCCTTACATCACCGGCACTATTAGCTTTTCACTTAGACGTGACCGGGCATATCCCAAAATTTCTGCCACTGACTCGGTCAAACAATGGCCAGCCACCTTTTTCTACCATAGGGATATTCCGGCTCTCGGCAAAGCTACTGCTTTGTCGGCTTTTGTCGACAGAGCCTCCATGGCCCAGCCTTCCTGGGACGAGGCTGCTCTGGCTCTCACCGATGATCTGATCGTCGCTAAGAGGCGGATTGAATATTTGATCAAGCACAAGGGTCTGAAGGGATCCGACTTGGTCCAGTGCTGGGTCTCACGTCGGATCCAGCCACTTCAGTACCACGGGGATAGACTGATGCACTCCATCACGTCATCCAAAAAAGACTCCCTCCGCATCAGCCTCAAATCCTACACCACTCAAGGCTACATCAGCCAAATCAAGTGGCTGATCAAGGAGCGGATCGAGAGGAGAATTCCGGAGATTTCTCTGGATATGTACATGGTGGAAAACCCCGTGGTGCCGGTAAGCTTCCATCAATATACCTTTTATGTGTTTCAATCTTCAGGTTATACTGCAATGCTGATATGCTTTCTTGTTTTCAGCTTGCTGACCTCCCCGAGTCGGAGCTTGCTCTGCTCGAAGGATATCCTCCTGAGTTTTCTCAGGAGACAAAAGTGGTCCCATTGCCGGACCTTGCGCTCAAGAAGCGCAAAGCTCCGACAGTGGTTGTTGGCACAAAGGAAGTGCCTGTTGTGAAGAGGTAACTTTCATTCACAATTTCCGCCTTTGTACCTTTCTCGAATTTCTTTCCGAGATGTAATGTTTCCGACTTTACTACATTCTCAGAGCAAAGCCTCTCATCAAGGGTAAGGGGAAAGGGATTCCTTCGAAGCCCCTGCGTTAGATAAAGCTCACCATAGCTTCCCATGCCGTGGCTCCTCCAACTCCTGCCCCTCAACCTTCTGCAACTCCGGTGATCATTCCTTCTCCGGTGGTTGCAGAAGATCCGGCTCCTCCAACAGAGCCTGCGATCCTTGGGTTGCAAACTGACGTCACCATGGGTGCGTCAGGTCAAGATAATGGTGAACCCTCTTCGGGTAATGATCCCTCGGCTGAAGTCTTCGCCGACAACCTCATCAGCAATCCGGGACTTGCCAAGTTTGGCCTGTCCCGGAAATCTGCAGAGGAAATCCAGCGGCTGGCCAGGCAAGTCCTGGACAAAAGCCATTTATCCCCCGAAGAGGAAGCACAAGAAGCAAAGGACGTCAAGTTCTCCGACCTTCTTGCTCAAGTCCGCCTTCGCGACGAGAGGATTAGGGCTGGCAAGCTTCCAACATCCCCAATGATCCCTCTTACTCTTGCCGAGAAGGTGGCAGTTGAAGTGAACGCGGGTTTAGATAAACTCACCCGCGAGCAATATGTAAGTCGAAATTCCAACTCTTGTTTTTACATTATGTTATATCATATCCTCTAGCCCCCAAGCATTAAGTAGGATATAGAATCTAGGTTTATGCTTTCATTAGGATGCCAAAGAACGAACTAGTGTAGCCCCCAAGGCTCGTGCTGATATTTAGCAAAAAATATTAGCCCGAGTCTTAAGTAGCTTTCTGACTTTTGGTATTCTAACTTACAGAAAGTATGTTCCTATAACCAGGAATAACTGACCAATGTCTGCAATAAGTGGAGAGAGATCAAGGCTCTCCGGCTTAAAAATGCCGAACTTAAGGTAGCCAAGGATGAAGCCGAAGGTAAACATTCCGAGATTCAAACCTTGTCTTTTGCTTTTTTCAATGTCGAATTTTTTCTAAACTGTTGTTCCTTTTTGACTTACAGCGCTGGTGAAACAATCCATTGCTATGATTGAAGAGGCCGAGAACCTCAAGACCCTGGTGGTGGAGAACAAGTGACTTCGCCAAGTGCTGGATAAGCTCAAGGCGGATCATGAAAGGAGCATAGCTCAAGTCCTGGAATCCTCCTCCATGGCCACTGAAGAGCGTGATCGCAAGATCGCTGCTCAAGATAAAATTATCTCGGACCTCAAGAATGAGCTTGGTAGAGAGAAGGACATCTCTGAGGCGCTCCGGGCTGAACTCCAGAGTCTCCGGGAGGAGAAGACCAAGATTGACGACATCATTCTTGATACGTTCCATCTGTCTGACTTATCATTTCTTCGACTTTCATCAATGTTGGATTTTTCTTGACTTGTTTTGTGTATAGGTCCTCTGAACTTGACGGACTCTTCCTCTTCCGAGCCCAGCACCCACCGGCTTACCCAAGTCGGTGATCTTCTTCATGACTTCCGCCAGTCCCTTGAGGACATTGGCGAGTCTCTCAGGATTCCGGACATGCCAAGCATGTCAGATTTTCAGGTGCAGGACAAGGCCAAGGAGATGCCGCAGCTTGTTCGGGACTGGAATATATCCTACGCGCGGACTGCTGCGCAGAACGCTCTCACCATGGTCATGAGCCACCATGGAAACATGGAGATATGGCAAATGACCAGAGGGTACTGCAAGGTAGACGAAGACGGCCAGGAGCAGGACCTTCAAGCCATCATGCACTCCTGCGCCGGATACGGGTGTCACGTAGCTGATCTGACCAGCTACGAGATCCCTTTCTTCACCAGCGTAGCTACTCCTCCACCTCCTCCAGAAGAAATCGAAGAAGTTTCCGACGATGAACGGACCACCTCAGATCCGAACATCTCAGAACGATATCAAGGCGGAGTAACCAGCGAGCCGGCACCTCCTTCATCTCCTCCTATATCATAGCCCAGAAAACTATGTATTATTCCGGAAAGAACCTGATGCGTTTGTAAATATTAAGTACTATTGATTTTGCTAGTGCCAAGCTTTTTATCTATTCAGCACTTTTGGCTTTGCTTTTTTTTGTGTGCTTGAAATATTTCATAAGCACTTCAATTTTTTCGTCTCTACTTATCATTTATCTGGCTTTCCGCCTCGTCCCTTTCGTGAGCCGGCTAAACCTTCAGCCGGAAACTTTGTCGAGCAACGGAGCTCACTTGCCAAACCAGTTTAAACTCGGAAACAAAGCCGGCTTCCAGTACCAACAATTCACTACTCAGAAATTACCCGCATCTAGCAATCAGACAAATAACCAAAGTAAAGACAAGAAATTTTAGAGTTATACCCGAAGGTAGCAGTTTTAGAGTCGGAAATCTATACCAGAACGAACATGAGCATAAAGTACTTTCAAGCATTCTGGGATTATCGACTATAACATGATCATTTGGAAATAAGATGGTAAAAACTTCTCTGAAAAACTTGAGACAACCAACCTTTTATTTCTCAAAGAACATGTACATATATATGATTACAAAGAAGGATAAACTAAGAATAAAAGGGACATAGCTGAGCAATATTCCACGGTCTGTCTAACTCATCCGGATTTGTACTGCCTCCAGCTCTCTTTCTCTTCTTAGTAGCAGGTCTTTCTTTGACTGGCCTCATGTCAGTTAAGTAGTACGATCCATTGTGCAATACTCGACTAACTAAAAAGGGCCCTTCCCATACTGGGGAAAGTTTGTGCTTTCTTTGTTGCACAAGCCGGAGAACCAAATCACCTTTACTGAAAGATCTGTTTCGGACTCTCTGGCTATGATACTTGTGTAACTTCTGCTGATAGGCTGTAGATCTCATTTCAGCAACGACGCGAACTTCTTCGACTAAGTCGAGATCATTTTGTCGAGAAATCTTGGCATCCTCTTCGATATACGCGGCCACTCTAGGAGAAGTATGAATTAAATCACTAGGAAGAATTGCTTCTGCGCCATAGACCAAGAATAAAGGTGTGTATCCTGTTGACCTGTTCGGAGTTGTTCATAAACTCCAAATTACAGAGGGTAATTCCTCTGCCCAAGCCCCCGTAGCATGTCATAGTGGTGCTTCGAGTCTCCGTTTTAGGCCTTGTAAGATTAAACCATTAGCTCTTTCGACTTGTCTGTTAGCCTGTGGATGTGCGACTGACGCAATGTCAAGCCGGATATTTTGCTCATCGCAGAATTCAGCCAATTCTCCCATAGAGAAGTTACTCCCGTTGTCCGTGATAATGCTACACGGATAACCATACCGGATTATAACATCCTCGACAAATCTTTTGGTTGTTGCTCCATCACAACTAGTGACAGGTTTAGCCTCAATCCATTTGGTAAATTTATCCACCATCACTAAGAGGTGAGTAAATCCACTTGGAGCTCGTTTAAATGGTCCTACCATATCAAGCCCCTAGACTGCAAAGGGCCATGTTATAGGTATTGTTCGCAGCTGATCAGCCGGAACATGAGCTTGCTTAGCGTACTTTTGGCAGCCTTTGCACGTCTTGACTAATCGTTCGGCATCTTCCTGAGCTGTAAGCCAGAAAAATCCGTGTCTAAAAACTTTTGCCAGTAAATATTTGGCTGCAGCATGGTGACCACACTCGCCTTCGTGGATTTCCCTTAAGATTTCCACTCCTTCTTCCGGAGATACACAGCGCTGAAATACCCCAGAAACACTCCGTTTATGGAGCTCACCTTTAACAATAGTATAGGCTTTTGCTCGTCGGATGATCTGCCGGCTCAGCACATCGTCTTCGGGTAATTTTCCATCTACCAAATAATCGAGGTTGAGTCCAGCTGGGAATTACAGCCAGAACTGCTATCAAAGGTGAGTCGGATTTGGTCGGATATTCCTCATCTACTCCCTTTATCGAGGGAACTTTGAGGTGCTCTCAAAAAGCGCCATCCGGGACCTCTTTCCGCGCAGAGCCTATGCGAGATAGTGCGTCTGCTTCCTCATTTTCTGCTCGAGGGATGTGTTGTACTTCAAACCCTTTGAATGATTTAGATAGATCATCCACGACAGCTTTATATGCTGCCATGTGTTTATTTGCATTACAAATATCCGAGACTTGCTGAGCAACAAGATCCGAATCTCCGTAACACATCAAACGTCGGATGCCAATATCCTTAGCAATCCGGATTCCATGCAGCAGTGCTTCATACTCGGCAATGTTGTTTGTCGCTATGAAGTGGATCTGCAGCACGTATAAAAGTTTATCTCCTTGGGGTGATTTGAGCACCACACCAGCCCCCGAGCCCCCTCGAGCCTTAGACCCATCGAAAAAGAGGGTCCAATATTCTGACTCAGGGAGGTTCATGTTCTCCTTTGTCTCTGTCCAATCAACGACAAAGTCAGCAAGGATCTAGGATTTGATTGCTGTCCGAGGTTTATACTCAATGTCGAAAGCTAAGAGCTCTATTCCCCATTTGGCGACGCGTCCTGTGGCATCACTATTATTGATTATGTCTCTCATGGGAGCTTTGCTCACCATGGTAATTGGATGCCCCTGAAAATAGTGTCGTAACTTACGAGATGCTAGAAAAACACCGTAAGCCAATTTTTGATAGTGTGGATACCGCTGCTTTGATTCTGTCAAGACTTCGCTAACAAAGTATGTCGGATGCTGCACCAGGTGTTCCTGATTTTCCTCTGGTCTCTCCACCACCATGACGATACTGACAACTTTATTTGGCGCAGCAATGTAAAGCAACATCGGTTCCTGAGGTTCCGGCGCTAAAAGGATAGGAGCAGATGAAAGTACTCTTTTCAGACCTTGTAGTGCAGCTTCAGCTTCGTCGGTCCAGACAAAATCCTTGGTCTTTTTCAGGAGTTTATACAATGGTGCGGCTCTTTCACTAAGCTGGCTTACAAATCGACTGACTGCAGAAATGCAACCAGTTAGTCTTTGTACGTCCTTCAGGTGAGTTGGCCTGGAAATATTGAGTATAGTCTTTATTTTGTCTCAGTTCACCTCTATGCCTCTTTGAGACACGATGAAACCTAACAATTTTCCGGCTGGTATTCCAAAGAAGCATTTCTTCGGGTTAAGCATGATGTTGTATTTTCGTAGATTGGCGAACGTCTCCTCCAAGTCGGAAATCAGTGTTTCCTTCTTTTTGGACATCACCGCGATATCATCCACATATGCATGTACATTGCATCCGAGTTGGTCATGGAGGCAACTCTGCATCGTGCGCTGGTACGTAGCTCCTGCGTTCTTCAGCCCAAAGGGCATTGTAACAAAATAGAAGGTTCCGGAGGGGGTTATGAATGAAGTTTTGATTTTGTCAGATTCCTTCATCCGGATTTGGTGATAACTGGAATATGCGTCGAGAAAACAGAGGAGTTCCGAGCCTGCCATAGAATCGATAACTTGATCAATTCTAGGCAGAGCGAACGGATCTTTTGGACAAGCCTTGTTCAAGGCAGTATAATCAACACATATCCTTAAATCAGTGGTGTCCTTTTTAGGGACCATTACAGGATTGGCCAACCACTCAGTGTGGATGACCTCTTCTATGAATCCGGCTAACTCGAGTTGTGCTAGTTCCTTAGCTATTGCCTTACGCTTTTCATCGCCAAACCGTCGTAAGGACTGTTTGACGGGTTTAGCGTTCGGGTTTACATTTAGAGAGTGCTTGGCAAGTTCCCTAGGTACTCCGGTCATGTCAGATGGCTGCCATGCAAAGATATCTTGATTTGCTTGGAGGAACTTGATGAGCGTGCTTTCCAATGGGCTACTTAGGCCTACACCTATCTGGGTCACCTTGGAGGGGTCATCATCCTTCAATGGCGTCATCTTCGTCTCTTCTGATGCCTTGAACTCCGGATTTGGCTTTGTCACCTCCTTCTTCGTTGCGGGCATCTCCGACGGATCTATGCTCTTCTTGATCTCCTGGTACTCCTGGGCGTGCAGCATGGCTTCTGCAAAGGCAGCATTTCCATCCTCGCACTCTCGCGCTTTCTTCGGGTCTCCACTGATGGTGATCACGCCGTTGGGACCTAGAATTTTCATCATATTGTAAATGTAACACGGACGAGCCATAAAAGCCCAGTAAGCCGGATGTCCGAATATAGCGTGGTATGCGCTCTTAAACGGGACCACTTCGAAGGAAAGTGCCTCCATCCGATAATTATTTGGAGTTCCAAAAGTAACATCCAAAGTGATCTCTCCCAGGGAATTAGCTTGTCTTCCTGGGACAACTCTGTGAAAGATCACAGAGCTATGGTTCAGCTGTGTTTTCGAGATCTTCATCCGGCGTAGCGTTTCGACATAGAGAATATTGATGCTGCTACCACCGTCCATGAGGGTCTTGGAGAAACCATAACCGTCAATAAGTGGATTGACGATCAAGGCGTATTTTCCTTGCCTGTGTAGCTTAGGCGGATGATCAGCGCAGTCAAATGTGATTGCCACCTCCGACCAGTCCAGATATTGAGAGACAGCCGGAACTGTTGCATTGAGCTCGTGTAGAACTGCTTTCTTGACCTTTGCTGGTTGAGATCCGAGGAAGGTGACGTAAGTGTCTTTCTTGGTGGGAAAAGTTTTCTTCCCTTCTGACTTGGGATTTGAAGCATCGGCTTCCTCCATGTCAGAATCTTCCTTGGTCTCTTTGTCCTTTTCGGGATTTTTCTTTCCCTTCTTCCGCTTAGCTTTGTAGCCCGCGGTATCATCTCTCTTGATGTCGTCGTTAAAACGACACTCAGCGTTGGTGTGGGACGAGCCCCTATTGGCGTCCAAGTGATGCACACATGGGTTATTGGCAATGTCGGCCCAAGTGTAGGTTTTTCCTGATTGTTGCTCTCCTCTACCTTGGACCCTTGATGTCCCATGGCCACGCCCGCGGCCTCCGCCACATCCTCCTCGTCCTCTAGACCCGAAAACAGTAGTGACCACCGCTGTCTCTGTGTTGGGTTTTTCTTCCGAGGTATTTTTGCGCTTCTAAGCTTGTTGCTTTGTCTTTGCTGACTGAGGTACAACCAGGACGTTGAGTAATCCTTCTGCGTCGTCATCAGCATCTGCATACTTTCTCGTTGTTTCTATCATCTCTCCCAAATCAGTGACCTTGTCACACTTCAAGCGGTGACGCAGTAGACCAACTGGGAGTCCTGCGATGAAAGCTTCAATCGCATTTTGATCGTTTACTCCCTCACAGGAGTTCTTGGTGTCGATCCATCATCCGAGGTAATCCTGGCAAGTTTCTCCAGCTTTCTGGGTGCAACACTGTAGGTCTCCGACCGAACAGGGCCTCCGATATGTGCCTTCGAAATTCTGAAAGAACGCACTTTGCAAGTCATACCAGTTATGGATGGTGTTTGCCGGAAGTTCATTGAGCCATGATCGTGCCATTTTCCTCAGCATAAGTGGGAGATATCGGGTTGCGACCAGGCTGTTTCCGCCTTTAGCGATGTAGCAAGCTTGGAAGAAGTCATGTAACCAGGTGTTTGGCCGAGCCATGCCGTCGTAGGCTTGGATATGTCTTGAGATAGCAAATCCTTCCGGGAATTTTGTAGCTCTGATGCATGGTCCGAAGCACTTTGGGCCCACGTACACGTCATCATTTTCATAGCGCCGAGCCTCTATGTTGGAGTTGATCCTGTGCCTTGCGTCATTCGGGGATAGAGACCGTCCCGAATGTCGGCTGTGGCTGTGGTGCCTTGGAGCCGGACTTCGGCTTCTGCCACCACCTCCTCCGCCATGTCGTCCTCCTTGCCCTCCTTGGGGGCCGTTGTGATAACTGCCTGGTGGAGGGGGTGGGGCAGCTGAATTGTTTCCGGCTGATCGCCGGTCTCTGTCCGGAGCGTCATTATTCCGGTTCCGGGGAGATTCTTGACTATGATGGGCCCCCTGTCGGCTTGTTCTAGCATGGTTTCCACCGTTCCTTCGTCCGTAGTTCCCACCATGGTGAGGCTCAGCCGGACGGCTCTCATGTCTAGGAGGTGGCATTCTCTAACGATCCTCCTCCCGACGTTTCTCCTTATCTTCTCCCTTTCAATTGTTGAACTCTCGTCGGGGAGGATACCTCGGATTCAGTGCAGCGATCGCGTCTTTCTCGGCCGCTGGGGCGACATTGCTCCAGTTATGTGTAGCTCTGTGATGATGTCCCGACGATCCGGTTCTTGAATAATTGTCTTCCCTGCGTTCGGGGTGATGGTACTGCACTCAAACGTAATGGGATCTTACGTCAGCCCATGCCAGATCTGTGCGACATTGGTCAGAATCCGAGACCAGTTTTTGACTTCTGGACAGGGCGACCTTCTGCTGCTCTAGTCCCTTGTTGAGTAGCTTGATACCCAAACGGATCTCCTCTGGTCCTGGATTAGCCGATAGAATTTCTCGGGCTGCCACGGTATTCTGTACTGGGGTTGGGTATACCCAATCTCTGTTGCTGTCTTTCCGTGGCTTCCCCATCTCGTCCCCAAAAAGGACGACACAGACACGTGGGAATTGGTCATCATTGGTGTGACGCTTCCGTGTCTTTTGATGCAACCGAGACATGTATTCCTTGGTTGACATGAGTTGTGGACGACGCGCTTCTAGGGCTTGGGCCCTTTCGTCCAGCTCATCTGCAGTAAGTTCTGCAGCTGTAGGGATAGGTGTGGTTAATGCGGCATCGATGAGTTTACGCGCACCTTCTGTGATCACGTGTCCATCCACCGATGCTTCTTTTTTCGGCTCGTCTGGGATAAGTGCTCCATCCGAGTCTTCCTCGTATTCCTCAGCAATCACCTCCTCTGTCAGAGGGTCTTTTGCTGGGGTCTTGTTTTTCTTGTTCTTCTTCTTTGCCTTCTTGGCAGCGCCGGTAGCAAAGACGGCTTTGGGTCTGTTTCTCGGAGTCAAGCTCTGATCGGTACTTTCGGTCATCTGGACCTCGGGATTATCTCCGACGTCCATGTCATCCTGCGCTTTGGGAGAGTGTTCCCCGGATCCTTCATCCATGCCTTCTCCTTCTTCTGCAGCTTTGGAGTTGTACTCCTCTTCATATTCCGCGGAGAACTTTCGGAAATCTGCCGACGTCATAGATTCATCCGAGGATGCGAGAACGTCGGCGTTTGTTCCAATTGCCTCCAGCACCGAATCAGTGTTTTCTCCAGCATCGGCAGAGCCGGATCCGGATCCAACATATCTGACGAAGTGCGATGCGTGCTTCCTGAGGTACCTGCGGCTTTCGCGATCAGCCATGTCGAAACTTTTAATGGTTTTGAGGATTGCATCTGCGCTTGCGCCTTGCAGTATCATACATCTTAGTGTGTACCTGAGGAAAGGCCTGTCCCTCCCGACATCGTCAGAGCCGGAATCAGTGTCATTGATATGCTCCTTCTGGATTTCGACCTCCATGGGTGGGTCGATCTCGGATCCGGCTTCTCTAGGGAGATCCACTCCATATTCGACTTGGACCGTGAGGTCTTCTTCAGGCTCAGATTTCTCCACTATCTCCGCAACTGGTGCGGGCTGGGTGGGATTAGGGTTTTCTGAGATCCGGAACTCTGCCGCCTCCGCGGACAAAGGGGACCCAGAAGATTCTTCTGCCTCTATCATCACCGTTGGGGTGGGTTGGGCAGGTTCAGCAAAACCGATGTAAACATCGATCTCGCCAAAAGACGTGATTGTATAGGTAGTCACGACCTCCCTAGCCGGAATCCAAGTCTTGTCGAGAACGATGGGAGGGACGTCGCTGGCGTAGAGGATGCGACCGATGGCGATGGTCTCGCCGATTCCGATTCCTGCAGATTCCGCCCAAAACGCAGATCCGAAGCTCACTTGCCCCACGGTGGGCGCCAACTGTCGTCGGATTGAGGACAAGTACGCCATGAGGGGGTCCTCGAGGGGTATGGAAGAGAGGGGTGTGAGACGTATGGTATTCCGGGACGGTGAGCACATAAGTTTACCCAGGTTCGAATCCGCCGGCTTTGGATGAATCCTACTCCTGCTAGCAATCCAGTAATACGGCAGAACCGGAATATGGGTTACAAGGGTATCGCATGTGTGAGTTGAGGTTGTAGACTATTGTGTTGCCCTAAAGGCTCTCCCTAGGCCGGCTTATATAGATATACATCCTAGGGTTTACAGGAGAGATCAATCCGGCTACGACTAAGAGTTGGTTACAGAGTACATCTTGAACTACAAGTAACATTATGGGCCTAAGTCGGTAAGTCTTCTGGGCCTTCCCGTAGCCGGATTGGACTCCGTCTTCTCTCCCTGACTGGGCCGCCCGTGAAGCAAAGCTCTAACCCGAAGTGGGCCACCCTATTCAGTGGGCCGCCCGTGAAGCAATTGCTCTTTTGACCAACTAAGAGAGCAATAATGGCCATAATCATGCACTAGTTCGGCGAAGAGATAGTAAAATACAATTATAAGTGGTAACGGTGATAGAAGATAACTTTATGGCGTGGAAGAGACTAAAAGCAAACTGAAATAAAGATGGAAGCAAGCAAACATGTAATAGATCTAGTAGCAAACCGTGTATCAATGCTTAGAAACAAGGCCTAGGGATCATACTTTCACTAGTGAACACTCTCATATAAATATATCATCTTCATGATACTACGCTGAACTACTCTCCGATTGGACACTCTAATCGTTGGTAGGGCTATAACAGCACACCTCAAAGTAAGCCTTTCCCATCTAGAAAACCCCACACTGTCACCTTGAGCACTAGATGGTTCCAACAAACACCACAATTTCATAAAGACATCCAACTCCAAATATAACTCATAACAAGTATTTGTAATCTCTAGCCTAAGTGCCACCATGGTGTGCACGCTGTCACTTTCACATACATGGGGAGAGCAGAGATCTATTAAAGCACTTGAGTAGCAAGGTAGATCTATAGATTACAAGCTCATGATCTCGATAAGATCATGCATAGAAAGAGAGATGAACACATAGCTACCGGTAGAACCCTTAGCCTCGAGAGAGAACTACTCCCTCCTCATCATGGGAATCAGCAACGGTGATGGAGATGGCGGTGGAGATCGATGGAGATGGCTCTGGGGGCACTTCCCCGTCCCGGCAGGGTGCCGGAACAGAGACTTTCTATCCCCCGAATCTCCCCTTCGGTGGCGGTGGTGCTGCGGAACTTTTCGTGGATTTCTGATTGACGATTTAGGGTTTTGGTATCGGGAGGATACCCGGAAAGTATATCCCCAACACCCCTCGCTCCATGTTCATCGTGCAGCAGCTCCGGCTCACGACATTTAAGGTGCCCCAAGTGTGGCCCCTCGCGGTTTCGTACACAAACGGTGTACGATGACGACCTCCAACTCCCCAATCCCGCCGAGAGTGCGGAAGTAGATCTCTGGCTTGGAATCCCAGAAGCGCAATGGCGTGCTACAGGTGCACCGTCTTTTGCACGAACAATCCTTTCTTGGGACCGTGCCAACGCGTGGAGACAACTATGTAGAGAGAGAGGGAGGAATTCTCTAAGGAAAATGCTTTAGAGAATATCTCAAATTGTGTCTCTAATCCCACCCATGGACATCCCTTTATATAGGAGGGGTGTGATCCGTTCCCATTAGGTTAGCCATGTGGGACTAATAACAAAGGGAAACTGCCCGGGAATAGAAAACCAGCTGGATGGGCTCAAATGCCCCAGCCCAGCAACCACCGCAGCAAGGTGGGTAGGCCAGTGGCGCCATCACGGCCCAGCATGCATAGTGCCTAGCAGCAACTGGGGCTGGCCGGGTGGGCTGGCCAACCTCCGCACGGCCCGCCAGCACATCGGCCTGGCTGCCCTCGCGGACGCGCCCCACCTGGGTCGACTTTGCATGCGGCCCGCTTAGCGGCCAGCGGCTGCCGCCCGGGTGGGCCACCGCAGCATGACCCGCGAGTGCTGCCCGCTTGCCCGCTGCTCCATGCAGTATCCAATGCCCGTCTCCTGCCCGCCAACGCCCATCTTAAGTGGGCCTCCAAGCCCACTAGCGGGAGAAACATTTTCTCTTCTCGTTTTCTTTTTCTTTTTCCTTTTCCAGGGTGATTTCCTCTAGGTCAATTCCCTCCGGGGTTTTGGCCTAATAAGGAAGTTGCCCTATAAACTTTAATTTAAATATTTATTTAGTATATAATGAGTCATAATTAATATATAAGAAATACATACACCCGAAACACCTTTCGGTCCCTTTTCCTTTCTCCGAACAACTTCGGATCTCTCCGCGGAACAATTCCGGATTTCTCTTTCTCTACTATGGTTCCAACTTACAGAGTATCTCTAGCTCATCGTACCTTTAAGTGTATTCCCCACGCCTCAGGAATGACACAGACATGATCTCCATCAATGATCAATATAGGGACCAGGATGCCCATAATGACCCTTGTGCATTCCACGATGATAATTTCGTTCGAACCGTAAAACGTTGAGTCCAATTCCCTTTGTTTCTTTAATACGAATTGTCCGAGATTCGATCATTGGTATCACATACCTTGTTCAATCTCGTTACCGATAAGTTTTGTTTTACTTGTTACCGCGATATTACATCCTCGTGACCTAGTCACATGTTGCAACATTTGTGGACGTTATATATCTTACCCATCACATGGGTGAACAAATCCCGCTATTGACACATAATGCCTCTACATGACTCTCCGAATACCTGAACACACATTTATGATCACCGAGTCACCAAGTGACATTTGATGCTATCTAAGTATTCCTGGATGACAGTGATTGATATGGTCTCACGGTCTAAGGAGAAGGAGACTACGTTTCTATCTATTACAACAATGAACTCTATGACTTGATCGTGTCACAATCTTTGGGTAATGTCCATCACATCATTCACCAATTATATGACCTCGTTGTCAATTGGCATAAATGCCCCATGATCAGGAAACCTTGACCATCGCTTGACCAACAAACTAGTATGAATAGAGGCTACCAGGGACTTGATTTGTTTCATACCACACTTGTACCAATGTTTCCACTTGATACAGTTATAGCACAATATGAAATTATTACAAACTAATTGAGATATGATAATAAAAACCCATTTATTATTTGCCTCTAGGGCATATCTCCTTCAGTTCGACCTCACCTCTGGCCGCTGACCTTGGCTAGGTGTCTTTCCCCGACTGCTTATGTTCTACACTTCTTCTCCATGTGTACTCGTCCTCCTCTTTGGAGTTCTCAGGCTCACCCTGCCCTTCTACCCCACTAGTTCTAGCCGCAGGAGCCTAGCTCTATCCGCCACCCTCTTCTTCGCTCGCCACAGTCGACCACAACAGCTGCTGGTCATCCCACTATGTTCCGGCAGGTGGCATGCATGTTCCTACAGACCAAGTGCTGCACAAGATCTTGCTCCATTCCTTGTTACACACGGCACTTCTGGCACCACTACGACTACCTCCGCTCCGATCTCAGCAAGATTATGGTGTGGTTTCAGTTCCGACAAGAGATGGACGTGCCGGTGAGGTCAGCCGCGGATTTTCGGCCGCCCTATACTACCACATGCATGGACGCGAATGCGAGGCACGTGGCCGGAGGGAGAGGGAAGCAAGGAGGAGCGGACATGAGGGTGACAATAATGTGTGGCCGGAGGGGCAGAGCTCCTGTGTGGTGGAGGAAGGTGGGGATGTGGCCGCGCGCGAGGAAAGTGAAGATGATGATGTTCAGGCTCTTTGCTTCCTCTACCTGCATGGTGATAGCACGTATGTTCCTTTGTCGGACCGAAGGAGCCACTCAACCACATCTAGTGACATACCTGCATGTCGAGTAGTATCTTGAGAAGGTAGACATAAATCAAAATATTAGATCATTCTACTTGAAGTATGGGGATGTATCCATCCATGCCCTACTTTTCGTGGAGGTTTGTGTTTACCGTCCATGAATAGAGAGAAGCTCACACATCCACCAGTGGATTGTGCCATTTGATTTGATGTACAAGAAGAAGCTACTTCTGGGTTGTTGTAATATATAGCTCTTATGATCACGCAGTACAATTATCAGATCGTGTAAGTTATGTGTTGTTGTGCTAAAGTGGTGATAGTCAAGTTAAATGAAGTTTGCTTGTACGACATGAATAATTGTCAAATAATTTTTCAGTTGAGTATTTTGTTAACATAGTCAATCATGTTTTCAACTTTAGCTACAAAATATATGCATTATAGATTGTGTCTTATAGATTTTTCTTTTGGATACTAAAGTACAAAAGAATAATCTATGCTGGTGTTCCAAGTTATCATTCAAAATTATACTATCAGGTATCAGAGAGAATTTTTGGGACCAACAACACTAGCTGCATCTGACATTTGAAAATGCCTACACATATATGCATCAACAATCGATTGTGGTGGAGGATGTGATCTTTGTTTTTTCCGCATACTATATCCAAAGGTGTTGGCAATAAAAATGGAAATCAGTTAAATATGGAGAAAATACATACTACATGATATCATAGAAAACCTACGGATGTAATAGAACGAAGCAACAAGATAAAGGAAAAAATGCATATGTCTGATGCATTGTTCTTCAGTGGCAATGTTTTTTTGAACATGGAGAAGGACCCCGAAGGGTCCAGATGGAAGGACATATAGCCATACATCTTTTCATACACAAATTTTCACTATGATCATATTTATATATATGATAAGAAAAAACCATAGCAACGCACGACCACTCAGCTAGTTAGGATAACCTGTTTATTTCATCATGATGTGTGTGAAGAGAGCTCAGTAATAAGATGTTCACTACAAGACTTGTGGGTAATCGCTTTCTTGAGTCGGTAATAAGGCCACATCTAAATAACCACTGCGATGCCTAAGAGCAATCGCTCATACATACCACCACAGTTAAGGAGTTTTCTCATGTATATCTTAATAAGCTTAGTGAGTCTCTCTTAATTCTCCCTTTGACCGTGCAGGTTATAAACCAATGTTTACTATCACCACTTTGCACTGGACATACTCCCGTACATGTACTAAGGGTATCGCCCTCTCTTTATACCTGGAGGCAAATGATATGTGGCCCACTACACATACCATATAGAGAGAGATATCAAACACAACATCATAGATCAATGGATCATGGACCAAAGTAATAGATCATCTTTATTTCATTTCATAATAATGCTAGCATTTCTCCATCTCCCCAAAACAAAGGGAACTACTCACACATGGAAGGAATCAACAACATCATCATATTCAAATGAATGGATAAAAGTATGAAGATAAATTTAGTGCAAACCACAATTGTATTTGGAATTACAACAAGATCTAAAGTATGAAAAAAGGGAATGGTAATGGAGATGTAGTGGTTGATGATGAAGGGGATGATGTGATGTCCTCCGATGATCCGCAGAGCAGCAAGAATTTGCCCTTCTCTTAGTTCCCCTCCAGATCCCTCTCTAGCATGGTATTTTGAGGCTGGTGGTTTCTGTGAATGTTGGATCTCAGATCCATCTTCGCGAGGAGTGAGAGTATTTTACGAGACGGACGCTCTGTAACATGGTATGGGTAAACGGGACGGGCAAGCTCCACCCATACCAGTGCTCGTTAAACCCTCAGTAGCTTTCCTCCACGTTTGCTATTCTCCCAGGTGCGAGGAAAAATCAATTAAATGACATTTATCACTTAGAAATATCATATTACTGCATAATATGACATTTCCCAGTTGATATGTTCACAAAGGACTTAGTAAATCGGGATCCTATTGACAAAAGGTGCGCGCAAGCGCAGTAAAATACTAAAAACCCTACTCTACTTATGCAAAAACAAGAGGTAAATATGCTTTTGGACTCATCAACTCCCTCAAGCTAGACTCTTGCTCGTCCCCGAGCAAGATGGTGTCTTATGGACAAGGTCATCATGTTCATGTGGCGCGAGTCGTTAGAAATAAATGAGACAAAAATTGAAATAGAATTATAATATTGGATATAGAACTGTACCGTGAGTTATATCACACCCTCACACATCACATGACTTAGGGGCTTCCACACCTTTCGTATCAATATGTTATAAGAAGTTTTTATAGTTTGGCATATTATATAATCATCAAGCCCAATTAGTTGAGCACTTGATTTGAGTAATGAATAATTCATGATCATTGCTTGAGTATCCTTTTTCAATCTTGTACCTCTTTTTTGGAACTATTTGATAGAAAATCCTTTCTCTTTTTGTTTAACAATAATATTAGATCATGTTAATACTCTTTATGGCTCATGTTTGTCCAAACTTATTATTATAACATGCTATCAAGGTTTCCTTCTCATAATTTATCAATACTTTATTGGTGTAGAAAATATAAATGATAGTAATGGCAATGGAAAGTTGTTTCTTATGATTTAAAATGGACTAGGGTTCATGGGTTCACTTGTCTATTCTCTTTTTAAGTTACAGTGAATATAAAACAATTCATCATCAACATAATATTGGTGAAAGTTTAATATGTGTTTGATAAGCATTCATATGGGCATGACGTCCTAACATAGAGATGATGCAACACATCTCTCTTATACTCCTCTAGATAGGGAAAACTCCAAGCAATCTAGAATTAAGAATTAACAGAGCATAGCCTTAGGTACTTTGACATGATGTTTGAATAAAAAATATGCTATATTGACCATACAAGATTATCAAGCTGTCACAAGATAATTATAACACATGAATTCACTTAATCGCTAGTGAGGTAACAAAAGAAAGGTAAAAACCATAGTAGATCTTGAATTTGTTATCACTATTCGATCACTACCACCATGTTACTCCATCTAATACACACTTCCCCCACGCATGTTCTTGCATACAAGTTGGATCAAAACAAGTAATTAAGAACGGGGTACATGATATGCATCTATCAATACATCTTACACATAAATATGTTCCAATCTCATATATCAAATCATAGAATAAAGATCCACCACATAGGAAATTACATATATGACCATAATCATGTTGGGTAGCTCATATGGTACTAGATCTATGAAGAACAAGAGAGAAATAGATCAAGCTACTGCCATAAACCCATAGTACAGAGGTGGACTACTCCCTCTTCATCATGGTGATGATGTTAGAGATGTTGGAAATAGGAGATATCCCTCTAGCGGTGGCTCCGACAGAGTTTCCCCATCCAATCTTTGTTGGTTTTGTATCTGTTTTGGTGTTTTGGTGTTTCTGCAGCGCTCTCCTCGAGGATCCCTCGGGGGATCCTTTATATAGGCGTTTTTAGGTCAAACCAAGGTGGTGGCTGAAAGGTTGAAGCGAATCAGACGACCAAGGACCAAAAGAGTGTGGGTGGTGCGTGCAGTCGGCCAGGCTGTGCAACCACACCTCTTCTAAGCCTCTGGGGCCTTCTCGTGAGGTCCAAGCACTCCAGGTCGTTCTTTTTTTGCAAAATATTGACTTCCCCAAAATTCTAGCTCCGTTTGACTTTGTTTAGGTCCCTAAAAGATAAAAAATTACAAAATAAGGTTTTCCTGTACTCAGAGTTATAACCAAAATAAAGGGGATCATTGGTTTTCCTATACTAAGAACAAAGACCAGAAGCACTTAGCTCATCGACAGCGGTGCCAAAAAATAGCTTGATGACTGCAAGTGCACAAATCAATTATACCTAGTTTCAAAATAAGAGTATCGAACCCACAGAGAGATATTTGGTTAATGTCTTTATACCCCTCGTCACTATCTATCAAAGGATACTTGTAAGTTGCCTTTGATCTCAAGTAAAGGGTTTTTAAAAGGGTATTGTGTTTGTGCACAAGAAAGTAAAGAGAGCAAAGAAAGTAAACAAGTAACAAGTGTGTTGGGATTTGTGTTGGAACTCAATAAGGTTAAAATGTTCTCGAGAATGTAGGATACAATGCTATCATATGATAATTACTTATAATTAGGATAACTTGTATCTTTCGTCATGATTTGTGTGGAGAGAGTTCCATAATAAGATGTTCACCAACAAGTCTCATGAGCAAGCCACTTCTACGAGTCTCGTGATGAGGTCACCTCTAAATAACCACTGCGATACCTGCAAGCAAGTTACTTCCACAGACCACCACAATTAAGGGTTTCCCCATATATATCGTTATGAGCTTAGTGAATATCTCTTTTATCCCTCTTTGACCGTGCAGGTTATAAGCCAATGTTTGCAGTCACAAAGTAGCACCGAACATACTCCCATACACGTACAAAGGGTATTTCCCTCTCTTTAGTCCCAAAGGCAAATGTTATGTGGTCGACTTCACATACTACCTAAAGATAGAGATCTAACACAATATCATATATCAAGTAAAGATCAAAGACCAAAGTAATAGATCATCTTTATTTCATTTCATAATAATGCTAGGGTTTCTCCATCTCCCCAAGAACAAAGGGAACTATGCACACGTGGAAGCAATCAACAACATCATCATATTCATATGGATGGATTGAAAGTGCAAAGATAAAATCAAGTGCAAACCCATAAATGTATTTGGAATTACAACAAGATCTAAATGGATGAGAGAGGGGATAATGGTGATGATAGAGATGTAGTGGTTGATGATGAGGGAGATGATGCATTGTCCTCCGATAATCCATGTAGCAACAAGGACTTGCCCTTCTGCAAGTTCCTCCTCTAGATCCCTTCTTGGTGTGGTGTTTCGTGGCTTGAGGTGTCTATGAATGTCAGATCTCAGATCCATCTTCGCGTGGTGAGAGTATTCGACGGTGCGAACATCCTGGCAAGTAGTACGGGCGGATGGTGCATGAAAGATCTGCCCGTACCGCATGTCGTGAAGCTTGTAGTAGCTTCTCCTCGCATCCTCTCTTCTCCTAGGTGCGTGGAAAATCATTTAAATGACATTTATCACTTAGAAATATCATATTATTACATATCATGACAGCCCCAATTGATATATTCATAAAAGGCTTAATAATTTGGGATCCTGTTGAAACAAGGGTACAAGGTGCGTGCGAGCGTCGTAAAATACCAAAATCCTAACTCTACTTATGCAAAAACATAAGGTAAAAATGCTTCAAAAAATGGACTCATCGCTCACACACCCGATGTAAATGCCAACATCACTTCAAGAACACGACAACATCATCCATTACATCAGCCAAACAAGACAGTCAAGAAAATCCTCGAGTTCTTAGACCACATCCACCACGCTAACATGTCTGGATGTCGTGTTTATAACATGAAGTTCCCGCACCGTATTAAATAGAAGAACTTGGAGACTCAACCTGAGTCTACGACTCGAGTGGAGCCTCAGGGGCTACTGGCATGGGCATGACCCTTCGGGTGTCCATTGTTAGCATATACGGTGCGGCCCAACGAAAGGCCCACATGAAGATATACCAAGATCCATAAAGTCCATGCCAGTTTGACTGATGCAAAGCCTACAAGGACACCAACTCCAAGTGTAACATGATAAGAAAAGTCCAAGACTAGACTCTACACAAACACCAACTTGTAACTGATTCGTATTGGTACCTAAGAATAGCCTCCCCATATATAAAGGCTAGGAGGGGCCAACGAGGAGGGCACACCACAATAGACAATAGATCTAGACGACCATGAATCTATTCATAGCAACCCGCTGCAACCTAGATCGCATCTAGCAACACGACGACTTTGCACTCTCCATCAATAAATATCAAACAAGCAGGAGCAGAGTTTTCTCTACGAGGGCCTGAACCTGGGTAAATCTTGCCTCCGTTGTTTGTCTGATAAGCCGATAAAATCACCAACGCACATGTTTTTCCTGAAGCCCAAGTTCATAACAATGGACATTGCTGAGATTACCCATTGTCGCCCGTCTTGTTTGTTTTGAAATATTAACATCCATGTGCCCTTTATATCTATCTTTATTATTCATAGGGGTACTTCTATCTCTCTTGTGCCCTCTTCTTCTACCGATACCTCTCTTTTCGTCCACCTATCACCTCTCTTTTCGTGCACCCATCACTATCTTCGTCCAAAATATTGTTGCACTTGCTCTGGCATCATCATAGGACAATTCATCCCATGTAGTGTCCAACCACGACACAGAGAAATCTTTCATCATTGGTTCATTTCCCTTTGAGTATCGACATATCCTCGTCGAAATATCTATGGCTCGGTTGTACTTCACCACCACTAACCATCGAGTACATTGTGCCTTCTACCTTGGCAACCTTACTAGGAACTTTGGCATACTTTGTTGGTTGTGTGATTTTTAAATTACCATGGCTATCCTTTAGTTGTCGCTTCTCTCTTGGGTATTTGGATGGGTGGAAGGAGAACAATACAGAAAACATGAATGAGAGTGACAGAGAGAAGAGTCGCTAGGACGGACATAAAATGTCTCCTAACATAGGGTTTAGGGTATGCCTTTTTATGCCGCGTTCGACATCTATATGAGGGAATGTGAGTCTAGAGGAGGGATTATGGTGAGGCCATACATGAGTTTTCTCATTTAAGTCGCATTCCCTTTTTTGTCATCTAATGGTAATGATGCATGATGATTTAAGGGAAAGGCTTATTTGTTTGCTTGTTTTGTGAGAATTGTTGAGGAATTAACTAAGATATGATAACATAACTTATGACCAAGGATCAAGATATTCTCTAAAACAATTATATGTGATCCATATGTTATCAAAACTAGCTAAATATCAGCGTGTTGCTACGGATTAACAAATTAGATTAGTTTCCATATTCCATGACACACCCTTGGCTTCAGCTCAACTCTTGGCTAAGTTTGGCATCTAGAAGAATCTCGAGTTCATGGATTGAACATTCAAATTTGAAGATGACAATACCAATTCTCACCAAAGCCAAGAAAACACAACCATTGAATCTTCATGATGCTCACTGTTTGCCTTGTCCAATGTCCATACTTGGCTAAAATTTAGATCATGCAAGAACATGTATAGGCGGATCCAATAAGGGTGCCACCCATGGCACCCCTCCAAAAGTGTGGAATCTTTTACTACCTAATAGCGTATGAGGTGCAAACACGTCTAATCCTTTTTCAACTCCCATGCGTCTTAACGATTAAAGCCACGTATCCATCAATTACCATTCCCTAACTTTAGTTATGCCCAACTAAACACATCGACAAAGTAAATCCATGGTCCCCACATAGAAAAAGATATACTAAATCAGCAATCGACATACAAACTTTAGAATATTTTATTATTATCTTGGTGTTTTTTAAAAGGTCATCCTAACATAATCTCCCAACTCTTTTTTTTAATTGATGAGCTTCCCAACTTGACAAAACATGAAAGACACATCAACTTCGATGGGATTTAACAATTTGCTACAGTTTATTTTTGTACAGTCTAATTTGCTTACGTCCTATATCAATATCATTGACATGGTGGTCAATGTGATAAATAATCAAATTTCGAAGATGTGGTAAATGAACAAATATCGCAACTTCGGCCCAAAATCTCGCGCTTTCCACGGAAAGGTAGCGAAGCATGTCGTGTCAACGTTAGTCGCCGTAAAGTCGAAAAAAAAATGTTAGTCGTTGTTTCTGTTACCATGACAAGTGGGGTCAACTGGTGGGTCCACGAGCTCAGCTTCACAAGCGACGCCCTCTTCGGCGCTTCCTCCCGCTGCAAGCCGTGTGCCCGTGTAGACGAAAAGGAGGCGGCCAAAGGCCCCCCTCGCTGCTTCGCACAGACACAGGCGAGCTAGCAGCCGTAGTTGCAGCCCTGCAGGGCTCGGCCCGCAGGAGATGGAGGAGGAATCAGCCGGAGGAGGAGGGGGTGAGGGTTGCATCGTCGTCGTCGGGGACCGGTCGAGCTTCGTGATCGGCCTCATCGAGAATCGAGCTAAAGAGGTCACGCCTTAAACCCTCTCCTCACCCCCTGCATTGGTCCAGTTAGGTCGTCGGTTTCCTCCCGCAGCTTCCATTTCGATCGATCCGAACTCCACGCCCCGCCCCGCCCGACCCGTATCTTCTCGGGATTGCCTCGGATTCAGTTGAAGGAACCGCGTCGGCCTGGTATATGCCTATACGATGTTCCTCCGTTGGATTGCTCAAGATCAGCCGGCCGGTTGGGTGGTATGTTTCGCGGTCGGTTGCGTGTTTCCATCTTGGGTAGAAATCCGTAGCCGCCTCGGAGATTTGGTTAGGGTTTGGGGTGTTTAGGAATCAGGATTGACGATTTCGTGTCATGGCGATGGCTGCACGGTTGTTCCCCTGCTGCATTTGCCGTTCGAATGGAATCTAAGCTGCGTGATAGTATGATATAAACTGTACCCAGACGTGGTCAGCAAACTTATGGTAATTTAATGCTGATGCATTACTTCTACACGGATTCCAGAAATGCAGACCGTGTTTGACTTCTTTTACTATGATGATTTGCCTGTGATTCTAGTCAAGTGCTGCTTACCTTATAAGGTAACTCGGAAATGTATGGATAATCTGTAAAAAAATTAGGAGTTTGTTTTATTGTTTATTTGCAAACAACACTATCTCACCTACATATGCAAGTCTTGATTAAAATTGTATATCTAAGTTGTAGAATGTGTCTACTTTTAGAGGAATATCAATCTCTTCACCTCATCTAATGGAATATCAATTGCTGTTGGTGTGCCTGTAAGTGTTCTGGTTGTGTATGTGGACATCTGTGGCTATCTCTGTGTGAATTACATGAAAGTGCACCTTTGGCTAATATATTCTGAATTTTATGTTCACGACCAAAAGAATTTCTACCTTTGACGAAAGTAGAGAATGCCGATCCTGGCCTTGATGAATGGATACTCTGTTCTACTATTTCGCTTCTTTTACTGGATTATGTTTTTAAATGTTACAGGTTGGTGTTGCGGCCTTCGATTTGAGATCAGCCTCACTGCACCTCTCTCAGTACATCGAGACGAGCTGCTCATACCAGAATACAAAAACACTACTGCATTTCTATGATCCAATGGTTGTAATTGTGCCCCCATATAAAACAGCTGCAGATGGTATGGTTGGAGTTTCAGAACTGGTTGATAAAAATTACCCATCAAACAAAAAGGTGATTGGTGTTTATGATATTTTTATAACTATTTTACAGCAAGGTAAAATATCACTGCATTCTGGTCTTAAGAAAAACTCACTTTGCAGGTCATGATGGCTCGTGGTTGCTTTGATGATACAAAGGTATTATGCTTGACATTCACTCACTGGCACCAGTTGTCCTTTCAGTTATGGGGTGAATGGCACCGCTTGATATCATTCATATTCCCTTTTCTTTAAGGGGGCTGTTATGGTGAAAAATCTTTCAGCTAGAGACCCATCTGCACTAGGTTTGGATACTTATTGCAAGCAGTACTATCTTTGTCTTGCTGCGGCCTCTGCAACAATAAAGTGGTAAGTATGCTCAACACATGAATACAGCATTACTCTGGACTTCTCCCTCTTCAGGAATAAATCAACATTGCCTTATAAGCAACAATGAGAGTGAATTTCCATGACATGTCATGCATATAATACGGTATTCTATAAAATATGAATGTGTGCACCCAAGCTTCCATATTCATGGCTAGTCCAGATCTGTCTAATAGGAGTACTAATAATTACAGCTCCTATCTTACTGTTTGCATCATTTAGTATTGGTCATCTCCTAGCACCTTCCTCTTCATTTGATGGTACACAATTTTGAAAATGGCCCTGCATATTTGACCATCTTTTTTATTAATTTGAAAATTGAACACCTTATGTCGAAAGCTTGCTGCTTGCATTAACATCCATTTGTATTTTTTTTTGCTGTAATCACATTCATCACATATTGTTTTTTCACTCATCTTGTATTATGGCATCTTTCAATTGAAATATCCTCTGTGGTATGAACTGCATCTGTTACCTAATTTCTCGAATTTCTTTCATTTGCTACAACAAGATTACCCAACATCACATGAGTCTTATGAGATCTTGTCCATATATTTTTGGCAGGATAGAATCAGAAAAAGGTGTAATTATTACGAACCATTCTTTATCAGTAAGTTCTTGAAAAACGATCTTTAACAGATACTTTTATTATGAGCTTTTGTTTCACCCATAAGTTCATCCTTATTAGCTTATTTATCATCAACAAGTCACAAATCTGATGTTTTTCTTTTTATTCTCCATTTGATGACCTAGTTCCTAGATCCAATGCTGTTTATGCATTTTTGAAATATCATATATGCTTGTCTCAAGAAATTGGCTCTTGCAGTGACATTAACGCGTTAGTGTGTTAATGCAACAATTTGTGTAACTATTGTAGATTTGTGATTATTTATCATCCAATAGATTATTTCTAGTGTCTGCAGAGTGTTCTACTCATGCATGCATGTGGTATGTGCTGTCCTTATTCTGAAAGCTCATGCAGATTCCAGGGTAAGGTTTCTTTCATGAAGCCGCCACTTAATGAGGAATTGTATTCTTTAAAGTTTAGTTGCTATTCCCTGGTATTATGTTACTGACACTTAGAAACAGAAGATATTACGATTTACTGCGTAACTAATGTATGCCCTCAAATAGTCACCACCATATTTCATATGTCACTAGACATTGTAATTTACTCCTATGTTGTGTTAACTCCATAAAATGGAAATTGAGATATCTTGTTCTGTTCTTTTCTATCTGTTATGGGCTCATGGCCTCCCATAACTGGCTTCCTTAAAAATCTGCTTTTGCTGTCAGGTTACATTCAACGGCTCGTTTGACCATATGAACATTGACTCAACTAGGTATTATTTTGAAATGACACACCTTCAAGTTGTCTCAATCAACATAACCTGATTAATCTTCATCAACAAAAGAGCTTGAAGAACATGTGTTCAACAATTCAGTTGCTATATCTGAATGCCCTGCATTGTTTGATGTGCACCCAGCAGTGTTCAGACATTAGAAATTATTGACCCTCTCCATACTGAACTGTGGGGTACTAGCAACAAAAAGAAAAGTCTCTTTCAGATGCTGAAGACTACAAAGACTACAGGAGGGTACACCTTCACAACCCCAAATTATCCCATTTACATCATGTTGCAATGTAGACAAAGCTAAGTATCCTGATTGATAGTTTTGCTGTAGGATAAATTATTTCATTTTGCAAATTAAGCAATGTTTCGGTGACAAAATGACACTACAATTTTATGTCAACTGTTTATTCATGCCATATGATGTTTATTTTTGTTTGGCTTAGTCTGTATATCAAACTTCAACATGGTTGTCCCAGGTCTAGACTACTGAGAGCCAACTTACTACAACCGCTAAAAGATATTCAAACTATCAATACTCGGCTCGATTGCTTGGTAAGTAGACTTGGTTTTATGTATGATGTATTTGTGAAGCACCAAATTGATCTATAACTTGATATATGGTATTTCTAACACGGTTCAGAAATTCCAGTGTTAGTCTTCCAGAACAAAATGTAGTAATGTACAGAAAAGCTTGATAAGGTGGTGGATAAGATCCCTAGTTGGAAAACCAGCATGCTCTTGGTGTGTCCTCGGAAGCTTAGTGCACATGTTCTAATTTAATATCTTAATTGCAGGATGAGCTAGTGAGCAATGAGGAACTGTTCTTTGGCTTAACACAAGGTCTCCGTAAATTTCCAAAAGAATCAGGTTTCTCTATATCCTCTTCTCTTGGCGTGCTGTTCTCTAGATGATATGATCTTGAATCTTACAAAACCTGGCACCGTTACAATGCCCTAGATAAGGTTCTCTGTCACTTCTGCTTCAAGCCTAAAAAGGTCACTGATGAGGTACTGAAGCCTGCCAATGGTAGAAAGAGCCAATTGTTGATATCTGACATTATTGTCCTAAAAACTGCTCTGGATGCAATACCGTTCCTCTCCAAGGTGCTGTACTCAGAATTTATCCTGGTATTTACATTTTATAGCTAAATATTAGTCTTAGGTTATTTCTGCTGGTTTATAATTTTACTTCTATGAAAAATGACAGCACTAATTCTTAAGCATGTAATGTGTAGCTCCTCCTTTCATGCAGGTTCTGAAGGGGGCTAAAAGTTTTCTTCTTCAGAACATTTATCAGACAGTATGTGAAAACCCAAAGTATGCAAGCATGAAAAAGAGGTAATACGATTGTATGCTCTCTTCCAAGGAAAATTTTAGATGCTCTCTATTCCTTTCTTTTGCCTAATGTGCGCACATGGTCTTGTCCGATACCTGTATAAAAATGGGACACTAGAATACCCTTAGTGTTTGTACCTATATATCTTCAAGATTCTTTTACTATCAACATTAATCAATTATTATTCACTGATGTTAATTGCAATGTTTCACTCAAAATTTCCAATAGTTAATAGAATTATCACGCAACATTATCGCTTTAGTTATGCTCGTAGCTTATTGCTAGTCTATGAAATACTGATTTCACCCTGCACAACAGGAGCACAGGTAGTTGTGTTTTGGTATCGTTGAGCATGATGCCACCGTATTAACATCATGTTCTTTTCATAGGTTTTGATTTGTGTTTTTCTTCCTTTTTGCATT
Source organism: Avena eriantha (assembly GCA_910589775.1). Taxonomy (NCBI): domain Eukaryota; kingdom Viridiplantae; phylum Streptophyta; class Magnoliopsida; order Poales; family Poaceae; genus Avena; species Avena eriantha. The sequence continues at coordinate 196,747,825 of OU342741.1, read as the reverse complement.
CCTGCTTTGCCTCTATTTATTTGTTTTTATTTGCATGCCATATTTCTGTATTTGCTAACCACAGTTATATTCATCTCCATTGTAAATAATTATGTAAAACGTGAACCATGTTTCTAATGCTTGTGTGCTCTCTTCTCTGATCCTAGAATCGGGGATGTGATTGATGAAGATGTTGTTCATTCAAGGGCTCCTTTTGTAGCTTGCACTCAGCAGTGTTTCGCTATTAAGGCAGGAATTGATGGGTTTCTTGATGTTGCTCGCCGATCATTCTGTGATACCAGTGAAGGTACTTATCATTTCATATAAACATTTTATAATTTGTGTAATGCATTAGCTTACATATTGTGCTGCAGCAATACATAACCTCGCCACCAAGTACAGGGAGGAGTTTAATATGCCAAATCTGAAGATACCATATAACAATAGGCTGGGGTTTTACTTTATTATTCGCCAGAGGGATATTACTGAAAAGCTTCCAAATAAATTTATTCAGGTATGTAGATTCCCCTTTAAAAGTTCAGCTTCCTAGTTGCATGCTAACAAGTTGTGAATTTTAAATAATCAATTAGGTTGTTAGGCATGGGAAGAATGTCCATTGCTCAAGCTTTGAGCTTGCTTCGGTAAGTTTATTTTTCCAAAACTTAACATTCTTAGGTTTTGTTGGTAACTGGGCACTAATTTCCACACTGCAAAATGTTACCATGCCGTTTATTTTTCTGAGGTTCAAGTTTCCAGTGGAGTACATGTTAGCCTAGCCAACCAACTTTACACACTCAGTAGCCTGTTTTATGTTATTTTTGTTTTTATCTCAAAGAAAGTTCGCGATGTTGTTTACTGTAATTGGGAGTGTTCTTCTCTGAAGGATCAGCTCCCAGAACGAGAAAAGGTCAAAATAACTTTTGTAGAACTCAAATAATACTGCATGCGAGCAGATATTCTATTTTATATTATGCGGCCCTGGCAGCTGATTAATGTCATGTTTTTTGTGCCAAGTGCAGCTAAATGTTAGGAACAAATCGGCTGCTGCTGAGTGCTTCTTGCGCACGGAACTTTGTTTGGAAGGTTGCTACAACATTGTTATAATATTACACATAATTCTTGTTTGAAGCCATCCTTGGAGTTCTGTTACTTTTGTCAATTTCAAGAATGTGTTTTCATCTTTATTCCAGTAAATGAATAACCCATCTTACAAGTTTATATAAAAAAAGGAGTTATCAATATGATACGGTGAATGCATTTTGTTGCATCTAGAGTCACTATCTATATTTGATGGCATCCTCCATGTAGGTAGCAGCAGCTAGCTGTTGTATAATAGAGCAGCATTTCATGATTCTTAGTCTTTTTATGGATCCACAATTTTTTCTTGTCAACCATGTCTCTAGTGGACCATTATTTGCCTTACTGGCCTCTTCTGGCTGGTAATAAGATTGCATTGGTCACACCTTTCCAGGTTGGCAATCATACAGTTGAATAGCTGACAGCGCAAACTTGAAAAGCACGCTTGGGTTTACCTCACTAAGTTCTCATGCAAATTAGCTCCTGATGGTTGTCAAGGCTGTAGAAGCTTGTCAAGGCTGGACTTTTCATGCAATATTATATGTCAAACTTGTATGCAAGCACCTATCATCTATTACTCTATACAAACCTTCAAGTTGGCTAAGTCTCTTTTGTTGTTTCAGGACTTATTAACGAGATCAGAGAAGATATTGGTATCTTAACAATGCTTGCTGAAGTATTATGTCTTTTGGACATGATTGTAAATTCTTTTGCCTATACAATTTCTACAAAGCCCGTCGATCGTTACACGAGACCGGAGTTTACAGGTGGGATTTTAGCTCGATGCTTCTAGTTTCAGTCTGACTTCTTTTATTAGTGGTGTTCGCGGAATCCTGATCATGTGTTTCATATATAACTTTGTTGTTGTTTTCAATTAAGCAGATGATGGTCCAATGGCAATCAATGCTGGACGGCATCCTATCCTCGAGAGCTTACATACTGATTTCGTTGTAGGATTCTTTAATATTTTTTGATTTCTCCATATTTACTTCATAAATCATAATTTTTGTTATTAATTTTATTTGAATGTCAATGGTTTGATATGCTGTCACTGTCATGCAGCCTAATAATCTCTTTCTTTCGGAAGCATCAAATATGGTTCTTGTCATGGGGCCAAATATGTGAGTCACATTAACATTGCTTCTGAATTGCGTCTGTAGGCTACTGCTTTGTTTATGCAAGTTTATCTAGTCTCTGCATTGCCTTTGTTATTGTAGGAGTGGGAAAAGTACATATCTTCAACAGATTTGTCTTATAGTCATTCTTGCGCAAATCGGCTGTTATGTTCCAGCTCAGTTTGCATCATTAAGAGTCGTAGATCGTGTATTCACACGTATAGGCACTGGAGACAATGTTGAAAACAACTCGAGCACGGTACGCATGCTCATCTTCTTTATAGGGTTTCTAGTTTCTACTTTAGTCACTATCTGTCTGTATTGCGTACTTTCAGGTTAGTTAGTGGCTTTACCCGCAAAAAAAAAAAGGTTAGTTAGTGGCTTAGTTCATGAAACTGAAAATAGCATATGGGCTTGGAAGTTTTAACTTAAGTTCAATATCTGTTGGACCTCGAAATTATATTTGTGTAATGGTTGAGGAGTGCCACGTAGTGGATAATCTGCTGAACCCCTGGACCTCTGTAGCGTGACTCCAGCTGTGGAGGGGTTGTCGCACAACATAGGCGGAGGAAGAGGTAACGTGGGGGATAATAGATTGGTTTATTTCTGCTTGCCCTTAACCATTTTTTGTGATCTATATTGCGATGTCTCACTTGGAATGGAATGCAGTACGGTGTTGATCCAGACTGAATGATGCACTTTGGGCCTTTGGGTCCTCGATCGAGAGAGAATCTGTAAATGATGCAAATGGTTCGGGAAATAGGTTCCTCAGAGCACACAATTCATTCATAAGCTTTGCTTTGCTTTCATTTGGATTTAGGATTTCGCTTTTAGTGCGTGCTGAGCTAGAATTCGTATTTTCGCACGGATGAGGCTGCTTTTCCCTCTTTCTCCCCGAATTAAGGTAAGGATTAGCCTTCGGTCAAGATAGAGATAAATCTACCCTTGCTTATCGGCTCGAAGCTCTTGTTCCCTACTTGGACCTGGACCTTGGGGTATCGAATTCTGTTTTCAAGAATTTCTTATATAAAGTTGACTACCTGTCACGGCTGTGGATCCGACGCTAGAAAAAGTAAAAGCAAGAAAATCAATAGTGGAAGTTCCCTGGATTTCGTATCAGTTGACCCCTAAGGAAGGAAGAGGGGTGTTTTGTGTCTAACTGGTTTTAATTCTATATTTGTGTGTGTTCAGTCTACCGTTCAAACCTGTTTCTTTTCAGTCTCGCTCAGGCCTTCTCTTCCAATTGCGACATGGACTCGAACCACAGATCTCCCATTGATCGCGACTTTGATTACGCAGTTCAAGAGGCAACCTCTCTACATCTGCGGGCCAGTAGGCCAGCCAATTAGCTCTTCAAATGAGGAACTGATTACTCCACATCTATGAACCTATCATTCCCCGCCCCGGGATTCCTCTCGAGGTTCCTTTTTTATTACGTCTTGTTTTTACTCCTATATTGGGAGTTACTCTACGTATTGCTTGACGTAAAACCAATAGTGGATTTGTTTTTGTCTTTTGTTGAATCTTTTTCACGGCTCGATAGAGAATTTGATAAGCTAATGATTTTTTTCCGTCTTTCATAATACGGTTAACCACCATGTTAACTAATCGATTACGAAAAATTGGATCGGATTTTGCAGTTCTTTTTTCTGCAGTACCTCGACGTGACATGAGTGTGAAAGAGGTTCAAGAATCCGTTTTATTTTTATAAGGGCTAAAATCACTTATTTTTTGGCTTTTTGACCCCATATTGTAGGGTGGATCTCGAAAGATAGGAAAGATCTCCCTCCAAGCCGTACATACGACTTTCATCGAATACGGCTTTCCACAGAATTCTGTAGGAATCTATGAGATCGAGTATGGAATTCTGTTTACTCACTTTAAATTGAGTATCTGTTTCCCTCCTTTTCCCGCTAGGATCGGAAATCCTGTATTTTTCCATATCCATACGATCGAGTCCTTAGGTTTCCGAAATAGTGTAATGGAGAGCTAGAGGTTGGCATTATAGCCAACGTACATGACTTGAGGCCTAAGGCCAGAATCCTAACAAACATGGAAAGGATTAAGCTAACTTAGAAACTAACTCTAGAGATAAAATCCTATTTTATTAAAAGGATATAGATTGATTCTCTTTCCAATCAATCTGCCGGTAGCTGAAGCCCTCACGTGACATAGTGAAATCTAAAAGCCATATCTATTTAGTATGCTAAGAGTCTTGACATGAGGAGTAACATTGAAGCATGAGGAGATGACCTGTCATAGCCAGGATCCTAAGCCTTTGGATTAGTTGATTGATGCATTTAAATCTGGTAGCTTACATTTCTTAACCATTTTATTGTAATTTTAATTACAATTCTGAGATGGTATTTTGAATTGTTCTTGCAGTTTTTGGACATCTGTTTACATATAATGTTTCTTCTATCCTGTCTGTTATTGTCAATAGAGTATCTGTCTGCAGCCTGTTGATGTATTTAGTATACTTGTGAAATCGAATTGCCTGCCTGAAAAGTGGGTCCTGATTATTTTTCCCTACTAGTAACTGCACAGGTTTTCTAACTACATGGTGCAGCTGCGATTTTCCATGCAGTTCAGCTAATGGACTCAATCACCTTAAGATTTCGTAAACAAGATTTGTCTTAGATATTCCTAATTAGCTTAATTTTTATTTGCAGTTTATGACAGAAATGAAAGAGACAGCTTTCATCATGCAAAATGTTTCTTCAAAGTACTACTACCTCACTGCCACTGATTGAAATTTAATATGTTTGCTGTTTGTCTTGTTTTACTTCTGATGACCATGAACATTCGAGTTACAGGAGCTTGGTTGTTGTAGATGAGCTTGGAAGAGCTACTTCTTCCTCCGATGGTTTGGCAATTGCATGGAGCTGCTGCGAGCACCTGCTATCCCTCAAAGCGTAATAATTTGTAACCTCTCCTAAGTACAGATGTAGGTAGGGTGTCAAGTGGGATCCCGGCAAAGTCCCACCTCTAGTTCATTTGTCAAAATCTAGTGTAAATTTTTCCTCAAAATTTGAATTAGGTTTTGGCAAATGAACTAGAAGTGGGATTTAGGCGGGATCCCACTTGACACCTTAGATGTAGGTTCTTAAGCATGTCTGAATGGAAGTCCAGGCTATGTAGTTCTCCACTGCCCATGTCCGAACATTTCTAGTCACATATTTTTTCTGGAATATTATATTTCTTAATCAAATAAATAATGTTATTTCAAACACCAAATTACCTCTATTTTATATGGTATAAGTGGAGATTCTTTCACTGAATTACGAAGATAGGAATTACTTTTCATGCTATATCAAATAAATTTAATAGTGTGAATTTGTGATAGTTTGTTCCTTCACTCATGCAGCTACACCGTGTTTGCCACACACATGGAGGGCTTGTCAGAGCTCGCGACTATGTATCCAAATGTGAAAATCCTCCATTTTGAAGTCGACTTGAGAAACGACCGCTTGGATTTCAAGGTATGATTCAATCTACCGAAGACCGCAGGCATTTTGTTTTCATATCTTTAACACTGCACTGCTGCTTCCCCAACAAAACAGTTCCAGCTGAAGGATGGTGTCCGACGGGTACCACACTACGGACTTCTGCTAGCCAGAGTGGCTGGCCTCCCTGCTTCGGTGATTGACACCGCGACCAGCATCACTTCACGTATCACAGAGCAGGTACTCCAGTTTGATTACACTGGTCTTAGACACTGATCTCGCTAAGGTTACATGATGCAATTCTAACCATCTTCCGGTTTGTGTTCGCTGTGTACTGTACAACAAAATCACTCGTTTCATTCACCAGGGGATGGTCTCTTTTAACTCTTGGTCATTGATGGAGCAAAACTTCCCCTGTGTTTATTCTTGCAGGAAATGGTTAGGATGGATGCGAACTGTGAGCAGTACCGCTCTCTCAAGATGGCTTACAATGCTGCGCAACGGCTCATCTGCCTGAAGTACTCAAACCAAGACGATGACTACATCCATGAAGCGTTGCAGGATCTCAAGGAGAACTATGCCGCAGGCAAGATGACCTGAGACGTTTCCCGGATTCGATAGGGGTTTGCGTTGCGTGAGTGACACGGCCTATTTTCAGGTGTATCACCGTAGGGAGCCAGGATCCATCAGTTTTCCTTTTTTTCGCCCTATTCTACCGTAGGTGTATCACCGTAGGCCTATTTTTGCTCTATTTGTTTTTTTCCATGGTAATATGTGTCTCATTTATATCATAGAGGTTATAGTACTAGCTATGTAAACACCACAGTACAAGCCACGTAAACACCGACGTGAAGCTAGGAGTTAGAGCTTCACACCAACGCCAGTTAGGAGTCACCAAAGGGAAAAATGACGGATCACCTCCTCACCAGATCTCGATATGGCTCCATTGCTGATATATAGCTTTGCGGACCTCCAAGGTGGCTCACCCAAGATGAAACCATTGCCGTTGAACGAATTAGATTGGGATAGCACCCTAGACACACCATTGAACTCCAGATGTAGCACCCCTGCATAACTAAGATGTTAGAGGAGGAAACCACACCTGCCATCCACAAACCACGGACCTAGCACACGATCCACCATCTTTCAGATGCCGTTAATGCAACCACAATCTGCATCCGCTCCTTGACTATCTCCTAGGTTTCACGCCGCTGCAGGAGCAAACGCTGCTGCAATGGTGGAGCTTGAGGGCATACATCCACCATGAGGATGTTGACACAGTCATACAATCCTCGCTTGAATAAAATAGTCTCCAAATCCATCGGGGAAGAATCTGAAGAAAATTTATTCAGCGTCACCGTCACTGCTCCTGAAACCAAGACGACGAACAACGAAGCTACTTTGGCCTAAAACATCCACTTGCGTGGATCCGGTGACCCCGTCACCACCGATGACCTAGGTCGTCGGCGGGGGTAGCCACGGAGGCCGGCATCGGAAGGTCGGTGCCCTAGAGCAAGATTACTTTTTTTCCCGGCTACGCATGGGGGAAAAGAAACGGATTTTTTTGCTCTTAGACCTATGTCTAAAACCTTTTTGCCCTAGTCGTTGCAATCATATATTAACAAGTCCTATACTGAAAGTAGAGCGATATGGTAGAGCTCATGAAAAATACTCCTTGCCAATTGCATGTTTGCGCCAAAATAGTTGTATTTTACGGGGATAGTAAATCAAATTGTACAAGCAATAGCTCAACACTTCCTCTTCCCATAAATCTAAAGCTTTGAAATGCGATTGAACATGGCTCGATTTTTTTGAAAGACTAAAAGTGAAATTGAAAGCAAAATATACCAGGATGTTGGATGAACAAAAGAATAGAGGTTAAAATACTTTTAGGTCACCGCTTGTTATTTCTTTTAGAGACACAGTACAATCGTAGACGCTCATAACACGTACATACATCCACCCCTATGAACGCACACACGCACCTACCCCTATGAGCACCACACGTTAAATTTGAAGGCACATGTCAACGAATTAAAATTGGGAACATGGTGTGCCCCCCCCCCACTTTTCCCCACCTCTCGCTCCCCCTCGTCTTCCTCGTTGAGAGTCCCCTGCCGGCGCCCGGGTCCTTCCTCCTTCCTCTCCGCCAGAATAGCCGGCCAGAGATGGAAGGGAGGGGACGCCGGAATAGATAGGAGTAGGTTCTTCGGCTGGTTGCCGGCTGTGGGCTTCATGCCCAGTAGTTGGAGACGGGAGGCAGGTCTTTGCAGCCAGATCTGCTCCATCCTAGGGATTCTTTTCATCGCCATGGCGCTCCTCTGGTCAGAGGAAGTGGCGGAGGAAGGAGTCGTCGTCTCCTCAAATAAAGCTGCTCTCGGAGTCCCTCTGAGGCGCCTGGAGGTGCTTCCCCTGACCGGCCATGGTGGTGCGGGGGAGGTGCATCCTGGAGGGCTACGGTGTCCCTGAGACGTTCCCGGCCGGCCGAGGCGGCGAGGGGGAGTATGTTTCCGACGATGTGTCCTCTGCTTCAGCGAGTTCTCCGATTTGTCCTTCCGTTCCTGTAACATCCCAAAACTTTAATCAAGGTTATCAAAGTTCAAATCACCCAATTTAGGGTTAACAAAAAACTTTTATTAAAGAAAAAGCATATGAATGCATGTGTGTTTGCATTAGTATAGAATCATGTGCAAATGCCATGCTTGATTGTTCTAAATGATATGAAATGGTTTAAGGGTGAATGCCACATCATCTAGACCATTTACAAACATAATCCAAATAAAAAGAAATCAAATACAGTTAAATAAGGCAAATGGTCATTTTGACCACTTTAATCCACTAGGCCACTTTAGGTGTTCCTAGAAGTCATTTCCTAACAGAAACATTTATAGATCTTTTCACCCCTTACTAGACCAAGTAAATATGTACCAAGGCCCACTTTACACACTTACAGAAACATCTAGCAAAACAATTTAAATGACATTTGAAAATTGAATCCAATGCATATGAAAAGATCCCACTTTTTCAAAAACCCACCAAACCAACTCCACTTGACAATTCCAAACAAGCATAGATCACCAAGCAGAAGTGTAGATCACCCACCAAATTTGAGCCAAAAATTCAAAAATAATTTTCTTTCGGCCATTTAAACAAACACTTGGTGAGCACTAAATTAACTGCCTAACAATCACTATTTTTGATCAATGCTTTGTCTACCCAATTGACCCCTTTCTACTCCCCTTGTCCCCTCTAGTCTCAACCAGCCCAGAGAGCCACTCCCCCCTCACTGTTTGCGCCAGTGCTGAGCCACCCCGAGCACCCCCTTGCCACTCGACCATGGACCGCTCAGCCTGGAGTGCCCCGCTCTCTCCTGCCATGTCTATGAGGTAGGCGAGACCGCACCGCCCCTCTCTGTCCCTTCCCCGAGCGCTGCTAGGCCCTGGACCACCTCAGAACAGTCGCGCCCCGCGCATCTGCGCCATGCCGAGCACGCGCTAGAGCGCCGCACCCGACCAACTAGCATAGACCGCGCCTCGACCGCAGCTCGCGCACACTGATTCTCCACGACCCCAGCAGCCTCCCAGACATCCCCGTTCGTCGCCGCTTGACCCGCATCCACCGTGCGCCGCGTCGAACACCGCCTCTGCCGCGCAGAGCATCGCCCTTTCCCGACCAATTTAGGACGCGCCTTGCCACGCCATCAAGCCCGTGAGAACCGCCCTGAAGCACCGCATCGACCGCCGCCCGCAGCCATGCCGATAGCTGCCCGTAGCCATGTCGCCAACACCGCCTGACCATGCCGCGCTGCCCCCTTCATCGAGCTATAAAAGGAGGCCTTCTCCACCCCATTTCTGCACACCATCTCACTCCCCTCTCACCACTGATCCTTCCACACCATCACCGGAGCAAGGCGAGCCTCCATTTCGCTGGAATTTTGCCGGAGCTTGCCGTTGCAGAGGAGAAGAGGCACCGTCGATTGAAGCCGCCCCAGGAGCCGCCGCGACCACGCCTCGAACCGCCGCCGTCTACCAGCTCGATCGCCCCCATCGCCACGTCTAGCTGGAGCCTTGGTAAGCCCCCACGTACCCCCACCGTGCCGCGTTAGGGTTCGTTCTCGCCGGAGCTGTTCACCGGAGACGACGAACCACAGCTGTAGATCTTGTTCTAATCGTAGCGCTGAGATTGTCCCGTACCGCTTCGCGTTAGATGTGCCGCTGACATGCGGGACCAACCTATCAGTAGCATTGGGCCGGCCCGTTGGCTTTCCCGCGCTAGCCCACAAATTCAAATAAATGTTTTTCTATTTATATTTAAACTAGATTCTGTCCACTTATTCAAAAATCAACTCAGAGAGATTCACTTAACCAAATGACATGATTCAAATTTTGTTAGAAAGATAATTCAATTATCTATCCAAGCCCGTTGGATTTAAATCAATTGGATTTAGAGATCACATATAGAAAAAATAACAAAACATATACTTTTCTACATTTAAACATTTTTTAAAAATCAACCATAATAGCTTTTGAGTTGATTCCAACTCTCAAAAATCACATTTGACAATACCTATCTCAATATGTAAAAATATATAGGTTTGCATGCAGTGACATTGGACTAAAATAATGCTATTAGGGCATTTCTACTCACTTTAAATCTATTAGATAATAATCTTAAACTTTATAAAATGTGACCAACCCTTTAAATCACATTCTCATGTATTAGAATATGTGGTGATGACATGTGTCCACCTAATCCTATATTTTAATTGGAGAATATTAGATCTTAATTATTTTCAATGAGTAGAAATTACTTTTCTCAAATGAACTAAATGAAACTAGTTCTTTAAATCTTGTGATGATTGTGATGATGCTAGATCATCAAGTGTGAACCTTAGTGTGCTAAATAGACTAGTTAAGTATTGTTTGGTGATTGTGTATCCCGTATTTATTTATAGACGATAGTACCGACCAAGTCTATGAGGAGGAGGAGTTCTACCCCGAAAAAGATGAAGAGAACTTCAATCACTGCACCAATAAAGCAAGCTATTATTGGCAAGTTATTGTTAGCAAGCTAGAATTATACAAGATGACCTAAGCAAGATGCATTAGGCATGTTTGGTTATACATTTTGATTTATACTCATCCCAAGTTTTACTTGCAAGCTTTACTTTTTACCTTATCAAAGTTTCTTTACTTTTAGTAATGCTTTGTGAGATTTTAGAAAGTAGTATAGATAGCATAAAGAGTTTAAATTGGCCTATACTAGATGTTATTCTATGGCATGATATAGAGATTAGCATCCCTCATTAGTGAACACTCTTAACCTTAGTGGCTAGTGCCAAGTATAAAACTTGATCACTTTAGATGGGAATACTTGGTGAAAATGCTTATGAAAACCTTAGAATGCTGAGTCATTCTATTGAGATGTTTTGACATGTGTTGAGAAGCACAAATGGTTTATGACGATGAAAATGTTAAGCCTTAGCCTTTTATAAAAACTGATGGTTGGGTTCGGATGCGATACCATTCCAATTTTACCGTATAATCATAATACCTGAATTGGGTAAGGCTTAGCCGGAAGTTTATATGCATTAGTATGAGTTCTCTCGCGAAAGAGGTTTGAGCTGAGGCTACCTCTTGATGATGTCCACCTATGCAGTGCCCAGGATGGCAGATGGCCATGGCTAGGAGGCCAAGCTCATAAGAGAGGTGCTTATACTAGAGTGTGTAAAGGAAAGATTATGGTTGATTATCCGCATACTAAGTATGATGATTCAGGGTTATCCCTGACAGATGTATCGAATTTTGTGGTGAAAGTGTACCACCTCTGCAGAGTGTCAAACTATTCGAATAGCCGCGTCCGCGGTCATGGACAGTTGGAGTGGCCATACTGTTCCATCGTCAGATATTTTCAAAATGACTTGTGAAGTGAACTATGATTTTGACTTGACCACAACAGGGTTGTGACCATGAAAACTAAGTTCCCAACTTAAGTGATTTAGAACCTTATCTTAACTTTCTTTGTTTCTGAACTCAACTGAGGTTTAATCTTAGCTTTTACAAATAAACTTGGAGCTTAACATTCCTATTAGAACTACCTTACTTGTTAGTAATAGTTTGCGAGTACTTAAAGAGTACTCATGGCTTTGTCCCTGGTTATTCCCGTAGCCAGACTATGAGGAGGACTATCCGGAAGAAGGACAGCATGATGGATATCCCTCTCAAAGATCTCAAGATGGATTTGAGTACCAGTTCCTTGAGACCGATAAAACAACAAACAATTTAAACTGGACCTGCAACTACAACCACTTAAGCCTCATTGGAATGCTGCAATTGAGATGAAAACGATAAAACAACAAACAATTTAAACTGGACCTGCAACTACAACCACTTGAGCCTCACTGTCTTAAATCCCACAAGCTATGAAAAATGTGTAACTCTTTCCTTATGAGTGCCTGCAATGTATAAGCAAAAATAAAGTAAAAAATAAATCAATGAAGCTTTGCGACGGAAAGATACGACATAGGATTGGAGCCATCATTTTTGTCAATTCAGATGAGAACTATTTGATGACAACACATAAATGTTCTCTAACAATCTGAAAGGAGCATAAGGATCCTATGGAACTCACCATATGAATTTTATTTCTTGTACAAAATGTGAATCACTGCCCTATGATAGATACATCCGCTTTATGACGGGAAGTGGAGAAAAGTAACAACAAAGGATTTTGCAGTAGAAAGGAAAAGGACAAAAAGACAAGGAACTGAAACTGAACCAGCTGATCTAACAACTTTATTGTCTGACATTCTTAGATGCCCCAGGCATGTAGAATGAAATAAGTATAATCCACTCTCCGTTCTCTGTAGTTGAAAATCAGGGTCCGAAGATGCTTCAAGAAATCAGTAAAAAAAGAATGTATTTTACATACTGAAGCAATTAACATCTTTGTCGACTAAGCAAAGATTTATATCAATAAGATGCAAAAACCACTTTCAAACAACCTGGAGGAGGTTGAGGTGTACACGTAAACACATGAATTTGATACTTGATGCATTCGCTTTATGATGTGACTTTGGACAAAACTAATCTAAGAAGTAATTATAGAGTATAATTGCACTTCTGAACCAAGTGCATTGAAATTTCAAAATGAGAAAGAACTAAGTGCATCTTTATGAGTTAGAAAGCCATACTTGATCCACTTCTCAAAGCATTCTTCCAGGAACTCTTATCACATTCATGAACTTCCAATCCTGAATTATGGTAAAGGGTAATGGATTTGTACGCCATAAAAGTGAACCAATCAATTAGAGGTGCCTAGCCATGATAATTGCCCTTTGTAAATAGACATGCTTTACCTAATACAACCTATATTGTGCTTTGCTGATGTTTTTTGCAAATCCAATCCCTCAATGCCACATAGCATTGCTGCACCAAATGGGACATCTATAATTTAAGAACCTCACATGCAACTACAAAACCTGAAAATTTATAATGTCGATGAATTCTGACAGTTTAGAGGTGGGATCCTTTTGTAAGTACAATAGCCTTTGTAGACACAATGTATCTCAAAAATCTACAATCCTATCCCATAAAACAGAGATCATAAACTGGAGGCATTTCTACATGAATGAGATTTTTCTTCTATTAAATAACATACCAATCCAGAGGAACATAACCAGATCTATTCACACACTAAGGTAACCAGGAAACATGATCTGAAGATTTTGTTATCATCGCAAGGACAGATTTAGAAAAAACACATAACACATTCAATTAAGTTTAGAAAATTTAGGAAGTGCAGACATTAACAAGAAAACATGTAATATATTAGACAGAAAAATGTAAGTTCAGAGTAATGCAGGCTCAAATATATATAGGAGAATTTTCTCCTATATATAATGTATGCTTTACAAAAATACCATTTTCTAGCTGAAAACTAATAGTAACCTATTAGATAGAACCGACTACAAATAACTTCATGATGCACAAGCGTTCACGTCTTCCCTTCTAGACACCAGTCATCTTGCCCACATGTAGTTTTAAGATGAAATTTCATGAACAAATATCAAAGATAATACAATGGCTCTGAACACCGGTGGCCTGTAGAGATACGTAAATGTCTTTGTGGTTGCAGGAGCATGGTTTCCAGACCCACGACTCTAATCATAGCATAAGTGCTGTAAGTAAATGATTATTGTCTACAATTTATAAATTCCGAGACCTGGAGCCCATGATACGCCAACAAAGGAGAAGGCAAGGCGCTGGAGGGAATGTTTGGCGGGGCTGAGAGGAGCGCGACAGCGTGGTCAGCAATGTCGATCATCGTCACTGGTGGTCTGATTTGTCAAGCAGAGGCACTGTTGCATCGAGGTAAGGAAAAAAGGAGGCGACTGAATCGTGGTCAACCACGCCAAACGGTTAATTCCGACAACCTCCCATGTTGTAGCAACGATGCTGCCGGAAGAGACGCCCTAGCATCTTCCCATCTTGGATGATTCTTCCACCGCCGGATCCTCCAGCCTCCTCGTCGTTAAAGAATCGAATCCACTGTAGCTTTTCCTTGTTGATCCACCGGCCGGCCGTGCCTCCCCGGCCCATCCGGTTGTCCTCCGCTGCCTGGGGCCGGTGCTGTCTCACAGCCCCGTCCTCACCAACAGACACAACCGCCGCTCTGCACCCTCCCCCGACGTTACCCCCACCTCACTCCTAAGATTCGGCATCTAGCAGCACCGCTGCCTCCGTGTCAGCCCCGTGCGGCACGCACTCCCTGTGCGGGATCCCGTCCGGCGGCTGGATAAGGAAAGAGGCGAACGGGCGAAGGGGAAGAATAACCCATCCACTCGTTTCCAGAACATTCTCTGATAGACATGCAACCGAGCCGGCCAGCGGATGGCGGTTCCCACATGGTCAACTTAACCTTACCGGCCTAGCACACCTAAAAACCTACGGCACACAGACATATTCGCAGAACAATCTAACCTAAAGAAAAAAATTCAGAGCAACCAGAGCTCATCAATTCTAGGAAGCTTACCGAGCCTATCAGCGGATGGCGGTTTCTACATGGTCAACTCAACCTTACCGACCTAGCACACCTAAGAACCTGCTAGGCGCACAGACACGTTCACAGAACAACCTAACCCAGAGAAAAAAATTCAGAGCAACCAAAGCTCACCAATTCTAGGGAGCTTAGTGCTCCTAGAAGATATTTCTTTCTTTTCTATGTGCATTGTTTTGTCCTTTGCTCTGGTTCTAAATTTGCATATTTCCTTGTCTCTTTATTTGGTTTGTTTTGCTTATACGCTTTACGATGTTTCTTCAGTCTTTTATGCTTTTCTTCATTGGTTATACGTGCATATCGCTCTTATCCCTTTTATTTCTTTGTTCCTTGACATCCATAATTTGAGATTGCAACCCAAATCGTGTGCCCGCATGAGAAATTTCACACAGATAATACAAATGATAAGTTTATATCTCTAATGAAATAAAAATTCCTAACAGACAATGAGCGAAATGAATAATCAATAAACCAGAATGAGCTATAGAACAAATATAAACGAGGTGGTTCCATTCAGTCAACACCCCATAGGTATTATCTGATAAGAGCATCTCCACTTGTCCCCCCATATGGCGTCCGGCGCAACCCGATTTTGGGCCGTATGGGGCGCCGGATTGGTTCACGGTTTGGGGGCGCTGGCTCCCAGCCATGCCCCCATACAAAACATCAACATTTTTTTTATCAAATCAACAAGTAATTTAAACAAGTTCAATATAGTAAATAAATAATTGAACATTCAGATTTATTACAAGTTCATGAAATTAAACGAACAATTCAAAATTTTCATTATAGCAAACATAGGCAAACAAATAAATAAACTAGCTGGCTCCTTTGAGCCTCCACAGATGCTCCACCAGATCATCCTGCAGTTGGCTATGAGTATTTGTGTCTCGAACTTCCTACCACCTAGCAAGAAAATTAGCAAACGCAGGTGGCACTTGGTGGTCAATATCTGCAAGAGGACATTGGCAAAAATACAGTTCAGTGTCAAACACTAGAGTCTCTCGCTCGCTCTCGATGATCATGTTGTGTAAGATCACATAGGCAGTCATGGCCTCCCACATATGATCTTTCGACCAGGTAAGGGCAAGGTGCCTAACAATGTAAAATCAAGATTGTAGCACAATGAATGCCCTCTCCACATCCTTCCTGCAAGCCTCCTATTGTTGGGAAAACCAAGCTTTCTTTCCTCTAGGCACATGGTTTGAGATTGTATTCACAAATGTTGACCATCTTGAGTAGATGCCATCTACCAAGTAGTAGCCATTGTCATACTGGTGGCCATTGATCCCAAAGTGCACTGGAGGAGCTCTTCCTTCAACAAGCTTGGCAAACACATTTGAACACTACAGCACGTTGATGTCATTGTGTGATCCTGCTATACCAAACAAAGCATGCCAAATCCTTAGATCCTGATCTACCACAGCCTCAAGCACCACACTACATGATCCTTTGTGACCTTTGTATATGCCCCGGTGCGCTAATGGATAGTTCTTCCAAGCCCAGTGCATACAATCAATGCTTCCAAGCATTCCTGGAGAACCCCTTGCAGCATTTTGTTCCAAGATCCAAGCTGTGTCTTCTGCATTGGGTGTTCTCGGGTATTTCTTCCCATACACTGCCACAAATAGCCCTACAAAATCCGTACATGAAGTCGATGGCTATGGACTCTGCCATGCGGAGGTAGTCGCCCTGTGTGTCTCCAGCAACTCCATATGCAAGCATTCGGAGAGCAACCGTGCAATTTTGGATTGTGGAGAAACCAAGCGTGACAATAGCATCTCTCTTTAGTTTGAAGTAGTCATCGAACTCTCCTAATTCCTCGACAATCTTCAGGAAAAGCTTTAAGCACATTCTAAAATGGCGCCGAAATGTGACGTCGTTGTGCAATGGGTCGTCGGAGAAGTAGTTGGCATAGAGCATGCAGTAGCCTTCAATCCTCTGCCTTAGTTTGATCTTGCACCGCCCAGGCCTCGAACCCCTAGCAGGCGGCTTCTCATTGGCGTCGGTGATCATGCCCAGGAGGGATGTGACGATCAGGAGATGATCATCGTCCCCGATGCTTGTCTCGGACACTAGTAGCAATGGCGACTTCGTCGTCCATCAGAGCGGCCAGCATCTCTTCCTCGTCCGAATCCATGCCTTCGGCAAACCGCCGAACACCTCGCGGGCAGGGTAGTTGTGCCACAGGCTTGGGACTACCGGCAGGCGTGGGGCTAGGCATGGAGTGAGTGTGGGCGGCTCATGAGGGTTGGGGGAGTATTCTTGGCGGCTACCGCGGTGGCTCTAGCAGGCTGAACGGTAGACGGCGGCGAGGGGTGGTAGCAGTGTCGCATGGTGGTCGCTGGGGGAAGGGAGGGTGGGTGGGAACGCGGTATGTGGGCGGCTTTCGCAGGTGTGTGTCACCTACAGGGCTGGCCCATGTTGTTCTCAGCTCCATCCGGCGCCCCTGCTTGCCCCCTGTGGACTGGGTTTGGCATGGGTGCCGGATAACTAAACAGGTCGTGCCGGCGCCAAAAAACATTTGGGGGGGCACAACTGGGCATCATTTTAGGGATTGCCGGTGGGGTGTTGACTGAATGGAATCACCCCATCTATATTTGATTTTATAGCTCGTTTTGATGGCTTGGGGATTTAGTGTTGACTAGATGGAACTACCCCATCTATTTACATTTTTTATGTGATAGATAATTTTACTACTAAAATAAGTCAGCCCGGTATTCCTATAAAATACCAAAGCTTAACTAGAGAGTCGGTGACGATTTCAGATGGCTTTCATATAATTTGTTACATTCCCTATTTCATATTGTTCGAATGCTCACTTTGGAACTATTTCACATAAAAATCAGTTTAGACTATGGAGCTTTACTTATATATACCTAATAATAAAGGAAGGGTCGCTTCTGTCAATCAGTTGTTTTGGACAATTTTACCCCCAATAGTTCTGAGGTGCTACATCCTCTGCCACCGCAAAACTGAAAAACACTTCACTGGCTTCGTTCGTCCATCGATATGGAGCAACACGCTGGCTCAGCTATATGGTAGCAGGATGAGGCGGAGGTCGTGCCGAAGTAGAGAGGAAGCAGTAGCACCAGCAAGGTACAGTGAGGTTGCGTGGTAGAAGGAGGAGGAGGAGGAGGTTGGGCCGTAGTGCCTGTGGCTGGGTGGTGCCAGGAGGGGGTCGATGTCGTGCCGGGGTAGGGAGGAAGCTGCAGCACCGGCGAGGTGCGGCCATGGTGGACGTAGATGGCACGGGGGGCGAGCACCGGGGGAATTGCAGCAGAAAAGAACAGTGGAACTTGGCACGGTAGGGAGGCCATGCAGTTTCATTCCTGGTGGTGGGTATCGAGGAAGGAAAACACTGGCTTTCACCCGGGGGATCACGTGCTCGCGTCCCCCGGCTCCTCCTTGTGACACGCGTCCACGCGTACGGCTGAGAAGGAACACCTTATCTCTTATCTTCTACCGTCTTCTTCCACCACTCGTCCTTCTTTTCTCTCTCTCATGTCGCACAGACTCTCTCCCCAGACCTCGCCATGCTCCTCTCTGCACGCATCTTCCTCGATGGCTCAAGCCACCAGCGCCCACCCAATATCCTCGTCCTTGCCCTGTATCCTCCCCTAACCTACTCCTCCCAGTACCACGCTGCCCCTCCCGCTACTCCCCACAATATCCTCCCGTTGCTGCAAGGTCTACCATGGTCGCATGGGGTTGCTACTAGCAGCGGCCGGCCTTGCTGCCAATGGTGGTTGGCCTTGCTACAAGGGGCTTCGGTGATGCTACAAGTGCGGCCAATGTTTCTATATGGAGCTAGCGGTGTTGCTACCATGGCACGTCTGCATTGCTGGTAGCGACTGTCGGTGTTGCTATAGCACGGCGGCTGACCTTGCTGCCAACAACAACCTGACTTGCTACAATTGCCGACCGGCGTTGCTACAATTGTTGACTAGGCTTGCTACAAGGGGAGACGACGTTTCTACCTCTATGGGGAAGCGGTGCTACCATGGTCGCATGGGGTTGCTGCTAGCGGCGGCCGGCATTGCAGCCAATGGTGCCCGACCTTGCTACAAGGGGCTGCGGCAATGCTACAAGGGGCGACCAATGTTGCTACATGGAGCTGGCGGTGTTGCTACCATGGCGCATATGCATTGCTGCTAGCGGCCGTCGGCGTTGCTACCATGGCGCATCTGGGGTGCTACCAGATGCTGCATCGGCGACGATAGGACGGCAGCCGACCTTGCTGCCAACGATGGTCAGACTTGCTATAATTTTTGACCAGCGTTGCTACAATTGTCTACCAGCCTTGCTACAAGGGGAGAAGTCATGGGACCTTGCTACGAATGACATCATGCCTTGCTGCCGACGGCTACCATCCTTGCTACTGACGGCGCAGGCCCTTGCTACCAACGACGGTCTGCCTTGCTGTCGACGGCACGAGGTCCTGCACCCAATGATGGCATGCCTTGCTACTGACGGCGCAGTGCGTTGCTCCCGGCGGCGCCCGACGTGGCTCCCTACGGCCTTCCTTGCTGCCAACAACACGGCGGGGGTTCTCTGGCGATGCCATGGCAGACTAGACCATCGGCTGCGATGCTGCTGGCCTGAATGACAGGGGTCCCGAGAGGACGACGCTCAGATGTTGTGGGGCGTCATTTTCACTTTTGTGTGGAATATCAGGATCGGGTTGACCCGGTCGGATGGTTCCGGTTGCTCGCATCGTGCGACTGCCGACCCGGGGGATCGCGGGATTTGATCCCCGGGGCACGCTCAGCACGCCCCATCGAGGAAGGAGTGCAGGGACTCACGAGCGATGCCTAGCTTTAGCTAGGCCTTGGGTCTGGTTAAGCGGGTCGGGACACATTTTCTGTTCTATGCTTTTTTTTAAAGAAAAAGCTTATGCTTAGATGTTTTTAAAGAGCATTGAACTAATAATATGTTGGATTAGGAACATGTCCTTTCGGTCATTTGTTTGAAAGATTTATATTCTTTGTATGATCAGTTTATTTAAGAGTCATCTCCGCGGAAAAATAAGAGACATAATTTCATGTTTAATGTAGCAATTTGCCCCTTTGGCCGTGTTCATATTTATATAGATCAAGTAGAGTTGTACCGAAATATTCACCAGTTAAATATTTGAGTTATGTTTGGCTACTTATTTAATGAAAGATACATGATCTCTCTCATTTCGAGATTGACACGCGCGTGAGGTAGAGGGTGCGGCACGATGCTTGGCGACGGGGGCGCAAGTTGTTGCTGGCGGGGATGGAACGAAGCGAGGGCATCGCTCGAAATAGGAAGGGGAGAAGGGACTGGCAAGCTGGGATAGGCTGAGGTTTTCGAGCTAGGGTAGGCTGCCGGCACCTCTCCCCTCTAGAAAAAATTCCTTTTATTTTCTTTAATTTTATTTCTACAAAACTATTCTAAATCCTTTTTTACCACATCCACATCGATATCATACATGCGGTTTAGAGAATATCTAAGTTGTGGCCCAACTCCATAACTGATGTGAATCGGATTGATCAACATAAGAAAACTTGCATCTCGAGACCGGTGTTAGCATTCGAGATTGAAAAACATCTTCGTGCGAATCAAAACGGTCTTTTGATCAAGGATCGGATCGCTATCAAGCGAGATAAAAGCTGTCCCGAGGCTGCAACGTACCCGGTGCAACGAACATATACTTTTGCTATAATAATAAAAGAACAGATTGTTTCTTGTGAGCGAGATGATAAGTTTGTCCTTTCACCAAACCCCATATTACTAACAACACCACCGGTAAGTAAAAAGATGGATATGAGTCTTCCTACGTGTGTGCTTGTCAACCGTCATCTGGGCGCCTTTATACATGACAACCTCGATCGCCGGCTTTGTATGTTTTCGTTTTATGCACGTTGGCGTTCGTAGCCGTTCCAAACTGCCACCCCCCAGTTCGATATATATCAGTCCAATCTATTAAACCGCGTAGTACTCAATCTGGGAGATCATGGCCATGTTGGACAAGAGACCGAGGAGAGATCAAGAACCATGGCGCGACAACAACAAACGTAAGCGAAGTCCATGATGTCCTAGGAGAGAAGGGCAATATTATCAGGTTGATGATCATCTTCGAGAGGCAACGCTTCGATCCTAATCGCAATAGAGGTTGCCGCCGCCATCAGCGGAGCTTTCCAGCCCGGAGCCGGAGTCTAAAGAGCTCGACATGAAGGCCACCAGGGCCGTTCCGGCACCCGTGGAATGGCTGGCAGCGATGCAAGAGGAGCACAATGCCAGCGATACAATGCATGCAGAGCACGACACACCACCAATCACCACCAACGTTGTCGACATAGAAGTGGACTTCTTGAACTCGAAAACAGAAGCCATGACCATGGAAGAGCACAGATGACAAGGAAGAAGCGTCCCCATGGTGAGGCCCCCGTGCATCCCTGCCATCTCGGTTCGAATGACAAGCGGCATGGGCACAGGGGCGAGCTCGCAAAGAGACACGATTGCTGGCAAGGGAAGGGAGGAGACCATAGCTGCCGGCGAGGGAAGTGTGTAGCTGACGCGCTCCTCATGGCAGGACAACTTCTCGCCAACGCCATTGCGGCACCTCCCCCTTGCACCATCGTCGCAACATCTCCATCACAAAACCATCATCGCTGTTGGAAATATGCCCTAGAGACAAATAATAATATGGATTATTATCATATTTTATAAAGTTTATGATTAAGTTTTATATCCTTGTATAGCTATATTGATAGAAAACATCGATACACGTGTGATATACAAACAACTAGTAGTTCCTGGTGAAACTCTAGTCATTGGTTCATTGGTCAACAGATGATCAACGTTTTCTAATCATGTTGCATTTATGCCAGTTGACAATGGAGTCACCACATTACGAGAATGAGATGATGATCTATACCCAATCTAAGCATCGTGATCCGATCATGTCACGAAGTTCAAGTCATGATGATTAGAAAAAGGCATATTATCTTATTTCTTAGACCATGAGACCATATCAATCGCTGTCACCCGAGAATACTTTGATAGCATCAAACATCACTTGCGTGAGCAGTGATCATGATAGATGTGTTCAGGTATTCAGAGGGTCATGTAGAAGAATTATGTGTCAAGAGCAGGATTTCTCCATCCGCATGACGGAAAGATACTCGAGGGCCCACTCGGAGAAGTTATATCCAAAGAGTTGTGCAGCGTGTGACTAGGTCACGGGGATATCACTGATCAGAACGGGTCAAGTAGTATTTGTCGGTAACGAGATTGAACACGACATGGTGATGTCACTGATCAGATCTCGGACGATGCAAGTATCAAAGAGATAAAGGAAATAGAACACATCGTTCATGGTTCAAACGATAAAAGATTCGTGGAATGCACAGGGGTCATCATGGGCATCCAGGTCCCATTGTTGATCATTGGTACGAGAGGGATCTCGACCATGTATGGAGTATTCCCAAACCGTGGGGTATCATGCTTAAGGGCTTGATGATGCTCGGAGATTTTTTTGTTACATTCGGAATCACCGAAGAATAAAGAGAGAGAAAATTGGAATGAGTTTCGATAAGTCTGGAGTGAGGTGGTGTAACACCCTCGAATCGGCCCTATGCAAGTTTCAGCGATCCCCGCCAAAACCGCATAGAAATGATTCAAATATTCCCACCAAGCACTTGCATGCGGGTGGAAAACGAAGTAATATCATTACACAATAGTCCACGATGGAACCCACAAAACATATATACACAACATCGACTCCATGAGTCTAGAATACACATATACGATACAAAGATCCAAATCATCTTGAAAACGATACAACATCCGAGTACGGATAAGATGCAAATGGGGCTAAGAGCCCTAAAGGATAACCAATGGTGTCATAACCTTGCTCAGGCCAAGCCGGAAGGGTAACCCTGCTAACGACGACGAACTTATACCTGT
Source organism: Avena eriantha (assembly GCA_910589775.1). Classification (NCBI taxonomy): domain Eukaryota; kingdom Viridiplantae; phylum Streptophyta; class Magnoliopsida; order Poales; family Poaceae; genus Avena; species Avena eriantha. Next base: position 196,725,213 of record OU342741.1, on the reverse strand, counting down.
TAAACAAAAGGAGTGCCGACTGATACATTGCAAATGTATCTATAATTTTTGATGTTCCATGCTTGGTTTTATCTACTTTCTTGTGTTTTGTTCCAACTTTGGAGTACTTTTCATATGATTTCTTGGACTAACCTATTAACAAGATGCCACAGTGCCAGTTGCCTGTTTTCTACTGTTTTTGGTTCCAAGAAGTCAAAAAATGAATATTCTCGGAATTGGATGGGACAAAAGCCAAAGTTACTATTTTCCTGGAAGACTCACGGAGCCAGAAGGAGAGTCGGAGAGGGGCCACATGGTGGCCACACCCCCCTAGGCGCGGGTCCACCTAGGCCGCGCCAGGGCATGGTGTGGGCCCCCTGGCCGCCCACCGACCTTGCCCTCTGGCCTATAAGAAGCCTCCCGAGGCATAAACCCTAGATCGTCAAGCCTCCAGCCACGAAAAGTTCCGCAGCGCCGCCGCCACCGAAGGGGAGATTCAGGGGATAGAAAGTCTCTGTTCCGGCACCCTGTCGGGACGGGGAAGTGCCCCCGGAGCCATCTCCATCGATCTCCACCGCCATCTCCATCACCATTGCTGATTACCATGATGAGGAGGGAGTAGTTCTCTCTCGAGGCTAAGGGTTCTACTGGTAGCTATGTGTTCATCTCTCTCTCTATGTGTGATCTTATTGAGATCATGAGCTTGTAATCTATATATCTATTCTTCTACTCAAGTTCTTTAATGAATCTCTGCTCTCCCCATGTGTGTGAAAGTGATAGCGTGCTCACCATGGTGGCACTTAGGCTAGAGATTACAAATACTCGTTATGAGTTTTATTTGGAGTTGGATGTCTTTATGAAATTGTGGTGTTTGTTGGACTCATCTACTACTCAAGGTGAGAGTGTGGGGTTTTCTAGATGGGAAAGACTTACTTTGAGGTGTGCTGTTATAGCCCTACCATCGTTAGAGTGTTCAACTGGAGACTAGTTAAGAGTAGTATCATAAAGAGAAGATATTTATATGAGAGAGTGTTCACTAGTAAAAGTATGATCCCTAGGCCTTGTTTCTAAGCATTGATACACCGTTTGCTATTAGATCTGTTACATGTTTGCTTGCTTCCTTCTTTATTTCAGTTTGCCTTTAGTCTCTTCCACGCCATCAAGTTATTTTCTATCACTGTTACCACTTATAATTATCCATACCACTTGTATTTCACTATCTCTTCGCCGAACTAGTGCACCTATACACCTGACAAGTGTATTGGGCGTGTTGGGGACACAAGAGACTTCTTGTATCTTGATTGCAGGGTTGCTTAAGAGGGAATACCTTTGACCACTTCCTCCCTGAGTTCGATAAACCTTGGGTGATCCACTTAAGGGAAAACTTGCTGCTGTTCTACAAACCTCTGCACTTGGAGGCCCAATAACTGTCTACAAGAATAGAAGTGCGTAGACATCAAGCTATTTTCTAGCGCCGTTGCCGGGGAGGTAAGGTAAAAGGTACTCACATCCTCCGGTGTGAGTGCTCGAAGTTATTTCCTTTAGATTCTGCAATTTTGTCTTTTTGTTTCTTGTTTTCACTAGTTAGGCTTTATGGAAAACAATAAAAAAATTAGAGAGCTTTATAGTATTTATCTTGAGTTAGGACATGAAGTGTTTGAAGAGAAAATTAAAAAACCTATGGAACTTTATTTGCATGCTAATAAAAATGTTGTTAGTATGAATTATTTGGACACCATTATTGCTAATACTATGGAAAAGTCTAAGCTTGGGGAAGCTAGTTCCTATGAAAATGATCTTTTTAGTTCCCCAGCTTTGGAAGATAGCTATTCTATTGCTTATGATGATACAAAACCTCCAATATATGATGATTACAATGATGAATATGATATTTTCAGTCCACCTACTATTGAGGAGGAAATTAATTATGAGTACAATATGCCTCCTATATTTGATGATTATGGTGATGAGAATAATAATGATAGCTATTTTGTTGAATTTGCTCCCACAATGATTAATAAGAATGACTTTGTTTATGTGGAGAGTATTAATTCTTTTATGCATGTGGCTCATGATAAGAATGTTTTATGTGATAGTTATATTGTTAATTTTATTCATGATGCTACTGAAAGTTATTATGAGAGAGGTAAACATGGTTTTATGTCTCTCAACAATATTAAGTTTCCCCTCTTTATGTTGAAAATTTTGAAGTTGCACTTATTTTGCTTTCCTATGTTTATTACTTTGTGCTTTCATGACTTGTTTCTGTACAAGATTCCTATGCGTAGGAAGTGGGTTAGACTTAAATGTGCTTTGAATTTCCTTCTTGATGCTCTCTTTTAATTCAATTCATATTTCCTATGTGAGCATCTTCTCAACTTATCATGCCTAACTTAAAGGCGTTAAAGAAAAGTACTTATTGAGAGATAACCCAAAAAGTTTTAGATGAGTCTTGGAAGTTATTACCTCTGTAATAACCACTCCTTATCCTTTTTATTTACTTTTTGTGCCAAGAGTAACCTCTAATAAGAGAGAAGTAATGATTGGGAAAGTTGCTGTCCCAAAACAGATTTCTGTGCTTCACCGTAAAAATTCGTGTAAAATCTCTGAACATCGTTTTGAGGCGTGAATTTTTGAGCTTCTGACCCAGGTTGTTATCTAATTTTCGCTAGTTCAACACTTTTTTGATTTGAGCAACATAAGGTCTTCGAAAAAATTCGTCTTTACCTGCTGGTCTGTTTTGACAGATTTCTGCCATTTTCTGCATTTGCTTCTTGTTGGTTCCTTTTTTAGTTCTTTTGAGGAATTGAGCTTTTTGAGGGAAGTGCTTCAGTAGCTAGTGTTCTAATGGAAGTTTATTGGTGTTAGATCTGAACCTTAAGACCTATTATCTTGAGTGCACTAATGTTGCTAATAAAGATTGTGTGAAGTTTTGTATGAAGGAAAAATTTCAGGTGTATGGAGGGAATGAGTAATGAGATGAAGGATGGACTAAAGCTCAAGCTTGGGGATGCCACGCGTGTAACCCTAAGAAATATCAAAGAATTACAAGCGTCAAAGCCTGGGGATGCCCAAGGCATCCCCTTCTTCATCAATAAAAATCCCAGGTTTCTTCCAAACACTTCATTTTTATTGTTTCATGCACAGTTGTGTTGTTCTTGGAGCGTCTTCTTTTTCGTTTTGGTTTTCCGTTTTCTTTGTTTGCTTAGTTTGATGAATAAATTGGTTGGACCCCCTCTTTCATACATTGGTGTTCAAATAGTTTGGTTTGGATTGGAAAAGAGTAGGAAAGTTCATGCTTAAGTGGTAAAGAGAGCTTGTTTTTGACTGTGGCCTATGCTTTGTCATGCCATGCTTTATATTTTTTTGGCTTTATACTTAGTATTCTTTGCTGTAGCATGACTTGTTATAAACAATTGATATTGCTTAATGTGCCTTGGATGAATCATGCGGTGTTTTAGCATATTAAAGCATAGTATAGTGGTATTCTCCTTTGATGCTTTATTTGGGTTGACTTGGCGCATGCTCACACCATGTTATGACTATATCAAGTCACCATAGCCTTTATGATTCTTTAGTTTTCAACTTGTAGTATCACTTCATGCTTTGATCAATGGTGTTTTGTCGCTCTGCATGATTATGGCCATTATTGCTCTCTTAGTTTGTCGCTCCCAGTCTTTTGCTAGCCTCCACAACAAAGTATGGGTTCCACTCATGCATCCAACTCCCTAAACCAAGTTATTACAAAGAGTCCACCATACCTACCTACTAGCTTATGCTATTCCAAGTATATTCATGCTTTTGTTTACCTTCCAAATTAAACTTGTTATGAGAAAACTAGTGATTAAAGCACTCACAAACTTGATGGCACACTTTACTTTTCTTGACCTTAATAAACTTGAACCATTGTGTTGTCTATGTTGTATATGCTTGCACTTATTTGTTGGGAATTAGCAGAACCATGCTTTCATGGGGAATGCTTTCATCATTGCACTTGATACTTGTACCTAGTTGATATCATGCTCTTTTGTATATGGATGTCGTCGATGTGAAATGAAAGGGGAGCTTGTAAGTCCATGGAGTTATGTATATGTGTTAGGGAAACGCCTGGGCCGCTGGTCTAATCTATGCTGACATGGTGGAAACCTGCAGCGTAACCATAATGAGCTGTCTATGAAGCATTCTTCTTATAAAAAAAGAGTCCTATATTGAGAAAAAAGAGAAAAAGAAAAAAAAGAGACTATGAAAAGAGGAAAGAGAGAAAAAAGCACCATATTCCTATGGTAAATAAGAAGAATGCTGAGATGCTCGTTATCTGCTTGCCTTGTCATTTTGATATGGGGATTCTTCCGTATCATCGGGCAAGGGGTACCCCGTTGACAGTTCTCTATGATACACATGTACTTACGATGACAAGAACTTACCGGTGACTAAACTTGAGTAGCATGAGGAACGGCCCTCATATACAAGGGACATGAGATTTCTGACTTATACTTCGTCAAGCATGTACACCATAGTTTGTTCACTTTAACCTTAATCACTTCAAGATGCTTATGATAGGGGCAATGAGAGCTGAAAGCTACAAGTACCATAATTTTTGGAAGCTCTTTATGAGACTTCAATCCCTACTTCCTTTTACAAAGGCTTTTCTTCCACCATTACATTGAGTCTCCACCTTCTATCTTTATGCACCTACTTTGAGAGCATAGTGGCCATTCTTAGTTCTATGTGCATTGTCCCAAGACTAGTTGATTGATGCATAACTTGTTATTTCTTAATTTAAACTATTGTATCTAGTCACTCTTATGAACTTTGAAGGTGTCCTATGCATTTATATTTGCTACTCTATTGAGGGACAAGCTGAATAATATTATGCTATGTTTTCTTTATGTGAAACAAACAAACGTCTTGCAAAGCATTGTTATTCATTAATCTTTTGTTTGTGCCTTTTCATGTTGCATCATAGTTTCTTTGCTTATTGCTAGAACCTTGTCTTTCATGTTATGATTGAAGTACTATGATCCCAGCTTTGAATGTTTTGCAAATACTTTGATCAAGTCTTTGATGGTGCATGTCACCTCAAAAACTATTCTTTTTTATCACTTACCTACTTGAGGACGAGCAGGAGTTAAGCTTGGGGATGTTGATACATTGCAAATGTATCTATAATTTTTGATGTTCCATGCTTGGTTTTATCTACTTTCTTGTGTTTTGTTCCAACTTTGGAGTACTTTTCATATGATTTCTTGGACCAACCTATTAACAAGATGACACAATGCCAGTTGCCTGTTTTCTGCTGTTTTTGGTTCCAGGAAGTCAGAAAATGAATATTCTCAGAATTGGACGGGACAAAAGCCAAAGTTACTATTTTCCTAGAAGACTCATGGAGCCAGAAGGAGAGTCGGAGAGGGGCCACAGGGTGGCCACACCCCCTAGGCACGGGTCCACCTAGGCTGCACCAGGGCATGGTGTGGGCCCCCTGGCCGCCCACCGACCTTGCCGTCTGGCCTATAAGAAGCCCCCCGAGGCATAAACCCTGGATCTTCAAGCCTCCAGCCACGAAAAGTTCCGCAGCGCCGCCGCCACCAAAGGGGAGATTCGGGGGACAGAAAGTCTCTGTTCCGACACCTTGCCGGGACGGGGAAGTGCCCCCGAAGCCATCTCCATCGATCTCCACCGCCATCTCCATCACCATTGCTGATTCCCATGATGAGGAGGGAGTAGTTCTCTCTCGAGGCTAAGGGTTCTACCGGTAGCTATGTGTTCATCTCTCTCTCTATGCGTGATCTTATTGAGATCATGAGCTTGTAATCTATAGATCTATTCTTCTACTCAAGTGCTTTAATGAATCTCTGCTCTCCCCATGTGTGTGAAAGTGACAGCGTGCTCACCATGGTGGCACTTAGGCTAGAGATTACAAATACTCATTATGAGTTATATTTGGAGTTGGATGTCTTTATGAAATTGTGGTGTTTGTTGGACTCATCTAGTACTCAAGGTGACATTCTGGGGTTTTCTAGATGGGAAAGACTTACTTTGAGGTGTGCTGTTATAGCCCTACCATCGATTAGAGTGTTCAACTGGAGAGTAGTTAAGAGTATTATCATAAAGAGAAGATATTTATATGAGAGAGTGTTCACTAGTGAAAGTATGATCCCTAGGCCTTGTTTCTAAGCATTGATACACCTTTTGCTATTAGATCTGTTACATGTTTGCTTGCTTCCATCTTTATTTTAGTTTGCCTTTAGTCTCTTCCACATCATCAAGTTATTTTCTATCACCGTTACCACTTATAATTATCCATACCACTTGTATTTCACTATCTCTTCACCGAACTAGTGCACCTATACACCTGACAAGTGTATTGGGTGTGTTGGGGACACAAGAGACTTCTTGTATCTTGATTGCAGGGTTGCTTGAGAGGGAATACCTTTGACCACTTCCTCCCTGAGTTCGATAAACCTTGGGTGATCCACTTAAGGGAAAACTTGCTGCTGTTCTACAAACCTCTGCACTTGGAGGCCCAACAACTGTCTACAAGAATAGAAGTGCGTAGACATCACCGACAAAGGGCAAAGGAAAAAGGGAGCGGTCAATACTGAGGCCAGTACACGACGAGTATAGAATTTGGCAGCTCTCGCCTACATAGGTATGGTGGATTGAAGCGGCAACAAGGAATGTACTATACAACCTATAGAGACTCAATATAACTATCGGCTATTAGAGAGGGGTAAGAAAGACCTATTCGGATCCAACCTGATACGAACACCAATCATACCCATCCTTGTATTCCCCCTCGAGACCAAACGAGGAATTCAAACCGAGAAACTCACATAGTTGACAGTTTTATTCATTCCATTATAGTTGCAGCATTTACTAATCAGGTATAGATAGCATGAGTCATCCTGATATCATAAGCAGTGTGCAGTTTTAGTTAACCATTCCATTCTAGTTTTACTACTTACTATTCAGATACAACTAGCATGAGACATCCCAAATCCATCTGTTGTTGACACTTTTATTTACTCATTCTGTTGTAGTAAAACTGATTTCTAGACATGTCAAAGTCAAATTTATAGCACTACTTTAGTTTAGCTCTCTATGATCGAGATACTATGCTCCAACTCGTCCATAACTGCGGACACGGCTTTTAGAAAGATTTACCCTGCAGGGGTGCACAAATAGCAACACACGCACGATCAACCTCGGAAAAACCAAATAAAAACCCAATGAGGCTTTCACGACAAAGCAATCACAAGATTCATAAAATATTTCAGGGGACCACCCCATTAAGCTACCCACAACGAAGTTGGCTGGCTCTTATACAGACCCAAGGTTTGCGCCAATGGCTGTAAACGACTGGGAACCCGAAAGTGTGACTGGGCTTGTCGATACCGTGAAAACACTCCGTAATCCTAAACAATACAGGTGCTGCTCGCACAATCGTAAATAAAGTAGCAAAACATGGCATAAGTATAGGATAGTAATAAAGCCCCAAACTAGTTTGTGGCCCCAAGAAATAAGAAATGAATCAAGCTCTGGCTAAGGGGATTCATGGTCCCACATGCGGATAGTTCAATAGTCAAGGAACGGGTATCAAGTACTCGGGGCCTACGGGACACAAGTGAGCGGTTAAAAACCAAATATTAGCTATTGCCCACCGGTGCCTCTACATTAGTTATATCTATTCCCAGCATTTTAATTGACAAGTTATATTGAAAGCCATGATCATCTCTGCCATTAAACATCTCCACCATTAAGCATGTGCCAACCTTCTATCAACATTGGAATGACAACGATGCGAAGAAGCACCTGAGCAAGCAACTACGACTCGCAAGGCTGACTGTCTATCAAACAACAAGCAATAGGATGTGTCCAAGCAATATAGAGGTTTTAAGGAATATAAATGGTGCATGGAAACTAAAGCATCGTAACACAGATAACAATAGATCAATAGGAGGAAATAAATACTATAAAAGCAAAATAGGTAGAAAGGGGGAGATTGCTCGCCTAGAAAACTCTATCGAAGATTCGTTATCCAAAGAACTTGTCGATACTCGCATCCACTCAATGGCCTAATCCATGAAGAAGCAAACACCGGATACACTATTTAATACTACGATAGAAGATCGGGCATGATGCATGTATGATGTATGACATGGCAAAGATGCGATGCGACTAGGCAATATTAAGCGGAACTAGGGTCCCGATAATTACTTAGGTGGTTTATGTTGTTTATATACCCCGCAATTTAGATGCCGTATTAATAAGGCAAAACATGACATTGGTTTGCTACACAAATTTAAATGTAGTCAATATAAGACTAGAAAAGTCCGCATGTAGTCTCCATATTTAGTTATGAGATGAATCGGCATAATGCCCCCAAACCAATGAATATGTATGCAATCATGAATAATTTAATATGCAACAAGTTATATAGATGGCATTTATAAAGTAGGGGTCTTGGTTAGGGGTCACGGTGAAGGTCTTGGGGCTCAGAAGGTTTGGGGGATGGGTCTTCAGATCCGAGAGGGAGAAGAACGCCGGGTTTGGTCTTCGAATACGGCGACATCGCTTTAGGGTACCATGTCGGAGGCCTTGGCGTTCCAGGACGGAGAACTTGGGGCTTTGGCTTTGATGGTCGATGTTGCACGTTCCTTAGCTTCACACCGTTTCCATCCATGCAACACCTCGCCACTACATCGAATGCCATATGGAGTTCATTCTCTAGTGCCATCACACCATCTTTGGATCACCCCTAGGCATACCATGTACATGCCAACAAGAGCTAGTGGCAGGAACGCGCGCGTCGGTTAGAGGAGGTACTGGCGACGAGAAGCTCATGAAGTCCAGACCGCGACAGAGCAGAGGCGGCGATGCTGCCTTGCGGCTGGATGGCATGAAGGAGGCAATGAGGACGTCCGTGTATCTGTGGTGTGATGACCCACAAGTATAGGGGGTGTATCACAGTATTTTCGAGGGAAGTGAAACCTAATTTATTGATTCGACACAAGGGGAGCCAAAGAATATTTATAAGCCTTAACAACCGAGTTGTCAATTCATCTGCACCTGGAAACAATCTTGCTCACAGCAGTTTATCAGTATCAACAGTTTTGTAGTAGGAAAAGTAAAGTAATAGCAGTAGCAAAGCAAAGACAGTAGTAACAAAAGCAGTAAACAATGGGATTCGACTACGGTAGGCATAGGGATGGATGGACGGGCGTTTCATGCACAAGACAATTCACATAGCAATCAGAACATAGGGCAATTGCAAATAAATAAGATAAAGCATCCAAGTACTAGACAATCCTAGGCATGTGTTCCATATATAGTCATACATGCTCGCAATGAGAACTTGCACAACATCTTTTGTCCTGCCACCCCGTTTGCAGCGGGGCCTCTAGGGAACTATTGGCAATTAAGGTGCTCCTTTTAATAGAGCACCGGAGCAAAGCATTAACACTCCATGAACACACGTGATCCTCACATCAAAGCCTTTCCCTTCCGGTTATCCCGATTTCTGTCACTTCGGGGCCATTGGTTCAGGACAACAACGTGTGTATACAACTTGTAGATTAGACCAAAAGCAATACTATCATAATGAATCAATAATAAGTTCAGATCTGAAATCATGGCACTCGGGCCCTAGTGACAAGCATTAAGCACAACAAGTCGCAACAAAGTCATAAAGCACTAATAAAAGATACTAGGCACCAAGCCCTAACAATCTGATCCCATTACATGAACGATCTCATCCAATCCCTACCATCCCCATAGCCTACAGCGGGGGATTACTCACTCATAGATGGGGGAAACATGGATGGTCGATGGAGAAGCGATGGTGATGATGATGGCGGTGATCTCCTCCAATTCCCCGTCCCGACAGAGTGCCAGAACGGAGTTTCTGGTGCTGTTTCGTGGAATCTGGTGGTGGCGGCGAAGCGGAACTCCTTCTGGAAAAACGTTGAACCCCCTAGAGTTTTTAGGTCAGAAGGCTTCTTATAGGCGAAGAGGGAGACCGAGGGGGTGCCTGGGGCCACCACACCATGCCGTGGCGTGGCCAGGCCCAGCCCGTGCCTGGGGGGAGGGGGGTGGCCAGCCCCTGGCCCTCCTCCGTCTCGTATTCTGGCTCCTGGAGTCTTCTGGAAAAATAGGCACTTTGGCTTTTGTCCCGTCCAATTTTGAGAATATTCATTTTCTGACTTTCCTGGAACCAAAAACAACAGAAAACAGGCAGCTGGCACTGTGGCTCTTGTTAATAGGTTAGTCCAAGAAATCATATGAAAAGTACTCCAAAGTGTGGACAAAACACAAGAAAGTGGATAAAACCAAGCATGGAGCATCAAAAATTATAGATACATTTGCAATGTATCAATATCCCCAAGCTTAACTCCTGCTCGTTCTTGAGTAGGTAAGTGATAAAAAGAAAGAATAATTTTTGAGGTGACATGCACCATCATAAACTTGATCAAAGCATTTGTAAACATTCAAAGCTGGGATCATAGTACTTCAATCATATCATGAAAGACAAAGTTCTACCAATAAGACAAAGAAACTATGATGCAACATGAAAAGGCACAATCAAAAGATTCATGAATAACAATGCTTTGCAAGACGTTTGTTTGTTTCACATAAAGAAAATATAGCATAGTGGCATTCAACTTGTCCCTCATAGAGTAGCAAACATAAATGCATAGGACACCTTCAAAGTTTACAAGAGTAAATAGATACAAATAGTTTCAAACAAGCAATATCAAGGTATGCATCAATCAACAAGTCTTCGGACAATGCACATAGAACTAAGAATGGCCACTATGCTCTCAAGAAAGTGCTCATAGAATGTGTGGAGACTCAATAAGGAAATGAAAAAGGTTTTGAAAAGTTTGAAAGGCTTCTAAATGCTAAAAGTATGGTACTCATTAGCTTTGAGCTCTCATTGCCCCTATCATAAGCATATTTAATATGGTTAAGGTTAAAGTGACACAACTAAGAGGATATGTTTGACAAGTTATAAATCGAAGTCTCATGCCCCTTACTTATGAAGACCGATCCTCATGCTACTCAACTTCAGTCACAAGTAAGCTCTTGTCATTGTAAGTATATACGTATCATAGAGAACCGCCAACGGGGTACCCCTTGCACATGATATAGGAGCTATCCCATAATCAAAATGACAAGGCAAGCAGACAATGAGTATCAGCGATCTTTTTATTTACTATGTGCATAGATTTTTATTGAGGATGCTTCATAGAATGCTCATCATGGTTATGCTGCAAGTTTCCACCATGATTAGGCATGGCTTAGGCTAGCGGCCCAGGCGTTTCTCTAACATACATACAAACTCTATGATCTTACAAGTTCCACTTTTATTTCACACCGCCGGGATCCATAAGCAAAAGAACATGATATCAACGAGGTACAAAGTACCAGTGCAATGTTGAAAGCATTCCCCATGATACATGGTTCTGCTAACTTCAACTTATAAAGCACAAGCATATACGCAACAAAGAAGGACGCAATGGTTCAGGTTTATTAAGTGTAAGAAAATAAAGTGTGCCATCAAGTTCGTGAGAGCTTTACTAACTAACTTTCTCATAACAAGCAAACATTTTATTTGGAAGAAAACAAGGCATAATGAATATGCATGGAAATAGAAAATGATGCTAATAGGTAGGTATGGTGGACACTTTGGCCATATTTGGTTTAAGGGAGTTGGAAACATGAGTAAAATACTCAGTGGAAGTGAAGGCTAGCAATAGTAAGGGAGCGACAGACGAGAGAGCAATAATGGCCATAATCATGCAGAGCGACAAAACATCATTGATCAAAGCATAAAGTGATACTACAAGTTGAAAACTAAAGGATCATAAAGGCTATGGTGACTTGAGATAGTCATAACATGGTGTGAGCATGTGCCAAGTCAACCGAAATAAAGCATCAAAGGAGAATACCACTATACTATGCTTTAATATGGTAAAACAACGCATGATTCATCCAAGGCACATTAAGCAATCTCAATTGTTTATAACAAGTCATGCTATCAAAGAATACTAAGCATAAATCCAAAACAATATCAAGCATGGCATGACAGAGCATAGGCCACATTCAAGAACAAACTCTCTTTACCACTTAAGCATGAGCTTTTCCTACTCTTTTCCAATTCAAACCAAACCATTTGAAAACCAATGCATGAAAGAGGGGGTCCAACCAATTTATTCAGAAAACTAAGAAAACAAAGCAAACGAAAACCAAAACAAAAATGAAAAAGAAGACGCTCCAAGAACAACACAATTATGCATGAAACAATAAAAATGAAGTGTTTGGAAGAAACCTGGGATTTTTATTGATGAAGAAGGGGATGCCTTGGGCATCCCCAAGCTTTCACGCTTGTACTTCTTGGATATTTCTTGGGGTGACACACGTGGCATCCCCAATCTTGAGCTTTAGTCCATCCTTCATCTCATTACTCAATCCTTCCATACACCTGAAATTTTTCCTTCATACAAAACTTCACACAATCTTTATTAGCAACATTAGTGCACTCAAGATAAATAAGTCTTAAGGTTTAGTTCTAACAGAAAAAAACTTCCATTAGAACACTATATACTATAGCACTTCCCTCAAAAATCTCAATTCCCCAAAAGAACTCAAAAAGGAACCAACAAAAAGCAAATATAAAAAATGGCAGAAATCTGTCAAAACAGACCAGAAGGTAAAGACGAATTTTTTCGAAGACCTTCTATTGCTCAAATAAAAAAGTGTTGAACTAATTAAAGTTAGATAACAACTTGGGGCAGGAGCGAAAAAATTCACGCCTCAAAAAGACGTTCAGAGATTTTACACGAATTTTTACGGTGAAGCACAAAAATCTGTTTCGGGACAACAACTTTCCCAATCATTACTTCTCTCTTATTAGAGGTTACTCTTGGCACAAAAAGCAAATAAAAAGGATAAGGAGCGGTTATTACAGAGGTAATAACTTTCAAGACTCATCTAAAACTTTTTGGGTTATCTCCCAATAAGTACTTTTCTTTAACGCCTTTAAGTTAGGCATAAGGAAAAAACTGAAATGGATAGAATAGAAGTAAGCGGAGATAATCGTGGTGAAAACATTGTTTTGTTCAATGAAATCCTTTTGTTAACAAGGTTGATCAGGTCTTGTTACCAAAACAATTTCATATGAGACAAAACTTTGTATTCCACTAATGATTATGTTACCTCAACCTTGATAGTAATGGTCCCAATCATAATAGTTTCAAATTTTTCTCTTGGTATGGGACAATATATTTCTCCAACTTGAATGCCCTCAACATGTTCAATTGAATTCAAAACCATAAGTCTATCAATCTTCTTGGGGAAATAGATAGTATGTTCCTTGTCATTTACATTGAAGGTCACCTTCGCTTGGTTACAATTAATAACAGTTCCTGCAGCATTTAAGAAAAGGTCTCCCAAGAATAATAGACATATCATCATCTTCAGGCATAATAGTTTGAGAGGATGCTCACATAAGAAATATGAGTTGAAGTAAAAGAGAGCATCAAGAAGCAAAATCAAAACACATTTAAGTCTAACCCACTTCCTATGCATAGGAATCTTATATGCAAATAGATTCACAAAGAACAAAGTGACAGGCATAGGAAGATAAAACAAGAGTGACTTCAAAACCTTCAGCACAAAGAGAGGTGTTTCAATACCATGAAAACTTCTACAACCATATTTTCCTCTCCCATAATAATTTTCTGTAGCCTCATGAATAAACTCAACAATATAACTATCACATAAAGCATGCTTTTCATGATCTACAAGCACTAGAGCTTTATCATAAACATCTTCAAAAGAATCCTCGGGAACATAACATTCATCCTCCTTTAGTAAGCATGGAGGACAATCAAATAAAGTAAGGGATAAAGAGTTCCTCTCATTAGAAGGTAGGCATGGGTAGCTAATCCATTCTTCCTCCTTTTGTTCATCACTCTCCTCCTCTTTTTCATCTAATGAGATTTTAGGTTCATCAATTTCTTCTTCCATAGGATCCTGCAAGGCATTAGTCTCTTCCATTTGTGGAAAGCATCTATTAAAATATTCAAGGATATAGCCATTTTTATCCTTGTAATTATCAAAGCAAAATTTAAGTATACCATAAACCTCATACTTATAAGGTGAATCATCAATATTTTCAAGCAAACTAGCAATTTCAAATGCACCCTTCCAAGCAATAAATTCTTCAATTTGTTCCGCATCATAAAAGTCATAAATTCCTTTAGCATAGGAAGATATAGTATCATTACCATTATACTTACATTGAAAAGGGAGGTGTTTATACCTCTTTCTGCAACGAGATTTATCACATCAATAAGTAACATTGAGCACACGTTTCTAGCAATGGTATACAATTTATCAATTTCTTCCCATAAGTGTTTCCCTTTTTGTGACAAGCGGTGTTCCTTATAATAATATTTTTGTTCTTCCATGAACCCACCTTGCCAATAAGCTTCAGTTTCAAAGAAACCAACCATTGACAACAAGCATGATAAAGCAATACAATAACAGACCAACGAAAATAACAACTAGAGTAGGAACTACTTTTTTTGTATTTTTGAAAAAGAAACAAGCAAACAAGGAGAAAATAAACTTAGCTTGAACAATAGTGAATCCAAGTGAACTTGATAAATAAACCTATGGTCCCCGGCAACGGCGCCAGAAAATAGTCTTGATGACCCACAAGTATAGGGGGTGTATCGCAGTATTTTCGAGGGAAGTGAAACCCAATTTATTGATTCGAAACAAGGGGAGCCAAAGAATATTTATAAGCCTTAACAACTGAGTTGTCAATTCAGCTACACCTGGAAACAATCTTGCTCACAGCAGTTTATCAGTAGCAACAGTTTTGTAGTAGGAAAAGTAAAGTAACAACAGTAGCAAAGCAAAGACAGTAGTAACAAAAGCAGTAAACAATGGGATTCGAGTGCGGTAGGCATAGGGATGGATGGACGGGCGTTGCATGGACAAGACAATTCACATAGCAATCAGAACATAGGGCAATTGCAGATAAATAAGATAAAGCATCCAAGTACTAGACAATCCTAGGCATGTGTTCCATATATAGTCATACGTGCTCGCAATGAGAACTTGCACAACATCTTTTGTCCTACCACCCCGTTTGCAGCGGGGCCTCTAGGGAACTACTGTCAATTAAGGTGCTCATTTTAATAGAGCACCGGAGCAAAGCATTAACACTCCGTGAACACACGTGATCCTCACATCAAAGCCTTTCCCTTTCGGTTATCCCGATTTCTGTCACTTCGGGGCCATTGGTTCCGGACAACAACGTGTGTATACAACTTGTAGATAAGACCAAAAGCAATACTATCATAATGAATCAATAATAAGTTCAGATCTGAAATCATGGCACTCGGGCCCTAGTGACAAGCATTAAGCACAACAAGTCGCAACAAAGTTATAAAGCACTAATAAAAGATACTAGGCACGAAACCCTAACAATCTGATGCCATTACATGAACGATCTCATCCAATCCCTACCATCCCCATAGCCTACAGCGGGGGATTAGTCACTCATAGATGAGGGAAACATGGATGGTCGATGGAGAAGCGATGGTGATGATGATGGCGATGATCTCCTCCAATTCCCCGTCCCGGCAGAGTGCCAGATCGGAGTTTCTGGTGCTGTTTCGTGGAATCTCGTGGTAGCGGTAGAGCGGAACTCCTTCTGGAAAAATGTCGACCCCCCCGGAGTTTTTAGGTCAGAAGGCTTCTTATAGGCGAAGAGGGAGACCGAGGGGGTGCCTGGGGCCACCACACCATGCCCTGGCGTGGCTAGGCCCAGCCCGCGCCTGGTGGGGGCGGGGGGGAGGGGGGGGTGTGGCCAGCCCCTGGCCCTCCTCCGTCTCGTATTCTGGCTCCTGGAGTCTTCTGGAAAATAGGCACTTTGGCTTTTGTCCCGTCCAATTCCGAGAATATTCATTTTCTGACTTTCCTGGAACCAAAAACAGCAGAAAACAGGCAGCTGGCACTGTGGCTCTTGTTAATAGGTTAGTCCAAGAAATCATATGAAAAGTACTCCAAAGTGTGGACAAAACACAAGAAAGTGGATAAAACCAAGCATGGAGCATCAAAAATTATAGATACATTTGCAATGTATCACGGGGTCAATCATGGAAGGGGGTTGTCGTGTGGTGGTGGTGGAGGGCGTGCCGCGGCTTGCCTGCATGGCGGAGCTCGCGACCTGGGGCGATAGGGCTGAGGTAGACGCAAGCGAGGTCGAGAGGAGAGCCAAGCGGTGGTGGTGACGAGGTTCAACAGCGGGAGGCGCGGTCGGGCTCCCATGAAGCACGACCATGGAGACTGGCGACAGAGGCAACGCGGTGAGCTCGGGACAGAGCGACGAGGAGGCCGGGCCAAAGGAGAGGAAGCCCACGAGGGGGTGGCACGGACCGGGCCGGGCCGTGCTTTGGCAAGATGGGGCGCTGGTGGCCAGGCGCTGGCTAGGGCCGGCGCGATGCGGCCAAGATCTGCGTGGTGGCGCGAGGAGGATGGGGCCGCGCCCGAGGCAGGAAGGTGCTTGGCTTGCAGGAGAGGAAGAGGTGGACAAGAAGGTCGCCGGGGGCACGCGGCGCTGAGCGGGGAGAGCGAGGCCGTGGAGGCACCATGCTGCAGAGAGAAGCAAACAACGATGGCGGTTGGTGGCGGCAACGGGAGATATGAGCGAGGAGGGAGAAGGGGCTACGAGCGGGGTGGGGGTCGGGATCGCGACAGGAGCAAGGTGCGACACGAGGGGTGGGGCCGAACCTGGAACGTGATGGTGCAGCGTGCGGAGTGCGATGCAGCATGCAGTTGTGTGCTTCCGTGGGGCAGGGTCGGGTACGGGTCTAGGTTAGGTTAGTGGGTGGTGGCGGCTGCTGGGGGTAGGACTAGGTGGTGGTTCGGGTTGGGGGATTTTGGTTAGGGTTTTGAGAAGGTTAGTTTTAGGTTTTGGTTAGTAGGCTAGCTGGCTGGGCCTTTGGGCCTGGCTGGCTGCCTCCCTGAAAAATACTGTAATTATTTATTTTAGTTTTAAAAGCTTTCATAAATAGTTTGTAGACAAATAAAATATCTGGAAGAGACCAGGGGTTTTATAGTTTGAAATAAAGAAGGGGATAATTAGAAAACAAAAATAAACTTTTAGAAAATAGTTTTAGGAGAATTATATGCATGCAAACATGAAGATGCTAAAATGCAATGTGGCATGATGACATGAGCATGAAGTCATGATGATGCACAAAACAAAAACACCAAGCGATTTTCTAGTAGTGGTTTTTCCAGGTTCTACAATTCGACACCACTAACAAGGGATCTCGCCCTCGAGATCCGCCTCATGGTACAGGGAAGAAGGCTTATGGTCTGGGTCTTCTCTCTTCGTTTAGATCCTCGCCACACCACTAACAAAGATTCTTTCTCCATCTTGAATTGGTGACACCACCAACAAGGGGTCATTGTTCACATTTGTCGAGAGAACACTCTGGAGAAACAAAGATGAAGATAAAGGTATCAAAAGGCAAGGCCAACTCTAACTTCCGTGGAAGGAGTAAGATTACATCGATCCACCATTCCACGTACAAAAGCGAATGATAAGAGTAGTGTTATGGTCATGACTCCACCTCGCACTCAAAGCATTACACTGTACACGAATAGAAGAATCATGCAACCACTCTCGGAATTCAGACTGAAGATTTTCACAAGCAATGTCCAGAGAACAAAGGAGTGATGCATGCTCTTCGTCAGATCTAGCATAGATGATGTCATTGCATTGGAAACCACTAGAAGATACAAAAGAAAAATCGAATGAAAAGACACAATGATTAGGTTTCGTGATGGTTCCATTGGCTTGAACAACACATGCTCAAGGTATACTCCAACTTCACCAATGCTCATCCTTCTCATATGTTTTTCGACGATACGGATATCCATCAAGGTGCAGATACAGATAAAGAGTTCAGAGACCAAAAGGATTGGATGAAAGGTACAACAAACAAGATGCAGGTTTGATGATCGTAGCTCCACCGTTATAAAAGGGAGGAAGTGAAAACCCTAAAGGTACGACAGAAACCCAACCTCGAGAAAACCTAGACTTGAAGAAAAGGTAAGAGAGCATATTCAAAACATGTAGAGGTAAGAGGAGAGTAGCATTAGGGGTAAGGAGTAAAATCAGACCTAATCTGATCTATCCAACCGATTTTACAAAATAGTTTTGACACTCTACATCGGTCATTAGCTAGGTTATCCTATAGGCTAGACAAGTGGGGTATCGCAACTACTGGGCTCTGATACCACTTTGTAATACCCTCGAATCGTCCCTATGCAAGTTTCAGTGATTCCCGCCAAACCTGCATAGAAACGATTCAAAGATGCCCACCAAGCACTTGCGTGCGGGTGGAAAACAAAGTAATATCATTACATAATAGTCCATGATGGAACCCACAGAACATATATATACAACATCGACTCCATGAGTCTAGAATACAGATATACGATACAAAGATCCAAATCAACTTGAAAATGATACAACATCCGAGTACAGATAAGATATAAATGGGTCTAAGAGCCCTAAAGGATAACCAATGGCGTCCATAACCCTACCCAGGCCAAGCCGGAAGGGTAACCCTGCTAACGATGACGAACTTATACCTGTTAAACAAAAGGGGTGCCGATAAAGGGCAAAGGAAAAAGGGAGTGGTCAGTACTGAGGCTAGTACACGGTGAGTATAGAATTCGGCGGCTCTCGCCTACATAGGTATGGTGGACTGAAGCGGCAGCAAGGCATGCACTATACAACCTATAGAGACTCGATATAACTGTCGACTATTAGAGAGGGGTAAGAAAGACCTATTTGGATCCAACCTGATACTAACACCAATCATACCCATCCTAGTATTCCCCCTCGAGATCAAATGAGGAATTCAAACCGAGAAACTCACATAGTTGACAGTTTTGTTCATTCCATTATAGTTACAGCACTTACTAGTCAGGTATAGATAGCATGAGTCATCCTAATATCATAAGCAGTGGGCAGTTTTAGTTAACCATTTTGTTCTAGTTGCAATACTTACTATTCAGATACAATTAGCATGAGACATCCAAAATCCATCAGTTGTTGGCACTTCTATTTACTCATTCCGTTGTAGTAAAACTGTTTACTAGACATGTCAAAGTCAAATTTATAGCACTACTTTAGTTTTAGTTGTGTATGATCAAGATACTGTGCTCCAAGTCGTCCATAAGCACGGACACGGCTTTCAGAAAGATTTACCCTGCAGGGGTGCACAAATAGCAACACACGCACGATCAACCTCGGAAAAACCAAATAAAAACCCAACGAGGCTTTCACGATAAAGCAATGACAAGATTCATAAAATATTTCAGGGGACCACCCCATTAAGCTACCCGCAACAAAGTTGGCCGGCTCCGAGATGGACCCACGATTTGCGCCGATGGCTGTAAACGACTGGGAACCCGAAAGAGTGGCTGGGCTTGTCGATACCGCGAAAACACTCCGCAATCCTAAACAGTACAGGTGCTCCTCGCACAATCGTAAATAAAGTAGTAAAACATGGCATAAGTACAGGATAGTTATAAAGCCCCAAACTAGTTTGTGGCCCCAAGAAATAAGAAATGAATCAAGCTCTGGCTAAGGGGATTCATGGTCCCATATGCGGATAGTGCGATAGTTAAGGAACATGTATCAAGTACTCAGGGCCTACAGGACACAAGTGAGCGGTTAAAAACCAAATATTAGCTATTGCCCATCGGTGTCTCTACATTAGTTATATCTATTCCCAACATTTTAATAGACAAGTTATATTGAAAGCCATGATCATCTCTGCCATTAAACATCTCCACCATTAAGCATGTGCCAACCTTCTATCAACATTGGAATGACAACGATGCGAAGAAGCACCTGAGCAAGCAACTACGACTCGCAAGGCCGACTGTCTATCAAACAACAAGCAATAGGATGTGTCCAAGGAAATATAGAGGCTGTAAGGAATATAAATGGTGCATGGAAACTAAAGCATCATAACACAGATAACAATAGATCAATAGGAGGAAATAAATACTATAAAAGCAAAATAGGTAGAAAGGGGGAGATTGCTCGCCTAGAAAACTCTATCGAAGATTCGTTATCCAAAGAACTTGTCGATACTCGCATCCACTCAATGGCCTAATCTGTGAAGAAGCAAACACTAAAAGAAACACCGGATGCACTATTTAATACTACGATAGAAGATCGGGCATGATGCATGTATGATGTATGACATGGCAAAGATGCGATGCGACTAGGCAATATTAAGCGGAACTGGGGTCCTGATAATGACTTAGGTGGTTTTTGTTGTTTATATACCCCGCAATTTAGATGCCATATTAATAAGGCAAAACATGACATTGGTTCGCTACACAAATTTAAATGTAGTCAATATAAGACTAGAAAAGTCCGCATATAGTCTCCATATTTAGTTATGAGGTGAATCGGCATAATGCCCCCAAACCAATGAATATGTATGCAATCATGAATAATTTAATATGCAACAAGTTATATAGATGGCATTTATACAGTAGGGGTCTTGGTTAGGGGTCACACTTCGGGGTGAAGGTCTTGGGGCTCGGAAGGTTTGGGGGATGGGTCTTCGGATCCGAGAGGGAGAAGAACGCCGAGTTCGGCCTTCGAATACGGCGGCATCGCTTTAGGGTACCATGTCAGAGGCCTTGGCGTTCCAGGACGGAGAACTTGGGGCTTTGGCTTTGATGGTTGATGTTGCACGTTCCTTAGGTTCACACCGTTTCCATCTGTGCAACACCTCGCCGCTGCATCGAACGCCATATGGAGTTCATTCTTGGTGCCATCACACCATCTTCGGATCACCCCTAGGCATACCATGTACACGCCACAACATCAACAAGAGCTGGTGGCAGGAACGCGCACGTCGGTCAGAGGAGGTCCTAGCGACGGGAAGCTCATGAAGTCCAGACCACGATAGTGCAGAGGCGGCAACGCTGCCTCGCGACTAGATGGCGTGAAGGAGGCAACGAGGACATCCGTGTATCTGCGGGGTCGAGAATGGAAGGGGGTCATCGTGTGGTGGTGGTGGAGGCCGTTTCACGGCTTGCCTGCATGGTGGAGCTCGTGACCCGGGGCGGCAGCGTCGAGGTAGACGCAGGCGAGGCCGAGAGGAGAGCCAGGCGGTGGTGGCGACGAGGTTCAGCAGCGGGAGGCGTGGTCGGGCTCCCATGAAGCACGACCATGGAGACTGGCGACAGAGGCGACACGGTGAGCTCGGAACGGAGCCATGGGGAGGCCGGGCTGGAGGAGAGGAAGCCTGCGAGGCGGCGGCACGGGCCGGGCCGGGCCATGCTCCGACGAGACAGGGTGCTAGTGGCTGGGTGCTAGCTGGGGCCAACGGGATACGGCCAGGATCCGCGGGGTGGCGCGAGGAGGATGGGGCCGCGCTTGAGGCAGCAGGGTGCTCGGCTTGGAGAGGAAGAGGTAGACAGGGAAGGTCGCCGAGGGTGCGTGGCGCCAGGCAGGGAGAGTGAGGTCGCGGAGGCACCATGCTGAAGAGAGAAGAAAGCAGCGGCGGCGATTGGTGGCGACGAGGGGAGAGACGAGCGAGGAGGGAGAAGTGGCTGCAAGAGAGGTGGGGGTCGGGATCGTGACAGGAGCGAGGTGCAATGCGAGGGGTGGGGCCAAACCTAGAACGTGACGGTGCAACACGCGGGGTGCGACGCCGCGTATAGTTGTGTGCTTCCATGGGGCAGGGTCGGGTGTGGGTCTAGGTTAGGTTAGTGGGTGGCGGCGGCTGCTGGGGGTAGGACTAGGTAGTGGTTCGAGTTGGGGGATTTAGGTTAGGGTTTTGAGAAGGTTAGTTTTAGGTTTTGGGTGGTAGGCTGGCTGGCTAGGCCTTTGGGCCTGGCTGGCTACCTCCCCGAAAAGTACTGTAATTATTTATTTTAGTTTTAAAAGGCTTTTGTAAATAGTTTGTAGACAAATAAAATATCCGGAAGAGACTGGGGTTTTATTGTTTGAAATAAAGAAGGGGATCATTAGAAAACAAAAATAGACTTTTAGAAAATAGTTTTAGGAGAATTATATGCATGCAAACATGAAGATGCTCGAATGCAATGTGGCATGATGACATGAGCATGCAGTCATGATGATGCACAAAACAAAAACACTAAGCGATTTTCTAATAGTGGTTTTTCCGGGTGCTATAGGTGGAAGGGGGTCCATAGCCACGGGGATTAAATAATATGTAAGTGAATGTTGAATACTGATCTAATCATTCATTTATATTTATTTAATAAACTAAAAAGGATTAAATTTGTCGAAATACCTAATTGGGCCACAATCCCTAGGGAAAGACCAAAGGGAGGAAGGAGGAGGGGTGGCCGACTGGGCCATGGGCATCCCGCGCGGGCCCCCTGGGGCCTTAGCCAGCCGACCAAGCCCCCTCTCCCCTCTCCTTTGTTTAGTCCCACATGGCTAAGCTAATTAGCTATGTGGGGGGGGGGGGGGGGGGTTCTCCTATATATTGGGAGGTATTTTGACAAAATAAATACACAATAATCAATAAAAAGGTTCCCTCTCTTTTGGGGAGACCTCTAGTTGATATTATCTCTCTCTCCCGCAACCGTGGTCCCGAGTCAGGACTGCGCGACTAGGAGAATTCTTCACCGCGGAGCATCGTCATTCTGCGGGATTCGGATCCAGAAGATCTAGTTCCACAACTGCCACTGGATTGGAGGAGCGGGAGTCATCTTCAAGCACCAGACGTGTGTAACTCCCTCAGAGGTGCAACATATGGGGCACTAGGAGTTGTCGGAGCCGCATGAGCCGAAGGACTTCAACATGACCCTGAGGTCGGTGTCATATTACTACATCAACCACGCACCCCTGAGCGTTGACAACGCTTTTCGGTCTTCAAGGGTAAGTTTGCAAAAAGCCCCTCCCGTTACAGCATTACTAATAGATAGGCCTTGCCATTAGGGTTCTTGGTGTAGGAATTTTTTGTTTTGTACGTGAACCCCAACAGTGGTATTAGAGCTAGATCGATGTGTAGTATTGCTAGTACAGGTAGAACATGCGAGATGTAGCGTGTGGGTGTTGATCTTATAGTTGTTACCCTCCCATGTGTACTTGTGCATACCGCAGCAATGCTTGATGAAGCGCCCCCAACCGACTTTATGTGTTAACTCGCGAGACTGGTCCACGCTTGACATACGGTTTGTTCCATATAAAGTGGCTCTGGGGTGTCTGCCTCTCTTGCATTAGTTGGTATGCCATTTTCAAATGAGGACCCCGATAGGGGTGTAGTATCGACAAGTATTCGATCCACGTTATGGTTGAAGTTCGTAGGTAAGAAATGGTTCTTATGCGAAGGCCCTAGTAGCCACGTAAAACATGCAAAGATAAAGTAGAGGCATCTAACTTTGTTTTGTAGGGGCGATGTGATGTGATATGGTCGTAGTCAAGGTAAAGTAGTTTACTTTCTATTGCTAGGAATAGTAACGATCATGCTAATGGTAGATTACAACACCGGGAGAGCCGGTACCCTGGCGCCCACAGTGTCGGAACCCTGGTGCCAAACCCAGAGACGCGGGATGGAGATCACAACACGGTGACTGATGTCTGCAAGTGCACATATCGTTTGTAGCTAGTTTCGAAGTACAGATATCAATCCCACAGGGAGCCCAAAGGTATGTGTTTATGGGTGAAGTCTCTGTTACACCCGAAGTTATCACAGTTCTTCAAGTGAATTGACTACAAGTGTTGAAGTAGGAATGGTTTTTGATTAAATGAGATACAGTTAAATAGAACTAAAATGTAAACTTCAGAAATATAAAGCATAAAAGTAAAGAACGACTTGGTTGTTTGTTGTTTACTACAAATGGCAAAAGAAGGTGCGGGGAGATTTAGTTCATGATGATAGTGAATGTGCCAGGTGGATGAATAATAAATGTAACAATTATAATCTTATAAATATATGTGTATGCGAGCAACCCATAATTAGTCAGAACTTCTCTTGGTAGATTTCATCCCAACTTCAATAATCCTACTAGCCTGTTACCAAAACCATGGTCAGACACTAGACGATTAAGACCCTTTAGGTCGCTTAGAGGTTAAGCTCCTTGGATCGGACTAATGCAATAAGCATAGTGGTTCCTCGTTACCCCCAAGTCTACTAGTTTTCCATTGATATCCCCATGTCACCCGGGGGTCGCCGGCCCACTAGATCTTATCTATGTAGAACAAAGCATCATGTGGTCTGGGCCCTTAATTAGACAACAAGCATTATGCATCCCACATATAGTCAATCACACATAATATAGTAATTAGAATCAATCATAAACTAATGGAAAATATATGAATGCACATCACATCTCACCAATCCCCTACATCTCCCATGCCCAAGGGAATTACTCACACATGAGAGAAGATTGGATCATCAATATAATCAAATAAAGGTAATTCGTCTCGGTATTACCGTGGAGATCCACAATAAGAATATAAAAATATCCAACACAATTCAAGATGGGAAGAAAAAATCTCAAACCCTAGTCTTGCAAGGTGGAGATCCCTTTCTCCATCAAGTACAAGTAGTGGCTATGGAGGTGTATTGACTGGGAGGTTGAAGAATGTGGAGCGAGATGAAGAACGTCTTCTCCTTCTTCTCGAGATCTCTTCTTTCTCCCTTCTGGATGGTGTGGCCGCTGCTGCGTTGTGTTTTCGTCCTCCGTCCCTTCATGCAAGTTGTCGCTTTTGACAAGATAGAGGCGACGGGAACTATACGGCCAAAAAAATACTCCCGCGATATAGTTGCTCGTTAAAGCTTCCGTGAGGTCCCCTCGCGTGCTTCCAAAGTGACACTTGCTTGTTTTCTCCAGAATATTGTGTTTCTCTAGTTAAAACCTTCTGTTGACGTTTAGAACCTGAAACACACATTAAAAACCATGTTTTCCTTGCTACCAAAGTATTAGCGTTAGGTAAATCCAGAAAACGATAAAATCCAGGAGAAAACCATCAAAAATTTGTCGGATTTCACAGCTATCAACTCGCCCAAGCTTAGATGTTGCTCACCCTCGAGTGACAAGGAAATAAGGAAGAATAGCAGAGATTCGAGACTGAAGATAGAGGAACTCACAAGTTTGAATTGGTGTCAAATTCTTTTCTTAACAATTCCTGCAATCTTAAATATGATCATATAAGTATTCACAATATTGCACTGAGTCCACATCCTAACCACGTGTATCTTGTCAGCAAATAAATTATATGCCCAAGTAAGTGTCGAAAGTTGAGCTACGAAAGTGAGACAAATTCTTTTGGTGCCTCTCTTTGTTGAGAGATGAATTTTTTTTGTTCTTGTTTGCTTAATCAATTAAGAGTACTCAAGTTGGCATCAAAACATTTAATTTAAGAACAACCCATCTACTCCCATGTCAAATTTTCAAGACTCTCAAAGCACCTTTGCTTTCTTTTGTCTTCCAAAAACTTCAGCTCTTTCATAGAGAAATCATGCCACTATTTTTAACATGTTAATTGGGCTTGTGTTGTGCACTCGTGACCATGCCAATAAATAATTGTTGAGCAATAATGGGCCAGAGGAGTACTACAACTTCACTTGGAACGTGAAACCATGAGGAGACTAAAAAATTTACATGTCATAACATTACTGATATAGACGTTTTCATAATTCAATAGCTGAAATCAAGTGGCTTCCCACATTTAGATCGTTCATTGGCCAGCGGAGTTAATAGTTCCCCATGGAGCACGACAGAGTTCTAATGACACACGTAAAGCAATATCTTATGGTAATTATTAAAAAAAGTAGTGGCATAATTTCTACTACTTCGAAGCATCCATTTAATCAAACAATTTCAATCAAGAGTACTATCGAGTCTATTTATATTAAGCTCAAATGGGTTGGAATAGTTCTGAAATCAAATTCTTTGAGCTAAGCATGGACTCAAGTCAACTTTCAAATGCTTTTTCTTGTTGTAAAAATGTAGGAAGTATTTTTTAACCAAGTTCATTGCTCATTGTTTCAAAGCTAAAAAGGGGACACTAGCAAAGGAATAGAATTTGTAGGATAACAAGCTAAGCGGGGAGTGACTCCAGTGCAAGCAAGTCAATAATTGTAGGATCAATTTAAGGTTGCAAAGAGTGTGATCAAAGGAATATGATACCTCCTCTTTCTTGTTTCATTCTCGTATTTGAGTCGAACCTCTCCTAAATTCCATATTGCCAAATCACCTGAAATTAAGCAATCTTCGAGAGAAACAAAGAAACGAACTTGAAAATAAAGTTACAACTATATTTTTTTTATTTTCGGCTTAGGAATGCAAAACTGAAAATAAACATGCAAATTTGGAGAAATAAAATAAATCAAAAGAATAAATAAAAACATGAATGCAAAGTTTGGAGGTTTTCAAACCTCCCCCAAGCTTAGGCTATTGCCAGACTCAGTTGTTGCCGTCATTTGGCGGCTAGTGCGAATACTGCTGGTAGTAGTAGGGGAAGTGGGTCATGAAGTGACTGAAGTTGTGAGTTAAAGTATTCACATCTTCATTCACTTCCTGAAGAGTGTGGTCGATCTCCCCAACGGGCTGGTTGAGCTGCTGGAATTCCTGGTACGGGACGTAGCCGTATCCCTATTGTGGCTGGTTGGGCCACGGGTCCCAGGCTCCTCCTGGTTGCTGCTGCTGATGTCCCTCCCAAGCAGGGTTGTGTCCCTGCTCTTCCTCTTGCTCCTGCTCCTGCTCATCCTGCTGTCCTCCTTCTTCACCTTCCTCTTCATCAGGCTGGAGCTCAGCTAGGATCTCCATCACTTGGTCCTTGCTGAGGATCCAAGCCTCCTTCTCCACAATCAAGAAGGCTTGGGGGCATGTGTTGGAGATATGCCCAAGAGGCAATAATAAAAGTGATTATTATTATATCTTTGTGTTTATGATGAATGTTTACATACCATGCTATAATTGTATTATTAGGAAACACTAATACATGTGTGTTTTGTAAACATATAAGAGTCCCTAGTAAGCCTCTTGTTGAACTAGCTTGTTGATTAATTGATGATCATGGTTTCCTGATCATGGACATTGGATGTGATTAATAACAAGGTTATATCATTAGGAGAATGATGTGATGGACACACACCTATAGTAAGCGTAGCATAAGATCAAGTCATTAAGTTCGTATTGCTGTAAGCTTTCAATCACATAGTAACCTATTCCTTCGACCATGAGGTTATGTTAATCACCATCACCAGATGAATACTTTGATGACATCAAACGCCGCTTCGTAACTGGGTGGTTATAAAAGTGTCATTGGGTATTTTGAAAGTATGTGTTGAAGCGCATGAACCAAGATTGGGATTTGTCCATCCATATGACGGATAGATATGCTCTGGGCCCTCTCGGTGGAATGTCATCTAGTTAGCTTGCAAGCATGTGACTAGGTCACAAGGGATGACATATCACGGAACGAGTAAAGAGTACTTATCAGTAACGAGGTAGAACTAGGTATGGAGATACCGACGATCAAACCTCGGATAAGTATAGTATCGCGAGACAAAGGGAATTAGTTTCGTATGTAAATGGTTCAATCGATCGCGAAGTCATCGTTGAGTATGTGGGAGCCATTATGGATCTCCAGGTCCCGCTGATGGTTATTGATATGAGATGTGTCTCTATCATGTCTACATATTCACGAACCGTAGGGTGACACACTTAAGGTTCGAAGTTGTTTTAAGTAGATATGGAATGTGCGTTGGAGACCGAATGTTGTTCGGAGTCTCGGATTGGATTCGGGACATCACGAGGAGATCCGGAATGGTCCGGAGAATAAGATTCATATATAGGAGATCATTTTATGAGATAGGAAATGTTCCGGAGTGTTTGTATGAGAGTTCTAGAAGGTTTCGGAATGTTCCGGAAGGTTCTGGAAGATATCTTGGAGTTTGCTTGAAAATCAAGATAGGGATCAAGGAGTCCTGTTGGGTCAAGATAAGGAGTCGTGGAGGAGGAGGATTCCTCCCCACCTCCCCAACCCGCCGGCCCCATAGGAGGGGAGTCCTACAAGGACTCCCCTTCCCTGGCGCGCCCTCCCCTCTTTAAATAGAGGGGCAGGGGCGCCCCTCCTCTCACGCTCTCATAACGTCCAATCTCTGCCGCCTCTCTCCTCCACCATATTCTGCACAGGCATAGGCGAAGCCCTGCAGAATTCTCTACTCCACCACCACCACGACGCCGTCGTGCTGCTGGGATTCCGTGGAGAAGATCTACTACCTCCGCTGCTCGCTGGAACGGGGAGAGGAAGGTCTACTTCGACTCCGCACGTGTGACCGACTGCGGAAGCGCTGCCGAATCGTGGCGCCGGAAGGATCGTCAACTTGACCAAGGGCGGAAGCGCTGCTGGAACGCGACGCCGGAAGGATCGTCTACTTGACCGAAGGCGGAAGCGCTGCTGGAACGCGACGCCGGAAGGATCGTCCACACGATCTTGAGATCAGCAAGTGATCGACTACATCAACCACGAGATCTAATCTCGTTAACGCTTTCGGATCTACGAGGGTTAGTTCCCATCTATCTCGTTGCTCATATCTAATAGACTAGATCTTGGCTTTTATCTAGATTGGATCTAGGTTTTGTTCGTTCTTGCGGTAGAAATTTTTTGTTTTCCATGCTACGAACCCATCAGTGGTATCAGAGCCGTATCTATGCGTAGATCTGTTGCACGAGTAGAACACAATGTTTTTGTGGGCGTTGATGCTTTTGTTGTCGGTGTCTTAGCGTGTACTTTGCATCTTGCGGCATGGTGGGATGAAGCGGCTCAGGCTAACATTACATGTCATCGCACATGAGACTTGCTCCACGCTTGACGTGCAACTTTATTTGCACAAGTGGCTTTGCGGGTGTCTGTCTCTCCCACCATACTTAAGATTCAATTTACAATGAGCATCTTGACAACACTTGTATCAACGTTGTGGTCCTTGTTCGTAGGTAAGATCGGTCTTATGCGAAAGCCCCAAACCACGTAAAACTTGCAAAGAAAATTAGAGGCGTCTAACTTGTTTTTGCAGGGGTTTTGTGATGTGATATGGCCAACATGTGATTGTGATTGTATTTGATGTATGCAATGATCCTTGTTGTAATATGTCAACCGGCAGGAGCCTAATGGTTGTCTTTAATTCTGTTAAGACCTGCGTGTCTATTCATCTTGTAATAGCTTTATTCCAAGTAGTTGTAATAGTTGCTGGTGATGATGGACAACCATGAAGCGGCGCCACTGACCTTGACGCAATGCTGGTGATGATGGAGATCATGTTCGTGCTTTGGAGATGGAGATCAAAGGCGCAAGAAGAAAAGGCCATATCATATCACACTAATTATGAATTGCCTGTGATGTTAATCCTTTATGCATCTTGTATTTCTTAGATCGCGACGGTAGCATTATAAGATGATCCCTCTCACTAAATATCAAGTAATAAAGTGTTCACCCTTAGTTGGCACCGTTGCTAAGACTCGTCGTTTCGAAGCATCTCGTGATGATCGGATGTGATAGATTCTACGTGTGCATACAACGGGTGCAAGCCAGATTTGCACATGCGGAAACTGAGGTTGTCTTGACGAGCCTAGCATGTACAGACATGGTCTCGGAACACGGAATACCGAAAGGTAGAGCATGAGTCATATAATTGATATGATGAACATGAAGATTGTTCGCCGATGAAACTACATCTTCTCTCGTGAAGATCGGACTTGGTGTAGTGGACTTGGTTCGTGTAATCACTAAGACAATGTGAGGGATGTTGTTTTGAGTGGGAGTTCACCTAGTTAGTTTAATAATTAAATTTGAACTCAATTTGTCATAAACTTAGTCTAAACTACTTGCAAATTGTTGTAGATTATGGCGACCCCCTCCATCAATTTCAATGCGTTCCTAGAGAAAGAAAAGCTTAAAAATAATGGAAGCAATTTCACGGACTGGTTCCGTGGACTGAAGATCGTCCTCAAGGCTGGTCAGTTGACCTATGTGCTCGATGCACCGCTAGGTGACCCACCTGCAGATAATGCCACCGATGACGAAAAGAATGTTTTCGCCACTCGGAAGAATCATTACTCCACAGTTCAGTGTGCCATCCTGTACGGTTTAGAAGCGGAGCTCCAACAGCGTTTTGAGCACCATGACCCGTTCGAGATCATTAAGGAGCTCAGGCTAATTTTTGAGACTCGCGCGGCCATGGAGAGCTGTGAGGCCTCCGAGAAATTCTTTAACTGTAAGATGGAAGAAGGAAGCTCCGTTAGCGAGCACGTGCTCACCATGTCTGGGTACGCTAAGAAGCTCCAAGAGTTGGGAATATCGATTCCTAATGAATTGGGGATTCACCGTCTCCTTCAATCACTGCCACCAAGTTACAAGAACTTTGTGATGAACTACAACATGCACTGCATGAACAAGACGTTGCCTGAACTGTCGTCCATGCTGAAAACTGCTGAAGTGGAGATCAAGAAGGAGCAACAAGTGTTGATGGTCAATAAGACCACCAATTTCAAGAAACGGGGCAAGCCTAAGAACAAGGGCAACTTCAAGAAGGACGGCAAGAAAGCTGCCGCACCTGCTAAGAAGCCCAAGGCTGGTCCTAAACCTGAAACTGAGTGCTTCTACTGCAAGGGAGCTGGTCACTGGAAGCGTAACTGCCCCAAGTACCTGGAGGATCTGAAGAACGGCAACATCAAGAAGAAACGTATATTTGATATATATATGTTATAGATGTGTATCTTACTAGTAATCGTAAGTAGTGCCTGGGTATTTGATACTGGTTCGGTTGCTCATATATGTAACTCGAAATAGGAGCTGCGGAATAAATGAAGACTAGCAAGAGATGAGGTGACGATGCGCGTTGGAAATGGCTCCAAGGTTGATGTGATCGCCGTCGGCACGCTCCCTCTACATCTACCTTCGAGATTAGTTTTAAATTTAAATAATTGTTATTTGGTGCCTGCGTTAAGCATGAACATTATATCTGGATCCTGTTTATTGCGAGACGGTTACTCCTTTAAGTCTGAGAATAAAGGTTGTTCGATTTTATGAGTAATATCTTTTATGGTAATGCACCTGAGATGAATGGTTTATTCTTACTGAATCTCGATAGTAGTGATACACATGTTCACAACATAGATGCTAAACGAATTAAATTGATTGATAATTCTACATACATGTGGCACTGTCGTCTTGGTCACATTGGAGTGAAGCGTATGAAGAAACTCCATTCAGATGGACTTCTTGAATCACTTGATTTTGAATCACTTGAAAGATGCGAAGCATGTCTAATGGGAAAAATGACTAAGACTCCATTCTCTGGTACAATGGAGCGAGCTACAGACTTATTGGAAATAATACATACCGATGTGTGCGGTCCAATGAGTGTAGCATTGCGTGGTGGATATCGTTATGTTCTCACTTTCACGGATGACTTGAGTAGATATGGGTATGTCTACTTTATGAAACATAAGTCCAAAACTTTTGAGAAGTTTAAGGAATTTCAAAGTGAAGTGGAGAATCATCGTAACAAGAAGATTAAATTTCTGCGTTCTGATCGCGGAGGTGAATATCTGAGTTACGAGTTTGGCATGCATTTAAAGAAATGTGGAATACTTTCACAGTTGACACCGCCGGGAACACCGCAGCGTAATGGTGTGTCCGAACATCGTAATCGAACTCTCTTAGATATGGTTCGGTCTATGATGTCTCTTACAGATTTACCGTTATCATTTTGGGGCTATGCATTAGAGACAGCCGCATTCACTTTAAATAGGGCACCATCTAAATCCGTTGAAACGACACCGTACGAATTATGGTTTGGTAAGAAACCTAAGTTGTCGTTCCTTAAAGTTTGGGGTTGCGAAGCATATGTAAAGAAGTTACAACCTGATAAGCTAGAACCCAAAGCGGAGAAATGCGTCTTCATAGGATACCCTAAAGAAACGATTGGGTATACCTTCTATCATAGATCCGAAGGCAAAGTTTTCGTTGCCAAGAATGGATCCTTTCTTGAGAAGGAATTTCTCTCGAAAGAAGTGACTGGAAGGAAAGTAGAACTCGATGAGGTTACCTTCTCTCGGATTTGAGAGTAGCGCAGCACCGGAAGATGTTTTGGTGCCGCCTGCACCAATTGAAGAGGAAGCTAATGATAATGATCATGAAACTTCGAACGAAGTTACTACTGAACCTCGCAGGTCAACGAGGGTTCGTACCACTCCTGATTGGTATGACTCTGCCTTGAACGTCATGTTGGTGGACAACGCTGATGACCCTGCGACGTATGAAGAAGCTATGGTGAGCCCAGATTCCGACAAATGGCTAGAAGCCATGAAATCCGAAATGGGATCCATGTACGAAAACCAAGTGT
The DNA here is from genome assembly GCA_910589775.1 of Avena eriantha. Classification (NCBI taxonomy): domain Eukaryota; kingdom Viridiplantae; phylum Streptophyta; class Magnoliopsida; order Poales; family Poaceae; genus Avena; species Avena eriantha. The sequence continues at coordinate 196,692,778 of OU342741.1, read as the reverse complement.
GGACTTTGGTGGACTTACCGGATGGCCGTAAGGCTGTCGAGAACAAATGGATTTTCAAGAGAAAAACAAATGCTGATGGTAATGTTACCGTCTATAAAGCTCGACTTGTCGCGAAAGGGTTCCGACAAATTCAAGGAGTTGACTATGATGAGACTTTCTCACCAGTAGTGAAGCTAAAGTCTGTGAGGATTTTGTTAGCAATTGCTGCATATTTCGATTATGAGATTTGGCAGATGGATGTCAAAACGGCGTTCCTTAATGGTGACATTGAGGAAGAGTTGTATATGGTACAACCCAAAGGTTTTGTCGATCCTAAAGATGCTGACAAGGTATGCAAACTTCAGCGCTCCATTTATGGACTGAAGCAAGCATCCCGTAGTTGGAATCAACGTTTTGATAAAGTAATCAAAAACTTTGGATTTATACAAACTTATGGAGAAGCTTGTATTTACAAGAAAGTGAGTGGGAGCTCTGTAGCATTCCTAGTACTATATGTAGATGACATATTGTTGATTGGGAATGATATAGAACTTCTTAATAGCGTCAAAACCTATTTGAATAATAGTTTTTCAATGAAGGATCTTGGCGAAGCGGCATATATTCTAGGCATCAAGATTTATAGAGATAGATCGAGACACCTAATAGGGCTTTCACAAAGTACATACTTGGACAAAGTTCTAAAGAAGTTTAGAATGGAAGATAGCAAGAAAGGGTTCGTGCCCATGTTGTCAGGTAAGACCTTGAGTAAAACTGAAAGTCCAGCTACGGCAGAAGATAGAGAGAAAATGAATAAAATTCCCTATGCCTCGGCCATAGGTTCTATCATGTATGCCATGTTGTGTACAAGACCGGATATAGCACATGCTGTTAGTTTGACTAGCAGATATCAAAGTGATCCTGGAGAGGAACACTGGACAGCGGTCAAGAATATCCTAAAGTACCTGAATAGGACTAAGGATATGGTTCTTTCTTATGGAGGTGATGAACAGCTTGTTGTAAACGGTTACACCGATGCTAGTTGGAACACCGATCCGGATGACTCAAAGTCACAGTCGGGTTACGTATTTATTTTGAATGGTGCTGCAGTGAGCTGGAGGAGTGCGAAGCAAAGCGTTGTGGCGAAATCTTCAACTGAATCGGAATACATAGCTGCTTCGGAGGCTGCACAAGAAGCCGTTTGGATGAAGGAGTTCATTACTAAACTCGGCGTGGTTCCCAGTGCGTTGGACCCGATGGCCATCTACTGTGACAACACAGGTGCCATAGCTAATGCGCAGGAGCCAAGGTCACATAGCAAGCTGAAGCACATCAAGCTACGTTTCCACGCTATTCGCGAGTATGTCCGAGATGGTGACATAAAGATTTGCAAAGTACACACTGATCTGAATGTGGCAGATCCGTTGACTAAACCTCTCTCTAGGGCAAAGCATGACCAACACCAAAACGCCATGGGTGTTCGGTATATTACCAAGTAATCTAGATTATTGACTCTAGTGCAAGTGGGAGACTGTTGGAGATATGCCCAAGAGGCAATAATAAAAGTGATTATTATTATATCTTTGTGTTTATGATGAATGTTTACATACCATGCTATAATTGTATTATTAGGAAACACTAATACATGTGTGTTTTGTAAACATATAAGAGTCCCTAGTAAGCCTCTTGTTGAACTAGCTTGTTGATTAATTGATGATCATGGTTTCCTGATCATGGACATTGGATGTGATTAATAACAAGGTTATATCATTAGGAGAATGATGTGATGGACACACACCTATAGTAAGCGTAGCATAAGATCAAGTCATTAAGTTCGTATTGCTGTAAGCTTTCAATCACATAGTAACCTATTCCTTCGACCATGAGGTTATGTTAATCACCATCACCGGATGAATACTTTGATGACATCAAACGCCGCTTCGTAACTGGGTGGTTATAAAAGTGTCATTGGGTATTTTGAAAGTATGTGTTGAAGCGCATGAACCAAGATTGGGATTTGTCCATCCATATGACGGATAGATATGCTCTGGGCCCTCTCGGTGGAATGTCATCTAGTTAGCTTGCAAGCATGTGACTAGGTCACAAGGGATGACATATCACGGAACGAGTAAAGAGTACTTATCAGTAACGAGGTAGAACTAGGTATGGAGATACCGACGATCAAACCTCGGATAAGTATAGTATCGCGAGACAAAGGGAATTAGTTTCGTATGTAAATGGTTCAATCGATCGCGAAGTCATCGTTGAGTATGTGGGAGCCATTATGGATCTCCAGGTCCCGCTGATGGTTATTGATATGAGATGTGTCTCTATCATGTCTACATATTCACGAACCGTAGGGTGACACACTTAAGGTTCGAAGTTGTTTTAAGTAGATATGGAATGTGCGTTGGAGACCGAATGTTGTTCGGAGTCTCGGATTGGATTCGGGACATCACGAGGAGATCCGGAATGGTCCGGAGAATAAGATTCATATATAGGAGATCATTTTATGAGATAGGAAATGTTCCGGAGTGTTTGTATGAGAGTTCTAGAAGGTTTCGGAATGTTCCGGAAGGTTCTGGAAGATATCTTGGAGTTTGCTTGAAAATCAAGATAGGGATCAAGGAGTCCTGTTGGGTCAAGATAAGGAGTCGTGGAGGAGGAGGATTCCTCCCCACCTCCCCAACCCGCCGGCCCCATAGGAGGGGAGTCCTACAAGGACTCCCCTTCCCTGGCGCGCCCTCCCCTCTTTAAATAGAGGGGCAGGGGCGCCCCTCCTCTCACGCTCTCATAACGTCCAATCTCTGCCGCCTCTCTCCTCCACCATATTCTGCACAGGCATAGGCGAAGCCCTGCAGAATTCTCTACTCCACCACCACCACGACGCCGTCGTGCTGCTGGGATTCCGTGGAGAAGATCTACTACCTCCGCTGCTCGCTGGAACGGGGAGAGGAAGGTCTACTTCGACTCCGCACGTGTGACCGACTGCGGAAGCGCTGCCGAATCGTGGCGCCGGAAGGATCGTCAACTTGACCAAGGGCGGAAGCGCTGCTGGAACGCGACGCCGGAAGGATCGTCTACTTGACCGAAGGCGGAAGCGCTGCTGGAACGCGACGCCGGAAGGATCGTCCACACGATCTTGAGATCAGCAAGTGATCGACTACATCAACCACGAGATCTAATCTCGTTAACGCTTTCGGATCTACGAGGGTTAGTTCCCATCTATCTCGTTGCTCATATCTAATAGATTAGATCTTGGCTTTTATCTAGATTGGATCTAGGTTTTGTTCGTTCTTGCGGTAGAAATTTTTTGTTTTCCATGCTACGAACCCATCAGTGGTATCAGAGCCGTATCTATGCGTAGATCTGTTGCACGAGTAGAACACAATGTTTTTGTGGGCGTTGATGCTTTTGTTGTCGGTGTCTTAGCGTGTACTTTGCATCTTGCGGCATGGTGGGATGAAGCGGCTCGGGCTAACATTACATGTCATCGCACATGAGACTTGCTCCACGCTTGACGTGCAACTTTCTTTGCACAAGTGGCTTTGCGGGTGTCTGTCTCCCACCATAGTTAAGATTCAATTTACAATGAGCATCTTGACAACACTTGTATCAATGTTGTAGTCCTTGTTCGTAGGTAAGATCGGTCTTATGCGAAAGCCCCAAACGAAATAAGCTTGAGTTCATTTACTAGATCAATGTGAGAGTTTCAACCATGGAAATTTGAAAATAAAGCATGGATAGGGGGAGAAACATATCGATCATTTGATTCCCCCACTCAAACGAACAAAATCCTCGAAGAATCAAAAGTTCTAGGTGGATTTTGAGAGGTTTGGAGAGAGAATATGAGAGAAATAATGAGGAGAGGAGGAAGACCTAGCCACCCAGGAGCGATTTTGTGGTTGCACCAAACTATACGGCCGGAACTATACGGGCGAGTGATGTGGTTCCGCCCGTATAGTTGCGGTGACGCTGCCAACTACGGTTTTTTATACGAAAAACAGCTATACGAACACGACTATATGGCCGGATCGCAATGATCCCTTCGTATAGTTGGTCGTTAAACTGTCTCTCTCTTGAGATAAATTTCTAAAACTAGCATCAATATCTATACGACCAGAACTATACGGCCGGAATTTTTATTTCCGCTGTATAGTTGGTCGTTAAACTCCCAGTACCTTGGGATAAATTTTGTTCGAAGGCATCCATATCTATACGACCGGAGCTATACGGCCGGAATTTTATTCTCGTCGTATAGTTGGTCGTTAAACCTTAATTACCTTTCAAAGAATCTTGTATGGAGGCATCAATATCTATACAGCCGGAGCTATACCGCTGGAATTTTTTATTCCCGCCGTATAGTTGGTCGTTAAACTCTCTGTGCCTTTAATGAAAATTTGTTGATGACGAAGATATCTATATGGCTGGAACTATACGGCCGGAATTTTTATTCCCGCAGTATAGTTGGTCGTTAAACCATCAGCAATCATCAAAAAAATTCTATTTCTTCTAGGATACCTTCTTATCCCAAAACTTAGCGAAATACCTTATTTCTAACAAAAAATTGATAGTAAAAACTATCGACCAACATTAGCATATTAAAAGCAAAATTCTAACTTCTGTAAATGGAAAACTCAAACTTTTATTCTTATTATTATTCTATACTCATTCAATCGACGTTTCTACTACTTTTTGACAGCTGCATCTTCACGGGCGCGCTTCCACAAGAATGTCTATGAAAAAGTGGTAGGATTGCGACGAACTTCTTATTCTCTAATCTACTTAATTGACGAGATGGGTTGACTCCCATTAAGCATTTATTAAGAATGGTTTAGTAACTCAACCTCGTCTCTATTCTCGAATTCTTACCTTGGGTTGCCCCTTATCAAGAGAACTTACTACATGAACTCGTTTTGCCGGTGGAACATATCTTTCTCCTGCTTCTAGCTTCTTTGGAAAATAGCGGATGATTTTAGCATCATAAACATTGAAGATTATCTTTCCTTTAGCATAATCAACTGATGCACCTGCAGTACTAAGGAAAGGTCTTCCAAGTATTATAGATATTTTTTCATCTTATGGCATTTCAAGAATGATAAAATCAGTGGGAATAACATCCTCATCTATTCTAAGTAAAACATCCTCAATCATACCAACGGGTTGTTTAGTGGACTTGTCAGCCATCTGTAAAGTGATAGTAGTAGGAGAATACTCCCCTAATCCTAATCTTTTATGGAGGGAGTATGTCATTACACTAACTCCTGCTCCTAGATCACACAATGCATTGTGAATATTAGTTTTACCTATTGAGCATGAAATAGTTGGTATTCCTGGATCTCCAGACTTAGACAACAGCTTCCTATTAGCAGGATAGCTAGTTACCATGGCAACCATTTTAGTTCTTTCTTTCTTTCTACTAAGAATATCATGGAGGAATTTACTATAAGTAGGAACTTTGATTGCATCCGCAAATGGAATTTGCAGACGAAGGTCACTAAGTGCCTTTGTGAAAGGATTATTAATTACCTGATCCAGTGCTTTCTTTTTTCGATCTGGATAAGGAAGCTTTTTCTCACCTGACTTACTCTTGTCTTTTACCTTTTGTGGGGGGTCAGGCTCTTTCGTTGCTTTCTTTTGTTGTTGCTTATGGCTTTTCTTCTTTTCTACTACAACAACTTCATCTTCCTTGTTTATTTCTTTATCTTCTCTTGGATCAACCGTCTCTGCATCAGAGTCATAATGGTCATCATATGCATCATTTTGGTCCTCCTTGGTTTGATCTTGTGCTTCAGTCTCATCTTGAGGATCCACCAATGTATCATCTTCTTGGCTTGCTTCGAGCAAGGCTTTTTTCTTTCGCTCTTTTTCAGCTTCATATTCTTGTGGTCCTAAGGGTCCTGTAACAACTGCACCCCTTCTTGTGATGACATTAGTAGAAACAAAAATATCTTTATCATCACGAAGAAAAATTTGGTAACTAGATGCTATTTGTTCACACTAGGTTTCAATCATACTAAGATACTTGTGAAATAGTTTAATTTCTTGGCCAATCTCATCATAATTTTCAGTGAGTTCCGCCAAAATCTTTTTGTGTTTTTGGAAATGCTTATGCAAGTTATTATGAGATTTCACTTGTTGATGTTTTAATTCTTGAAAAACTTTTCTAGTTTCATCTTCTTCATTTAAAACTTGTAACAAATCTACTTTATTTTCCTTAGCAAGTTCAGAAGGTATACCTTTTTGTTTCATTGTTTTGCATACCTCGGGCATAAGATCAGGACTTATCCGAAGTATCCCTCTTTCTAACTTAGTGCCAAAATCAGGATTATATAAAGAATCATTCTTAGCCCTAGTAGACATCAATTCCAAACATTCCTTAATAGTTAGAGTATTTATAGACCCTCCTGCCAAGACGTCAAGCAATTCTCTACATTGAGTATTAAGACTGTGATAAAATAAATGGCAAATAGTAGATTCATAATAGCCACGATTAGGAATACTATTGATCATTCCAAAGAATCTTTCCTAGGCTTGTGGGTAGTTTTCACCCACATTCTGACTAAAGTTGCCTATATTATTTCTTAGTTCAGTTACCTTTTTCAAAGGATTAAATCTGTTTATGAATTTAACAATGTAGTTTTCCCAACATTTGATGTAATGGCGAGGGAGAGAATATAACCAGTCTAGACCTTAACCTTTAAGAGACCATCGAAATAATTTAAGACGAGAAAAGTCTCTCGTCAAATCTTTTGGTCCAAGCGATGTTATCACATCATCAAACTCTCTTATATGTCTTCCTGGGTCTTCATCTTCCCTTCCACTGAAAGCTTTTTCCTACAAACTTTTAACAATTCCACCATCAAATGGATTTTCTCTAACTTTAGGATTAGGGAACTCTATTGGTTGTTTAAGAAATTCAGAACTTGGAGCACTATATTCCTTGAGAGTTTTCTCAAGTTTCATAGGAGTTGTCCTATAAATAGACATGATTTCCATAATATCACTCAGGTTTTCAACTTCAACTTTATTTGATCTTAAAAGTTTTTCAATAATTTCTTCGTGCCTTTGAGCTGGCATGCGCTCAATGTAATTCGGCAGATAAGTCCTACCAGAGCGTGTAGACCCTTTGTCTCCTAGGGAGAACATTTTGTAGTAGCAACACCTGAAATGTCGAAAGGCAAATATTTAGCGCTTAGCTCCTCGGCAATGGCGCCAGAAAATAGCTTGATGTCTGCAAGTGCATAGATCGTTTGTAGCTAGTTTTGAAGTATAGATATCGATCCCACAGGGAGCCCAAAGGTAAGTGTTTATGGGTGAAGTCTCTATCACACCCAAAGTTGTCACATGTCTTCGAGTGAATTGACTGGAAGTGTTGAAGTAGGAATGGGTTTTGATTAAATGAGATGTATTTAAATAGAACTAAAATTTGAACTTCAGAAATATAAAGGATAAAAGCAAAGAACAACTTGGTTGTTTGTTGTTTACTGCAGATGGCAAAAGAAGGCGCGGGGAGATTCAGTTCATGATGATAGTGACTGTGCCAGGTGGATGAGTAATAATGTAACAATTATAATCTTATAAATATGTGTGTAGGCGAGCAACTCATAATTAGCTGGAACTCCTCTTGATAGATTTCATCCCAACTTCAATAATCCTACTAGCCTGTTACCAAAACCATGGTCAAACACTAGACGATTAAGACCCTTCAGGTCGCTTAGCAATTAAGATCCTTGGATCGGACTAATGCAATAAGCATAATGGTTCCTCGTTACACTCGAGTCTACTAGTTTTCCATTGATATCCCCATGTCACCCGGGGGTCGCCGGTCCACCAGCGAACAAGATCTTATCTATGTGGAACAAAGCATCATGTTGTTTGGGCCTATTTAGACAACAAGCATTAGGCATCCCACAGATAGTCAAGCCCACATAATATAGTAATTAGAATCAATCACAAACTAATCGAAAATATATGAAGGCACATCACATCTCACCAATCCCCTACATCTCCCATGCCCAAGGGAATTACTCACACATGAGAGAAGACTAGATCATCAATATAATAAAATAAAGGGAATTCGTCTCGGTATTATCATGGAGATCCACAATAAGAATATAAAAATATCCAACACAATTCAAGATGGGAAGAAACAATTTCAAACCCTAGTCTTGCAAGGTGGAGATCCCTCTCTCTCTCTCAAGTACAAGTAGTGGCTATGGAGGTGTATTGGCTGGGAGGTTGAAGATTGTGGAGCAAGATGAAGAACGTCTTCTCCTTCTTCTCCGAATCTCTTCTTTCTCCCTTCTAGATGGTGTGGCGGCTGCTGCGTTGCGTTTTAGTCCTCCATCCCTTCATGGAAGTTGTCCCTTTTGACAAGAGAGAGGCGGCGGCAACTATAGGCTGGGAACTATATGGCCAGAAAAATAATCCTGCCGTATAGTTGCTCGTTAAAGCTTCTGTGAGGTCCCCTCGTGTGCTTCCAAAGTGAGACTTGCTTGTTTTCTCTTGAATATTGTGTTTCTCTAGTTAAAACCTTCTATTGACGTTTAGAACCTGAAACACACATTAAAAACCATGTTTTCCTTGCTACCGAAGTATTAGCGTTAGGTAAAGCCAGAAAATGATCAAATCCAGGAGAAAACCATCAATAAAAACCATAAAAAATGTGTCGAATCTCACAGCTATCAGTGACCATATCGCATCACACTTACATTCAATGCTTGTTGTTTGTGCTTCTTATCAGTTTGCTAGTATTAGATACTTGACGGTAGCCTAATACGATGATCCCTAAACAAAATACTAATGAGTGTTCTCCCTTAGTGTGCACCATCAAGAAAGCTCTCTGTTATAAGGCACGCTGTAACAATGGGGTGTCACACATATCTGGTTGTACATACGGTGGTTGCAAGCCATGTTACACAAGCAAGAAATATGTAAGGTTATGATTGGCGAGCCTAGCATGTACAAACATGGCCTCGAAACACAGATGGTTGAAAGATCGATCACGAGTCACATGAATGATGTGATAGATGGTTGAGCGTCCACCTTTGAAACTATATTGCCGGCCGTGACGATTGGGGGTGGTGTAGTGAATAGGGATCGTTTAATCACTAAAACCCTCTTGGGATAGGAGTTTTTGTGGAGTTATTGCTTTAACTCACATAAATTATAAACTTAGTCTAAAATCCTTTTGTAATTTAAATGTAGAAATGGTTCTCCCCGATGCTACCTTCCCGGTTGACGATTGGTTAGAAGGAGAGAATCTCAAACTAGATGGATCCAACTTTTCTGAGTGGGTTGCGCGTCTCCATGTTCTCGTTAGTGAGAATGAGTTGGTCGACTACATGCTCTATGAGATGGATTTGCAGCAGCCCTATTTCTATGAGACACCAGAACAACGGGAAAACTGCTATTACCGTCGTGATATGTCCACCTTCATTTCAGCGATGATGCGCTTCGGGGTGGTTGATGAGATGCACCCAGTTGTGGGTAATCTTCACCCTCATGCGATGATGGTATAGCTCAGATCGCATTTCGTGGACCAAGTGTGCATATGGGAGCACGAGCTGATGGGAGATGTCCTCTCCATAAAGATGGAAGAGAATGCTTCACTGGAGATCCACTTGGAGCGCATACATGATGCGTACATGAGGCTTGCTTACTTCCTGTATCACTGGCTGACGGACTCTTTTGCAATAGGCGTGTTGATGCGGTCGCTAGCCCAAGCTACCAAGCACATGCTAGGACTTGCATCATGAGAGGTGATAGGGAACACATGATTTCCACGAGTTCATATCACATTTTAGAAAATGTGAAAGTTGAACACATTGCTGGAGAGGTCATCGATGACAAAGGTATATATGTGATATACAATTTTAGAAATGTTATAATCTTGGAAACATTTGTTGTAGTGTTAAAGTATTTGATACTTGTTCTGTTTTGGTGAAAACAGGTCCTTCTACATGAGAGCTTCTTGTTGGAGAGGAGGTGACATTTCCTGTTGATGGCGAGCATGATGATGATGGCCAACGATACTCTCCCTCGACATTTATCATTTAGTTTATCATTTTTGGATGATTATTGTAATTGATGGATTGTGAACTTCTTTAGTGTGTCTCACACTTCATGAGACGGTTATTTATATAAGTTTTTAACAAATGGTTGTTCTACTTTTATGAGTGATTTCTATTTGTGTTCATATGGTTTCGATTATGTGTGAATCATTCATGTTGTGAAACTAATTGCTAATGCATAAACATTTGTAAAATATTGAAATGCCTTAAAAATATCTAACTTAATGATATATTCATTTTGAATGAAACCATTGTTTTAATATTCATAAGCTATGACTGATTATATGTGAAGTTATAGATACTTCATCTTTTTGTCGCATATGAATCATACCTAAGTTTGGCGAGATAACTAAAACACCACGTATTATATGAATACAATGTGTTTTGATGAATTGTTGAAAGAAATACATGTTCGATGTATCTCATTTCATTGGAATGGTGATTATCATTTTGTACTTGTTTAATTTTGTAAAAAGAGTTTGCCAAAGGAAACATGAGTGTGAAACTATTTGATATGATCAAAACATTCCAGCATCAAAGGGTATTGAAGATAAAAGAGAGTCTAATTGCTACGATTTGATCAATAGTGATGAAATTCGTTGTTATAAGATTGGCATAAGGAATAGTGAAATGTAATGCATTTTTATACGTTGAAATACAAAGCATCACAATATGATATTCGATATCGAGCGGGTGAATTGTTGGCACCGAATAAATTGTAGTAGTATAAATGTAAATACCATTAGTAGAAAATAGTGAACACTCATTTAGAATAAAGTGAACCAAGATCGGCATCATATCTTGTATGGATTGTCATAGAAGTTTTGGAGTTATTCGATATCACCAAAGCAACAGAAAACAAGTCCTTGTTGAGTATTCATTGGAAACTTTAAATACGAAATCCATGGCTAAAACCAAAAGATAGGAAAAACTAGTATTGCTGAAATTTTGGTGCATTCTTGATAAAATATATGTTCTCAACAATGAATCCAATGGAAGATAGTGACACGATGAGGGTTAGTGAACCCGCATCAGAGTGCTGAGAAGCACAACGGAACGTGTTTTAGAACGCATCTCTTCATAAAGGAAAGGATCAATGATAATGATCATTGTGTTTTCCCCACTAGTGTTTTTACTACATGAAGTAGGATTAAAAAATGTACCCCACATCTTGTATGAAGACATTTATGAATCACTTGTCATGTTATCGGAATATGGCATACCTACGAACTATGAAGGAAATGATGGTAAACTGAAATTATGAGAAATCCTAGAGGCAAATCCACTTAAGGTTAGAAAGCAAAATGCTACTGAATCTTACCAAGTAAAGGGTTGCTTGATGTTTCCAAAAGACTGGAAGGTCATGATGGAAAAGGTGAATGACAAAGGCACGATTTTGTCATGAATAATGTATTGGACAAATTTAAAAGAATTTAATTTAGAAGTGCTAAAAAGTCTAGTGGATTTGATACTAATAAAGTATCAGCGTCTCATAATAAACTCTCAGTTTGTTAAATGATCAAGGGATTTTGAACTTGTTCAAAATATTGAGAAGATATGAAATTTGCATGAAATTGAGTGGGAGTTGTAAAAGCCTTCCTAAAGCAATATGTGAATGACACATTTTTGAGTGGGAGCAATGAATGTCTCATACTCAAAATGAGTAGGAAACATATTTTGAGTGGGAGCATAGTGATTGATTCTTAAGTGTGTACGACACATTAAGAATAGGGATTTCTATTTTCGTTCCCCTGGTTCGTTAGTTGTACTCAGTTTTCCCCAGCCGCTTAACTTTTCCTCACTTTTCCCCTCTCCTTCTCGGAAACCCATCAAAGAGCTTGAACAGCAGTTGCCGTCAGGTTGATCGTTGGCTGACATGTGGGGCCGTGCGGTGTGGGACCAGGTGGGGTCGTTTGGTCAGGAATGCATTATGCTGGCGGGTGGGGCCGCGTGATGTGGGACTACGTGGGGAGGGTTTGTTGGGAATGTGTTATGGGGGACGTGGTGTGGGACCATGTGGGCGCGTTTGGTGGTTACGTGTGTCCTGTCGCCTATTGGAAGTTTTCTTTTTTGTTATTTTTATGATTGGCCTTTTTAAGAGCGCCTTTTCCCCCTATTTCGCTAATAGTTGTGATTTTTTGCCCAAAAAGGTAGAAAATCTAGAGTAGCTTCTCTCTTCATTCATTGTTCCTTTTGGCCCTTGTTTTTCCGCAATCTGATAGCAAATCTAGAGCAGCAAATCTAACCAACACCATAAATAAATTCAGTAAACAGAGCAGATGTATATAAAGAAACTAATATAGGATATATAATATGGTACTTAATGAGGTTCGACAATTAGGCTGCTCAGCAGCAACGGACAAGTTCAACACAAATAAGACAAAAGAAGTTGCTTTACAATAGCAACAGCAGTAGCACAAGATCACTGGACCCTCATGGCCTCCGCCTCCTCCCTCTGGCGCCACCTCCACTTCTTGCTGCCCAGTCCCTTGACCTTGGGCGGCTTGGGCTTGATCGGGGGCATGCGACCCTCCTCGATGGCCGCCTTCTAGAGGTTGCAGAGGTGAAGACCAAGTGCCTGGTGCTTGGCTCTGAAGTTGTGGATGTTCACAGACTCACCGCAGGTCCTCACGTCCTCGGCATGCTTCACGAGGGAGTTGAAGTAGGTAGCACGGAGCCTCCTGGTGGTGCAGAAGGGGCACCTATAGACGTCGCCGGCGAAAAATTTGTCGTACTGGTCGAACTTCAGCCTCCTCAACACATGACGAGTCTTTCTGTCCTTGGACTCATCGTCGCTGCAGACGTCGCTGCTATCCTCCTGTTGGAAAAAACAACAGAGTGCAATAAGGACATGATTTAGATACCTTGATTATCGGGATTGATTATTTGCATAATAACCGATTGAGATCCCCTGATTATTCGCCAAATCTCAAACCAAATTGAATACTGATCCCAACTACGAATAGAGGGATTCATCGAAATACGAATAGGGGGATTCATCGAAATACGAGATCTAACACAAGAGGATTAGCTACTGTAAAAATACGAATAGCCGAACCCTAATAACATACGATCTAGCTTCCAACAATGGGAATGGGGGAAAACAAGGGAAGGAAGAAAACCCTGGTTACCTCCGACCATGGGTCGGTGATGCTGGTATCATAGGGGTTCTCCGGCCTTATGTAATCAACCTCCTCGTAGGGGTCCTAGCCGAGCGGGATCTTCCCGAGACCGGCGGGGGCCTCCTCGCCGGTTGCGACGGCGGAAGCACGGATGGCGGCTGCCTTCGATGCCTTGACGAGGGCCTGTACGGGGATGGAGGCCTCCTCGCCGGCGGCCTTGGAGGCATCCATGGCCACCGTGTCGTTCTTCCCCATTGCCAGCATGGTTCAGGTTTTCTTGGGGGTTTCAGAAGGTGATGGGATATCGGAGACGGTTGAGTGAGCGAGTGAGTAATGAGTAATAGTAAGGAGCCATCTATAAAGGAGAAGGGAAGCGTCGTATTATTGAACCACCGTGCACTGTGTAACCGCGTATGCTACTGCACCGTGCACGGCCACACGTGTTCGCTACCGCCCCGTGCACCGCACACGCGTACCGTGAGTCACGTTTTCCTCTTGTGTCTAACCCTTGCAACTTAGTTGTGCTCAGTTTTGCCCTCGAGTGTAACACTGGAAATTTGGTTGTACTCAGTTGTTCCCTCTAGTACTAACACTTTCGTGTGCAATATACTTAGTTTTACCCTCCGGTGGCTGGTCAACAGAGAGTCCACGAATGGGTTTTAGCTAGCTAATTGTGTCATTTTATGCACAACAAATTCAAAAACATCAAAACATAGTGGCATCTACCCAGGGAGTCTTATTATGTGACCCGCCACCATAAGAAATGTATATAAATCAAGTTTTAACCTAAATCACCACTTCTCAAATAACCTACTATCTATGAAGGTTCATGGCTTTCTACTCAAGCCTCTTCCCAAAACATCCCTCTCCAAAACATAGTTTGTCTGAATGAAGCAATAATTGTCAAACTGGTGTATATTTGAATTGCAAATAGTTTGATGTATGCCAAGATATATTTTATTGTATAAAATATGCATTTTCCATTTTTAAAATCTTTTTCTATTTTCTATTTGAATCCATTTGTCAGTCTTGCCCTTGATTTTTAAGTTCTACTTAGTTTTGCCCTTGGTTCTTAAGTTCTACTCAGTTTTCCCCTCTCTTAGTGACAATCTCTCACACATGTTCTCATCTTGGCTGCTACACTCTGATTGGTTGAGACAGTTTTCATGCGGATCGTGCCCACCAACCGTTGATCATCTTTGATCTAGCGGACATGATAACCCCTATATCTGTCGGGAGGCACCCCTCTATCCATGCAAAATAACGAGTTTGCCATCGGCACTTTAACTCCATAAACAAATGAACTTGAATATAATTTGAAGGGAAAGTGTTCAAAGGTGTATAAGTTGTGCATTACATTCCACTCTATAAAAATGATAAGCTCTCAAGATTTTCTTAGCCCAATATTATCACGTATTAAGTGCAATTTACAAGAGTTCAAATGTGTATAATTTTCGTATATGTAAGTTTATACATTACATTCCACTCAATGAAAATGGAGGAGAAAATGATAATCTCTCAAAATTTTGCTAACACATCATTATATTGTTATTAATTGCGATTTCATAGTGTTCAAATGTTTAAAATTTTCATATACGCAAGTTTATGCATTATATTTCACTACATGGAAATGATAAATGATCAGGATTTTATTAGCACAATATTATCATGTCCTAAGTGCGATTTCAAAGAGTCTAAGGTGTATGATTTTCGTATATTCTAGTTTATGTATTACATTCCACTATATGAAAATGATAATCTCTCAAGATTTTCTTAGCACAACATTATCACGTATTAAGTGCGATTTCAAAGAGTTCAAATGTGTATAATTTTCGTATATGCAATTTTATGCATTACATTCCACTCTATGAAAATGGGGGAGAAAATGTTAATGTCTCAAAATTTTGAAAGCACATCATTATCACGTATTAAGTGCGATTTAAAAGTTTTCAAAGGTTTATAGTTTTTGCATATGCAAGTTTGTGCATTACATTCCACTATATGAAAATGATAATCTCTCAAGATTTTCTTAGCACAACATTATCACGTATTAAGTGCGATTTCAAAGAGTTCAAAGGTGTATAATTTTCGTATATGCAAGTTATGCATTACATTCCACTCTATGAAAATTGGGGAGAAAATGATAATCTCTCAAAATTTTGTTAGCACATCATTATCACGTATTAAGTGCGATTTCAAAGTGTTCAAAGGTTATAATTTTCGTATACACAAGTTTATGCATTATATTTCACTCCATGGAAATGATAAATGATCAGGATTTTATTAGCACAACATTATCATGTCCTAAGTGCGATTTCAAAGAGTTCAAATGTGTATAATTTTCGTATATGCATTACATTTCACTATATAAAAATGAAGCTAGACAAAGGGTCGCCGTCACCGGAGAAGAAGAAGAAAGGGGAGGCAACGGCACGGGCGCGGGGCTAGCTCGGTGTCCCATCTTGCAACACCAACCTGGGTAAGTTGTGGGTCCGGTGCTCACGTGGATAAGCTGTGGGTATGATGCTGATCTGGATAAGTGGAGAGAGGTGTCCACTACGGGAACTGACTGAACGCAGTTCCACTTGTTAGCATGTAATAACAAGAGTACACTACGGGACCCGACAGAACGCGACCCTGAGGATCCACTATGGGACCCGACTGAACGTGGCCCCACTTGTCAGCACGTAACGGCAAGACTGATGGACAACAAGTTTTTGGACCGTGTGAGAGTTTCGTACAAGGAGATGGGCAAAAGGGAGGAAAAGTTAAGCGGCTAGAGAAACATGAGTACAACTAACGAACCGAGGGTACGAAAATAGTAATCCCTTAAGAATAAAGGCACAAGTACCAATAAACAATGATTTATAGGGATTAAAAGTTGAGAAGTAAGTATAATATTATGTTGTAATGTATTCCTAAAAGAGATTCTGAAATAGTTTTGGAATAGGAATTGATTAAGGAACGGTCCTTGGTCACTCGAATTAGGAATGACACTAAGTTAAACATAAGTGGTTGAAAAGGATGATTGTCATCCACTCTGTTGGGACATATGTTCTGTCTTAGAAACCATGATGAAAACTTAACATAATATATGATCCAAAAGAAAACGTTCGGAAGTGATTAAGTATGAATCACTGAACATTGAGTTAAGTATGTCCATAGTATCTGATGAGAAATGTAGACATGTTTTCCAATATCCATGAAGGATGGCATACCTTAAAAGCATAAAGGGTTATGTTATAAAGGCATGTGTTAACCTTTAAAAAAACTAGATGAATAGACGCGCTTTGCCGCGCCGGCTACATGACGTTTTGACATAGCATGAATGGTGAAGTACACATGTAGGTGTTCTGTTATGTGATATTACTTTGTACTATGATGTTTCCCATGTTACAGGCATAACACTTTTGTGTTTTCCACTATTTTTGTTCTATATTGATGGTGTTACGCTTTCCACTACTTTAGTTCTACGGTATTACTTTGTTCTATGAAATTTCTGTTGTTACAGGTGTAATGCATTTCTATTTTCTACCACTTTGTCCAAATGGTTGCGTGCGTAGCGGTGCGGTGGCCACATGTTTCAAACTATGGTTTTTTATTAGATTTTTTGGTTATAATATATACTTTGTCAACTTAATATAAGATTAATTGTATTTTTTACTAAAAAGATAGCTCATGCTTGATAGGAGCATAACCAAAGATTGGTTATAAAAAATGGTCACCAGCTGACCAAAGATAGATCTGAACCTGAAAACCTCACCTATAAAAGTACGATCTCAACCCAAACCAATAGGCGGAGACAACCGAAGAAAACCCCCCTCAGTGGACCAAATATCCACACAAATGGGCAACAGGTCCTCAGAGAGTATATATGAGACCCACCATCCTGGATGCATGAGACACCAACTCCAGCCAACTGCTCATCTACTACACGCGTGGCAAAACACACAAAATCACAAGCTAGAGCCATAGACCAGCGACAGAAAGCACAACGCACAGGCCGAAAAGAGCTGCAGTTAGCCAGGGTAATAGTTTAGAGAAATTTTATCAAAGGAGTTCCCCATATGGATCATAAAACAATGTAATAAAATATTTTGAAGTAAATGTCAAAGTTAGGAATATACAACATATCTTGTGGAATAGAAACCCTATATAAAACATGAAATGTTAGAATCTAATACAATATCATTGAGTACAAGTAGCCCTTGACATCATGTATTCAGCCTCTAGATAGTATAGTAAGGACTAAGGAGGTCATATTGATAATCAGTAGAGAGTAAGATTCGTTCAAACTGTCTGCTAGGTATGTCCTGTCCTACAAAATCGAAACAAAAATCAATTATGTTCCAGTGAGCTCGTAGTTCGTACGTTTTGTAATTTTATGCTATGATTTCAAAATCCAAAATTGAGTCAAGGCATTCCAAAATAAAAGAAGGTATTTTTTCAATGAAAACTAATAATAAATTCATCCTTCTAAACTTAAGATCCTGGTAGATTTAGAGAGAAACTACGACACAATACAGTATAAAACAAAAGAATTAGTTTGGGACAAGGACAATTTGTGTAGATTCATGAAGGAAGAAAAATCCAAATTGATACGATGGAAGCTGGGTATTTATACTGATGGCTAAAAATGTGCTATAATAATCACTTTGCTTCAGGCATAGGCAAACCGAAAAGGTGCACAACATTGTGCATGTGATGAAGTGAAAATGCATCCTTTTTAAGATTTAGAACACAAATAATGTGTGCAACGGCAAAAAACAATCATGTATCTCATGTATTCTTTTAGTCAATGTGCAACACGTCATAAGAAACTAAAACATTGTTAAAATATCAACCAGCCTCTAAGAATTTGTAATGATAAAAAATCAAAGGGTACAACCAAAAAAAAAATTAATGGGAACTCATTTGCATATATAAGTAGTATGATTCTTGCTACTTGTTATACTTATTCCCATATGCATGTACACATGCTGGACACATTCACAGAAGGCACAGCTAAACTCCAGTGTTACATGTCATTGCAAACACTAAATGATTTGCCAACAGGAAATTGGCCTCAAGTATTCCTAAAACTGGACTAAAGGCAAGATAAACCAGTATGTAGCATATGTAGCAGAATATACTACCACTATGACTACTAGTCTTGATATGGGGAGACCGGAAAGTATGATGGGTAAACTAGTAAGGATAATACATGCACAAGACCTTGATTGTGAAAGTGGTGACATAGACATTGTGCCGCGCAACCATGGCACTGGTAGTAGAAACATGAATGCCCAAAAAGTGAGGCGTCTATAGCAGCAACGACACAACTTGGGGTAGCTAAAAGAAGACAGTGTGCAAACATAAGACAACGCAACAGAGGGCACCCTCCCAGGTGTCAGATCAAGAGCGATTTTAGTGTGTGGGAGAGGCAGTGAAGTCAGGCATAAATGGATCGAGAATATGAAATACCTTATGTAAGATACTCATTCAATGGACTATAATTAACATAACCTAACCAGATAGAAAATTTCGCAGAACCGTTGGACCATCACATACACACAAAAATACTCACATATAGCATAATTGCCTCGAAACTTGATTTATAAGAAGGAATGGTTTTGCCAATGCTGATTTTACCTACATGTGGCAATGGCCTTATAAAAGACAGTTCAAGGCCACAAAACTTATCAATAACAACATAAAACTTGTATATGGATACTTTGTTGCAATTTCAATTCTGCAAAGACGTAGCACTTGTAATGATCCTTGTTCAAGACTCATAAAAAAGTAGAAGAAACTAACATGTAAATAGTTGTTAGTTTGGCATCCATACCTTGTTTTTCCTCGAATTACAATGTATGATCATGGAAATGATTCCTCGAGCAGACCCAAAGATGAGTCCCTCATTACTAAACCTTCAGAAAATATAAGAAGACTATCATCATGAGATTGAGGCACAAGTACTTGACATATGGATATTCTAAGGTAGCCAATTACTAAACCTTCAGAAAAATAAGGAAGAAGCCAAGCGTCATGAGACTGAAGCACAAGTACATGACATATCACATATGGATACTTTCAGGTAGCCGATCATCATTTTCTTTGGCATAATCGATTTACAGCCTCTTATATGAAGAAAGAAAAATTCAAACAACATATACTTTTATCGATAAAGCCATTTTGGAAGTGTTAATTCTTTATCTAAATGAGAGTGTAAAGTAACAACAACCTATGATCCTAGAGTTCCATAAAGATACCACTAATGTGATAAGTATTCAAGATATGCTTGTTGGATAACAATTACACAGCAGGAAATATTTTGTGAAAATTCTCTCTTGGCTACATAATGAATAAATCAAATGTTAAGAGTTTCTTACATTTTTTGATGTGTGTGTCCTCTCTACCTTTTGGGGTTTAGCAAGGACTTCTCTCTACATGAAAATAGCAGGATGGCTCATCCAATATATCAACATGAGCTTCCCATCATAGCACAAGCAACAATTGTAAATCTCTGCAGCTTAGTATCAGAAAGATCTGAGGCATCTAGCACTGATTAAATTCAAGAATATCACATAATGTGTCTCACATGTCTCTCGTCTTAATATAGTCCCCGGCCTTATCTTTTAGTACCTCCGTCCCAAGGCTTAAGGCCTATAATTTTTTTTAAATTAAAACTATATAAAGTTTGACCAAGTTTTAGAAAAAAATATTAATATTTATAATATGAAATATATAGCCTTTTATATATCATGAAACATATTTTTACGTGGTATGTATATAATATCATAGTTCTTGATAGTTTTCTCAAAAAGTTTGGTCAAACTTTCTGTAGCTTGACTTTAAAAAAAATTATATCCCCTAATCCTTGGGACGGAGGGAGTAATAGATTTTTGAATATTATCATATACTGAAGTTTCATAGCTAGAGCACCCACAATGGGGCGCTTGTTTATGGACGGTAAGGATTAAATCCAAGCTATTTTACTTAGTTCCCAGCTGTTTTTGTTGAGTCAGCACATACATAGGAGTCGACGCCTAAATATTATATGCAAATCAGGCTGCCTGGCTACCGACGCTTATTATTTGTAGTAACCAACTAAATAAGCGTCTCTGTTGGGGATATACTTTTCGGGTATCCTCACTATGCCTCATTGACCAGGGTCGCCCACTTCGGGTTAGAGCTTTACTTCACAGGCGACCCAGTTAGGGAGAAGAGACGGAGTCCAGTCCGGCTACGAGAAGGCCCAGATGATTTACCGACATAGGCCCATAATGTTACTTGTAATTTAAGATGTACTCTGTAACCGACTCTTAGTCGTAGCCGGATAGGTCTCTCCTGTAAACCCTAGGCCAGATATCTATATAAACCATCCTAGGGAGAGCCTTTAGGGAACCCTCACAATAGTCTACAATCTCAACTCGCACAGGCGAACCCTTGTAACACATATTCCGTCTTTACCGTATTACTGGATTGCTAGCAGGAGTAGGATCCGTCCAAAGCCGGCGGATTCGAACCTGAGTAAAATTGTGTGCTCACCGTCCCGGAATACCGTACGTCTCACACCCCTCTCTTCCACAGGCCTCGAGGACCCCCTCATGGTGTACATGTCATCAATCCGACGATAGTTGGCGCCCACCATGGGGAAAGTGAGCTTCGGATCTGCGTTCCGAGGGGAATCTACATGAATCGGAATAGGCGAGACCATCGCCGTCGGTCGCATCCTCTACGTCAGTGATGTTCCTCTCATCATTCTCAATGAGAACTGGATTCCGGCTAGGGAGGCTATGACTAATTACACCATCATGTATTTTAGTGAGATCGATGTTTACATCGGTTTTACTGAACCTGTCCCACCCACCCAAGTGGTGATAATAGGGGCAGAAGAAAATTCTGGGTCCCCTTTGTCCGCGGAGGCGGCAGAGTTCCGGATCTTAGAAAACCTTAATCCCACCTAGCCCGCACCCATTGCGGAGATAGTGGACAAAGCCGAACCTGAAGCAGATCTCGCGGTTCAAGTCGAATCTAGAGTGGATCTCCCTAGCGAGGCCGAATCCCAGATCGACCTACCCACTGAGGTCAAAATCTAGGAGGGCAAGAAAATAGCTCTGGTTCTGGCTCTGATACTACCGGAACAGATAAACCCTTCCTGAGATATACATTGAGGCGCATGATATTGAAAGACGCAAGCGTGGATGAAATCCTCGAGACCATCAGATGTTTCGAGGAAGCCAACAGGGAAAGCCGCAACTATCTCAGGAGGCACACATCGCACTTTGTCGGATATGTTGGATCCGGATCCGGTTCTGCCGATGCTGGAGACAACGAAGACTCGGCGATGGAGGCAATCGGAACAAACGTCGACTTACCAGCATCTTCGGATGATTCCATGACGTCGGTAGATTTTCGTAAGTTCTCCACGGAGTACGAAGAGGAGTTTAACTCCATAGCTGCAGAAGAAGGAAGAGCCATGGACGAAGGATAACATGGACCTCAGAGATAATCCCGAGGTCTAGATGTCCGAAAGTACCGATCAAAGCCTGACTCCGAGAAACAGACCCAAAGCCGTCTTTGCTACCGGCGTAGCCAAGAAGGCAAAGAAGAAGAACAAGAAGAACAAGACCCCGGCAAAAGATCTTCCGACAGAGGAGGTGATTGCCGAGGAATATGAGGAAGACTCGGATGGAGCACTTATCCCAGATGAGCCCAAAAAAGAATCGGTGGATGGACACGTGGTCACCGCAGGTGCGCGTAAACTCATCGATGCTGCATTAATCACACCTATCCCTACAGCTGCAGAGCTTACTGCTGAAGAACTGGAGGAAAGGGCCCAGGCCCTAGAAGCACGTTGCCAATTACTCCTGGATGAAGCCAACAATATCGAGGAAGAAAAGAAGCGCATAGCAACTATGGAGAAGTACATCTCTCGGTAGCACCAGAAGACCCGGAAAAGGCACACGCGTGACAATCAATTTCCGGAAGTTCACAAGGTTCTCTTTGAGGGAGATACGGGGATGCCTCGACTCGACAGTAATGGAGATCTGGTGTACCCAACACCAGTACAAAACATTGCCGCAGCTCGAGATATCCTGGCAAACAATCTAGACCCAGAATAGATTCGATTGGGCATCAAGCTACTCACAAAGGGTCTAGAGCAACAGAAGGTCGCAAAGTCTGGAAGCGGAAAACTGGTCTCTCAATTCGACCAATGTCGCACGGATCCGGCCTGGAATGATATAAGGCCCCAGTGTGTTCCGGAACAACATCATCGTTCCGACCGTCGGGAAGACAACCACTCAAGAACCGGATCTTCACGGCACCACCACATAACTGCACGTTACTGGCGCAACATCGCTCTAGCTGCCGAGCAAGAGGCAATTGCTGCACTGTATCTAAGAAATCCTCCGAGGCGAGAGTCGAATGATCATAGGGAAGAAGACAAAGAGAAACGTCGGGAGGAGGACCGACAAAGAATGCCGCCTCCTAGACATACAAGCCGTCTAGCTGAGCCCCACCACGGTGGGAGTGACGGATGAAGGAACGACGGGCACCGTGCCAAGACAAGCCGGCAATGGGCTCGTCGCAATGAAGATCCTCCCCAGACCCGGAATAATGACGCTACGGACGAAGACCAGTGATCAGCCGGAAACAATCCACCTTCTCCAGCAAGTAGCCACCACAAAGGTTCCTAAGGAGGCCAAGGAGGGCGTTCTGGCAGAGGAGGTGGCGGCAGAAGCCAAAGTCCAGCTCCGAGGCACCGCAGCCATAGCCGTCAATCAGGATGGCGATCTCTATCACCAAGTGACGGGAGATATCGGATCAACTCTAACATAGAGGCACGACGCTACGAGAACGATGAAATCTATGTGGGTCTAAAATGCTTCAGACCGCGCATAAGAGCAACGAGATTCCTGGAAGGATTTGCTATTTCAAGGCACAATCAACCCTACGACGATGTGGCCTGGCTAGATACTTGGCTCCAGCATTTTTTCCAGGCTTGCTGCATCGCCAAAGGCGGAAAAAGCTTGGTCGCAACCCGATATCTCCCACTTATGTTGCGGAAGACAGTGCAATCATGGCTCAATGAACTTCCGGAGAACACCATCCACAATTGGTATGACATGCAAAGCGCGTTCTTTCAGAATTTCGAAGGCACATATTGGAGACCCTGTACGGCAGGAGACCTACAGCGTTGCACCTAGAAAGCCGTAGAAACTTGTCGAGATTACCTCAGACGATGGATCGACACCAAGAACTCATGTGAAGGAGTAAATGACCAAACTGCGATTGAAGCCTTCATTGCAGGACTCCCAATTGGTTTACTGCGTCATCGCTTGAAGTGTGACAAGGTCACTGATCTGGGAGAGATGATAGAAACAGCGAGCAAGTATGCAGATGCTGACGACGACACAGAGGGATTACTGAACGCCCTAGCTGTGCCACAGTCGGCAAAACAACCAAAGCAGCAAGCTCAGAAGCGCAAGAATACCTCAGAAGAAAAACCCAACGCGGAAACGACAGTGGTCACTACTACTTTCGGGTCTGGAGGACGAGGATGACGTGGCGATGGCCACGGACGCGGTCATGGGACATCAAGAGTCTAGGGTAGAGGAGACCAGCAACCTGCCAAACCTCCTCCTGGGCCAACATTGCCAATAACCCATGTGTGCATCACTTAGATGCCAATGGGGGCTCGTCTCACACAAACGCCGAGTGTCGTTTTAATGATGACATCAAGAAAGATGATACCGCTGGATATAGGGCTAAGCGGAAGAAGGGAAAGAAGAATCCCAAAAAAGTTAAGGAGACCAAGGAAGATTCTGACATGGAGGAAGTTGATCCTTCAAATCCCAAGCCGGAAGGGAATAAAAACTTCCCAACAAAGAAAGACACTTACGTCACCTTCCTCGGATCTCAACTAGCTAAGGTCAAGAAAGCAGTTCTGCATGAGCTCAACACAACTGTCCCTGCTGTCCCACAATACCTGGACTAGTCGGAAGTGGCGATCACCTTTGACCGTGCCGATCATCCACCTAAGTTGCACAGGCAAAGAAAATACGCCTTAGTAGTCAATCCACTCATTGATGGCTATGGGTTCGCCAAGACTATCATGTACGGCGGCAGTAGCATCAATATTTTGTATGTCAAAACACTACGCCGAATGCGGATCTCGGAGACTCAGCTGAATCACAGCTCTGTGATCTTCCACTGAGTTGTCCCAAGAAGACAAGAAAATTCCCTAGGAGAGATCACTTTGGATGTTACCTTTGGAAATCCAAAGAATTATCGGACGGAGGCACTTTCCTTCGAAGTAGTCCCGTTCAAGAGCGCGTGCCACGCTATATTCGGACGACTGGCTTACTGGGCTTTCATGGCTCGTCCGTGTTACATTTACAATATGATGAAAATTCCAGGTCCCAACGGCATGATCACCATTAGGGGAGACCCGAAGAAAGCGGGAGAGTTCTAGGATGGAAATGCCTCCTTTGCTGAAGCCGTGCTGCACGCCCAAGAGTACCAGGAGATCAAGAAGACCATCGATCTATTCGAGATGCCCGCAACAAAGAAGGAGGTGACAAAGCCAAATCCGGAGTTCAAGGCATTAGAAGAGACTAAGAAGATGCCATTGAAGGATGATGATCCCTCCAAGGTGACCCAGATAGACGTAGGCCTAGATAGCACATAGGAAAGCGCGCTCGTCAAGTTCCTCCAAGCAAATCAAGATATCTTCGCATGGCAGCCATCTAACATGACCGGAGTACCTAGGAAACTTGTCGAACACTCTCTAAATGTACACGAAAATGCTAAACCCGTCAAATAGTCCCTACGATGTTTTGGCGATGAAAAGCGTAAGGCAATAGCTAAGGAACTAGCCCGGCTCGAGTTAGCCGGATTCATAGAAGAGGTCATCCATACTGATTGGTTGGCCAACCCTGTAATGGTCCCTAAAAAGGACACCACTGAATTAAGGATGTGTGTTGATTATACTGCCCTGAACAACGCTTGTCCCAAAGATCCGTTCGCTCTGCCTAGAATTGATCAAGTTATTGATTCTACGGCAGGCTCGGAACTCCTATGTTTTCTCGAGGCATATTCCGGTTATCACCAAATCTGAATGAAGGAATCGGATAAAATCAAAACTTCATTCATAACCCCTTTCGGAACCTTCTATTTTGTTACGATGCCCTTTGGGTTCAAGAACGCATGAGCTACGTATCAGCGCACTATGCAGCGTTGCCTCCACAACCAAATCGGACGCAACGTACATGCATATGTGGACGACATTGCGGTGATATCCAAAAAGAAGGAAACATTAATTTCCGACTTGGAGGAAACGTTCGCCAATCTAGGAAAATACAACATAATGCTTAACCCGAAGAAGTGTTTCTTTGGAATTCCAGTTGGAGAATTGTTAGGTTTCATCATGTCTCAAAGAGGCATAGAGGTGAACCGAGATAAGATCAACGCTATACTCAATATTTCCAGGCCGACTCGCCTGAAGGACGTTCAAAGACTAACTGGTTGCATTGCTGTAGTTAGTCGGTTTGTAAGCCGGCTCGGAGAAAGAGCCGCACCACTCTACAAGCTCCTGAAAAAAACCAAAAAATTCGTTTGGACTGATGAAGCTGAAGCTGCACTACAAGACCTGAAACAAGTACTCTTGTTTGCTCCTATCCTTGCAGCATCGGAACCAAGAGAACCGATGTTGCTCTATCTCGCTACGACAAACAAGGTTGTTAGTGTTGTCATGGTAGTAGAGAGACCAGAGAAAAATCAGGAACACCAGGTGCATCGTCCTACTTACTACCTTGGCAAAGTCCTAACTGAATCAAAGCAGCGGTACCCGCACTATCAAAAGCTGGCTTATTTTGTGTTTTTTTGCATCCCGTAAGTTACGGCACTATTTTCAGGAATACCCAATTACTGTGGTGAGCACAGCTCCCATGAGAGATACAATCAACAATAGCGAGGCTACAGGACACGTCGCAAAATGGGGCATAGAGCTTTCAGCTTTCGACATTGACTACAAACCTCGTACAGCAATCAAATCTTAAATCCTTGCTGACTTTGTCGCTGATTGGACAGAGACAACAGAGAATATGATCCTCCCAGAGTCGGAATATTGGACCTTATATTTTGACGGTTCTAAGGCTCGAGGGGGCTCGAGGGCTGGCGACGTGCTCAAATCACCCCAAGGAGATAAACTTTTCTATGGGTTGCAGATCCACTTCACATCAACAAATAATATTGCCGAGTATGAAGCACTGTTGCATGGAATCCGGATTGCTAAGGATATCAGCATCCGACGTTTGATGTGTTATGGAGATTCGGATCTTGTTGCTCAACAAGTGTCGGATATCTGTAATGCAAATAAGCACATGGCAACGTATAAGGTTCTCATGGATGAACTATGTAACATCCCAATTTCAGCAACCCTGATTAGTTGCCTAGAATGCAAAAATCTGGGGAACAAAAACTTTTTCGTGTTCACGGGTGCAGTGTTTGCTTGTTGTTTGTTTGTACTTGTGCATGTGGGTGCATACCATATGATACTCCTTACATCACCATCAGTTGACAAAAGCTATTTAACAAAACTATCCTGGCTCATTTTACATATTCTCAAATGTTCTGACATTTTAAAACCAGAGCCAAGATGCTTGTGTAACCAAAACTAGTTTATTAGCTTCCATTGGCAAAACTATGGAGAGCTATAACCTCCTTATGTTTTCAAGACAGAGCCTTCAACTAATCTTATCTCTAGGTTTCCCAAAACCTCTTCTCAAAGTTTTTGAACTCTATTCTTGGTAGAGATACCAAGGACTCTCATCTTATTCAAACTCCAACACTTCAAAATACCCAACCTTACCTCAAGCAAAGCTTGATGGTAACCCTAGTAGTAGGTTTGCCTTGTTTGTAAGATGAGTTGCCTTGATCTGCTGCTTGATTTGTCTGCCTAGGAAATAGTATGAGCTACTCTAGGAGCTCATCACTAGGATCAAGAGGTTTCCAAATCATCCCACCCTAAGCAAGAATACAAACCTGGACTTGATCTCTGGTAACTAGGAGATCATCTAAAACCCTTAACCAGGTCATTTATGAAGATATCCCTTCTTGAAGTTTCCAAGTCAATGAAGACCAATATAAAGAATGGATCCTTTCTACTCAATATACACTTCAACATCATCCACTTGATGATGCTTGGATACCTTGCAACCCAAAAAAAACACCCCCTCTCTTGCTCTAGTCAAAAACCCTAAATCAGCCAAATTTGGCTAAGTCTGGAAAACTATTCCCAACATCCCCTTTTTGAATGCCTCCCTTCCTCAACCCTTGTGCATTATTGGAAATTCACTTGAACCATCTTGCTAACCATCCTAAGGACTACCAAGGCCCACCCTTTCCCTTGGTTAGATCATCCTCCTACCCACTTGTTCTTGATGGTTTTGCAGGCAAGAAAATAACTTCTCCTGCAAATCTAGTCATCATGCCTACTTTGACAGAAGCTCACACCATCATCCAACCTTCTATGGACCAAATATTTGCATGGATGTGATCTACTCATATAGCTCTATCCGAATCTACTTCACTTGTCCCAAGTGGATCTTTGTGCTTCTTAAACCCACATGGTTTATAAGGCATCATGACTCATCTGGTATGGCAGTCTTATTTTCAAAAAAGATTGCCACCATTTCCAGACCACCTCAAATGTAAAAAAATCCGAACTCCTTCTGCCATGATAATCTATATGACTTGGTATAACTATCCATCTATCCCTTGCATCAAGGTGAGCTCTGAGATCCAAGATCCAACAAGGTTTTGGTGGTATAAAAATAACATCTCCCTAGATCCACAACTCCTTGTTTTCCATCTTATTCAAGTTGGAATTCCAATTCCCAAGATTGCAAATGCTTGCTACACCTTGTCTACATCATCTACCTTGATCATCAAGATTTATCAAATATTACCCATAATTATTATGGCTCCAAATCTATTCCATTCCTTTAATAGACAAAACCTCCAAACCCCTTTCCCAATGGAAAGTTTGGTTGTTGTCAAAACACTTCCCCAACTTTTGTCTCATGTGAGGTCCATTTATCATACCCTACCTTCCAACTTAAAAAATAAATATTTTTGAAGAGCTCTAATAATTCGTTTTGCCCTTTTTCCTAAATGGCAGGAACAACAAAATAACTGTTTTAAATACTTTTAATCCCCAATAAATCTTGGGAAAATTCCCCTAATTGTGTATTCACATTTGGGACCCTCTCACACCAAAAACCCACGTTGTCCAATGTAAAAATATCAAATGAACTTCTAGAAAGTACTTATGCCCTTTTTGAATAAATAGTGTTAAGTGGACTAAAACTCCTTTGAAAAATCTCAAATAATTCATAGAGAGGTCATTTAACCTCATCTATCTACCAGTACCATCTCCCCATCTCTTCCAATGCAAATATCTGAAATCCTTCACAAGCTCTCTTGTGATCAAAATTTGCAAAACCAACAAAACTTGAGCTAAACCAAGACCAAGCTATCCCCAAAGCTTGTTAAGCACTCCTCTCTAGTAACCACTACTCCCCTGGTCGTGAGCACTGTAGCTCCACCCTAGCACTTGCCCCTTTTACCCTTGGATTAGTGGAGAGAGAGACAACCAAATCTTACAAGATTTTCCCCATTTAATTACCACAGCTCCCTCCCTCTATCTCTGCCCAACCAAAACCCACTCTTACCCCTTCCCACCGCCATCTAGGCCAATCACAGGCCAGCACCACCCCTCCCCCATGTACAAAGTAGACATTTTCATCATCCATCTCTCCCCTTCGGTATAAAGGCCCGAAGCCACCCCTCATTTGCTCCCTCCCACCTCCACTCACTTCACCCAAGGTCCATTCCCCCTCCCCTGCTCTGTGCTGACCAGAAGAAGAAGAAGGAGAACCCTCGGACTCCCTCAAAAATGGAGCAAGGCTCCCTCCTCCCCCTCTTTCTCCCTCGGCATGTCACTCTACCGTGACCCCCTCTTCCTCCTCTACCTAACCCTGTGCTTGTTTTGGCCCAGGAACGTCTCCTCGGACCTCGCCGGTGAAGACTCGACGAGCTCTCCTCGGTCGCCGTCACGCGAGCGGCCTCCCGGAGACCAACCCCGCTGTGCCGCCCCTCCCTGGACTCGCTCGGGAGTCCTCTGTCACCCTGTCACCTCCTCGGTCGCTGACGAGCCCCCAGGTGAGCCTCCTTGCTGCCGCTGGTGCCTGCTAGGGTTTCCTCCTCTGCCGGCCTGTCCCGAGGTCGAAGATGACGTGGCACCGTTGGATCCCACTTGAACCGACGACCCAGATCCACAGATACCTCTTCGCCACCTACCGCCACTAACCACCAGGCCCCGCCTGACAGTTCAAGCCGCGGGCTCCCGCGCGCCGCGCCGCTCGCCGCTGGGCCGAATCCCCTCCTCGCGGCCCATTTCCGTGCGAAGCCTGCCCGCTACCCCCCCTTTTCCTTTTTCCTTTTCTTAAAATCCTATTTATTAGATCTGTTAAATATCTTGCAGAAATAATTGCATAAGAAAATGGAAAACAACTTTACTTGGCTAGATCTAAATTTATCGTGAGACAAGAATGTTTTGTGCATCATACAGAGCTGTCCCTCTGCCAAAAATAAGTTCCATTATTTATTGGCATATTATCCACTAAAGAGTATCTTCCACACTAATTAATTTCCTCAGAGAGTTTTACATACCCAATTTGGGAGAACCAGAGCTCTACTGGAAGGTATTTGAAATACCTATCATCTAGCATAGGTCTTATGCCAAGGTTAACAGTAGTGTGCCCTTAGCAAAAATAATAAATACCAGTCGTCTCTGTCTTAGGTACTTTCTCTGGGTCAAACCAAATGTGGTATTGACCAGATTCCACCTCCTAATACACCCTAGTATCAAAATCTATCAAACCACAGCAGCTCAGATTTTATTGAGCTCTGATTGGATTTTAGTGAATTAAACTATTCTGTGTACCCTTTTTCACTAAATAAACCACTCCAGGAGTTTGACAACTCCAAAGAGAGTGAATCCAATTCCTACAGAAAGGTATTCGAAATGCCTACAACATGCCCTTGGAATCAACTCAAGAGATTATGTGGAATTAATGTGGTGAAAAAGAGAAAAACCATACAGAACTGCTTTTGATGATTTATTAAGGGCATTCTGTTAATTCTTTTGACAAGATTCCAACTCTATGTGGTTCAGTTCATCAAACGATACCCAACCACCCAAGGAAATAATTGTTGGGCCTCCAGATAAATTCTGGTGAATTATTTCCTCAAACTAGAGTTTATTCCACTATAAAAAGCATAACTAAATCTAGGTAAAGGATAATCTAGTGAAACAACTTGTGTTGGTTTTGTGTTGTCAAGACCTATCTGAGGATATCATTGTTGCACATTGGTATCCTACAGACCTCAGAACCCCACTCCAAGTTCATGGTATTAAGCCTTGACAACTATCTCCCAAAGGGAAAAACACCTATATGGGATTCTAGTAATTCCACTACTAGAACTCAACTTCTCCAAAACCTACTAAATTAAGTAGGATTCCTTATGTTTGTTTGCTGTATGGTTTGATGCATGTATGCCCTGTATTGATTGTGGTATTGTCTGCTTGCATGTATACTCGATGACGGCGATAGTGTGATTGTTTGATGACGAGAAGAAAGGGACTTCTTATTGTTTATTGGGTATTCTTGGTTATCAAAGGAAGTCCAGGGACTTACTGCTGATCACAGGCAAGCCACCATTCCTGAATTCTGATACTTGTCCTACTCTTTTTATTACCTATGTGTATCCTCTTTATAAATTGCATTATCTACCTGCATGTCTTGTTTTACAAATACTGCGCTAATGACTTGGCCCCTCCAAGTTATGACTTTGTGTCCCTCGTGGCACCACCCTGATGTACCTACCATTTTATCCCTTTACACCGAGAGTATGGTGGTTAGCATCCTACCTCGTTGAAAACCTCGGCTTTGAGAAAATGAACTGTTTTGGGACTTACCCTACTACAAATGTTTCAAAAACTGTTTTGTAAAACCCTTGGGAAGAGCCATCGTTCCAAGCGGATGTTTTAACTGCAAAAGTGGTGATGATGAGAAATGAGAAAGAGAAGGGATGTTCTACGCCTTTACCGGAACAATTTTTATCCGTGTAACCACATTACCCCAGGTGCTGGGGCTTAACTCACAGTTTGTCTTCATTAGCCAGGGCAGCTGTACAATGCTTATGTGGAGAAATCGCCTGAATTCCGGGCAGGCGCTAACAGATCTACATATCTAGAGCCTGTAGCTTGCTTCGGCAAGAGTGAGCCTGTCTTGGCAGGAGTGCCGGTGCAACAATTGGGTCTCCCGCGGACGATATGACTTAGGAGGTACATAAGGAAGTGGAGTCACCAAGTTAAGGTATACGCCAAGCTACGGTTGGGTATATGCGTGTACAGAAGGCAGGACTATGGCTGGGAGCCACATACTCGTTGCCGGGGAGAACAAACCCAAAAGGAAAAGTAGCCTTTGCTAGGGCCGACAAGCGAAAGGTTAGGTTTGATTATCCGGACGCCTATCTACCGTGAGTAGTTGGCCGTGGTTTTATCCCGGCGGATGTATTGATTCTTGTGGGGAAAGTGCGCAAACTCTGCAGAGTATAATATATTTGAATAGCCGTGTCCACGGTCAAGGATGGTTGGAAAGGTGGTGTCTAGGAGTACCCAAGCGGTGTTTATTTGGAAAGAATGGATGAAAGTATGGAGGTTCCGGGGGAACCTGAGTTTGAAAGTTTGGTTTTGATCCGAGGTGGTCAAAGAGGTTTACAAAAGGGTTTTTACTACAAAACTATTTTCAAAAAGGTTTTCAACAAATATATGGGGATATCTTGATTTATTAAACAGAGGCATATTTTCAAAACTCTTTTTCAACAAAGATATGGAGATGCCACAACTACAAGAGTTAGTTTAGGCTTTTCAAAACAACCCTAGATAGAGCTATCTCACCACAGCAAGAATTGTATTTCCTCATTTCACTTATCCTGGTGGTTTGCGAGTACATTCAAAAGTACTCACGGCAGTGTCCCTGGCTATTTACTTGGCCAGATTTTCAGAGGTTCGACATCGGAAGATTAAGGTAACGTCCAGCGAGCTAGGCCGTCTTCCCAGTCAGTTTCCTGTAGGTTGAGGCACGATTGGGCTCTGCGCGTGATAGTTGTTCTGCTGCTAAAGATGGTGTAGCCATAATGGCATTTATGTAAGTCTTGTAAATTCTTTATTTTTCGGATGTTGTAATGATACTTGTCGGTTATGTTCCGTGGCTCATTGATCATAGGAACGTGGATATATATACATAACAGGGATTTCTCGGATGGTTAATCCGAGGAGCCCACAGACTAAATCGTTTGAAGGGTTTGAGGTTCAACACATCCCTCGAGCAGAAAATAAGGAAGCAGGTGCATTATCTCGAATGGGCTCTGCACGGAAAAAGGTCCTGGATGGCGCTTTTTTGGAGCACCTCAAAGTTCCCTCTATAAAAGGAGTAGACGAGGAATATCCGACCAAATTCGACTCACCTTTAGTAGCAGTTCTGGCTGTAATTCCTAGCTAGACTCAACTCTACCTTGATTACTTGGTAGAAGGCAAATTACCTAAAGACGAAGTTATGAGCTGACAGATCGTCCGACGAGCAAAAGCCTATACTATAATTAGTGGTGAGCTCTATAAGCGGAGTGCGTCTGGGGTCTTTCAGCGCTGTGTATCTCCGAAAGAAGGAGTGGAAATCTTACGAGAAATCCACGAAGGCGAGTGTGGTCACCACGCTGCAGCCAAATCTTTAGTGGCAAAAGCTTTCCTGCACGGTTTTTTTGGCTTACAGCCAAGGCAGATGCCGAACGGCTAATCAAGACGTGCAAAGGCTGCCAAAAGTACGCCAAACAAGCTCACATTCCAGCTGATCAGCTGAGAACAATACCTATAACATGGCCTTTCACGGTTTGGGGGCTTGACATGGTAGGACTGTTTGAACGGGCTCCAAGTGGATTTACTCATCTCTTAGTGACGGTGGATAAATTCACAAAATGGATTGAGGCTAAACCCGTCACTAGTTGTGATGGAGCAACAGCCAGAAGATTTGTCGAGGATGTAATAATCAGATACGGTTATCCGCATAGCATTATCACGCACAATGGGGGTAATTTCTCTATGGGAGAACTTGCCGAATTCTGCAACGAACAAAATATCCGTCTTGACATTGTGTCAGTCGCACATCCGCAGGCTAATGGACAAGTCGAAAGAGCAAATGGTTTAATCCTACAAGGCCTAAATCCAAGACTCGAAGCACCACTAAGGTGTGTTGCGGGGGCTTGGGCAGAGGAATTACCTTCTGTAATATGGAGCTTGCGAACAACTCCGAACAGGTCAACCGGATACACACCTTTCTTCTTGGTCTATGGTGTAGAAGCAGTTCTTCCTAGTGATTTAATTCATACTTCTCCTAGAGTTGCCGCATATGTTAAAGAGGATGCTGAAATTTCTCGACAAAATGATCTCGACTTAGTCGAAGAAGTTCACGTCATTGCTGAGATGACATCTGATGACCCACAAGTATAGGGGGTGTGTCGTAGTGTTTTCGAGGGGAGTGAAACCCAATTTATTGATTCGACACAAGGGGAGCCAAATAATATTTATAAGCCTTAACAATTGAGTTGTCAATTCAGCTGCACCTGGAAACAATCTTGCTCATAGCAGTTTATCAGTAGCAACAGATTTGTAGTAGGAATAGTAAAGTAACATCGGTAGTAAAGTAAAGACAGCAGTAACAATAGCAGTAAACAGTAGGATTCATGTGCGGTAGGCATAGGGATGGATGGACGGGCGTTGCATGGACAAGACAATTCACATAGCAATCAGAACATAGGGCAATTGCAGATAAATAAGATAAAGCATCCAAGTACTAGATAATCCTAGGCATGTGTTCCATATATAGTCATACGTGCTCGCAATGAGAACTTGCACAACATCTTTTGTCCTGCCACCCCGTTTGCAGCGGGGCCTCAAGGGAACTACTGACAATTAAGGTACTCCTTTTAATAGAGCACCGGAGCAAAGCATTAACACTCCGTGAACACATGTTATCCTCACATCAAAGCCATTCCCTCCGGTTATCCCGATTTCTGTCACTTTGGGGCCATTGGTTCCGGACAACAACATGTGTATAAACTTGCAGGTAAGACCATAAACAATACTATCATAATAACTCAATAACATGTTCAGATCTGAAATCATGGCACTCGGGCCCTAGTGACAAGCATTAAGCATAACAAGTCGCAACAGTCATAAAGCACTAATAGAAGATACTAGGCACCATGCCCTAACAATCTGATGCCATTACATAAACGATCTCATCCAATCCCTACCATCCCCATAGCCTACAGCGGGGGATTACTCACTCATAGATGGGGGAAACATGGATGGTCGTTGGAGAAGCGATGGTGATGATGATGGCGATGATCTCCTCCAATTCCCCGTCCCAGCAGGGTGCCAGAACGGAGTTTCTGGTGCTATTTCATGGAATCTGGTGGTGGCGGAGGAGCAGAACTCCTTCTGGAAAAACGTCGAACCCCCCTGAGTTTTTAGGTCAGAAGGCATCTTATAGGCGAAGAGGGAAACCGAGGGGGAGTCTGGGGCGGGTAGACCACCCCCTGGCGCGGCCTGGGCTAGCCCGCGCGACCAGGTGGTGTGGCCTGGGCCCAGCCCCCCTTCTTCTTGTATTCTGGCTCCGGGAGTCTTCTGGTGAAATAGGATTTTTGGCATATTTTCCGGGATTTTTCCTGATAGTTGATTTTCTGCACAAAAAAGTAGACAACAGGGCAATTCTGCTGAAAACAACATCAGTCCGTGTTAGTTGCATCCAAATCACACAAGTTTAGAGGATAAACAATAGCAAAAGTGTTCGGGAAAGTAGATACGTTTTGGACGTATCAACTCCCCCCAAGCTTAGCTTATTGCTTGTCCTCAAGCAATTCAGTTGAAAACTGAGTGCTATAAAAGAACTTTCACGAACACATTTACTTCATCTGATGTATATATTCTCAGCATGTGATCAACTACTTAGACAATTCATAATAAGGAGTATGCAACTAAGTTTACTTAATAGGCATTGCAAGCTATGAAGAGATTCCAACTCAAAATAGCATGAAGCATAAACATAAGCAACATTACAATGCTCATAAAAAGGTATGATAGAGTGGTATCTCGCTTGCCTTTGATCTAAGGCACCTCTGAAGTTCAGGTGAAGACTAGAAGTAAAGATATCAAAGATACAAGCATCAAAGTCATAACACAAGTAATCAAGTTTTGAGACAAGCACAAATAATGACAACTATGCTCTCAAGAAGGTGCTCAAAGAATATGTGGAGACTCAACAAGTAAAAGAAAAGGTTTTGAATAGTTTGAAAGGCTTCCAAATGCTGAAAGTATGGTACTCGTTAGCTTTGAGCTCTCATTGCCCCTATCATAAGCATCTTTAAATGGTTAATGTTAAAGTGACACAACTAAGAGGATATGCTTGACAAGTTATAAATCGAAGTCTCATGCCCCTTACTTACGAAGACCGATCCTCATGATACTCAACTTCAGTCACGAGTAAGCTCTTGTCATTGTAAGTATATACGTATCATAGAGAACCTCCAACGGGGTACCCCTTGCACATGACACAGGAGCTATCCCATAATCAAAATGACAAGGCAAGCAGACAATGAGCATCTCAGCGATCTTTTATTTACTATGTGCATAGATTTTTATTGAGGATGCTTCATAGAATGCTCATTATGGTTATGCTGCAAGTTTCCACAATGATTAAGCATGGCTTAGGTTAGCGGCACAGGCATTTCTCTAACATACATACAAACTCCATGATCTTACAAGTTCCACTTTTATTTCACACCGCCGGGATCCATAAACAAAAGAACATGATATCAACGAGGTACCAAGTACCAATGCAGTGTTGAAAGCGTTCCCCATGATACATGGTTCTACTAACTTCAACTTATAAAGTGCAAGCATATACGCAACAAAGAAGGACGCAATGGTTCAGGTTTATTAAATGCAAGAAAATAAAGTGTACCATCAAGTTCGTGAGAGCTTTACTAACTAATTTTCTCATAACAAGCAAACATTTTATTCGGAAGAAAACAATGCATATTGAATATGCAAGGAGGTATGGTGGACACCACGGTGTCATACCAAGTTATGAATAGAGTAATGCAAGCAAACATTCATAAGACATGCTACAAACTATTAGCAAGCTGGGACTAATCATATGAAAGCAAGAACTACTAAGCATCCAAAGATAACATACACCCTACACGAACAGGCTAAGCATGTCCACAACGATGAGTATATGTACAAAAATGAAAACAAATAGAGTTCATTACCAACCTCTTACCACACCTCAAGTTGTCATTAATCCTCATTATTGCTCTTCACTTGTGTGGCTTGAATAATAATATGAAACCAATATCCACTGAGGACTGCTGAACCCTGCAACAAACTCACAAATCCAAAGAAGAACATCAAATATTTTTGGTGTTTTCGATTTTTTTAAAGCAAGAACCAAAAAGGAAAAACAAGCAAAGCAAAATATTTTTGGGTTTTTTGAATAGTTCAAACAAAGCAAAAAGGGAAAAACAAACCAAAGGCGAAAAGAAGAAGACGCAAACCAAAGAAAAAACAACAGAAATATTTTTGGTCTTTTCTATTTTAGAAAGCAAAAGCAAAGAAAGAATGAAAACTAAAAAGAGAACGAAACATGAATATACAAAGTACCGACGCAACATGATAAGGAGATGAGTGCAATGCTGGCGTACCTCCCCCCAAGCTTAGGCTTTTGGCCTAAGTGGGTATCAATCCCAGATACGGGTAAGGGTTCCAAGCAGGCAGATCATGATAAGAATGGTAATATCTAGGCCCGTGGGTAGAAGAAGAAGCTCCCCAATCATAAGCAGGCTGCTGATATGAAGACTACCCCTCATTTGAGGGCTGGACCAAATCATTCGTGACCTCCCTTCTAGTATCCTGCTCCTGTTGGGAGAGCTCTCCCAAGTACGTGTCAAGCTCCTCCTCAGTGAGGGACCATCCTTCCCTGTTATCAAGGTTAAACAAAACATGTGCAGGCAAAAGAACAACACGCTCGGACTTGCTCTTTCTCCAACCAGCTTTGAGAAAGGTTATTTCATAAGACAACTCATTCAAACTAGCCCACGAGGAAACAAATTTATGTTGTATCATGGAATTAAAATCAAGCCTTTCTATGGGGAACTGTAGGTCTAGATGATGAGGCACTAAACCATGCAATGCTAGTAAACGAGAAGCAATGAGGCCTCCACAAATTCCACCTTTCTCACGGTTAGCAGCAAGACGGAAAGCTATCAAAGCACCTAAGTTGTAAGACCTATCTCGTTTAAGAGCAGCAGAGATAAATGCTAGATCATATGAAGATAACTTATTGGCAGTTTTCCTAGGAAGAACACACTTGGAAATAAAGTAGGCAAAGTAGAGAATGGAGGGAAGATGAATGTTACAGATTTTTCCACTCTCCTTCGAGAAGCTGCTCCCTTGGAAAATTTCTGCGTATAAATCCATAAGTGGTTCAGGCCGCTCCTTAATCCTTCTACATGATCCCCATTGAGGTACCTTAATAGCTGCACAAAAGTCATCGAGAGAAAGGTCGATAGCAATATTGTAAATTTTGTAGTGGACCATGGGGTTAGGCAAAGAGTGACTAAATTGAAAGTCCTGCACCACAGACATGGTTAGCTTCACAAATTGACAAGGTTCATCTTCCAAAAAGTGCTCCAACCCTGCATTAGAAACCAAAGTGTGGAAATCTTGGAGAATTCCCGCAGCTCTCGTGAACTCAGAACATGGATAAATGGAAGGAGAAACTTCCTCCTCCCGGTGGACCTTCATGCCCTCAGGCACCCATAGTTCATGTTGGTTTAGTTGATGCTCATTCATCTTCTATTCTGAAATTTAAACACCTATTAAACAAGTGATTGCAAAGTGAATAAAATGAAAGATTCTACTCATAGGGACTTGTAAGAGGCCTAAACATGCATCAAAACTATATCTCTAAGCATCAAACAAGCTTACAAGCTCTCATAACCTGTCACCTACAGCAGCAAAATACTCAAGATATAATCCACTAAACACAAATCTACTTGGACAAGGGGAGGAGTCACATACCAGAGAACAAGTGCTCCAAATTTCAGCAACAAAGATGGGCTGAGCAAGGAGATCGAAAAAATCGAGAGTAAGCATAGCAAGAACGCCATTTTGAGCAATGAACTAGAGCTTACTCGGGAAAGAGAAGAAAGTGGCAGGTGAGAGAGTTAGTGGAGGGCCAGG
This sequence comes from Avena eriantha, assembly GCA_910589775.1. Classification (NCBI taxonomy): domain Eukaryota; kingdom Viridiplantae; phylum Streptophyta; class Magnoliopsida; order Poales; family Poaceae; genus Avena; species Avena eriantha. The sequence continues at coordinate 196,654,187 of OU342741.1, read as the reverse complement.
GGTGGCCCACAGCATGGCATGGCGCCACCCAGGGCAGGCCACGCCACCAGGTGGTGAGCCTGCCTGGTGGGTCCCCCTAGTACCCTCCAGGCACTCCTCTGCCCCTTTTTGCACGTAAAAATTTAATATGAAATTTCTGGAATTTTTCAAGACACTTTATTTTTGGGCAATTTTCAGGTATAGAAGAATGATTTTCTGACAGACAGATTTTCTCGGAAAATGATGCAATGACAAAATAAGGCTAGAACTACAGAAGTTCTAAGACACTCTAACAAGCAAGCAACTAACAACAAAAAGAAAACTAAACGAAAGCAAAAAACTAAAATGGATAGAATAGAAGTACACGGAAATAATCATAGTGAAAACATTGTTTTGTTCAATGAAATCCTTTTGTTAACAAGGTTGATCAGGTCTTGTTACCAAAACAATTCCATATGAGACAAAACTTTGTATTCCACTAATGATTATGTTACCTCAACCTTGATGGCAATGGTCCCAATCATAATAGTTTCAAATTTTTCTCTTAGTATGGGACAATATATTTCTCCAACTTGAATGCCCTCAACATGTTCAATTGAATTCAAACCATAAGTCCTTTCAATCTTCTTGGGGAAATAGATAGTATGTTCCTTGTCATTAACATTGAAAGTCACCTTTCCTTGATTACAATTAATAACAGCTCCTGCAGTATTAAGAAAAGGTCTCCCAAGAATAATGGACATATTATCATCTTCAGGCATTTCAAGCACAACAAAATTAGTTAATATCAAGCAATTATGAGCCACTTGAACAGGTACATCCTCACATATACCAACATGAATAGTGGTAGATTTATGAGCCATTTGCAAAGATATATTAGTTGGTATTAATTTTTCTAGTTGAAGCCTCTTATAGAGAGAGAAAGGCATAACACTAACTCCAGCTCCCAAATCGCACAAAGTAGTTTTAACATAACTATTCTTAATAGAACAAGGGATAGTTGGAATCCCTGGGTCTCCAAGTTTCTTTGGAACCTTACCATTAAAAGGAATAATTAGCAAGCAAAGTAGAGATTTCTTCATTAGGGATCTTCCTTTTATTCGAGACAATATCCTTCATATACTTTGAGTAAGGAGGCAATTTAATAGCATCAGTCAAAGGAATTTAGAAGAATAAAGGTTTCATCCACTCACAAAACTTATTATAGTGTTCATCTTCCTTTGACTTGTGTTTCTTATCAGGGAAGGCATAGGTTTTTGGACCCAAGGTTCTCTTTCACTACCATGTTTCTTAGCAACAAAATCTTCGTTAGTGTATTTAGTATTCTTAGTGTGCTTTTCAGGTTCTTCTTCAACTTTTTATTCATTAGGAGCTTCATTTTCTTCATTACCACTTTCAGTTTCAGCATCAGAGATAGATATACTATTAGGATCTATAGCAGGTTCAGAGGGTTCTATAACAGTTTTATGTTTCTTTTTCCTTTTCTTACGAGTAGAGCCACTATTTTCAGCTTGTTGAGAATCTTGCTCAATTCTTTTGGGATGCCTCTCAGGATATAGAGGATCCTGGGTAGCAGCACCACTTCTAGTTCTAATTTCATAAGCATGTTTTTCTTTAGCAGCATTAACTAGCAAGTCTTTTTGCACTTTAATGAGTTGATCTATTTGAGTTTGAACCATTTGAAAGTGTTTAACAATCATTTTAACATCACTAGAGGTTATTTCCACAATATCTTTCAACTCAACAATAGCTCTAGTGTTTTCCATTAGATGATTTTGCACCCTTTTATTAAAATTATCTTACTTAACAATAAAGATATCGAATTCTTCTAAGCATTGATCAGGAGGTTTAGAGTAAGGGATATCACCTTCATCAAAGTGTTGGAGAGAGTGTACCTCAATAGTGGATGAGTAGGGAATATGCTTACATAATTCTTCTATAGGAGGTAAATTCTTGACATCTGCAGCTTTAATTCCATTCTCCTTAAGACATTTCTTAGCTTCCTTCATTACTTCATCATTTAATTCAATAGCTCTCCTCTTCTTTGATGTTGGAATAGGCACAAGAATAGTTGGTTCAGGTATGAATACTTCAGGTATAGCTGGTTCAGGAGGAGTCCAATCTTCATAATTCTTGCTTATTTTAGCCATTAATACCTTGGCTTCCTTGGGAGTCCTATTCCTAAAAACACAATCAGCACAACTATCTAGGTATGTCCTAGATTCTTCAGTTAGTCCATTATAAAATATATCAAGAAGCTCATTCTTAGGTAATGGACTTCCAGCATGTGCATGAATCAGAGCACAAAATCTTGCCCATGCTTTGGGCAATATCTCCTTTTCTCCCTGTTTAAAATCAAAAAGTTCCTGCAAAATAGCATGTCTAGCACTAGGAGGGAAATATTTCTGCAGGAAAGTACTAATCAAGCAATCAGGGCTATCAATAGATTCAGGAGGTAAATTACTAAACCAAGTTTTAGCTTCTCCTTTCAGTGAAAAGGGGAAAATCTTAGCAACAAAGTAAGTACACATCTTAATATCATCAACAAACAAGCCATTCATGGTAGAAAGTTCATTCATATGTGCTACCGCACTTTCATTCTTAGTCCCACAAAAAGGTTCTTTCGCAACAATAGCTATGTAAGATAGATCGAGAGAGAAATCATAATCTTCATCTATAATGTTTATGGGAGAAGAAGCAAACTTAGCAATAGGAGACAATTTGGGTCTAATAGTACGCCTCTCAAGGAGACTCTTAGCAGCGCTCCTATCATGGGTTTTTTTACATTCTTTAATAAATTCATCGGTCATCTCAACATAACCATCTTCAATATCATAACTTTCACTAGACTCAGGTGAACTAACAGGTGTGGTAGTGTCTTCATTAGGAGTTTCAGTATTTCCAGCTATAGTTCTAGCAATCGTAGCATCTAGGAAAGGACCTAATGAACCACTCTTATCGAGCACAGTAGAAGCAGCATCATAAGCTTCAGAAGTTTCAGATTCAGCAGTAGTAGCAGTGTGTGTAGCATGTGTATGTGGTGGTGTAACATGCTTACTCATAATAGATGGTGAATCAAGAGCAACAGAGGTGTTCAGAACTGTACCTCTTCTTGTAGTGGATGGTAAAATACGAACCTTGCCATCACGAGACTTACCCATGATGGATGGATAGCAGCGAACAATAGAGAATCCAAGTGAACTTAATAAATAAAGCTATGCTCCCCGGCAACGGCGCCAGAAAATAGTCTTGATGACCCACAAGTATAGGGGGTGTATCGCAGTATTTTTGAGGGAAGTGAAACCCAATTTATTGATTCGACACAAGGGGAGCCAAAGAATAGTTATAAGCCTTAACAACTGAGTTGTCAATTCAGCTGCACTTGGAAACAATCTTGCTCACAGTAGTTTATCAGTACCAACAGATTTGTAGTAGGAATAGTAAAGTAACGGCAGTAGTAAAGTAAAGACAACAGTAACAATAGCAGTAAACAGTAGGATTCGAGTGTGGTAGGCATAGGGATGGATGGACGGGCATTGCATGGCCAAGCCAATTCACATAGAAATCATAACATAGGGCAATTGCCGATAAATAAGATAAGGCATCCAAGTACTAGATAATCCTAGGCATGTGTTCCATATATAGTCATACGTGCTCGCAATGAGAACTTGCACAACATCTTTTGTCCTGCCAGCCCGTTTGCAGCGGGTTCTCAAGGGAACTACTGGCAGTTAAGGTACTCCTTTTAATAGAGCACCAGAGTAAAGCATTAACACTCTGTGAACACATGTGATCCTCACATCAAAGCCATTCCCTCCGGTTATCCTGATTTCTGTCACATCGGGGCCATTGGTTACGGACAACAACGTGTGTATACAACTTGAAGATAAGACCATAAACAATACTATCATAATAACTCAATAACATGTTCAGATCTGAAATCATGGCACTCGGGCCCTAGTGACAAGCATTAAGCATAACAAGTTGCAACAAAGTTATAAAGCACCAATAGAAGATACTAGGCACCATGCCCTAACAATCTGATGCCATTACATGAACGATCTCATCCAATCCCTACCATCCCCATAGCCTACAGTGGGAGATTACTCACTCATAGATGGGGGAAACATGGATGGTCGATGGAGAAGCGATGGTGATGATGATGGAGATGATCTCCTCCAATTCCCCGTCCCGGCAGGGTGCCATAACAGAGTTTCTGGTGCTGTTTCATGGAATCTGGTGGTGATGGCGGAGCGGAACTCCTTCTGGAAAAACGTCAACCCCCCCTGAGTTTTTAGGTGAGAAGGCATCTTATAGGCGAAGAGGGAGACCGAGGGGGAGTTTGGGGTGGCCAGACCACCCCCTGGCGTGGCCTGGGCTAGCCCGCGCGGCCAGGTGGTGTGGCCTGGGCCCAACCCCCTTCTTCTTGTATTTTGGCTCCGGGAGTCTTCTGGTGAAATAGGATTTTTGGCATATTTTCCAGGATTTTTCCTGATAGTTGATTTTCTGAACAAAAAGTAGACACCAGGGCAATTCTGCTGAAAACAGCGTCAGTCCATGTTAGTTGCATCCAAATCACACAAGTTTAGAGGAGAAACAATAGCAAAAGTGTTCGGGAAAGTAGATACGTTTTGGACGTATCAAGATCAACAGCCTATTAGCAGAAGTTACGCAAGTATCATAGCCAGAGAGTCAGAAACCGGTCTTTCAATAAAGGTGATTTGGTTCTCCGGCTTGTGCAACAAAGAAAGCACAAACTTTCCCCAGTATGGGAAGGGCCCTTTTTAGTTAGTCGAGTACGGATATGCGGCCAGTCAAAGAAAGACCTGCTACTAAGAAGAGAAAGAGAGCTGGAGGTAGTACAAACCCGGAAGAATTAGATAGACCATGCAATATTCCTCAGCTACGTCCCTTTTTATTCTTAGTTTGTTTTTCTTTGTAATCATATATGTGTACATGTTCAATGAGAAATAAAGTGTTGGTTGCCTCAAAAAAAATTCTGAGAAGTTTTTTACCATCTTATTTCCGAATGATCATGTGACAATCGAAAATCTCAGAATACTTGAAAGTACTTTATGCTCATGTTTGTTCTGGTTTAGATTTCCGATTCTAAAAATGCTACCTTCAGGTATAAATCTAAATTTTCTAGTCTATACTTTGGTTATTTATCTGATTGCTGGATGCGGGCATTTTCCGAGTAGTGAATTGTTGGTACTAGAAGCCGACTTTGTTTATGAGTTTAAACTGGTTTAGCAATTGAGCTTCGTTGCTCGGCAAAGTTTCCGTGCTAAAGGTTGGCCGGATCACGAAAGGGACGAGGCGAAAAGCCAGATAAACAATAAGTGCAGATAAAAAATATAAGTGCTTACGCAAACATTTCAAGCACATAAAAATTAAAGCCAAAAGTGCTAAATAGAAATAACAAATCTTAGCACTAGCAAAAGTATTATACTACTTATTTACAACCCGAATTGTTTTCAGAATAACACACTTTGTTCTGATGCTCTACGATGCAGGGGAGAGGTAAGAGCTGTCGGCTCACTGGATACATCGGCCTCGCCTTGATATCTAACCGAGACGTTCAACTTCGAGATGGTTTGATCATCGTCGGAAGCGTCAGCTGTTGCTTCGGCAGGCGGAGGAGGCATCTCCACGCGAGTGAAGAAGGGAGTTTCATAGCTGGTGAGGTCAGCTACGTGACACCCGTATCCGGCGCAGAAGTCCATGATGGCTTTGATGTCTTTCTAATGTCTGTCTTCATCCACTTTACAATACCCTCTAGTTACTTGCTAGATTTCCATGTTTCCATGGTGGCTCATAACCATGGTAAGAGCTTTCTGTGTTGCGGTCCGTGCGTAGGACATGTTCTAGTCCTGGATAAGCTGGGGCATCTCCTTGGCCTTGTCTCGCACTTCAAAGCCAGGCATTCTATGCATGTCCGGAACCTTGAGAGCTTCGCCAATTTCCTCAAAGGATTGGCGGTAGTCATGAAGTACATTAGCGACTTGGGTAAGTCGGCTAGTGCAAGACTCGGCGGAGGCTGAGTCCAGTAAGTTCAGAGGACATGCGCATGCAATGCAAAGGGTTAATAAAAATCCGAGCTTCAAAGAGTCGGAAAGTGCAGAAAAGTCAAAAAGAGGGAAACGTACCAAAGATGACATCGTCAACTTTGGTCTTCTTCTCTCGAAGGCTCTGGAGTTCAGCCTGGAGTGCCTCAGTGATATCCTTCTCTCTGAATAAAGCATCATTGATATCTGAGATTCTATGGTCCTGGGCGGCGATCCTTCGATCACGCTCGTTGGTGGCCATTGAAGAGGATTCAAGAATCTGAGCAATGCTTCGTTCATGATCTGACTTCAGTCTGTCCAGCTCCTGACATAAATCGGCGTTCTCCACCGCCAGGGTTTTCAGATTCTCAGCTTCCTCAATCACAACACATGATTGCTTTACCAGTGCTGTAGTCAGAGGAACAACAGTTGAATAAAAATTCGACAATGAAATAAAGGGCAAGGTTTGAGTACTGGAATGATTACCTTCAGCCTCATCCTTGGATACTTTCAGTTGAGCATTTTCAAATCGGAGAGCTCTGATTTCTCTCCACTTGTTACAGATATTCTTCAACAATTCCTGGTTATATGAATTAACTTTCTATAAGTCAGAATACCCAGAGTCAGAAGTCTACTAGAGACTCGGGCTAATATCTTTACTAAACATCAGCACGAGCCTTGGGGGCTACCCTAGTTCGTTCTTTGGCATCCTATGAAAGCATAAATCTTGATTATCTATCCGACTTCATGCTTGGGGGCTAGAGGATATGTCATAAAGTAAAGTAAAAAAGGTGAGTTGGAATTCTGACTTTCATGTTGCTCATGAGTAAGTTTACTCAAACTCATGTTCACTTCCGTTGTAACCTTCTCGGCGAGAGTGAGTGGGATCACTAGTGGTGCTGGAAGCTCGCCGGTTCTTAGCCTCTTGTCGTGAATACAGACTTGTTCAAGAAGTTTGGAGTACTTGACGTCCTCCGCTTTTTGTGCTTCTTCTTCGGAAGTGATAGTCCGGCTTTCTAGGCATTGCTGGGCCAGCCATTGGATCTCCTCCGCAGATTTCTGAGAAAGGACGAGTTTGGCAAGTCCTAGATTGCTGAGGAGATTATCAGTAAAGACCCCTGCTGAGGGATCATTACCCGAAGAGGGTTCACCCTTATCAAGACCTGAGTCAACCATGGTGATGTCAGTTTGCAACCCAAGGATCGCTGGCTCTGCTTATTGAGCCGGATCTTCTACAACGGTCGGAGATGGAGTAATCTCCGGCGCTGCAGAAGGCTGAGGGGCAGGAGTCGGAGGAGCTGTGGCAGGAGAAGTCAAATTTAGCTTTGACTGGTGCAGGGGCTTCGAAGCAACTCCCTTCCCCTTTCCCTTGGTGAGCTGTTTAGCTCTGAGAAGGTAATAGAGCAAAGAACATTACATCTCGAAAAAGAATTATGAATAAAGTACAAAGGCGGAATTTGTGAGGAAAGTCACCTCTTCACAACGGGCACCTCCTTTGTGCCGATAGACACTATCGGAGCCTTACGCTTCCGAGCAAGGGTCTCCGGTAGTGGAACCAATTCTCCTTCATCCTGAGAAATCTCGGGAGGATATCCCTTGATAAGAGCAAGCTCCGACTCGGGGAGGTCAGCGAGCTGAAAAGGACAATATAATCTCAGTATTGCAAAACAATGTAAAGATGGACACATAATTTGAGTTACTGCTGGAAACTTACCAATACCATAGGATCTTCAGCCGTATGGATGTCCAAAGACAGATCCAGGATTTTCCTTTCGATCCGCTCCCTTATCAGCCATTTGATTTGAGACTCGTATTATTTCCCCGTATAGGGCTGGGAGCAGATTCGGAGGGAATCTTTCTTGGATGTTGTGATGGAGTGCATAAGCCGTTCTCCATGATGCTAAAGAGGCTGGATCCGGTGTGCCACCCCGCAGTGAACTAAGTTGGACCCCTTAAGGCCCTTGTGCTTCATCAAATATTCGATCCACCTCTTGGCAAGAAGAAGATCATCACTGAGAGCCGGCGCATCTGCGTCCCAGGACTCTTGGGCGTGGCGGCACCATCGATAAAAGCCGGCAAAGCAGTAGCTTTGTCGGGAGCGAGAATATCCTTGTGATAAAGGAAAGTGGACAGCCATTGTTTGGCCGACTCACTAGCCCTAATCTGAGGATAGACGCGCTCTCTTCTAACGGAAAAACTAATAGTACCGGTAATATAGGGATTACCGACAGTAATGGAATTTCTTCGGACATGAAAGTGAAATAGGAAAATATCTAGACTCGTCCTAATACCGAGATACCCCTCGCACAAAGAAGCATATGCGCTCATCTCTAAGAGAGAGTTTTGGGGAACATGATGGAGTTGAACTCCATAATGATCGATAACCTCAGAGAAGAAGCCTGAGGGAGGAAAGCTCAAACCTCTGTCGAGGTGGGTGCCGAAGTGTACCCGCTCACCGTCGCGAGGAGTAGGGACGGTTGGCCGTAGCCGCTCCGCCAGTCGCCGGCACAGAGGAGCCCCTCGTTCTCCATGACGTGGAGCTTGGCGTCGTCAAGGACGTACGTGATCTAGACCCCACGGTGGCTCTCCTTCTCCGCAGCCGCAGCCGTCGCCGGCGTCGCCGTCGTACCGGAAGATGATGCCGAAGCCATTTTTCTGTGGGTTGGTGACCTAGGATGGGCAGCACTGGAGGATTCTGGGGAGCAGAGGAGCTCTGTGTTCGTGGGAAGAGTTGAGGAGAAGGAAACGGCGTAAGTGCTGGTGAAGACGATGGGGAAAGAATCCAAGCCACTTATATCCTCCAGCCACGCCAAGGTTCATGTAAACACAACAGTGAACGCACCACGTGTCGCAGAAGGAGCTGGGTAACCCCGACGCGATGATTACACCACCTCGATCTCCACGCACGCATTAAAACGACGCCTCGGTTCCACGAAAGGCGGACCCACCAAACGGTTGTGCTGACAGGAATGTCTGTCAGTGACGTGACTTGACCATGGCTAGTGTTAGATGATGTCAGAGACCAAGTTCCGGCTTAGTTTGAATTTTGAGCTGGAAACCCGAATAACGTATCCATAGGTCCGACTCATTTGAGACCCGATCCTATCTTTTCTTTTGAAGTTTCAGGAACCCTTCACGATTCTGCAAGCCGAAGATCAAGCTAGACGATGATGCAATCCGACTTTGGATCATGGAGGCTTTTGGGGGCTGCTATTGGAGATATACTTTCCGGGTATCCTCATTGTGCCTCACTGACCAGGATGGCCCACTTCGGGTTAGAGCTTTGCTTCATGGGCGGCCCAGTCAGGGAGAAGAGACAGAGTCCAGTTCGGCTATGGAAAGGCCCAGATGACTTACCGACATAGGCCCATAATGTTACTTGTAGTTCAAGATGTACTCTATAAACCGACTCTTAGTCGTAGCCGGATAGGTCTCTCCTGTAAACCCTAGGCCGGATATCTATATAAACCGTTCTAGGGAGAGCCTTTAGGGCACCCTCACAATAGTCTACAATCTCAACTCACACAGGCGAAACCCTTGTAACCCATATTCCGGCTCTGCCGTATTACTGGATTGCTAGCAGGAGTAGGATCCATCCAAAGCCGGCGGATTCAAACCTGGGTAAACTTGTGTGCTCACCATCCCGGAATACCGTACGTCTCACACCTCTCTCTTCCACACGCCTCGAGGACCCCCTCATGGCGTACTTGTCATCAATCCGACGGCAGTCTCCATTAGCGTCTAGGAATTGTGGGTGCTCTTACCTAACTAAGTAGCATAGTCTCTTAGGTAGAATAACATAGCTTGATAGTAGAGAACACAATAACTACATGTAAAAAGGTTGTTTATTGATGTAGGAATTAAATAAATATCATATATACATATATACGATACCAGCAAGGATGGGAAAAGGTAGAGAAGAAAAGTAGTGATGTTGCTGCTCTACCTGCCTGACAAAGGCTTCCATGGAACCACCAAGGAGAGGTTGGCGATGAAGATTGAACTGATGTGATGCAAGACCTGAACTTTTCCACTACTGTTTCAACACAATGCTCCATCCCCGGCGTCCCACCTCTCTCCTGCAACCACCCCTGTTTGGCGTCGTTGTCCGATGTGTTTGAATCCCCCAACAGCGAAACGCCTGGCCCGTCCCCCTACATCCCGCGCGCGCTAACCTAGGTGACCAGGGATCCGCCACGATCCCCCACCTTATACTCTCCTAGCTGGCCCTTCTCGCCGACCCATTCCTCCTCGGAACGCTGCCACATCCTACCCTAGGGATCCCACCCATGGCAGTGGCCAGGCGGCGGCTGCTGTAGGACTCGCATGAGCCAGGCGACCCTCATCGCAGAGGCCCCCCACCCCTACTATGTAGCCTGTGACCCCATCCCACCATCGCATGGCCTAGGGGATTTGGGGAAGAACCCTCTCAACCGCATTAGATTTTTACAATATCTTTTTTCCACAGTGTGTAAAATATGCAGCAACGCTGCATCATGGGCCAGGGTAGCATTGGGCCGCTCTTGTAGAGCACAGGGGTGTGTCAACTCGTAGAGATAAAAAATATTTGTTCTTTTGCCCAAATTATTGTCGAAGATGACTCCTAGCCGGCATCCAACAGCCCACAAAGCTCGCGAGATGATGCCATAGGGTGCTAGGACCCTAGGATGTTGATGGGAGGTAACATGATCTAAGAAGATGTTCTATGCTGGTGGTGATCCGTCCATCCATCCTAGCCACACAAAATACATGTGAATGCCCCCTTTATTCTGTAAAACATTAATCACCTAAAATTTTGAAAAATGAAACATGATATATTCTTGGGACCTACATTTTTTCTACCCTTCTTTCCATACCGCTAAAAAGGAGGTAAAAATGAAAGCGAGTTCAGACACTTATTTGCCTTTTATATTCTCTTACTTTTTATTAAGAAACCCTAGCATTGAGACAAATGGCAGCTCAATCTTGTAAAACTCAAACAGTGGTGCAAACTGAAGTGGACAACATCTTGAAAGTACTCAGACATTCTTAACTTTTTCAAAAGGGAAATAGAAACCATGACCTTTGAGCTGCTGAATAGTAAGGGAGCGCAAGAACACGTGTGGCGGTCTTGGTTGAGGTCGCACACGACTTACTAGAACTCGGCATTGGCCTGAGCGTAGGCACCGTACCAGCAGAAGAGGATGGCGATGGTCGTGTACGAAAATGAAGGAGCAGTACATCAGCTGGAGACCCTAGTTCCCGGGACAATGAAAAGTAGAGGGTGGACAGTGGGCAGTGCTCCGTGTTGGTTAGAAGAAGCCAGCCAGGGATTAGAGTTCGTAGGCGAGGCAAGGCACAACCAGTGTTTGCACACACACTTGTAGCGTAAGATGGCATAAGAAAACCATAGATATGTGCTACTTCACCTACAAAACGGACAATGAACAATTGTATTAACTTCATATGTACTGAATCATTTAAGAAAACGTTCATAAACAAAACACATATATTCTAGCTCAACTCCTTTCCTGCGACATTGTCTCCAAAGTGTGTCCCCGAATAGCAATGAGTAGCAAAATAGTAATGCCATCCTATGTCATCATACATGGTGTTTTTTTTTGAATATATCATATATGGTGTTGCATACACATAAATATCCATGCCCGTCCAGCTAGCTCTAAGTAGAAATGCCCTGCATATCAGGATACACATGTCAATATAAAACCCATGAAAACTCAAATAGTCAGACCATCTTAAATAGCCAATGTTTAGAAGACCAGAATACGCTTAACTGACCATGGATTGTGAAATGCTATGGTTAAAATGACCATGACTGCTGGAATAAAATAATGACCATGAGTTATTTTGTTGTTACAACTTAGCACAAATAGACCTCTAAGGTTCTAATCCATGCTTCGACGTATACATATATAATCCATGCTACATTATAAAAATTAAGAAGTGGATTCAATTGAACTACACAGGTTGTATGTATTTTAAAAAGCAGCAAAACAATACACTATGCATGCTCAAAGTGTGAAGTAGAACACAACAATTGCTAGTTGTACATCTATAACTGTGGACACATAGGAGATCCTGGACAGCATCAGCAAATAGAAGTGGATGAATACCAAACAATTAGGGACACATCACTTGTATGAACAAAAACTTCTACATATTTCTCCTATAATCGAAATTTCATGCATCTGCTGGACTGCTGGTGCACCAAGTTAGTCATCAGGGGCAATGCTACTGCAGCATGTACATATGTTTAGCATGTGCATGGGGAGGCAAAGGTGAGCTCCCGGGGCCGTCTCCAGAAATTTAAGGCCCCGGTGCGAAATACATAATGGGGTCTAAAATTAGAATGTGTTACAAAAAACAAAGAGCTATGGGCAATCTGGTTTATGAACTTTGGATCTTTTATACTCCCTCCATTTCAAAATATAAGATGTTTTAGCTTTGTGAAAGGAATATATTTAGACTACTTTAGTTTGTAGGTTCACTCTAGACCTATATGAACCTATACACTAAAAGAGGTATAGATACACTCCTTTCACAAAACTAAAACATCTTATATTTTGAAACGAGGGAGTATTTTAGTTTTTTTTTTGTTTCGCTCATAGCTAACTTGAATTTGTGTTGTCTTATATATTTTAAAACTTCTGGTTAGATTGGAGGAAACAAAAAATGAGTCTGGATAAGTAGAATTATAAAAAGTAAACTATGTACCCAGAAGATCATTATACCATATTGACATAAGCATCTAATGACCTGAATCTAAATTTATATATAGTACTATAGTTTACTCGCAAGTCTTAATCAAGAAGGAAAAAAGAATGAAAGAGAAATAAAAGAGCAATGCGCACCTTGAAGGCTTGAATGAATTAAGGAATGAAGGAACATAAGCTGGGGCTGATTTGTTCTGGTCGGTCTGCCGGAGAGAGCTCTACCTCGCACTAGATTTTGATGTGTGGATTATTTTGTCTGGTAATCCTTCAAAAGAAAAAGGGCAACATTAGGTCAATACAAGTGCTGCTGTATCCAAAATTCAGAATTAATACAAGTGCTGCTGTATCATAAATTCAGAATTACATACTCATGGGTTCATACGGGTATGACACTGCTAATTTGATAAATCTAATCACCTACAAGCCTGAGAATCAGCATATAACCAGGTCTCTCCATGCCTGGTGCCAGATCAGGATCAGATCTTACCGATGATGATGCTAACTCCACATCAGATCTTGCGGGCAGCCCCCAGCTCGTGCACGCAGAAGCACGAAGGCGTTTTTTGCATTACCCACGCAGCTCGCGCAAAGTGATTTCCCGTCGGCGGCGGCATTGCTCAGCGAGGTTCCTCCGCTTGGGTCTGGTCGAGGTTTCACAGCGGGCTCGCACATAGTAATTTCCCGTCGGCGGCGGCGTTGCGCGATGCCCAAACTTCGTCGCCGCCCGATGCTCCATCGCCGTCGCCGCCAGGGAGGTGAGAGACGGGAGGAGAAAAGATAGGGTTGGAGAGGCGAGAGACGAGGAGAGAGAGAGAGGAGGGTTGCACGTGTGCTTGCATCATCAGCTGAGTAGCATAGGCTCCGTACCATGGCCCAAAAGCAGTGACACGAAGTAGCGGAGGCCCACAACCAGCGACACACGGACTCAGTGCGCGCTGCAGATAGCCTCACAGTGCTTGTAGATCTTCACGCTTAAGCTTTAGATAATTGGAAATCTTTGCATCAATAATACCGACTGAAGTCAAATAGGAAGCATGGTGGCAAACATAAAAAATGCACATAGTGCACTAGTGTTTCGATAACTACATTTAGAATGAAAGTATAAGGATACTATCTAAAAAGTGATGTATAATGTTGTGGCGGCACATATACTTCTTTTCGCAGAGAGTGTGTCCCAAGACATTGTGTCCATGAGAAAAGTTCACATTGACTAATCTGACGTCACTGCTGGCTCCTGGAAACCGACCTCACTCTGTTGCCATAACTAATATACATACACAAGGAAGTATCATGAGATGATAAAGGTATTAATGTCAATCAAGGTGACATTAGTAAATTGCAAAGGATACGGGGCTATAAAGTCTAGACCCTAGACTCAACCTCTTTTGTGAGCATGCATGATCAGACATACCGGGTTATATGGTACCGATGATTAGTAAATGAATGCAACTAGTTTATTTGTACTCTAGTGCAAGTGGGAGACTCTTGAAAATATGCCCTAGAGATAAATAATAATATGGATTATTGTCATATTTTATAAAGTTTATGATTAAGTGTTATATCATGCTATTACTATATTGATAGGAAACACCGATACACATGTGATATACAAACAACCAGTAGTTCCTAGTGAAACTCTAGTCACTGGTTCATTGGTCAACAGATGATTAAGGTTTCCTGGTCATGTGGCATTTATGTCAGTTGACAATGGAATAACCTCATTATGAGAATGAGATGATGATCTATACCCAATCTAAGCATAGTGATCCGATCATGTCACGAAGTTCAAGTCATGATGATTAGAAAAAGGCATAGTGTCTTATTTCTTAGACTATGAGACCATATCAATCGCTGTCACCCGAGAATACTTTGATAGCATCAAACATCACTTGCGTGAGTAGTGATCATGATATATGTGTTCAGGTATTCAGAGGGGCATGTAGAAGCATTATGTGTCAAGAGCAAGATTTGTCCATCCGTGTGACGGAAAGATACTCGGGGGCCCATTCGAAGAAGTTGTATTCAAACATCTAGGCAGCGTGTGACTAAGTCACAGGGATATCACTTATCGGAACGCGTCAAGTAGCATTAGTCGGTAGCGAGATTGAACACAGCATGGTGATGCCACTGATCAAATCTCGGAAAATGCAAGTATCAAAGAGATAAAGGAAATAGAACATGACGTTCATGGTTCAAACGATGAAAGATTTGTGGGATGCACATGGGTCATCATGGGAATCTAGGTCCCACTGTTGATCATTAGCACGAGAGGGATCTCGGCCATGTCTAGAGTGTTCCTGAACTATGGGGTATCACGCTTAAGGGCTTGATGATGCTCAAAAATCATTTTGGGACATTCAGAATCACCGAAGAATAAAGAGAGAGAAAACCGGAATGAGTTTTGGTAAGTTTGAAGTATGTCCGGAGTGGTGTGGACGGGGTTCCATAGCCACGAGGATTAAATAATATGTAAGTAAATGTTGAATATTAATTTAATCATTTATTTATATTTATTTAATAAAAGAAAAAGGATTAAAATTGTCAAAATGCCTAATTGGGCCAAAATCCCTATGGAAAGGGGCCCATGAGAAAGACCAAAGGGAGGAAGGAGGAGGGGTGGCCGGCTAAGCCTTGGGCACCCCGCATGGGGCCCACTAGGGCCTTGGCCGGCCGGCCAAGCCCCCTCTCCCCTCTCCTTTGTTTAGTCCCACATGGCTAAGCTAATTAGCTATGTGGGGTTTTTCCCTTATATGTTGGAAGGTATTTTGATAAAATAAATACACAATAATCAATAAAAAAGGTTCTCTCTTTTGGGGAGACCTTCAATTGACACTCTCTCTCCCGCAACCGTGGTCCCGAGTTAGGACTACACACGTAGGAGAATTCTTCACTGCGGAGCTCCATCGTTCTGCAGGATTCGGATCTAGAAGGTCTACTTCCGCAACTACCGCTGGATCGGAGGAGCGGGAGTCATCGTCAAGCACCAGACATGTGTAACTCCCTCGGAGGTGCAACATCTAGGGCACTAGGAGTCGTTGGAGCCGCAGGAGCCGAAGGGCTTCAACACGACCCGAGTCAGCGTCATACGACTACATCAACCATGCTCCCCTGAGCGTTGATAATGTTTTTTGGTCTTCAAGGGTAAGTTCGTGAAAATCCCCTCATGTTACTGTATTACTAATAGATAGGTCCTGGCAATAGGGTTCTTGGGTAGGAAATTTTTGTTTTGTACGTGAACCCAACAGTCGCAGCACGCACAGCTATGCGCGGGGAGCCGTTCCTTCCTGAACCAGGTCGGTCGCCGGTGCCCTTTGAGCTCGCTCCCCAGCTTGCAGCTCCGCCATGGCCATTGTAGCAGCGTGGCTGGTGTATGAAGCAGCGGCAGCGGGTGTAGGTAGCAGCGGCGGGCGACTTATGTAGCAGCGGCGCACGACGCATGTAGCAGCGGCGGGTGTACGAAGCAACGGTGCCTAGCGTATGTAGCAACGGCGGGTGTACGAAGCAGCAGGGCCCGACATATGTAGCAGCGGTGGTCGCTGACGGCGGCAGGCATATTTAATAGAGGCGGACGACGTATTTAGCGCAATGGCGGAGACAGGGAGACCGGTAGGGGCTGCCCCCCTAACACCATTGATCCCTCCCCTTAATTTTCATGAACAATGTAAATTTTGAATTATTTTCTCTAACCGGTACCCCTTAACCCTCAAAAAGAACACAATCCTGCCTCCGCCACTAATTTAGCGAGCGAGAAGCAATGGCCGGCGTTTGTAGCAGAGGCAACCGACATTTGTAGCAGTTGCGGCCGGTAGCGGTGGTGGACGGCGTTTGTAGCAAAACGGTTGACTCGACGGCGGACCCTCATAGTAAGAGCCAACAACAACCACCCATTGCAGCTGCAACGCACTAGGTTCGTAGCAAAGGCGGAGGATGCTCGCAGCAAGCCGACGCATCTATGACGCCGCAACCACTGTAGACTCTCTCACCGGCGTCCTCTGCTAGTGCTACCTCACCAGGGGAAGTGGATGGTGCGAGGTAGGTGCGAATTCCTCCACTCCCCTCACGAAGTGAGGAGGTGGGACGGGAGGGGGTAGGAGGCGGTGGCACGGAGAGCCATGGCTCGTTGGCGGCGGAGAGGGCTGCGGGTAGGCGGGGCGAGAGCGCGAGCGCCGGGCGTGTAGGTGGCAGGAGCGGCCGGCGGCCCTCTGCGGCACAGTGGCGAGTGCGGCGGCGACGACCCTCAGCAGCGTGGTGGCGGGTGCGGGCGGCAACGGCCTGAAAAGCGACAACGCGGCAGGATCTGGGCGATTTTTCGTCGCGTGCCGTGATAAAGGCGATCTGGAAAAGATAAGGTAGTTGAAAGGCTCCTGGTGGGCTCCGTAATCGCGGGAGGGGAAGAAGGAATCCTGAGTTCTGTACTATCCCTGAAGAACCGGACCGAGTCCATTGAGAATTTGAGATTTCTTTAGAGAGTTGTATACACGCCCGGCTATGGAACTTTGTCCCTACCTGTGCGGTGTACAATTGGAATCTGGAGTTAGAATCACGGAACGACCGTCCGTCAAGGTAACCGCTGCATTTCTTTGTGATTTTCTTGCAAAACATGAATTAATGAGTAATCTCAAATTACTCAGTGACATGGGTATACCCTACAGGTACTCGAGCTTGGTATATACGGTCTAAATACGTATAGGCCTATGGTGTCGCCAAGGCCCAGACGAAAGGACTCGAGTGACCTGCAGACTCTCGATTGCTTGAGAG
The DNA here is from genome assembly GCA_910589775.1 of Avena eriantha. Taxonomy (NCBI): domain Eukaryota; kingdom Viridiplantae; phylum Streptophyta; class Magnoliopsida; order Poales; family Poaceae; genus Avena; species Avena eriantha. The sequence continues at coordinate 196,636,690 of OU342741.1, read as the reverse complement.
GCAAGAAGAAGCTAAAGATAGAAAGTTTGAAGGGGAGAACCCTAACTTGTAACCGACTCGACCTGCTACCCGAGACCTAGCCTATCTATATAAAGGCTAGGAGGGGGTGGCGAGGAGGACACACGCAACCCTAGTTTCCACAACTCTCGCCAGATTGCATCTGCGCACCATTGTAACTTTCGACTCCTTTAATAATTCCACGAGCAGACAAGCAGGAGTAGGGACCTCTACGAGGCCTGAACCTGGGTAAATCCTTTGTCCCCTGTGTGCTTGTTTGCTAGCCGATAGATGTCTCTAGCACTCCCTCCTTCTCCAAAACCCAAGTCCATAACAATGGGCATTGATGAGTTAAACCCTCGTCAATTGGCGCCGTCTGTGGGAATTGGGAGTGCTGATGTTATGGCTTCTTCGGCCCCATCAACCGCGATCTACAACTCCACAACAGCGGAGATTCGCCAGCTCTTCGGCGCCTTCGACTTCACCGTCCACACGCCAGCCACCCGCCGGGCCTTCGAACCCGTGGGCGACGGAATCAGCCTGGCGATTGGGTACTTCCGCTTCCAAGTTGATCAGATGGGCACGCTTCGCATGCCTGATCAACCGACGACACCGGCGATTGCCCCGGCATCATGGTTCCCTCCATCAATCGGCACCCTCAGTGAACTCAATGCTCTGGTGGTAGTCGGGAACACGATCAGCGACAGCAGTCACGACTCCGATCTGAGCGATCTGGCCACAGAAGATGGAACCTACGGTTCTGAATCTGAAAGTTGTGGAAGCAGCAGCTTCCCCAATCACTTCATGTGCGCCGTCATTAACGCAGGCGACACCTCCGCCAATCGCGGAAACGCCATTATCAACGGCGGTAACGGCGCCAACGGGGGAGCAGTCGAACATCTCAGTATAATCAACGAGCAAACCGGCGAATGCGTCGTAATCAAGCTCAACGAGCAGGAGTGGGAGCGCTGCCGCGAGGCCCCACGAGGTACACCGCTACCCCTCGGGTCCCCGCAGGAACTACTGATGGGCTACCATTGGCTCCTAAAAGAGGAGTTCACACGCCAAAAACAAGCAATCGCGCAACTCGAGGCGCGTAAAAAGGCGGCGGACGAGTCAAGCCTTCGTCGCGCTGGGCTCTCCTCCTACGGAGGATCCTCCTCACGAGGCAACGAGTACATCGCCAAGAAGAGGCAGTCGCGAATGGATCACCTCACCGAACAAGAGCGCATAGACGCCGCGAAAGTCCTCGACTTCGGCTCTATGATAGTCGACACGAGAGGCAATGTGGTCCCCAGAACGCCGCAGGCCGCGGTGATAGCAGCCACCATGTACCTCCTCAACAACCAGCCACCGGCTGGAGATCCCCGAACCGCCATGCACCGATCTACGATCGCAGGTTTGGAGCTAATCGAGGCCGCCCTCGACAAGGAGCCGGTACCAGACCCGAAAAAGGGCAAAGCACTAGCAAAACGCTACTCCTCACCCTCATCCAGCGATGACAGTCATGACCTGTCTCGACGCCGTCGTTCATGATGACACGATCGCGACTACGATGCGCGCAACGACCTCACACAAGGCAAGATCGACAAGTCAAGAGCACGACGTGCTCGGTCGACTGACTCCGAAGAGGAAGATGAGGAACTCTGCGGCGCTAGATGCTTCAGCAGATCCATTAGGCAGAAGCGAATGCCTAAGGGGTTTAAACTTCCGTCAGAAAATCCAAAGTTTGACGGTCTACAGGACCCTAAAATCTGGCTAGAAGATCACATCTCCTCCGTCATGCTCCACGGCGGCAGTCGAAGTACTGCCATGCAATGCTTGCAGCTACAGCTGCAGGGCGCTGCCCGAGCATGGCTCAATAGCCTCCCACGCGGATCCATTCGCAGTTGGGATGAGCTGGTCTACAGCTTCGTGCGCAACTTTAAAGGCACGTACAAACAGCCTGCATCAATCGAAGAACTGAGATGCTGCCAGCAAAAATCTGGCGAATCGCTGCGCTCATACATATGAAGGTTGTCCATCATCAAGAACTCCACGGAAAACATCTCGGAAGACCGCGCGATTGATGCATTCAACGATGGCGTCCGTCGTCTAGAGCTCAGGGAGGAGCTGGGCCGCTCAAAGCCCCAGAACATCGACCACCTGATGGAGATCGCGAATCGATGGGCTGATGGAGAAGATTCGGTGAAGAACCGCGCTCACTCCGACGAGGAGGCAGAACTCGAACACAGACGCGACCGCCGAGGCAAACGCCGCATACGCATCTACGACGACCGTGACGACGTCAACATGGTCGCAGCCGGCTATGCCGATAGACGCGACGACAACCGCAACAGCGGATACCGCAGCGGTGGATACCGCGACTCTGGGAAAACCATGCAAGTATGGCAACGCCGCACTCGCGACGAGGCACCCGCGACCTCCATCGAGGAAAAACTGTCCGAACCATGCATGGTACACTTCTACATCGACAAGCATGACGGCAAGAGAAAGTCCATCCACCTCCTCAAGGACTGCCGTGAGTTCCTCAAACTACACGAGGGATTGGTTCGGATGAACCGCAACGCAGTCGAAAGAGGCTACGGGGCCGCTCCAGGCGTCGTGGCACATGGCGCACCGCCACCTCCACCGGGGCCACCACCGAACGGAGCTGCACCGGACCAACACCACGGAGGAGAACCGTACCCACGGGCCATGGGTACCATGATGATCCAAAAGGGACGCCCCTCCAACAGGGTGCAGAAAGCCATCACTCGCCAAGTCAACTTGGCCACGCACTCACCACCATCCACCACTGAGTACCTCAGTGGCAGTGAGTCATGCATCACCTTCGATAAACGAGACCACCCGCCTCAAGTACCTCGCACAGGCCATTGCCCCTCGTACTCGAAGCGCAAATTGGAGGCTTCGACATGAGTCGCGTCTTCATGGACGGCGGAAGCGGCATCAACCTCATATTCGCGAGTACCTTGCGAGCAATGAGGATCCCTCTAACTTGCTTGGAGGCATCGGACACAACATTCCACGGCATCATCCCAGGGAAAGGCATATACCCCCTAGGCAAAATCAACCTCGACGTCATATTCGGCACGCCAAGGAACTTCCGGCACGAGCGCATCGATTTTGAGGTCGTCGACTGGCCCTCACAATACCACTGCATCCTCGGACGCGTCGCGTTCGCTAGGTTCATGGCGGTACCCCACTACGCCTACCTGCAGATGAAAATGCCAGGTCCCAACGGCGTCATCACGATCAACGGAAGCTTTGAGCGATCTGACAGCTGCGACAGGGAATTCAACAGAATCTCCTAGTCCTTCGGCATGCAGGAAGAGCTCGCGCGATTGAAGGAAACGACGGACAATAGCCTGCCTCCCCTGAGCAGGCCAAACTCGCGCTCATCGAATTCCTCTGTGAGCACTGGGAAATTTTTGCCTAGTGTCCTGCGGACATGCCAGGAGTTTCCAGGGAATTCGCTGAGCACGCACTCAACGTCAACCCCGACACAAGGCCAGTCAAGCAAACAATCAGGCGATTGTCTGAGCCAAGAGCGCAGGCAGTCGGCATGGAGATCAACAGACTCCTCGAGGCCAAATTCATACGCGAGATCAAGGAAAGCACCTGGCTCGCCAATACGGTGCTGGTGCCAAAAAAGGACACGGATATCCTACGGATGTGCGTGGACTTCACTTCTTTAAACAAGCACTGCCCAAAAGATCACTTCCTGCTACCACGGATCGATCAAATCATCGACTCCACCGCTGGATGCGAGCGCCTCTGCTTCCTCGATGCCTACTCAGGCTATAACCAAATTCGAATGAAGGAGGAAGACCAAGAGAAGACCGCGTTTACAACGCCCTTCGGTGTGTTCTGTTACAACACAATGCCCTTCGGGCTAAAAAACGCGGGAGCCACCTACCAGCGGTGCATGCAGGCTTGCCTCAAGGAGCAATTGGGTCGCAACATCCAAGTCTATGTCGATGACATAGTAATCAAAACCAAGGAGGAAGCCTCTCTAATCGACGACTTGCGCGAAACATTCGCCAACCTCGATCATTATCGGATTAAGCTCAATCTGGACAAATGCGCCTTTGGTGTACCATCTGGGCAGCTACTCGGGTATCTCATCTCGGCGAGAGGGATTGAGGCAAACCCGAAAAAGATAAAGGCCAAACTGGCCATGGAGAAGCCAAAGAACATAAGAGGCATCCAGCAACTAGCCAGACGAATCGCGGCCCTCAGTCGATTTATCAGTCGAATGGGGGAAAAGGCACTGCCCTTCTATTAGCTCCTTCGCAAAGCTGAGAAATTCGAGTGGACCAAGGAAGCGCAAGAAGCATTCGAAGACCTCAAGCGCCTGTTATCCACCTCGCCAGTACTGGTGACTCCACGAGAAAAGGAGCCACTACTGCTATACATCTCTGCTACCAACCAAGTGGTTAGTACAGTGCTCGTCGTCGAGCAGGCCGAGGAAAACAAGGTCCATGGCGTACAACGCCCGGTATACTACCTCAGCGAGGTCCTCACGCCAACAAAACAGCGGTACCCGCACTACCAGAAGCTGGCGTACGGCGTCTTCATGACCGCCTAGCGACTGCGCCATTACTTCTAGGAACACCCAATCGTGGTAGTCAGCGACGCCCCATTGGAACATATCCTCAATAACCCCGACGCCACGGGACGAGTCGCGCTTTGGGGAATCGAACTGTCTCCACGAGACATCACATACGAAAAGCGCGACGCAATCAAGTCGCAAGTTCTCCCTGACTTTCTCGTGCATTGGATGGAAAACCAACTCCCGGACAAGCCAGATATGTCCTACCTCTGGACAATGCACTTCGATGGATCCAAACGGAAAGATGGAGCAGGAGCAGGTGTCATATTGACGTCACCTCATGGAGACAAGCTGAAATACATCTTGCGAATGCAGTTCACAGCCTCAAACAACGAGGCTGAATACGAGGCCCTGTTGCATGGGATGAGGATGGCAAAAGCCTGCGGCGCAAAGAGGCTCATCATATATGGCGATTCCAAGCTGGTCATCAACCAAACAATGCACGAGTGCGACGCACTCAATGACAACATGATTGCATACCGCGACCTCTATGATACACTCGAGGGAGACTTCGATGGTTGCAAGTTGCGACATGTAGGTCGCGAAAGGAACGAGGAGGCGGACGCACTCGCCAACATAGGCTCTACCTGCGCCCCCATACCACCTGGGGTATTTCTCCAGCGCATCTGCGAACGCTCCATCAAGCCAAAGGCCGCAGAGAAGAAAACAAGCGCAGCAACAGACTCGGGGGCTACGCCACCCAATGAGCAAATGGCACTCGAAAACTTGGAGACAAACATAGGACTCGAAGGGCCAATGAGCGTCATGATGATCGAACAATCCTGGACGCAGCCGTACATTACATATCTCCTCAGCAAGCGCCTACCGGACGACCCGAAGGACGCAAGGCACATCGCACGACGCTCCAAGGCATTCGCTGTTATCAACGGCGAACTATATAAACGCAGTATCACAGGCGTGTTACAACGATGCGTCTCCCTGGCCGATGGAAAAGCAGTCCTCCTCGACATACATGAAGGAACCTGCGGACACCACGCCGGCAGTCACGCCCTCGTTGCCAAAGCTCTACGAGCTGGATTTTACTGGCCCATAGCCATGCGCGACGCCAAGGACATAGTCCAAAAATGGAACGCTTGTCAACGATTCGCAGACAAACCACACGCTCCAGGCGCGGAATTAAGACCTATCCCATTGGCCTGGCCCTTCGCACTATGGGGGCTTGACATGGTAGGCAAGCTCCCAAGGTCCTCGCATGGAGGCTACGTCTATCTTTTGGTCGTAGTCGACAAATTCACCAAGTGGATCGAAGCCATGCCGGTGACCAAGCAATCGGGTCACAACGCGGTCAAATTCTTCGAGTCCATCGTCTACCGCTTCGGCGTGCCGCACAGCATCATCACTGACAACGGAACGAACTTCACATCCAAGGAGTTCCAAGAATTCTGCGAAAACCTGGGGATCAACATCAGCTATGCCTCAGTCGCTCATCCACAGACCAACGGTCAGGTAGAAAAAGCAAACGGGCTCGTCTGTAGCGACATCAAGAAGCGACTCCTTCGACCACTCGAACAAGCTGCGGGTTGCTGGTCAGACGAGCTCTAATCCGTACTCTGGAGCCTACGTACAACTCCAAACAGCGCCACAGGCTACACGCCATTCTTTATGGTGCACGGGGCAGAAGCGGTACTACCCGCCGAAGTAAGGTACAAGGCGCCACGCATAGTCACTTACAGCGAACAAGAGTCATCTCTTTCACTCGAAGACTCCGTCGACCTCCTCGACGAGGCGAGAGAAATCGCCGCAGAAAGGTCCACGATCTACCAGCAGAACCTGCGCAACTACCACAGTAGAAGGCTTCGCCCCAGATCCTTCGTCGAAGGTGACCTCGTCCTGCGACTGAAGCAGCAGGGGCATCTCAAGCTCGAGTCCCCCTGGGAAGGACCATACTTGGTTACAGAAGTAATCCCAGGTGGTGCCTATCGCCTTCAAGACCTAGAAACAGGAGTCGCATACTCCAACCCTTGGAACGTCGCACAACTACGACGCTTCTACCCCTAGTCGTTTTACTTTTACATTGCAAATAAGGCTACCCAGCCAAGGCTACTTAGCCACACATTGTACCTCGTACTGTTCTCCAAATAATAAAAGCTAAGTGCCCCAAAACTCTGTGCTTTTTTTCTTTTCACTTCTGTTACTATTATACTCGGGGGCTACTCCACCCTACACACATTTGTTCTTCGAACTAATAAACGCGACATCCTGAGTAGCTGGCACATCAATCGAACCCCTTAATGCAAATTCAACCCAGCTGCAACGCACCTGGCAGGTTGATAAAAGGGATGGCTAGGCTAACGAAAAGGACTCGCATAGTGCAACACACCTTACGCTTACAAAAGCTATTTATACGCATTCAACAATAATTTACATACAAATATATATATATATATGAACTTTACAACACAAATACACTTATGTGCAGGATACAAATCTGGTTACTGCTACAACAGAAGAACATTGGTTTGCTCCTCGAAGAAGTCGACAATCTCCTCTGCTGGGCGGTCCACCGCTTGATAGTGCGGCACCATATTCCAAGCAGATCCGGCTGGCAGCGCTGGCAGACCGGAAGCTACGACGGCGACATCCACGTCAGGCCTGTGCAATCACACCATCGAGAGGGCAGCCTTGGCACCAGCCACCAACTGCTGCCTCACGCACTCGCGAACCGCGGACATATCTTGAAATTTGGCCAGGAGAGCCAACATGCTTGACGACGTGTCATCCAACGGGAACATCGCTCGGTAGATATTCTTCAAACATGACTGCGACTTCTTCAGGAAGAGCAGCACTCGCGAAGCGCGATCCTGCAGGGTCGCCAATGCAGTCGCACGATCATGATCCACTCAGAACTATCCACTCTCTTGGAGTTGCTCCTAGGTGAGACCATGAAGGCGAATGGCAATCCTATCCCTCTCCTCCTACGGACGGTGGGCGCTAAAAACTACACGAAGCAGCACCAACAGCATGAGTACAACGTACCACTGCGGCTATCTACAAAAGAAAAAGATGAGGACGAGCAAACTAACACTTAAACTGGTCGCCCAGCTGCGTCACCTCGCCAAGCAGATACTACTCGCGGTGGCGGCTTTTTCCGCCTTTGACTTCCACACATCTGCGTTACCGCGGATCAAGGGCAATCTACGCTCCAGCTGCTTCACGTGGTCACAAAGTCGCGACAACAAAGACAGCTCCTCTACCCTGGAGCGCGGCGGTACCACTGTCTCATCAAGAGATGATGGATCCTGGTTTCCCCCTACAGGACCACTCGATGTGCCCTACCACAGATCAAGACAGAAGCAAATAAGGCGACCAAACTAACACAAAGGCAGGGATAGCAGATGCATTCAGGATAAGCATAAAAAATATTCACAAGCACACTCGCCATCAGGCATGTTCTTAGAGCAAAAGGACAATTCATCATCTACTACACAAGCTAACTACGTAGCAGCTGGCTTCTTCGACTTCGATGCCTTCAGAGGCTTCATCAAGTCCGTGGCAGTATCAGACGCCATTGATTTTCCGCCTGCCCCTGAAGCCGAAGCTTTCGCCGCCTTCTTAGCACGCTGGAGCTCCTCCGAATACTTGGCAACAGTATTAATCAAAAAATGGCCGTATTTGGCACAGGCAGTCGCAAAGGGAGCGAAAACTACCTGCTGACCATCCGCGCCAATAGGCATTGTCTTCGACACCGTAGAGGGATCTATCTCGACTCCGTGGGCTTGCACCATGGCGAGTGACATCGTTGCACCAGCCGCCCGGAGGGAGTTCTTGTAGGTAGAAGGCACGCCCCCGACGAGCGACTCCACCAGCTCGTCCATAGTATCGACCTACTCCGCCTTTGGCATCAACTCCTCCTGGAGGGGACTAAGGGCGACCTTGGCCTTGGATAATGTATCCTGGACGGCGGCGCTTCGATCTTCGACCGTGGACACTGCGCCGGCCAGAGCGTCATCGCGTCGAAGGGCCCGCGGGTCAAAACTCAAGTCGCCAGCATCTACACCAAAAAAAACATGGATCAAATTTCTAGTGCCACCGGCAAAACTCCAGAAGCAGAGAAAAGCATCAATCAAAAATCCACCAGTAAAAGGTACCTGAGAGGGCCTTGGCGACTGAGAATAGTTGCTCCTCGAACAACTTCTCCCTGGCCGCAAAAGAGGCACGCAGATCCTCTTCGCGCTTTCGGGCATCATCACGGGCCACGATTGCCTCATCGCGCCCCTTGACAGCTGCGGCCAATGTCTTCTCCAAGGATGCAACATTGCGCAGAAGGGCTTTATGCTCAGCTACATGGCAGTCAAAATAATTGGCTATCAGTCAAACATACCAAAACAGAGAGAAGATGAAAGGAACAAGCGTGGAAGCACTCACTTTCGACCATGCGGTGACGCGTCTCCAGCATCGCATGCTGACGGCCCATCGCCATCACCTACTCCGCCACTCGCGTGGCCTCCTTTACAAGGAGCTGTTGCACCAATCAAGGAATTAGAGAGGCCAACAGAAGGCGTTGATTGCCAAAACACAAAAGAAGGAAAGATATACTCACATGGTCCTCTAGCGACTCCGAAGAAGTCTATTGAGCTGTCATCCGAGCAACTATTCGATGCTCTCCTCCATGAGGAGAGCTCGAAGAATTATGCCCGGAGTGGGCCGCCGTCGGAGGAGATGGAGCGCGCTTGACTTCTACCTTGGCCCTTGAGATCGCGACTCCTGATTCCTTCAAAAACTCAACGTCGCCAGAAGATGACGACGCCTCTTGACTGCAAGACCAAATTCACATTAAGAAAAGGCAAAACTCCAGGGCACAACCAACAAATAGAAAATAGAAAAGAATGAATGACCTCTTAAACTTACCAGTCAAACTTGTCAAGATCAAACATGGCCTCGCCGACTCCGACGAAGACTCCTTAGGCAATCGCATCTTCTTGCGAGAAGATGGTGCTACAACCCTCACAGGGACGGAAGGAATTGGTGACTCCGCGCCAACAACTGTGCCTTCTGGAGTTGAAGGAGTCGACGCATCGGAGTCCTCGTTGCGCGAACACTTGCGAGTATCCGGGCTACCGGACTCGGGGGCTTCCTCTTCCACATCAGAAGGGATGGTCGACTCAGACTCATCCTCTTCAAAAGCTTCGCGAGGAATATTGCCCTCAGGGAGAGGAGGCATGCAAGGCGACACCGCCCAATCCTGCATACAAACAGCAAAAAGGAGCAAGTAAGCAACAGAAAAGCAATCGCGAACATAAGCTACTGCGTAGCACGACTGTACCTCGGGAGGAGGATTCGAAGCATCGAAGGGAGGAACGACTGGCTCATTCGGAAGCACATCCTTGAAGGTGTACTTCGTGACCAGTCGCACCCTCTTATCTACTTCACTCGTGGACATGCCATCAGCAGACACACGAGTGACATCATCAACACCACCCCATTGAAACATGGGATGGACCCTAGCCTGGAGAATCTGGACGCGACGACGCAGCCAAGTCCTGACAAGGGCGCAGCCTCCCTCTTCTACGCCTATGCGACTCTCGAGGTCGTAGACGCGTTGATATAACACATCTGTCTCCGCGAGTTCGGAACGCATGATCACGTTCTTCCAAGAACGCATCTTCTTGCAGGGAGTCGCGGGGTCGAAAGGCGCGAATCCAACATGCTCGTCCTGGGCCTTCTGGCCGCGAACATAAAACCATCTGTCCCTCCATCCCTGGACGGACTTGGCGAGCTTGATGTTGAAATAGGTGGCCGATGGGTCGACATGGATACCACAACCACCTACGTCGTAAACTAAAGAGCCAGATGCAGACTGATGCTTTAGCTTAAATAAGCATTTGAAAAGGCCAAAGTGCGGCTCGATTCCAAGCCAGCACTCGCAAAGGGTGATCAAACAAGAGATGTGAAGAATTGAATTTGGGGACAGCTGATGGAGCTGGAGCCCATAGAAACAGAGGAGACCCCTAAGAAAGGGGTGGATAGGCAAAGAAAGGCCGCGAATGATGAAAGCAAGAAACATCACTCGAAACCCAGCGGGAGGCACAGGAATGGTCTCACCGCTAGGGACGCGCGCGTCGGCGACTGCTTCGGAAATAACTCGATCTTGGCGAAGAAGACAGAGATCGGACGCCTTGATGATTGAAGGGCGCCAAGCGCCATTGGTCACGCGGGTGCCCGCGACCTTCTTTTTCCCGCCGGCGACGGCACTGGTGCCCGCAGCAGCGGAGCCACCCCTCTTCTTCGCCACAACAGCGGTGGCAGCGGATTCAGCGGCAACACCTCCTTTCTTCTTTCCCATCGCGCGGTGGCGATGAGAACGCCGAAAATAACTTGGAAACGAGCGGAGATGGTCCAGAGGTGAGGAGGAGATGAGCGCAGGAGAAAAATAGAGGAGCAGCGGCAATGGCGATGGCAGCAAGGAAGAAAAGGGTGTAGATGGAAATTTACCGCCGTAGCATCACTACTTAACCCCTAAAGAGATGCAATCCAACGGCTCGCAAAAACCCTATTGGACGCGTGGCACATATCGCGCTCGACACGTGGGGAAGAGGAAGCACGAACCGTCCCTCCACTGCGTGGAAATCGAGGAGGCACAGTTAAAAATAAGATTACGCACGCCCAGTCAAATCAAAGTCAGAAAGTGGGACCCACCGCTCGTCACGTCTCGTCAAAGCCGCTCACGCGGGCAACTGAGGTCATGAAAGCGTCAGCGCTGACGTCATCAACAGCTACGCAGCGGAAAACTACGACTACTTTAGTCCTTGCTAGAGTCTTCCACTCCACCAAGCACTCGGGGGCTACTCCCATAGGGAGCGCTGGCCGCGCACCCTATGATTTTTATTTTTTTATTGTAGGGATACAAGCAATCGCAGTCAAACCCAGCCACTCGAAAAACGATTCGACTATGGACGTGGGTTACTCCCATAGGGAGCGCTAGAAACAATTTCGACTGAAACAAGCAAGCAAAAGATGACAGCAGTCGCAACCCAAGTTTTTGACACAGACAAACAAAAATGACAGCAGTCGAAAAAATTCTTTAGTCTCTGCCTGAGTCTTCGACTCAACTAGGCACTCGGGGGCTACTCCCATAGGGAGCGCTGGTCGTGCACCCTATGATTATTTGCACGAAAGCTGTGCGTCGATTACATCAGCACTCGCAGATCATGGTGACACCGCCTTATATTTTTCCTACAAAGAGATTACGTCTCCTGGGTTGCCCGAATCATCTCCACGATGATAAAATTTGGATGCCGTGCTTACAGCGTGAAGGTAAGACCTGAATAAAGGCCTGGCAACGCATTTAACTGCGCACTACCAGAAACATATCCGTGCCTACAGGCATGATGAACACGCCTTGATGGACGCGTTAAGTGCTCACACCCATATAACTGGAATTCGACTCCTGTAAGACCTCCGTGGCCTGAGTCGAATTACGCCAGCATTTTTCCGGATTCGAGTCCGGGGACTCGAGTTCGAGTAGATTGTGTTGTTTCACCCTAAGGTAGTTAACTTATACTGATACTTCGGCTATATCAGGCACGTATATTAACAATCCCTATGACATAAATGAAAACAGTCGAAAAACATACTTATTTAGGCACTCGAAGACTTCAAAAAGTACCCAGTCGAATCTGTGATTCCACTGGATACTCGGAGGCTACTGACATGGATATACCCTACAGGTACTCGAGCTTGGTATATACGGTCTAAATACGTATAGGCCTACGGTGTCGCCAAGGCCCAGACGAAAGGACTCGAGTGACCTGCGGACTCTCGATTGCTTGAGAGGCAAGAAGAAGCTAAAGATAGAAAGTTTGAAGGGGAGAACCCTAACTTGTAACCGACTCGACCTGCTACCGAGACCTAGCCTATCTATATAAAGGCTAGGAGGGGGCGGCGAGGAGGACACACGCAACCCTAATTTCCACAACTCTCGCCAGATTGCATCTGCGCACCATTCTAACTTTCGACTCCTTCAATAATTCCACGAGCAGACAAGCAGGAGTAGGAACCTCTACGAGGCCTGAACCTGGGTAAATCCTTTGTCCCTTGTGTGCTTGTTTGCTAGCCGATAGATGTCTCCAGCACTCCCTCCTTCTCCAAAACCCAAGTCCATAACAATGGGCATTGATGAGTTAAACCCTCGTCACTCAGAGTTCGGAGACCAGACGTACGAGCTCCAACATGTAGCCCTATTCCGATGAGCTGCCGTGTTCCCGTCGCCTTCGATGGTATGGCGGTGGCGGCGCGCGGCCGGGTCAGGGGAGGCCGTCCATGATAGGCTGGTACCAGCGGACGAGGCTGCCGGAGCCTGGGCGCGACTGGGAGTACCGTCGATCTCTCCCGATCTGTTTGGGGAGCGGCCACGAAGATAGTACCACATCGGTTAGCGAAGTATGGAAGGACCAGTTTAAATTAGCGCGCGAGCCATATCGCATCGCCTACGGCATGTAGGCAAAAGCGGAAAAAATTGTATACTAGTATGTACATAGAAAATATACAAAAAATATATATAACTGTTGTACATGTAACAAAATGTACATAATCTGTATGTAAAATTGTACAGAACAAACGTGCTAGTCATTAGCACATGGCATTTTTTCCTCTACAGAAACTGGTTTTTATATTTTTTCCAACACATATATTATTTTATTTCAAAGTTTGTAGTATGTAAAATTGTACATAACAAACGTGCTAGTCATTAGCACATGGCATTTTTTCCTCCACAGAATTATTAGTTTTTATATTTTTCCAACACATATATTATTTTATTTCAAAGTTACTAAAGTAAATATGCATGCTTGGCAACTTAAAAATTGCAGCATGTAAGTTTAAGACCTGAGCGTTGAGAACCGACCCAACTACGTTGAACGGTAAATAAAAACCGTTGAACCAGACGAGAGTTGCTCCACCTGCCCAAATAACTCACCTAGGTCGACTCCGATGCTCCGGCTATCATCGTCCCTTTATCCTCCCCACGTGACACCTCGCCGGTGGCCAATGTCATGTTTTCCTCCACGTGCGCCACCTTGTTGGTGGCCAGCGACCCCTTGTCCTCCCCATGTGTCGTCCTACCACCCACCTAGATTTTGTACCTAGCAGAGGGACATAGCGATATCGGCATTCGACGGCGACAAGTGAGGGGAGGTCTGAGGATGGCGGTGACACCGAAGATCCGCTCTCTCCTCATCGTGCGCTATGGTTCCCATCCACCTCCCCTCGTAGCTCTCATTGCAGCCTCCCTCGGCGTACCTCCTTTCCTCTTGCCTTCCTGAGTCACCAGCCAACCCGAGTGGTGTTGTTGTCGTCGTCGTTTGGCGACTCCACTGCTCCCATATTTTTCCACGATTTACAGAGGCGGTGGCGGAGGCGAAAGTCCTCTCCTACTCCGGGAGAGGATAGATCCTGCAGCATCGGAGCCTCCGGTGAGGGGGGGAATCGACGCCATTGCCATGACCACTCCTCCTTGGTGTAGGAGGAGGCCTCTCCATCAATATCTCCATCAGCACCACCATCATCACCATCTCCATCTCTAAGATCCACCTCGTTCCCCTCATAGTTTGTGGTTGATTGAACCCTGGATATTGTTTAAGTGATATTTACATTTTTGTGATTGGCAACTTATCTTTATTTGGTGAAGATATTATATTTTTAGATTGTGTTGTAATCTATATGTCACTGATCCATATCATGTTTGTCACTTGTGAGTAGATCCCCATGTTCCTGAGGGCATATGATGAATTGGCTATGATTTCCATATAATATGCAATGAGTGTTTGGTCAAGTTTTTATCTTTTATGTGGTTCTATGATGGTTTTATGCGAACATCGACTGCATATTACTTCACCTATAGGGCACATAGGGCTACACTTTGATGCAATGATGAGGGTTGGAAGGGACGGAATGATAGAAACCATTTTCCAATACTTTGAGTTTCATTAGAGGTATTTATGTCGGGGACCAATGAACTAACTGGTATGGTGAGACATTTATGTCTTAATGATTCCTATACTTTGTCATGAAAATAGATCTAGGACCCATCATAAGGGGTGTATTTGCTCATATCTATGGCTGCACCTAATTTAGGCTCTACCCTAAAGGAATGAAACTTGACAAGATATTCACCATATTATGTAGAAATCTAAATGCTAAGTAAATCCATATCGCTCTCGGGAACGCTTGTCACATATAAGTTCACACACACTTGAGCTTGCCCTCTGATACATTGCAAATGTATCTATAATTTTTGATGTTCCATGCTTGGTTTTATCCACTTTCTTGTGTTTTGTTCCAACTTTGGAGTACTTTTCATATGATTTCTTGGACTAACCTATTAACAAGATGCCACAATGCCAGTTGCATGTTTTCTGCTGTTTTTGGTTCCAGGAAGTCAGAAAATGAATATTCTCGGAATTGGACGGGACAAAAGCCAAAGTTACTATTTTCCCGGAAGACTCACGGAGCTAGAAGGAGAGTCGGAGAAGGGCCATAGGGTGGCCACACAACCCCTAGGCGCGGGTCCACCTAGGCCGTGCCAGGGCATGGTGTGGGCCCCCTGGCCGCCCATCGACCTTGCCTCTTCGTCTATAAGAAGCCTCCCGATACCAAAACCCTAGATCGTCAATCAGAAATCCACGAAAAGTTCCACAGCACCACCGCCACCGAAGGGGAGATTCAGGGGACAAAAAGTCTCTGTTCCGGCACCCTGCCGGGACGGGGAAGTGCCCCCGGAGCCATCTCCATCGATCTCCACCACCATCTCCATCACCATTGCTGATTCCCATGATGAGGAGGGAGTAGTTCTCTCTCGAGGCTAAGGGTTCTACCGGTAGCTATGTGTTCATCTCTCTCTCTATGCATGATCATATTGTGATCATGAGCTTGTAATCTATAGATCTACCTTGCTACTCAAGTGCTTTATTAGATCTCTGCTCTCCCCATGTGTGTGAAAGTGACAGCGTGCACACCATGGTGGCACTTAGGCTAGAGATTACAAATACTTGTTCTGAGTTATATTTGGAGTTGGATGTCTTTATGAAATTGTGGTGTTTGTTGGACTCATCTAGTACTCAAGGTGACAGTGTGGGGTTTTCTAGATGGGGAAGGCTTACTTTGAGGAGTGCTGCTATAGCCCTACCAACGATTAGAGTGTCCAACCGGAGAGTAGTTAAGAGTAGTATCATAAAGTGAATATATTTATGTGAGAGTGTTCACTAGTGAAAGAATGATCCCTAGGCCTTGTTTCTAAGCATTGATCCACCATTTGCACTTAGATCTGTTACATGTTTGCTTGCTTCCATCTTTATTTCAGTTTGCCTTTAGTCTTTTCCCACGTCAAGCACACGCCAGCAAGCTATTTTCTGGCACCATTGTTTTATATCCATACCACTTGTATTTCACTATCTCTTTGCCGAACTAGTGCACCTATACACCTGACAAGTGTATTGGGTGTGTTGGGGACACAAGAGACTTCTTGTATCTTGATTGCAGGGTTGCTTGACAGGGGATACCTCTGACCACTTCCTCCCTGAGTTTGATAAACCTTGGGTGATCCACTTAAGGGAAAACTTGCTGCTGTTCTACAAACCTCTGCACTTGGAGGCCCAACAATTGTCTACAAGAATAGAAGTGCATAGACATCACCCTGTTGCTGCATAGAGGATTGGGCTTTCTCTCATTGAGATCATTTACTTCTTGCTATTTACTTTAGTACTTTATTTTACTACAAACTACAAACCCAAAACACCAAAACCACTGCACCCTTTTATTTTTTACTTGTAAAACTTACTAACCAATACTTTTAGCTCCCCGTGGGTTCTACAACCTTTCTTATTGAAAAGTACTATAATTTTTCTCCTGCACTTGGGAGCCATCACTCCTTAACTTTGGTGAGTAGGCTCACGGTCTTGGCGAGGTGGTCGTCCATGATGTTTTTGAGCTTAACGAAGTTGTCGTCCATGTCGTCGTTCTCAAAATTGGTGAGGGTGTTGCCTAACTTGTCCATTCGATGGTGGTACTTGGCGCTCTCGCGGTTGAGGCTCCATATTGGTCGATGCGACTTGAGGAGCTTGACATTGTCGCTCTTGAAGTCGTCCATGCTTGGGGAGTCATTGTTGTTGTAGTACTCCATATCACCCAAGCATGTGGAGCAATTGTCGGTGTAGTGCTCCATATCTTCCATGCATATGGAGTCATAGTCATGGTAGCTCATCATGGATTCTTCATATATATCCTCCTTGGTTCCGGAATCCCTAGACATGATTCACAAGACCAAGTGGATGTATATGGAAGTGGTAGTGAGTGTTAGGGAAACAACGCCAAACCTTACTTTATCTTAGAAGATAGTATCATGCAAGTGGCCACACTTTAGAATGATAAAACCAAGCAAAGTGAAGTGACAAAGCAACCTAAACCCAACTACACAACACACACAAAAGGCTTATGGTGGATAGGTATGAAAAGTGGCATGTCAAGGAAACAATCTAAAATCAAGATGTTATAATGGCAAGTAAATAACCACGATAATCACAAAGCTAAACAAATCAATCCACAAGAAAGGAATTATGTTCAAGGAAACACACATGATGGGATAAACGGGACTTGTGCGATGGAGAAGGTGAGATAAGAACCAAATTATTACCTAGCAAAGACTATAAGCTCGTGTCGCACAAGTGCAAGGAGATATGCTAGTTCGATTGCATAAAATTGGTGGGCTACAAGATTTGCCCAAAGTACGATACCTATATGATGTTCATCGAGCTTGCGCTTCCTATTCTATGATGCACTTGTTTCTTTCTTTTCCTTTTCCTTTTTCTATTTTTTCACTCTTTTTCTTTCTTTTTATTTTTTCACTTGTCTCTTCCTTATGCCAACAACTATACAAGATAACTATATGAGATAGCACTCACAACTTTTTCTCGGAATTCTACAAGGTATGGAATGTGCAAAACTCAAGTAATCATAGGAGTAACTAGTCTCGATAGGTATTTGTTGGTTGCAAATATAGTGCCGTTCACAAACGAAAGCAAGTGGGGAGAAGTCGCAGAATGTTTATATCTTTCATCGTCGATCTTCACCCTTTATTGTTGGGTTCCGCCTTTCTTATGGAATTTGGATGGAGTAGATAGCATGAACAACGTGTATGATGATGTAGAGCTCCTTGTCGTCTTCAAAAAGAGCTAAAGAACACCAAAATCTGAGTTCGAATGCAAAAATTATGCTCAAAATGGTGCGGAAGCTGAAGCTGTTGGCGAGCAAATTGGCAATGTCGGGCCTGGAGCCGGAATGATTTCTTCGGTGGTGCCAGAACTGTATACTGAAAGCAAGTTCAGCGAGGCACTAAAAATTTTCTGGCTCCGCCAGAAAGATTTTGGCGGCACCAGAACAGTTTCAGTGGCACCAGAATGAGTTTATGATCCCTCTAGCAGCCATCGGTACGAAAGAATCCTTGCAAGGAAATATCGGTCAACATGCTCCCATCAATCCTCACCGGAGAGGGGATAACACTTTGGGGAGGATCTTGACATCTACGTTCATGCACTCGCAAACGTAGGCCTTGTACAACTTGAACATTACTATAACAAAATCTAAGAGGTTGGTGACGATAGTCGGTCCCCTCGTAAGGGGATGAGGAAAAACTAGAGAGATTCCACAAAGGGGTTGTCTTCTAGTCTATCATATATGGATGAGGGAATAAGGGAGAGCCATAGGGCTATTTATAGTACTAGGGGTGAAGGGGTAGGTAAAGGGAATATTTAGGGCATCAAATGTGGCATCCCGCTAAAACCACTACTAGAAAATCGCTTGTTATTTTATTTTTTGTTGCATCATCTTTAGCATGCTCATGCTCATCATGCCACCTTGCATGGTTCATGTTACAAAATGTTGCATTGGTTGGGTTGCATTGCATTGCACTTGCACTTGTTGGAATCTTGCTTGTGTGTCTTGATATCACATTACTCTCTTCCCCTTTTTAAAACTCTCTATTTGGTTTTCTACAAAGTTGGGATCCAAGTATAGGATCCACTATTTATAAATGTCTTTGTTCCTTTTCCTAAAAACCCTAAATCTCCAATACTTGTAAAATGCCCAAATGGATCCTAATTGTGGGCATCACCTTTCCTCTTCCTCTTTTTCCCTATCATCTCTCACTTGGTTAAACCCCTTTATTCAACATCTTGCAAAAGTTTCAAAAGGGTTTATTTATTGGCTTGTTTGAATCTGAAACAAAACAAAAGCAAAACAATCAAATAAACAAATAAATAAATAAAAAGAAAGCAGGAATAAAAATAGAAAGAGAGCAGCAGCCCAGCCCTAGCTTTTGGCCACCTGAAGCTCTCTTCTCCCTCCCTCTCCTTCTCTTGGGCTGGCCCAGAACAGCTGGCCCATACCCCTTCGACGGAGACGCCTGTCTCCTGTTTCTCTTCCTCCCCTTTCCGTCGATGCCGTCCAGTGCCTCTCTCTCAGTAGTAGACGGACCGGAGCAGGTGGCCGTCCCACCTCCGTAGTCCGCATCACCCCACCCTCCTTCTTATCCTCGCGCCTCGCCGTCGAACCCTAGCTCCACCTTTTCCCTTTCCCCTCCTCCACGCCAACCCTCTGCTTCGCTTCTTCTTCTTCAGCAAGCGCACCGAGCGCCGCTGGCTCTGCCTCCACAAGGACCCACCGCCTCTGTCCACCTCCGTCCGAGCTGAGCACACCGGAAGATGCACCCCGACGCCCTTGTCCTCCTAGGATGATCAATTCTCCTTGAGACGCATGAAATCGACGACGCGGTCGCCGTTTCCTCACCCCAACCACCGTGTTCTGGCGCTGATTCCGGAGGCTCTGCTGCTTCCCCAACCTCCCTGTCACCTCCAACAGCATCCAGGTGAGGAGGCGCACCTCCTGGACCTCTCCTCTATCGCTCTCGCCCTCTTAGGTGTTCTGCCGGCGTGACCGCCCTGTTTTGCAGGTTCTCGTTGCTGGCGCCGGTGCTGCAGTGCCTAGGGACTCCCAGGAATCCTCTGGATGGCTCTCTGAAGCCTGCCTTCTCGAACGTGTTGTCCCCCATGCCCCGGTTCAGCCTCAATCGGCAGGTCCTTGCTCGACTAGGGGCATCTCCGGCGAGCGCCAGGGCCAGTCTCCTCCCCACGACCTCCTTCAAGTTGTCGCGTGCCTTCACATCATTGCCATCCGCTAGATAGCCCAGTGGTTCGTGGCCTGCTTCCAACCTTGCAGATCTCAGGTTCGAGTTTCGTTCACGCTATTAAGCCAACCCCTTTTTTGTGTTTTCCTCAGTCTCTGACTGCCAGGACCCGCCCGTCATAGACCGCTCAGGCCAGGCCAGCAGGCCACCAGGACTCCATCAGACGCTGACAGGCCGGCCCATCTGCTTCCTTCGCCCAGTGCGGTAGGTAGCGAGCTAACTCTCAGACCCGACCCATCCCCCCATTTAAAAAAAATGAATTCTAGAATATATCTTTTTCTTTTATAAATCATATCTTCCTTTTGGTAACTCGAAATAAAAAGTATTTTATATGAAAGTTTATCAGAAAAATGCATAGAACCTTAATATGACATCCTCATAATTGGTTGCATCAAGTATCATGTGGGTTCGTCATAGTGTGCATAACACCTATTAAGTAACATATGGAGTAATTTGGGAAATGCTTATAATATCTTCCTGTTCCATTTAACTTTGATGTAGATCACCCTGCCATGCTTTTTCTTATCGATTCAACATTTAAATTGTGGGGTTTCTAAACAACTTAAACCTAATGATTAATTGTCGGGACCGCGGTTCCGCTTAATATTGAATAATTGCACCGCATCTGCATCATATCATAATCATGCCAAATCTTTTGCCGTAGTATTAAATATTGCATCCGGTGTTTCTTCTAGTGTTTGCTTCTTCATGGATTAGGCCGATGAGTGGATGCGAGTATCAACAAGTTCTCCGGATATGATCCGTCAGCATTGTTTCCCAGGCGAGCATCTCTCCCCCTTCTACCTATGTTGCATTTATAGTCTTTATTTCCTCCTGTTGTTCTATTGCTATCCGTGTCGTGATGCCTTAGTGTTCCGTACCCGATATATCCCTTGCAGCCTTTATATTGCCTTGGACACCTCCTATTACCTGTTTCTTGATAGTCTGTCACCCCTGCGAGTCGTAGTCGCTTGCTCAGGTGTTGCCTCGCGTCGTCATTGTTCCACAATTGTTGGGAGGTTGGCACATGTTTAATGGTGGAGCTGATCATGATTCTAATTACAGTTTATTAATTAATGTTGATGGTAGATTAATGTAGAGGCACCGGTGGGTAATAGTAATTATTTGGTTCTTAACTGCTCACTGGTGTCCCCTAGGACCCGAGTTCTTGACACATGTTCCGAGATCGAGCGTGCTAACCATAGGTGGGGTGTGTGGGCACCCCCATCAGCTTACTACCTGATTTCAAAGTACTGTACCGGGGGCCACAAGTAGTTTGGGGCTTTATTACTATTCTGTACTTATGCCATGTTTACTGCTTTATTTAAATTGTGCGTGGAGCACCTGTACTGTTTAGGATGTGGAATGTTTTTGCGGTATCAACAAGCCCAGTCACACTTTTCGGGTTCCCAGTCGTTTACCGCCATTGGCACAAACCCTGGGTCCGTTTCGGAGCCGGCCGACTTTGCTGCGGGTAGCTTAGTGGGGTGGCCCCCCATGTACTTGCTTTGGGTCTGGGAAACGTCATGACTTAGGCCCCGCTGACATACCGATGGGTGTATGTTAATTGATCTGGCAAAAAGGGCGAAGTGTGTGTGGATACTTTGGTGCACCCCTGCAGGGTTAAATCTTTTCGAAAAGCCGTGTCCGCAGTTATGGACGACTTGGAGCACATTTTCTCGATCATAGACAACAAGAACTAAAGTTTACTGTTATAATTTGACCTGTATCTGAGATGAATAGTAGTTGGATAACTATCATGGAAAGATTAAATAAAACTACCAACCGTGTGGGTTTCCTCGGCTTGACTTCCACGTTTGGTCTCGAGGGGGAATACCAGGATGGGTATGTTTGGTGTTAGTATCAGGTTAGATCCGAATAGGTCTCTCTTATCTCTCTCTGATAGCCACCAGTATTACCGAGTCTCTATAGGTTGTTTAGTGCCGCTGCGCTGCCGCTTCAGTCCACCATACCTGTGTAGGCGAGGACCGCAGAATTCTATCCTCGCCATGTACTGGCCTCAGTACTGACCCTCCTTTTCCTTTGCCCTTTGTCGGCACCCCTTTTGTTTTAGCAGGTTTGAGATCGTCGTCGTTAGCAAGGTTACCCTTCCGACTTGGCCTGGGCAGGGTTATGGACGCCATTGGTTATTGTTCAGCGCTCTTAGCCCCATTTGCATCTTGTCCATAGTCGGATGCTATATCGTTTTCAAGGTGATTTGGATCTTTGTATAGTATATTTGTATTCTTGACTCATGGAGTCGTTGTTGTATATATATATATGTTCTGTGGGTTCCATCGTGGAGTAATGTGTAATGCTATTACTTCGTTTTCCACCCGCACGCAAGTGCCTGGTGGGCGTCCTTGAATCGTTTCTATGCGGGTTTGGCGGGAAGTGCTAAAATCTGCATAGGGCCGATTCGAGGGTGTTGCATCAAACCCATAGTGTGCGCAGATAGGTGTAGTTCGGCGGTGAGTCTGGGAGCGCCGAAGCTAGCAAAGGATGGGTTGGCGGTAAGTACGGCGAGCTGGAGTTGGTGTCGGTTCAGTAGGCGAGCGCCAAACAGGTGTACTATAAAGGATCTTGGTGGGCTGTCGGGCTCCGCCGGGCCTGGCGCCGGAACAGTTGGGTAGTTTTGGCTATGGTTCCGGTGGCGTCGTTTCTCCCACCGGAATGGCCGTGCTTCTTCCATCTCCTCTTCCAAGCCACCGTCATGTCGGGCTTGAGGTTTCGAGCTTCCTCCCTTGCCTTCGTACTTATCGGTGTGATCCAATAATGATCATGGGACAGGGTATGAAGTAGTATACCATTCAATAGGTAGTAAGTGGACTCGCGTAGAGGATATGATCCAACTTTGGAGCCCATGACGACTTGATATAAGTTGGATACCTTGATATGGTAACGACCATGGTCGGGCCATATCAGGGTCGAGGTTGTTTATTTGGTCGTTTGGTGGTAAGGATTGAAGGAAATGTGGCGCTAGCCTTTCTGTTCAACACTGTCCTTTGTTATAGACGTCTATGTCTCATTAGGTGTTGCTTTTTTTTGCCTCCATCCTCTCGACCTATCCTTAGTGGCACGGATTTGTACTATGTTAGTCCATAAATCTTAAGATGCTATGTAAGAAAATCATAAACACAGTGCTTACGCTACTGAATGAAATTTTGGGGGTTATCTGGGTGGATATCTAACTATTCATATTAGAGGGAAAAGAACCCAACCCAGAACCCATGGGGCTTTATAGGAAAATTGGCGAAAATGGGTACAACCCAAACTCCATACACCGGCCCCGAGGCCGTGCACCACACGAGTCGTCGACGATTCCACTCAAGCAAGAAGGGACGATACTCAAAACACGAGAGTTATAGAGTTGTCGCTCTGACATCCACACCTATCCCAAGACCGCACACACACCTAGCCGATGATGTAGCTGCCAAGCAAAGCAATCAAACATTGTATGGCAGAGTACCGTACCTCCAAGGCTATGCCCCATGGGGGAAACGATGATGACGTTGTCGATGCCCGCACTGGTAAAAGGCAAGGCTTAGGTTTTCACCCGAAGAGTCTGAGTCTCATAATGATGAGGGAGGCGAAGGAGATCCTCGACGATGTCTCCAACAAGGGGAGCAACGTCCGAGGACACCGACTTCACTGGCATCGACCGAGGTCGATAGGGGCTTTCGCGTAGAGTTCACCATACCCGAAGTTGCTGAAGTCTGTCCGCCAAATCGGAGTAGCCATACCATGCTTGCAGCTTGCCTCCCATGCAAGAATCCTCTTGTGGCACCTCATTCCCCGGTGCTCCTCACCACTCCCTCCATCCCGGGGCCGCCGCCCCTGCATTGCCACAACACCAACATACACCCGGAGCCACTGCTCCGGCACGACCTCTAGCAGGGGACCTCACGCCAACCCGCAACCGTCAGCAGGACATAGGCGACTCGTCCGCCACCTCAGTATTGAATGAAATACATTATGAAAGGGTAATTTCCCCTATGTGTGGTTTTGGTGATTAATGACAATCCTATGCACTAATGTTTTCATTGAGTTTTATATGAAGGAATATTCCATATGTCATGCTTGTAGTCCATATGTTGGACTCAAGTATGGATGCCATGAAGATAAAGATATGCCTTGAGTTTTGGCATCAAGATCATCGAATTGAAGAGAATAATATGATATATTCAAGATCTTGAGAG
Source organism: Avena eriantha (assembly GCA_910589775.1). Lineage (NCBI taxonomy): Eukaryota > Viridiplantae > Streptophyta > Magnoliopsida > Poales > Poaceae > Avena > Avena eriantha. The sequence continues at coordinate 196,612,686 of OU342741.1, read as the reverse complement.
TGTGATCTCAATAGAAGAATTCAAGATATGGCTCTAAGTCTGTGTCATGATAGCCTCATTAGTTGAGCTATGGTTGACTAAGATTTGGAGCATGTAATCAAATGAAGAATTCTTTATGTGCATCAAGATATTGAGATGGAGCATGAGAAGATACTTGTTAACCAATACAAAGAGTGAAGAGTGATTTCAAGTTGGTCAACACATGAAGCATAAAGAATGTACCACATGTATCTTGTGGTATGGTAAGCCTTGTCATTTATGCATCATGAACTAACCTATTATATATGTGCCTTTGTGTTTTCTATATGGGATAGGTATCTTTCCATGGGCATGCTTCAAAAGTGAATATCTCATATAGCCCATGAGAGGATGACATCAAGTGGTGATCGTCAACAAGGTTGAGAAGGGAAAGTTCAAGATAAGCATCTCGAGAAGATCATTTGCTTGAATCTTGTCGTCCATATTGGTGATAATGTACATGTGAACACATGTCTTAATGAATCAACCCCATAGTGGTGTATGGGGAGAAAATTATGAGTCTTCACGAAGCAACAATGATCAAGTGATGCATTCCGGCTTGGATGAAGCTTGAAGCGTTGTCATCAAGATCAAGCGGGATGCGCAAGGCAAAGGTATGGCCTTGCTAGGTTTTCCTTTTACCGGTCTCAAGGTGGTTGTTAGCAGACCGGGTTATAGGATAGATAGCCGCACTATCAAGAGGGGTTTTCGGTTGGGTAACTTGATCACATTGTCTTAGGGAGCTCATTCCTTTGCATACTTTGCATCTTCCTATTTTGTTTCTTCTTGGTGTTTCTCCATGTGAGGTTCTTGAGCTTGTTTCTAGCTCTTCAACAAGCCCAAGTCATCGAAAACGGAATTCATATGCATCTTCTATGGCGTTTTCGAGTTTGAAGGTTTTACTGGTTCTTCTCATAGGGAGGCTTCATAACTTTCTTCATATGGTTCTACCCTCCTTTTTGTACTATGATGTTTTCATGCACCATATTGTAGAGATTGTTGTCCTTGTTAAAAAAAGCCCAAGATCATCGAAATCGGAGTCCGGATGCAAAAGTTATTCATTTTTCATGAAGTCTATTTCATCCTGGTTGTGGGTCCGGTTCAACCGACTCCCACACCGGACGGTCCGGCACCAGCGCCGGTTAGACCGGATCTAAAACCGGATTTTCCGATTTTCACAACCGAGTCTATTCTGAGTTGGAAAACATAGGTATTCCGGTTTGTAGGCTGGTCCTCTGGCCTGTGGACCGAGTTTCCCGGTTCTAGGGCCAGTCCAACCGACTTTGAAACCAAGGTTTCGCTGTTTTCTCTCCAATGGCCATATTTGCTTTTCCCTATAAAAGGGGTTCTTCCCCCAACGTTTTTGGGAGTTCTTGACCATGAAATTGACCTCCATTATTGAACCTCTTGAGCTTGCTTCCTCTCTCTTCCCTCCTATGATTCTTGCATCTTTTTGAGGGCTTTGGAAGAGGAGATCTAGATCTACAATCCCCACCAATCAATTCCTCCTTTAATTGAGGGGAACCCTTTGGATCTAGATCTTGGAGTCATTGGTTGACTTCCACCATTGTTCTTCCTCTCTAATTCCTCCCTAGAACTTGTTGCTTTGGTGGGATTTGAGATTCAAGGATTTGAGCACCCTTGGTGTTCTTGCTTTGCATTTTTGCATAAATGTTGAGCTCTCCATTACAATTTGTTCGAGTGCGAGACTGTGATCTTGTTGCTCTTGGAGGGTGACCTCCTAGTTGGCTTGGCGGTTGGTGCTGCGGTGTCCTCTTCGTGGAAGATTGTGAAGAGACCCGGACTTCTCCTTCGTGGAGCTTGTGAAGTGGTTGTGGAGCTTTCCATCTCCGGAGTGGAGGAAAAGCTAGCCATAAGGAAAGGGCCTATTCCTTCTTGGGATAGACTCGAATAAGAAGGTGAGCCTTCGTGGCGTTGGGAAATCCTTCCTGGAATCTCACACCTCTCCAACGTGACGTGCCTTCTTGTAAGGGAACACGGGAACACATCTTCGTCTCCGCGTGCCTCGGTTATCTCTATACCCGAGCTTACTTTCCTTGTGATAGCCATCGTTCTTGAAGTACTTATATCTTTCTTATCACTTGTGGTATATTTATCTTGTGCTATATTGCTTAGCTTAACTTTTTGTTGGTGCACTTAGTTGAGCCTAGTGTATTTAGGTTTTGTGCTTGTAAAATAAACATTAGTTTAATTCCGCATTCTATCAAGCCAAAACCATAATAGTTTTCATATTGCTTATTCACCCCCCTCTAGGCGACTTCTCTATCCTTGCACATTATACTTATATCATTAATTAGAATTATACTTATATCGCTAATCAGTGGAGAACTGTCGTCTTGTCTTGTTTCCGATTTTTCAAATTTCTAGCCTCAACATTTTAAAAGTTCTTTCCTCGGTGCACATGGAGAACCAAGCGCTGGCTTGGTGGCAAGGCTAGCGAGTGCGCAGCCAGTCCACCCGGGTTCAAGTCCCCATAGGGACCGAATTAAACGGGGTGTTATCTGGGCGCGTATAATTCGCTATTGGAGACATCTATCTAACAATGTACAACCCACGAGAGATCATTCCCCGGGGGTAAATGTTTCCTCGGTGCACATGGAATCTTTCATTAGCTTAAGTACATTTCACTCTTTAAAACATCCGCTAATACACTTATGTGGCTAGGTAGGTCCCGTTATTGGACCTACCTAGTGAAATGATCAAGGCATTCAGAAACTTTATGCAAGGCTGAAGACACAAAACCTGAATGGCACACGTGGGATAATAAGAGAGCTGGAGAGGAGAATGTGCAAGTTTAGCTTGATCGAGCTACAGCCTCAGATTCTTTAATGCACCTTCCCGGCTCCTTAGTTTGGCCCATTTGGAATAATGCGGTTTCAATTTCTTTATCAGAGAAGGCTGCAGTTAACTTCTCATTCATCTCACCATTCACCAATGTAGGAATTTTATCCAGAACAAAATTCGTCTCCTCCTCATTGGTTCCCTCCGAAGTATAGATATTGCGGTAAGAAGCTAGTGCTAATCCCCGCATACCGTTATCTGTTGTTCACCATCCACCTTTCCTATCACGAAGCGCTCTAGCTGTATTCTTACGTCTCCGGTTATATGCATGGTTTTGGAAATATCGTGTGTTACGATCGCCATCCTTGATCCACTCCACACGGGATTTTTGTTGATACATCACCTCCTCTCTGTCGTACATCTCGTGAAGCTGCCGCTCAATGCTTCTTAGTTCTTGTCCATCACCCATGATCCATGATTGTGTTTTCGCTGCCCCGAGGCTGTCCCGGAGTCGCTTTGTTTCTTTGCACACCGAGCCAAACACCTCTGAACTCCATCTTGACATATCCCTAGAGACTGGTTGAAGTGTGTGTGTGTGTGTGTTTTGAGTGTGTGTCCCTCCTCTAGAGGTTGTAACCGGTGTCTTCTTCCAATTCAATGAAAAGAAATGCAAATTCTTTGTGTTTTCTCGAGGAAAAGTTTGATAGCGCAAAGGGGAGTCTTACGTTTCCAGGTCCGAATTGAGTGCATGCATTCATATGCAGTCATCACATTATATGTAATCAACCACCCCGGGAAAAACGCACTTTACTCCTCCGAGATTAAGATAGGCATAATATACTTGATATTGTTGGTCAATACCTTTGACGTAATTTTATATAGAACATCGCATAAGATGATCGAGCGAAACTGGGTGAGCATTTCTGGTGAGTTCACCTTAGGAATCAGAACAAGGACCGTGTCGTTTGAATCAGGCGGGAAAGCTCCACTGTTCAGAAAATCCCGAACAGCCATGCATACATGTTGCTTAATTAGAGACCAGTGCTGCTGGAAGAAAAGGGCCGGTAGAACCGTCCTCACCAAGCGACTATGACAAGGTGAGGAGGTGGTCTCAACTTCAGAATGACATTAGGTCTCGCACAGCCTTGCCTCTAGGCAAGAATGGCGAGGCGTCGAGACTCGGAGCAACAAGGCAACGACATCGCCATTGTCAGGCGCCTCTAGGGACAATTGCAGCTCCAGGACTGCCCATGCCAACGTACCTCGCGCCCTTATATGCCTAGTGAGTCAGCAGGTGAAAGGCAGGACTAGAGTAGCTCTCATCTAGGAGATGTCAGCTCTGGTGTGCATTGCGCCATGGAGGTTCGTGCCCTATGAAGCAGTCTATGCCGGATCAACCCTTCACCAACCACCAGCTACTACACGTACTCCACTTGCCGCAAGGCAGCACCTTCAAGAAGGGGACGGCGCTGAGACGCTGCCACTGCCCGGTCCAGCAGGCCGGACCTAGGGTTTCCCCCTGTGCTCGAGGAGGAAGTCTGGTCAGGGTTATGCCCATGCCTCCAGGAAGGTAATAGCACCCTCAGGCGTCGCCGTTGGTAGTGCAGGCCATCGCTGCACGGGGATCTCGCCCCGACCCAAGAACAAGACATCCAAAGGCCATTGATGCAAGGGCAGACCGTTGATGGCGAAGAATGTAGTCAGGGGAGACATAACATCACAAGGAGGGAGGCCTAGGGACATCGTCCAAGGAGGGCACCGACCAGCACAGCGCCCAGGCCAACCGCCATAGGGAGCACGTCGAGCATGTGGCAAAGCCATCTGCATCGCGTCGCCACGCCACGGACCATGGCCACGCCGCACTGGCACGCATCTTCCGCCACCGGGATCAGTCAGGGCCCATCAGAGCAGCCACCACCCAAAGGGTCGGTGCTGCTTGCATGCTCGCCTGCCAAGCTCTCTCCACCAACGGTGGTTGGGAGGGGTGAGAGGAGGGAGGAGTCTGATTTGGCTGGAGGGGGTGACACAGGCCCGCGTAGGCCCAGATCTGGGTACCTGCACCTCCACCGAGGGCTGCTAGTGGCTGACCGCCACCTCCGCAATGCCATGCACGTTGCGCGCCATCGCTCCTCGACCTTCCCACGCAGGATTTCCTGTAGCACCACCACGCGCTCCCACCACGCCATCGTGCCGAGATCCAATGCGCCGACCAACGGAACTTGGGCCCTGTCGCCATCGTCCGCCGATGAGGGCTTTCCCCGCCGGCATCCTCCGGCGACAGCGAGGAGAGGAGGGGGCTTAGGGTGGCTAGGGTTTATCCGCCTAAGTCACCCCTGGCGAGCGACGCGGGGGCCTAGGACCCAATTATATTCAGTTTCTTGTGCTATAAAACTAGATATGATGTAAGGCATACGATAGAGTCGAGTGGTCTTTTTGAATAAAATGATCGAGAAGATGGGTTTTTCCGAGGTGCTTGGATCAATATTATTATGCGGTGTATTCGATCAGTACGGTTTTCAGTCAAGATAGATGGAGGGGTGTCAGATTCCTTTAAGCCCACGAGGAGGTTGAGACAGGGTGACCCCCTATCACCATACTTGTTTCTTTTCTGTGTTGAGGGTTTTTATCCCTTATTCGATAGTCTTAGATTGAGAATCGACTCAAGGGAGTGTCTTTTGGTGCGATGGGACCACACATCGCGTACTTGCTATTTTCTAATGACAGTATCATTTTTTAGAGGCCTCCCTAGAGAGTATGGCGACACTTAAGTTGGTGCTGCAGAGGTATGAGGCTAGCTCAGGGCAAAAAGTGAATCTCCAGAAGTCATCCATCTATTTTGGAAAGGGATGTCAGGAGGGGAGGAAAGCCAAGCTGAAGCAGGTTCTTGGAGTGGATCAAGAGGCATTGGCAGAACAATATCTTGGCCTACCCACGATGGTGGGGAGGTCCAAAGATGGTGAAAGGATCGTATGGGCTCCTAGAGGGGGTGAATAGGTGCTACTTCAAATTTTACTCCTTTTCAAGTTAGGGTTTGACACAAAAGGTAAATTCTCTAGATCATGGAACTATGGTGAATTTATCTATATGTCAAACTAGCACATACACTAAATAAGGACTAGATAAGTAAAGTGCGGTAAAGGATAGACGTAACCAAAGTGGAGCACGCGGAGACACAATGATTTGTTTCCCGTAGTTCCTTCCTTTTAAGGGGAAGTACGTCTACATTTCTAGAGGGGGTGGTTTCAAACCACCAACGCCACAAGAGGCCTCCCTTGTTCTCCGATGAATCTCACCCCAACGGGTTTGATTCACCTCTTCCACTATAGCACCGACCTTCGAGGTGGAAGCTGACACCTTTACAACATGTTCGAGGCACACATCCACAACCTAATTGGAGGCTCCCGAATACAAGCTAGCTATAAAACAATCAAAGACAAGCTAGTAAAACCAAATCACAAACTAGGGTTTCCAATGAAACAATAGAGCAAGGGTCCCTCAAGTGAATTAGGGGGAAATGAAGATCTATCTTGGTGAAGCTGTAGATCAAGGCCTCCTCCTTCGATTCTCCAAAGATCAGTGACTTTGGATGGTTGAGTGAAGAGATTTTGTGGATTTTGTGGCTCAAATGGTGCTGGAGTTCTTGAGGTGGACGAGCCGCTCCCAAGGTAGAAGAAGGGGCCTGTATATAGGCCCCCTGGAGTTAGAGCCGTTGGGAGCCACTTACCCCAGACAGTCCGGCCAACATCAGCCGGACAATCTGGCATAGCCGAACACTCCGCGAGAAACTAGACAGACACTCTGGCCTGGCAAATTTTCTGGCCAGTGTCCGGATTGTGTCCGGGAGGTGTCCGATATGTAGTTCTGATTGCCCAAGTAGGTCGACCAGTCCCCTGGGCCGGACACTCCTGGCCAAACACACCGGACACTCCGGCCAGTGAAGTTTCCAGACAGAGTCCGGACCGAGTCCGGGTGGTGTCCGATATGACACACAGAGTGTCCGAGCAAGTCAACGAAACCCCAGGGCCGGATAGTCCGGTCGAATCCAGCCGGATAGTCAGGCATGGCTGGACACTCCGGCATATATCAGCCGGACAGTCCGGCTGGGACTTATTTCCTGCCCAGACATGATCTCGGGGAGCTCTTTTCCTTCAGTGCAAAATACACGAGAGTAGTTGATATCTCCCGAAACATTTAACATCAGATTAAACCTATCCAAGTGTTGTCAACAAATATCAAAATAATAGGAAGGGCATAAATGTCCTTTCAATCTCCCCTTTTTGGTGTTTGATGACAACCCAATGATTTGCAAATAGGATAGGTAATAAATTTCACAATAGGAGATATACAAAATATAGTAAGGCTCCCCCTAGATGTGTGACCAATTTTAGCTTTGCATTTGAATACAAGATCACACACCCTAGAATCACATCCTCACTAGATTTTGTAGTTAACAAGCTATGACATGATATAATAACAACTAGATCAATAAGCTAGGCATAACATAGTCATTAACAAAACCGGGTAAGCATGTCACAACACACATAATACAGTTCAACACAACATAGTACGCAATCAAGTAGGATAAAGACACGAAGCTTCAAAGAGGCAAATCGAAATAACATGAAGCTCGTGTACCCATAAAAATCCGTGGTAGCAACCTAATAAAGGGGCTACTTCTCCCCCTTTGGCATCAAGACGCCAAAAAGGGAAAAGAGCACAACTAAAGCACCCCAAAGACGGCTGTAGCCACTGTAGTCGACGTCATTGGCATCTGATACGTCGTAAACATATCTATAATTTTTGATGTTCCATGCTTGTTTAGTATCTACTTTCTTATGTTTTGTCCACACTTTGGAGTATTTTTATACATTTTCTGAAACTAACCTATTAACAAGATGCCACAGTGCCAGTTGCCTGTTTTCTGCTATTTTTGGTTTCATAAAATCTAGTAAGGAAATATTCTCGGAATTGGACAGGACAAAAGCCAAAGTCAATATTTTACCAGAAGGAACACGGAGTCCGTAGGGTAGCCGAAGGAGGGCCAGGGGCTGGCCACACCTTATGGTGGCGTGGGTACCCCTGGCCGCGCCACCAGGTGGTGTGGGCCCCTCCGGCCTCCACCGACCTTGCCCCTTCGCCTATATATGCCTCCCGGGATGAAAACCCTAAGGAAAAGATTAGAAATCCACGAAAAGTTCCATGGCACTGCCGCCACCGAAGAGGAGATTCGGGGGACAGAAGTCTCTGTTCCGGCACCCTCCCGGGACAGGGAAGTGTCCCCGGAGCCATCTCCTTCGACTCCACCACCATCTCCATCGTTGTTGCTGACTCCCATGATGAGGAGGGGTAGTTCTCTCTCGAGGCTAAGGGCTCTATCGGTAGCATGTGTTCATCTCTCTCTCTCTATGCGTGATCTTATGAGATCATGAGCTTTGTAATCTATAGATCTATTTTGCTACTCAAGTGCTTTAATGAATCTCTTCTTATCCCCACGTGTGAAGTTGATAGTGTGCACACCATGTGGCACTTTGGCTAAGGTTACATAAATACTTGGCATGAGTATAATTTGAGTTGGATGTCTCTATGAGATTGTGGTGTTTGTTGGAACCATCTAGTGCTCAAGGTGACAGTGAGGGGTTATCTAGATGGGGAATGCGAACTTTAAGGTGTGCTGTTATAACCCTACATCGTCCAACCGAAGAGTAGTTCAGGGTAGAATAGTGAAGAGAATATATTTATATGAGAGTGCCCACTAGTGAAAGTATGATCCCTAGGCCTTGTTTCTAAGCATTGAAACACCATTTACAATCAGGCATGTTACATGTTTGTTTGTTGCCACTCTTATTTCAGATTGCAATTACCATTTATAATCATCCATATTACTTGTATTTAACTATCTCTTCGCCGAACTAGTGCACCTATACACCTAACAAGTGTATTGGGTGTGTTGGGGACATAGGAGACTTCTTGTATCTTGATTGCAGGGTTGCTTGAGAGGGATACCTTTGACCACTTCCTCCCTGAGTTCGATAAACCTTGGGTGATCCACTTAAGGGAAAACTTGCTGTTGTTCTACAAACCTCTGCACTTGGAGGCCCAACACTGTCTACAAGAATAGAAGCGTGCGTAGATATCAAGCTATTTTCTGGCGCTGTTGCCGAGGAGGTAAGGTAAAAGGTACTCACATCCTCTGGCTACTAAGCTATCTTCTAGTACTATTGCTGGTGTGTGAGTGCTCGAAGTTATTTCTTTAGATTCTGCAATTATATCTTTTTGTTTCTTGTTTTTATTTTCACTAGTTAGGCTTAATGGGAAACAACAACAAAATGAGAGAGCTTTATAATATTTATCTTGAGTTAGGACATGAAGTGTTCGAAGAGAAAATTAAAAAACCTATGGAACTTTATTTGCATGCTAATAGCAACGTTATTAGTATGAATTCTTTGAACACCATTATTGCTAATGCTATGGAAAAGTCTAAGCTTGGGGAAGCTAGTTTTGATGAGCACTATATTTTTAGTCCCCTAAGCACGAAGGAGAAAATTTACTTTGATGATACTATACCTCCAATATATGATGATTACAATGATGAATATGATATTTTCAGTCCACCTACTATTGAGGAGAAAATTAATTATGATTACAATATGCCTCCTATATTTGACGATTATGGTGATGAGAATAATAATGATAGCTATTTTGTTGAATTTGCTCCCACTACGATTAATAAGAATGACTATGCTTATATGGAGAGTAATAATTATTTTATGCATGTGGCTCATGATAAGAATGTTTTATGTGATAGTTATATTGTTAATTTTATTCATTATGCTACTGAAAGTTATTATAATAGAGAGAAACATGGTTTTATGTATCTCAACAATATTAAGTTTCCCCTCTTTATGTTGAAATTTTTGAAGTTGCACTTGTTTTGCTTTCCTATGCTTGTTGCTTTGTGTTTTTATGACTTGTTTCTTTACAAGATTATTTTTCATAGGAAGTGGGTTAGACTTAAAAATTTTCCATATTGGCTTCTTGATGCCCTCTTTTACTTCAACTCATATTTCTTATGTGAGCATTATTGAAATTATCATGCCTATCTTAATGGCTATAAAGAAAGAGCTTTTGGGAGACAACCCATTGTATTTTTACTTTCAGTTTATTTTTGTTTTGTTGAATCTTGGAAGTTATTGCCTCAGTAATAACCTCTCCTTATCCTTTTTGTGTTGTTTTTGTACCAAGAATAACCTCTCATGAGAGAGAAGTAAGATTTGGGAAAGTTAATGTCCCGAAACAGATTTTTGTGCTTCACTGTAAAAATTCGTGAACAATCTTTGTACGTCGGATTGAGCTGTAATTGTTTGTGCTTCTGCCCCAGGTTGTTATCTAACTTTTGTTAGTTCAGAACTTTTCGATTTGAGCAACAGAAGGTTTTCAAAAAAATCGGTTTTTACCTGCTGGTCTGTTTTGACAGATTTCTGCCATTATTTGCATTTGCCTCTTAATCTTTTTCTCTTTGAGTTATCTTTGATCATTTGAGCTTTTAGAAGGAATTGTTACAGTAGCTTGTGTTTTAATGGAAGTTTTAATTGTGTTGAAACTAAAACCAAAGACTTGTTATCTTGAATACACTAATGTTGCTAATGAAGATTGTGTGAAGTTTTGTATGAAGGAAATTTTAAAGTGTAGGGAAGAACAATGTGATAAGATGAAGTATGGACAAAATCTCAAGCTTGGGGATTCCACCCGTGTCACCCCAAGTAATATTCAAGAAGTACAAGCATCAAAGCTTGGGGATGCCTTGGGCATCCCCTTCTTTATCAATAAAAATCCCAGGTTTTCTTCCAAACAGTTCATTTTTATTGTTTCATGCATAATTGTGTTGTTCTTGGAGCGTCTTCATTTTTGTTTTTAGTTTTTTTTGCTTTATTTGCTGCAATAAGTTGGTTGGATCCCAACACACTTCTTTTGGAGAGAGACACATCCCGTTATTCATTGCCTAGAACACTCTAGTTTTCACTCTCATTGTTTTATGAGTGTTCTCTTTTGCTAGCACTGCGTTTAACTTTAGTTTTTGATTGGTGTTGGAAAAGAGTAGGAAGTTTCATACTTATAGCGGTACAAAAGGAAGCTTGTTTTGATTGTGGCTTAGACTTTATCATGTCATGTTTGATATTGCTTTGACTTTATGCTTAGTGATTATTGATGTAGCATGACTTGTTACAAACAATTGAGATTGCTTAATGTGCCTTGAAAGAATCATGCGTTATTTTAGCATATAAAAGCATAATATTGTGGTATTCTCCTTTGATGCTTTATTTGGGTTGACTTGGCGCATGCTCACACCATGTTAAGACTATACCAAGTCACCATAGCCTCTACGATCATTTAGTTTTCAACTTGTAATATCACTTTATGCTTTAATTAATAATGTTTTGTTGCTTTCCATGATTATGGCCATTATTGCTTAATTAGTTGGTCGCTACCAGTCTTTTGCTAGCCTCCACATGTACCAAGTATGAGTTCCATTCATGCATCCAACTCCAAATAAAACCAAGTTATTCCAAAGAGTCCACCATACCTACCTATTAGCATTATTGCTATTCCAAGTATATTCATGTTTTTATCTACCTTCCGAATTAAACTTGTTATGTGAAAATTAGTGATTAAAGCTCTCACGAACTTGATGGCACACTTTAATTTTCTTGCACTTAATAAACTTGAACCATTGTGCCCATCTATGTTGCGTATATGCTTGTGTTTTGTAAGTTGTGAATTAGCAGAACCATGTTATCATGGGGAACACTTTCAACATTGCACTTTATTTAGTTGATATCATGTTCTTTTGCTTATGGATCTCGGCGGTGTGAAATGAAAGGGGAGCTTGCAAGGCTCATGGAGTTCGTATATGTGTTAGAGAAACGCCTGGGCGGCGGGTCTAAGCCATACCTAATCATGGTGGAAACCTGCAGCGTAACCATAGTGAGCAATCTATGAAGCATCCTCTTTATAAAAAAAGAAGCCTATGCAAATAGGAAATAAAAGGATTGTTGAGATGCTCATTGTCTGCTTGCCTTGTCATTTTGATATGGGGATTCTTCCGTACCATCAGTCAAGGGGTACCCCATTGGTGGTTCTCTATGATACACATGTACTTACAATGACAAGAACTTACTTGTGACTAAACTTGAGTAGCATGAGGAACGGTCTTCGTAAGTAAGGGGCATGAGATTTTCAGCTTATAACTTGTCAAGCATATCCTTATATTTGTTCACTTTAATGTTAATCACCTCAAGATGCTTATGATAGGGGCAATGAGAGCTGAAAGCTAATAAGTACCATAATTTTTGGAAGCTCTTTATGAGACTTGAATCCCTGCTTCCTTCTATGAAGGGCCTTTCTTTTACTTTTATGTTTAGTCTCCATTTTCTATCTTTATGCAACTATTGAGAGAGCATAGTGGTCATTCTTAGTTTAATGTGCATTGTCCCAAATCTTGTTGATTGATTCATAACTTTGATATTGTTTGTTCTTAAACTATTTGTATCTAGTCACCCTTATGAACTTTGAAGGTGTCCTATGCATTTATGTTTTGCTACACTATGAGGGACAAGCTGAATACCATTCTCATTATGTTTTCTATATGTGAAACAAACAAGCGTCTTTCAAAGCATTGCTATTCATGAATATTTTGTTTGTACCTTTTCATGTTACAGCATAGTTACTATGTCTTATAGTTAGAACTATATCTTTCTTGTCTATGTTAGAGTATTATGATCCCTGCTATCAACGTTTTACAAATACCTTGATCAAGATTGTGATGGTGCATGTCACCTCAAAAATTATTCTTTTTATCACCTACCTACTCGAGGACGGGCAGGAGTTAAGCTTGGGGATGTTGATATTTCATAAACGTATCTATTATTTTTGATGTTCCATGCTTGTTTAGTATCTACTTTCTTATGTTTTGTCCACACTTTGGAGTATTTTTATATATTTTCTGGAACTAACCTATTAACAAGATGCCATCATGCCAGTTGCTTGTTTTCTGCTGTTTTTGGTTTTAGAAAAGCTAGTAAGGAAATATTCTCGGAATTGGACGGGACAAAAGCTAAAGTCAATATTTTACCAGAAGGAACACAGAGTCCGTAGGGTAGCTGAAGGAGGGCCAGGGGCTGGCCACACCCTATGGTGGCGCGGGTACCCCTGGCCACGCCACTAGGTGGTGTGGGCCCCTCCGGCCTCCACCGACCTTGCCCCTTCGCCTATATATGCCTCCCGGGATGAAAACCCTAAGGAGAAGATCAGAAATCCACGAAAAGTTCCACAGCACCGCCGCCATCAAAGAGGAGATTCGGGGGATAGAAGTCTCTGTTCCGACACCCTCTCGGGACAGGGAAGTGCCCCCGGAGCCATCTCCTTCAACTCCACCGCCATCTCCATCGCCGTTTCTGACTCCCATGATGAGGAGGGGTAGTTCTCTCTCGAGGCTAAGGGCTCTACCGGTAGCATGTGTTCATCTCTCTCTATGCATGATCTCATGAGATCATGAGCTTTGTAATCTATAGATTTATTCTGCCACTCAAGTGCTTTAATGAATCTCTGCTTATCCCCACGTGTGAAGTTGACAGTGTGCACACTGTGTGGCACTTTGGCTAAGGTTACATAAATACTTGTCATGAGTATAATTTTAGTTGGATGTCTCTATGAGATTGTGGTGTTTGTTGGAACCATCTAGCGCTCAAGGTGACAGTGAGGGGTTATCTAGATGGGGAATGCAAACTTTAAGGTGTGCTGTTATAGCCCTACATCGTCCAACCGGAGAGTAGTTCAGGGTAGAATAATGAAGAGAATATATTTAGATGAGAGTGTCCACTAGTGAAAGTATGATCCCTAGGCCTTGTTTCTAAGCATTGAAACACCATTTACAATCAGTCCTGTTACATGTTTGCTTGCTGCCACTCTTATTTCAGATTGCAATTACCACTTATAATCATCCATATTACTTATATTTCACTATCTCTTTGCTGAACTAATGCACATATACACCTGACAAGTGTATTGGGTGTGTTGGGGACACAAGAGACTTCTTGTATCTTGAGTGCAGGGTTGCTTGAGAGGGATACCTTTGACCACTTCCTCCTTGAGTTTAATAAACCTTGGGTGATCTACTTAAGGGAAAACTTGTTGATGTTCTACAAACCTCTGCACTTGGAGGCCCAACACTGCCTACAAGAATAGAAGCATGCGTAGACATCAGCATCCTCCTCCTCATCCTCCTCCTCATCCTTATCCTCAGCGCCATCCTCATCATCATAATCCTCCTGAGTAGAGATCTGGCCGTGAGGGCGAGAAGAAGAAGACACATCCTCAAACATGGACCAGTCCACACGTCCCTGACTCCAGTGACCATAGGAAAGAGTGCCATCTGACGCCTACTGCTGAGCAGGATCAACATCCATGGGCTTGTTGATCCGCTTGAGCTCCTTCATGACATTCTTGTTAGGCTTGTAGGCATCATACTGCCCATGGTGAATATCAATGTTCTGGCATAGGAGAAGCTTCTTCCACCAGGAGGCCTTCTTCACCTTCGTGTGCACTTCCTCCTTAGAGGTGGTGAAACGATATGCATTGCTAGCATGCTTCATGCGAGAGCCACGGGTCATAGCCTCCGGTACCTCCTCAGACCCATCATCACTATCAGAAGCGTTTGCATCCATCTCCTCATCCTCAAATATGTCCTGAGAAGGGGGTAGCCACGAGGGGCCTTGGTGGTGGGGGCAACCTTCCTCTGTAGCTTGGCAGGAAGGTGTGGAACAAGATCAGTGTAAAGTAGTGGAGTTTCTGGAGCCTGAGCAGCTATGAGCTTCATCACATAGGCAAACAGAGGACACTTCTTGTCAGTGATGCACTTGTACATGTCCTGGTAGATGAAATCCATGGCATCTATGGCACCACCTGGATGATCTGGACCATGAGCATATACTGAGTGAGAATGGGCCATAAGATTGATCTCTGCACCTCTCATCTCATCCTTGTTTCCCGCCTTGTGAATGAGAGTGTGGCGAAACGAAACATGCGAAGCAGAATGTTGTAGATGAGCTTGATGTTGGTGGTTTGGCCAACCACACCATTCTAAGAGTAGATTGGGGCCAACATCTTCTTGTCATATGCCTGACCATGCACATGCATCCTGAGACCACTCGGAGCATTGGGGTTGAAAGGCACTCCAAGGATGTGTGCAAACTGAGCCATGCTGGAATGACACCTAGTAGTGCTAGGGATCCACTCAAGGGGAATATCAGTAGTGTCCCCAAAGACCACCGTGGCATAGAACTGCTGGACCAACTCAATATTGTAGTCTTCTATTTCTTGAAAGATGGTGTGCAACCCCATCTTCTCAGTCACCCAAAGAGCATCCTCAAATTACATGTGAGCCTAGAGCTTCTGAAGATTCAACCACTGCATGGGGCACACAGGAGTCCTGAAAGCACAAAACACCTCAGAAAAGAGTAGGCCTTGTTCATTTCTCTAGAAGCGAGCATCCTCAGAAGTGCGCAGCAAAGAATAGAACTGTTGGACTCTCATCTCTACAAACTCCTCAATGCCCAAATCTTCCTGTGTGGTTAATGCCTCATACTTCATGCGCTTGGCTTCATCTCTTTTCAGTTTTCTGACCTTCTCGTGCTTAGCTGCAGCACGGTCATGAGCAGCCTGCCTAACCATTGTAACACCCTAGTTTTAGTTAATTAGTAATTAGGGTTTGTTTATACATTCATGAGCATCATCCCATAAAAAGTGCAAACAAGAAAATGAAGATAAAACCCTAAACCCTATTTTCCTTCCCCTCCCTCTTTGAAAATGAATTTAAAAGGTCTTGAATATTTTGAAAACTCAAAAAGTTGTGGAGCCCAAATGGTTACAAGGGACCCTGAATGTTTTCCAAAATATTTGTAAACCTCTAGTATTTTTGAACTGCGCCAAAAAAGATTTGGAATTAAATACAAAAGACAAACTAGAGAAAAATAAATGGAAAATGATTTCAAAAATAAAAATAGAGGTCCTAGCTAACCAGGCCGGCCCAACCGTGCTCTCCTTCCTTTCTTCCCGCGCAGTGCAGCATGTAGCAGCCCAAGTGCAGCCCGTCCCTAGCCCATACCGCTTCAGTGTTTTTTCCCGTTCATCGTCTTCCCCGATGACAGGGAAGCAGCTGCCTGGCAACTCCTCCGCTGCTCGCCGGTGCCGTGATGCCCGCCTATGCCAGGATTCGTTCTACCATCATCCACCGTGTCTACAAGTACCCCTCTCGCTGCCGGACGAACCCTAGTTTCCCTCCTCTTTCCTTATCCTCTCCTGGCCAGAACCCTAGCTGTCCAGGTGCCGCTCAGCCCCGCCATCTCCGTCCACCTCCTGCCCGTCTGAGAGCACCACCGGAACCGCCACCATCTCCTTGTTCTTCCAACCAGAGCCCGAGCCGGAGAAGCCCCTAATCGCCTCAATCTCCATATCCTTCCCCGATGCCGACCACCACGCCTGTCATCAATTCCGGTGACCTCGCTCCTCGCTGACCCTTCCACTGTCTTCATGGTGAGCTCACGGTCTGGAAGGACCTCACCACCCTCTCCCTCTCGCTTTGGTTAGAGCTTGCGCCATGCGTCGCTGTCTGCCGCCTCCAGAGCTCTCTATACCTAGTGCTCCGGTGACCATTTAGAGGCGGCTTTGCCATATGCAGGTTCCCCTTCACGAGATGCGTCGAACGCGACCACCCGCGCGTGCTGGCTCGCCTTGTGTCGTCGCTGGCGACCACTGTCCGACGTGGACGCAATGGTGATTTCGCCACGATATCATGCTGGCGTGGCCCGTGGGTCCGCTGACCGCCAGGGTGGCTTGCTGATGTGGCCTCGGGCCCAGCAGTCAACCATAGTGGCTAGATCTACTTGTAGTGTGAAGTGTTTCAACTGTCTGTGTTGACGTCATAATGACGCAGTAAATGTTTTAAATTGTTTTAATAATTTCAGAAAAGAGTTTAATCTTATAAATTCAATATCTAATTATTTATAACTCAAAAAATATGAATAGTATATCAAAATGTTCAGAAAAATGAGATCTATCTCATAACATCAATATCATGCATTGTTAAGCAACTTAAATAACAAGTTTAATTAGAGAACTAAATCAACCCCTCATAGGTGTTCTGGGGTTCCCCTGTCCTAGGGTTTGTATCCTTCGGACCCTGTTTAAAATGATTAAGCATGCCCAAGGGTTTCATTTAAGATCTATTTAACTTGTCATATCATCATCCTTGCTTGAGCATTGCATCGATGCCATGTGTTGATTGTTCTTCTCCATTTCTTTCCGATGTTTGCTTCTTCCCGGTAGAATACGATACCGACTCCGAGATTAAAGACCGAGATCAACACTATCGAAGATCGATGAACAATACTTGACCAACTATAATCAAGTCAAGCACAAGGCTTTCGAAGATCAATATCTTGGTAGCAACAAACAAGGCAAGCATAGCCCCACCATTATACAATCCTATGATTTCAAAAGTATTCCATTCTTGCCATGATGCATATGATTCTACTGTGGTCTTTTATCGATAGATAGAGTAGCCTATCTATTCCATTACTCCTTTTGAGCTTATATTACCTGATCCACTGCTCCTAGCATAACTAGGTTTGGCTTGTGTGCACTGCTAGAGCTTATATATGTGTCTTGCTTAGCCATGATTAGCTGTCAGTGCTGGTTCATCCAGAAGATGTACGAAATGCATGAAGGGTTACGGGTAGGCTACACTAGCGTAAAATCAAAAAAAATTCTACCGCGTCAACCAGGAATACTATGGTCATAGATCACGGGATTACCACTAGATGCATAGTTGCGGAACTCGATGAAGCACGTCGGGGCAGTGTAGATGTTCTACGTCTCCTCCTCGTCCTCGTCCCATGAGGAGCTCCCCTTCGCGCGGCTCGTCCAAGTGCTACAGCTGCAGCACCTCCGAGGTATCCACACGTCCGGAGTGGAAGCCGTCACACGCCAGACTACTAGGTCTGCTCATGTAACAAAGGCGGAAGAAGAGTGGCGGCTGTGTGGAATGCTCAACCCTATTCAGCTCGCCTCACTCTCTCTTATATAGGCATCCCTGGTGGGCTTCTACTTTAGCAGCCCATTAGCAGCCTAAGTCTGGTCTAATTCGGATCAAATCCTCATTAGGCTTCTAGCCCCTAAAGTGTGTGACCCTATAGGTTCATACAAGTATAGACATGACACGAGTACACTTACTCCGTCAATAGTTGGTAGCGGCCTCTAGCAAGACATGCCATCTCCTAAACGCATATAAAGATCATTCGGACGAACCATCACAAGGTAGAGTACATGTCTTTCCCTTTGCCTCACGATATTTGGTCTCGCTCCAAGTTGTCCTCTCTTTCTCGATACTGTGATTTGGAATCCCTTTACTAGGTTAACTCTTAACCATATGTAGCACAACCATGCATTTCTAGATCTGATCACTCGAGGGGCCCAGAGATATCTCTCTCAAGTAGAGAGGGGCAAATCCCATCTTGATTGACCGATGCCTTGCAGCATGTATCAGGACAAACCAGAAAGCTACCTTTATAACTACCCAGTTATGGAGTAGTGTTTGATAGCCCCAAAGTAGGTCGATCCACATCTCAAGTACATGCGACAATCTCAGGTCTAAGGAAAAAACGTACACAATGTGTACAGAGAGCTGCAAGTATTATTGCTAGTCTCAAGTTGGGTCAGTCCAACCCCATGTTCATAACATGTGTCCACATCATTGGTTTGACATCTCCATGTCTATGACTTGCGAAACATAGTCATCAACCAATCCATGTGCTAGTCTAATATTCACGTGTGTCCTCACATGAACTCCGACTAGGGACAACTATTTGATAACCATACAAGTAAAGAGTTTCACAACCAATTCACATAATTGCCAATCAATACAATTTTCCTGATATATGGATATTCAAGGAACATTATAAAAACTCATGGATACAAATGAAATAAAATCATCTCTATGATTGCCTGCAGGGCATATTTCCTTCAGTCTCCCACTTGCACTAGAGTCAATCTCGATAGTATCTAATACCTATTGCTCTTGTGTGCGCTTCATGCACAGGCCGCGGGAGTGGCTTTGTCAAGGGATCAGCAACATTTGAGTCCGTATGTATTTTGCATAACATGACACTACCATCATTAATGGACTCACGAATCAGATGGTAACGCATGCGAATATGTTTGTTCTTCTGGTGCTGTCTAGGTTCCTTAGCTTGTGCAATAGCACCATTGTTGTCACAATAAACATCCATGGGATTGGACGCGCCCTAAACCACACCAAGAGCGATCAGGAAATTCCTGATCCAAATAGCTTCCTTTGCAGCCTCCGAGGCAGCAATATATTCAGCTTCTATTGAAGAGGAGGCCACTGTATCTTGCTTGAAACTTTTCCAGCTCACAGCACCACCATTCATGACAAACACATAACCTGATTGCGATTTCGAGTCATCTGAGTCGTTAAGGTAACTTGCATCTGTGTAACCCTTTATACTGAGTTCAACCTCACCTCCATAAACTAGGAACATATCCTTAGTCCTTCTCAAGTACTTAAGGATATTCTTTACCGCTGTCTAGTGACTCTCACCTGGATCGGCCTGGTATCTGCTCAAAAACACTTAGAGCATAGGAAACATCTGGGCGAGTACATGTCATTGCATACATGATGGATCCAATAACTGAAGCATATGGAACCCTACACATGCGCTCTCGCTCATCAGTGGTCGAAGGACACCGAGTCTTGCTGAGTTTAATGCCATGAGACATGGGCAAGAACCCCTTCTTAGCCTCTTCCATGCTGAACCGTTTCAGCACTTTGTCAATGTACGTACTCTGGCTTAATCCAATTAGCCTCCTTGATCTATCTCTATAGATCTTGATGCCCAGAATATATGCCGCTTCTCCCAAGTCCTTCATAGAAAAACTATTTTTCAATAAGGTCTTAACAGACTCGAGCATAGGAATGTCATTTCCAATCAGTAATATGTCATCCACATATAAGATTAGAAACACAAGTGGTTTCCCATTTTCTTTCTTATACACACAAGGTTCTTGTTCGTTTTTGGTGAAGCCAAACTCCTTTACAACTTCATCAAATCGAATGTTCCAACTTTGAGATGCTTGCTTCAGCCCATAAATAGACTTTTGAAGTTTGCATACCTTTCCATCATTGTTTGGATCGACAAAACCTTCGGGTTGCATCATATACACGTCCTCAGTAAGGATTCCATTTAAGAAAGTCGTCTTGACATCCATCTGCCATATCTCATAATCGAAATATGCAGCAATGGCTAGAATGGTCCGTATAGATTTAAGCATCGCTACGGGCGAGAAAGTCTCGTCGTAGTCAACTCCTTGAACTTGTCAAAAACCTTTTGCAACAAGTCGAGCTTTATGGATGTGAACATTTCCATCCATATCAATCTTCTTCTTCTTGATCCATTTGCACTCGATGGCTTTAAAACCATCAGGCAGGTCAACAAGTTCCAAACTTGATTGTCTCCCATGGAATCTATCTCGGATCTCATGGCAATCAGCCATTTCTCAGAGTCTGGGTCCACCATCGCTTCTGCATAGGTTACAGGCTCATCATTGTCTAACAATAATAACTCTTGCGCTTCGCGGAGCCTCGCCGACCTTCGTGGTTGTGGTGCTTCTATTGCCACGGGTTCCTCAACTTGTTCTGCTACAATAGCATCACTTGTAGAAGCATCCCCGACTGGCTCATCTTGAACTTCTTCAAGTCGCACCGACCTTCCACTCATTCCCTTTGTGAGAAACTCTTTCTCTAGGAAAACACCGCTACAAGCGACAAACACTTTGCCCTCTTCTCGGTTGTAGAAGTAATACCCTAAGGTTTCCCTTGGGTATCCCACAAAAATGCACTTATCCGATTTGGGTGTTAGCTTGTCTAACTGAAGTCACTTGACGAATGCATCACAACCCCAAATCTTTAGAAAAGACAAACTGGGATTCTTTCTAGCCCACATCTCATATGGTGTCTTAACTATGGATTTAGATGGTACCCTGTTTAGTGTGAAAGCTGTTGTTTCTAGCGCGTAACCCCAAAATGATAATGGTAAATCTGATTAGCTCATAATCAATCGAACCATGTCCAACAAATTTCGATTACGCCGTTCGGAGACCCCGTTTCTTTGAGGCGTTCCGGGCGGCATGAGCTGTGGAACAATTCCACAACTCTTAAGATCAGATCGCAAGGCCTTTATTTTCTTGCCACGTTGATTCTCTACCTCACCCTGAAACTCTTTGAACTTTTCAAAAGTTTCAGACTTATGCTTCATCAAGTAGACATAGCCATATCTACTGAAATCATCAGTGAAAGTAATGAAGTAGTGATATCCTCCTCTCGCTGTCGTGCTCATTGGTCCACATACATCAGTATGTATGAGTTCCAATAAGTCTGTCGCTCTCTTAGGAAAACCCGTAAAAGGCGTCTTGGTCATCTTTCCAAGTAAACAAGCTTGACATGTCTTCTATGATTCGAAATCAAACGAAGGTAGAAGACCATCACCATGGAGCTTCTTCATGCGCTTTTCACTTATATGCCCCAAACACAATGCCATAAATAGGTAGGACTCAAATCATTAGGCCGAAGCCTTTTAGCACTAACATTGTAAACATATGCATCATCAAGATTTAAAATAAATAACCCATTCAAAATGGGAGCATCAGCCATAAACATAGCATTCTTAGAGATCACACAACCATTGTTTGTACTCGCGAATGAATAACCATCCCTCATCAAACATGAAGGTGATAAAATGTTTCGACCCATACTTGGAATGTAATAACAATTATTTAACTCCATAATAAGTCCTGACGGAAGGTGAAGTTGCATGACACCGACGAACAATGCAGGAACCCTTGCTTTATTTCTGACGCGAAAATCCACTTCGCCTTTCTGCACTTCTCTAGTTCTTATTAGCCCCTGCATCGAATTGCAAATATGAGCAACCGATCCGGTATCAAATACCCAAGAGTTAACATAAGAATCTGCGAGAAAAATGTCCACAACATTTACAACAAGTGTACCTGAGTGGGAAGTACTCTTACTTCCACTCTTCTTCAAAGAAGTCTGGTACTTGATGCAGTTTCTCTTCCAGTGGCCATATTCATGACAAAAGAAACACTCAGTGTCTCCTGCAGGTCCAGCCTTTTGCTTGGGTGCATGGTTTGGCTTAGGGATCGTATCCTTAGCCTTGCCCTTCTTCTTCTGCCAAGAAGTGCCCTTTTTCTTGAAGCTAGGCTTGTTCTGCACAGCCATCACATGGCTATGCCCTGCACACTTCTTAATGTCACATTCTGCTGTTTTCAGCATCCCACATAATTCATTAAGGCCCCTCTCCACCCCATGCATATGGTAGTTCGAAATGAAATGCCCATAGCTAGATGGAAGAGATGCCAAAATGAAATCAGTGGCTAACTCTTGGCCTAATGGAAAACCAAGCTTTTCCAAAGTCTGACTGTAACCAACCATTTTGATCACATGGGGGCCTACAGCTGCTCCTTCTGCCATCTTGCATTCCACAAAGGACTTAGTGACATTGTACCTCTCAGTCCTAGCCTGAGTCTGGAACATGTCCTTAAGCGCAACGATCATATCGTATGCTTCCTGATCCTCAAACTGTTTTTGAAGATCAGGTTCCATGCATGCAATCATAAGGCAGCTAACCTCAAGAGATTCATCACATGCTTTCTTGTAGGCACTCTTAAGGGCAGCAGTTGAATTATCAGCAGGTTCATCCGGGATTGGGGTATCCAGAACAGTTTCCTTTTTCTCAGCCCTGAGAACAATTCTCAGGTTACGGACCCAGTCCGAATAGTTTGTTCCATTTAGTTTATCCTTTTCAAGGATTGAACGCAAAGCAAAAGGTGATGAATTGTTCGGTGTCATTGATCTACAACAAAAATATGCAAAATAGTAAGTGATACATTGCAAATGTATCTATAATTTTTGATGTTCCATGCTTGGTTTTATCCACTTTCTTGTGTTTTGTTCCAACTTTGGAGTACTTTTCATATGATTTCTTGGACTAACCTATTAACAAGAGCCATAGTGCCAGCTGCCTGTTTTCTGCTGTTTTTGGTTCCAGGAAAGTCAGAAAATGAATATTCTCGGAATTAGACGGGACAAAAGCCAAAGTGCCTATTTTCCCGGAAGTGATCAAGTGCCAGAATACGAGATGGAGAGGGACCAGGGGGCCACCACACCACCTGGTCGCGTGGCCTAGCCTGGCCCGCGCCAGGGGGTGGTGAGGCCAGCCCTGGCACCCCCTCGGCCTCCCTTTCCGACTATAAGATGCCCTCAGGACGTAAACCCTAAGTACCCGATCAAAAATCCATGAAAGAGTCTATAGCCGCCGTCATCTCCATCCCTAGATTGGGAGGGATATGAAGCTCTTCCCAGCACCCTGCCGGAGAGGGGAATTCACCCTAGAGGCCTTCTTCATCACCATGCAAGCCTCCGGTCTGATGCGTGAGTAGTTCATCCTTGGACTACAGATCCATGTAGTAGCTAGATGGCTGGTTCTCCTCCTTTGTGCTTTCATGTCTAGATCTTGTGAGCTCCGTTCATGATCAAGATCATCTATTTGTAATTCTGCATGTTGTGTTTGCGGGGATCCGATGGATATTGAGATGTTATTTCAGATTGATTATTTATTCTATCATGTCTTTGTTATTTGAGATCTTGCATGCTTTCCGTTGTTAGTAGCTATCTTGGCCAAGTAGATGCTAGCAACTCCAAGAGTTAGTATTTATGCTCGATAGTGGGTTCATGCCTCTAGTAATCTGGGGAAGTGACAGAAATCTCTAAGGTACTAGATGTGCTGTTGCTACTAGGGAGAAAACAACAATCCTTTATTCATAGAACAATCATATTGTTTACTTTACACGCAGTTCGTAAAGCAATAATCTGTTGCTTGCAACTTAATACTAGAGGGGGTTCGGATGATAACCTGAAGGTGGATTATTAGTCATAGATGCAGTTGGATGGCGGCCTATGTATAATGTTGTAATGCCCAATCAAGTCTCAAAGGAGTCAAGATGATTAGTATATGCATGTATTGCTTTCTCGGTGTTTGTCAATTGCCCCGCTATAATTTGTTCACCCAACATGTTATCTATCTTAAGGAGAGCCACCTCTAGTGAACTATGGATCCCGGTCCTTTTCTTTACATACAATCTACAATCTTTTACTGCTTTGTGTTTACTTTCTGCAAACTTTTACTTCTTTCCATTCAATACATTTAATCCTTTGTTTCCCGCAAAACACGGTGAGATTGACAACCTCATCGCAAGTTGGGGACAAAGTTCTGTGGTTGTGTTGTGCAGGTCTCCACGTTGCTACTAGCACCGGTAGTGCGCCCTGCCAAAGCTCAGCTAGTAACACCTTTGAGGTGTTTCCTTGCTCCTACTGGTTTGATTAAACCTTGGTTTCATAACTGAGGGAAACTTGCTGCTGTGCTCATTATACCTTCCTCTTGGGGTTCCCAAAGAGCTCTACATCAACACCGCCATCAAGCACTTTTCTGGGCGCCGTGCATTGAGCCATCAAGCGATTTTCTAGCGCCGTTGCCGGGGAGTCAAGTACATCTTCACAAGGGGAGTCCCTCATAACCAATCTCTTTACTTTGCTGTTTTTGTTTTGCTTAGTTTCTTTTTGCCTTGTTTGCTTGTTTCTTTATCAAAAACACAAAAAAATTAGCTTTACTTGTTTGCTTTCTTATTTGAAAAACACAAAAACATTAGTTCCAATCCTAAGTTGTCACTATGTCTAGCTTTGCTCCAGTCACTATCTCACCCGAGGAAATGATTTTCACTTTTAAACAAGGAATTGAGGAAAGTTTTAAGGAATCTTGGTCTAGAATCTCCGACCTACATGAAAAAACTGAGCCTAAAATGACTCAAAGCTTGTTCCTTAGCAGTTTTTACCTTGGGATTACTCTTTTCTATAGATATGCCTTAGATGCTATTGTGGGAGGATATTTACTCCAATGTAATGAGGATGATGCTATTAGTGCTATAAAGAAATTGATCCTCACTTACAACATGCCTAGCCAAACTGATATTTCTTTCACAAAAATATTTGCTAGGTTGGACACTCTTGAGGCTAGCACTACTAGATTAGAAAGTTTCTATAATACGCTTAGGGAGCATCACAATTATGTTCCAATAAACTCTGACCCATCAAAGTGGTTCCCTATAGTAAAGATTGAGATGAACACTGAAACTTTTCAAGCTCGCTGTGATATCATGTCTGAATTTTGCCTTATGCCCAAAGATATTTATAAATCTCTGAATACTTGGGGGCTCATTGAGGGAGGAAAAGAAATATATCTTACTAATAATACTACCATATTACCTCTTCGAATAGCTGAAGGAGTGTTTACAAGATCCTTGGGAAAACGATTTCTATTGATTATCTTGTTATTGAATGTGCAGGAAAAGGACAAATTACACTTGGAAGGTCCCTATTAGAACTCCTTGGAGCAATAATAGATGTGGGAAAGGGGACCATGCACCTTTCTTCTCCACCAAACAATCATATTTTCCCCAAGGTTAAGAATAAAAGTAAGAGAGGTAAGGGCAAGAAAGTTGGTCTTAATGCTTCTTCATTTGAGAACAGTTGATTCTTTCTTTGCTTCTTATGCCTAACTTAAAGGCGTTAAAGAAAAATGCTTATTCGGAGATAACCCAAAAGTTTTAGATGAGTCTTGGAAGTTATTACCTCTGTAATAACCTCTCCTTATCCTTTTTATTTGCTTTTTGTGCCAAGAGTAACCTCTAATGAGAGAGAAGTAATGATTGGGAAAGTTGTTGTCCCGAAACAGATTTCTATGCTTCACCATAAACATTCGTGAGAGAGATATGTATGTCGGATTGAGCTGTAATTATTTGTGATTCTTCCCCAGGTTGTTATATAACGTTCGTTAGTTCTACACTTTTTGATTTGAGCAACATAAGGTCTTCGAAAAAAATCGTCTTTACCTGCTGGTCTGTTTTTGACAGATTTCTGCCATTTTCTGCATTTGCTTCTTGTTGGTTCCTTTTTGAGTTATTTTGGGGAATTGAGCTTTTTGAGGGAAGTGCTACAGTATATAGTGTTCTAATGAAAGTTTATTTGGTGTTATAACTGAACCTTAAGACTTATTTATCTTAAGTGCACTAATGTTGCTAATAAATATTGTGTGAAGTTTTGTATGAAGGAAAATTTTCAGGTGTATAGAAGGAATGAGTAATGAGATGAAGAATGAACTAAAGCTCAAGATTGGGGATTCCACGTGTGTCACCCCAAGAAATATCCAAGAAGTACAAGCGTCAAAGCTTGGGGATGCCCAAGGCATCCCCTTCTTCATTAATAAAAATCCCAGGTTTCTTCCAAACGCTTCATTTTTATTGTTTCATGCACAGTTGTGTATTTCTTGGAGCGTCTTCTTTTTCGTTTTCGTTTTGGTTTTTCATTTGATTTTGTTTCCTTATTTTTCTGAATAAATTGGTTGGACCCCCTCTTTCATACACTAGTTTGCAAATAGTTTGGTTTGGTTTGGAAAAGAGTAGGAAAGTTCATACTTATGTGGTAAAAAGAGCTCGTTTTTTACTATGGCCTATGCTTTGTCATGCCATGCTTGATATTGTTTTTTCTTTATGCTTAGTATTCTTTTCTATAGCATGACTTTTTATAAACAATTGAGATTGCTTAATGTGCCTTGGATGAATCATGCGTTGTTTTAGCATATTAAAGCATAGTATAGTGGTATTCTCCTTGGATGCTTTATTTGGGTTGACTTGGCACATGCTCATACCATGTTATGACTATCCAAAGTCACCATAGCCTTTTTGATCCTTTATTTTTCAACTTGTAGTATCACTTTATGCTTTGATCAACGATGTTTTTTTGCTCTGCATGATTATGGCCATTATTGTTCTCTTAGTTTCTCGCTCCCAGTCTTTTGCTAGCCTCCACAACCAAGTATGAGTTCCACTCATGCATCCAACTCCCTAAACCAAGTTATTCCAAAGAGTCCACCATACCTACCTACTAGCTTATGCTATTCCAAGTATATTCATGCTTTTGTTTACCTTCCAAATTAAACTTGTTATGAGAAAACTAGTGATTAAAGCTCTCACGAACTTGATGGCACACTTTACTTTTTTGCATCTAATAAACTTGAACCATTGGGTCCTTCTTTGTTGCGTATATGCTTGCGCTTTATAAGTTGAAATTAGTAGAACAATGTATCATGGGGAACGCTTTCAACATTGCACTTGTACTTTGTACCCCGTTGATATCATGTTCTTTTGCTTACGGATCCCGGCGGTGTGAAATAAAAGTGGAACTTGTAAGATCATGGAGTTTGTATGTGTGTTAGAGAAACGCCTAGGCCGCTAGCCTAAGCCATGCCTCATCATGGTGAAAACTTGCAGCATCACCATAATGAGCATTCTATGAAGCATCCTCAATAAAAACCTTTGCAAATAGCAAATAAAAAGATCGATGAGATGCTCATTGTCTGCTTGCCTTGTTATTTTGATTATGGGAAAGCTCCCGTATCATGTGCAAGGGTACCCCGTTGGTAAGAGCTTACAATGAAAAGAGCTTACTCGTGACTGAATTTGAGTACCATGAGGATCAGTCTTCGTAAGTAAGGGGCGTGAGATTTCGGTTTATAACTTGTCAAGCATATCATCTTAGTTGTGTCACTTTAACCTTAATCACCTTAAAGATGCTTATGATAGGGGCAATGAGAGATGAAACCTATAAGTACCATAATTTTTGGAAGCTCTTTATGAGACTTGAATCCCTACTTCCTTTTACAAAGGCTTTTCTTCCACCATTATATTGACTCTCCACCTTCTATCTTTATGCACCTACTTTGAGAGCATAGTGGCCATTCTTAGTTCTATGTGCATTGTCCCAAGACTAATCGATTGATGCATACTTTGATATTGCTTGTTTTAAACTATTGTATCTAGTCACTCTTATGAACTTTGAAGGTGCCCTATGCATTTATATTTGCTACTCTATTGAGGGACAAGCTGAATACTATTATGCTATGTTTTCTTTATGTGAAACAAACAAACGTCTTGCAAAGCATTGTTATTCATGAATCTTTTGTTTGTGCCTTTTCTTGTTGCATCATAGTTTCTTTGCTTATTGCTAGAACCTTGTCTTTCATGTTATGATTGAAGTACTATGATCCCAGCTTTGAATGTTTTACA
Organism: Avena eriantha; assembly: GCA_910589775.1. Classification (NCBI taxonomy): domain Eukaryota; kingdom Viridiplantae; phylum Streptophyta; class Magnoliopsida; order Poales; family Poaceae; genus Avena; species Avena eriantha. The sequence goes on along the minus strand of OU342741.1, from coordinate 196,584,540 downwards.
AATACTTTGATCAAGTCTTTGATGGTGCATGTCACCTCAAAAATTATTCTTTCTTTTTATCACTTACCTACTCGAGGACGAGCAGGAGTTAAGCTTGGGGATGTTGATACATTGCAAATGTATCTATAATTTTTGATGTTCCATGCTTGGTTTTATCCACTTTCTTGTGTTTTGTTAGAACTTTGGAGTACTTTTCATATGATTTCTTGGACAAACCTATTAACAAGAGCCACAGTGCCAGTTGCCTGTTTTCTGCTGTTTTTGGTTCCAGGAAAGTCAGAAAATGAATATTCTCGGAATTGGACGGGACAAAAGCCAAAGTGCCTATTTTTCTGGAAGTGATCAAGTGCCAGAATACGAGACGGAGAGGGACCAGGGGGCCACTAATGTGCTCGACGTTCGATGTAGAGCTCGTTGGGAACCCCAAGAGGAAGGTACGATGAGCACAACAGCAAGTTTTCCCTCAGTTATGAAACCAAGGTTTAATCGAACCAGTAGGAGCAAGGAAACATCCCAAAGGTGTTACTAGCTGAGCTTTGGCAGGGCGCACTACCGGTGCTAGTAGCAACGTGGAGACCTGCACAACACAACCACAGAACTTCATCCCCAACTTGCGATGAGGTTGTCAATCTCACCGTGTTTTGCGGAAAACAAAGTATTAAACGTATCGAATGGAAAGAAGTAAAAGTTTGCAGAAAGTAAACACAAAGCAGTAAAAGATTGTAGATTGTATGTAAAGACAAAGGACCGGGATCCATAGTTCACTAGAGGTGGCTCTCCTTAAGATAAATAACATGCTGGGTGAACAAATTACAGCGGGGCAATTGACAAACACCGAGAAAGCAATACATGCATATACTAATCATCTTGACTCCTTTGAGACTTGATTGGGCATTACAACATAATACATAGACCGCCATCCAACTGCATCTATGACTAATAATCCACCTTCAGGTTATCATCCAAACCCCCTCAAGTATTAAGTTGCAAGCAACAGATTATTGCTTTACGAACTGCGTGTAAAGTAAATAATATGATTGTTCTATGAACAAAGGATTGTTGTTTTCTCCCTAGTAGCAACAGCACATCTAGTACCTTAGAGATTTCTGTCACTTCCCCAGATTACTAGAGGCATGAACCCACTATCGAGCATAAATACTAACTCTTGGAGTTGCTAGCATCTACTTGGCCAAGATAGCTACTAACAACGGAAAGCATGCAAGATCACAAATAACAAAGACATGATAGAATCAATAATAAATCTGAAATAGCATCTCAATATCCATCGGATCCCCGCAAACACAACATGCAGAATTACAAATAGATGATCTTGATCATGAACGGAGCTCACAAGATCTAGACATGAAAGCACAAAGGAGGAGAACCAGCCATCTAGCTACTACATGGATCTGTAGTCCAAGGATGAACTACTCACGCATCAGACCGGAGGCTTGCATGGTGATGAAGAAGGCCTCCAGGGTGAATTCCCCTCTCCGGCAGGGTGCTGGGAAGAGCTTCATATCCCTCCCGATCTAGGGATGGAGATGACGGCGGCTACAGACTCTTTCATGGATTTTTGATCGGGCACTTAGGGTTTTTGTCCCTAGGGCATCTTATAGTCAGAAGGAGAGGCCGAGGGAGTACCGGGAGCGGCCACACCACCCCCTGGCGCGGGCCAGGCCTAGCCGCGTGGCCAGGTGGTGTGGTGGCTCCCTGGCCCTTCTCTGTCTCGTATTCTGGCACTTGATCGCTTCCAGAATAATAGGCACTTTGGCTTTTGTCCCGTCCAATTCCGAGAATATTCATTTTCTGACTTTCCTGGAACCAAAAATAGCAGAAAACAGGCAGCTGGCACTGTGGCTCTTGTTAATAGGTTAGTCCAAGAAATCATATGAAAAGTACTCCAAAGTTGGAACAAAACACAATAAAGTGGATAAAACAAAGCATGGAACATCAAAAATTATAGATACATTTGCAATGTATCAACATCCCCAAGCTTAACTCCTGCTCGTCCTCGAGTAGGTAAGTGATAAAAAGAAACAATAATTTTTGAGGTGACATGCACCATCAAAGACTTGATCAAAGTAGTTGCAAAACATTCAAAGCTGGGATCATAGTACTTCAATCATAACATGAAAGACAAAGTTCTAGCAATAAGCAAAGAAACTATGATGCAACATGAAAAGGCACAATCAAAAGATTCATGAATAAAAATGCTTTGCAAGACGTTTGTTTGTTTCACATAAAGAAAACATAGCATACTAGTATTCAGCTTGTCCCTCAATAGAGTAGCAAATATAAATGCATAGGACACCTTCAAAGTTCATAAGAGTGACTAGATACAATAGTTTAAAATAAGCAATAACAAGTTATGCATCAATCAACTAGTCTTCGGACAATGCACATAGAACTAAGAATGGCCACTATGCTCTCAAAGTAGGTGCATAAAGATAGAAGGTGGAGACTCAATATAATGGTGGAAGAAAAGCCTTTTGTAAAAGGAATTAGGGATTCAAGTCTCATAAAGAGCTTCCAAAACTTATGGTACTTATAGCTTTCAGCTCTCTTTGCCCCTATCATAAGCATCTTGAAGTGATTAAGGTTAAAGTGAACAAACTATGGTGTACATGCTTGACGAAGTATAAGTCAGAAATCTCATGTCCCTTGTATACGAGGGTCGCTCCTCATGCTACTCAAGTTTAGTCACCGGTAAGTTCTTGTCATCGTAAGTACATGTGTATCATAGAGAACCTCCAACGGGGTACCCCTTGCCCGATGATACGGAAGAATCCCCATATCAAAATGACAAGGCAAGCAGACAACGAGCATCTCAGCATTCTTCTTATTTACCATGGGAATATGGTGCTTTTTTCTCTCTTTCCTCTTTTCATAGTATCTCTTTTTTTTATTTTCTTTTTTTCTCAATATAGGACTCTTTTTTTTATAAGAAGAATGCTTCATAGACAGCTCATTATGGTTACGCTACAGGTTTACACCATGTCAGCATGGATTAGACCAGCGGCCCAGGCGTTTCTCTAACACATATACATAACTCCATGGACTTACAAGCTCCCCTTTCATTTCACACCGACGACATCCATATACAAAAGAGCATGATATCAACTAGGTACAAGTACCAAGTGCAATGTTGAAAGAGTTCCCCATGAAAGCATGGTTCTGCTAATTTCCAACAAATAAGTGCAAGCATATACAACATAGAAGACACAATAGTTCAAGTTTATTAAGGGCAAGGAAAGTAAAGTGTGCCATCAAGTTCGTGAGAGCTTTAATCACTAGTTTTCTCATAACAAGTGGAAGGTAAACAAAAGCATGAATGTACTTGGAATAGCATAAGCTAGTAGGTAGGTATGGTGGACTCTTTGGAATAACTTGGTTTAGGGAGTTGGATGCATCAGTGGAACTCATACTTTGTTGTGGAGGCTTGCAAAAGACTGGGAGCGACAAACTAAGAGAGCAATAATTGCCATAATCATGCAGAGCGACAAAACATCATTGATCAAAGCATAAAGTGATACTACAAGTTGAAAACTAAAGGATCATAAAGTCTATGGTGACTTTGGATAGTCATAACATGGTGTGAGCATGCGCCAAGTCAACCCAAATAAAGCATCAAAGGATAATACCACTATACTATGCTTTAATATGCTAAAACAACGCATGATTCATCCAAGGAACATTAAGCAATCTCAATTGTTTATAACAAGTCATGCTACAGCAAGGAATACTAAGCATAAAGCCAAAACAAAATCAAGCATGGCATGACAAAGCATAGGCCACAGTCAAAAACAAGCTCTTTTTACCACATAAGCATGAACTTTCCTACTCTTTTCCAAACCAAACCAAACTATTTGCAAACCAATGTATGAAAGAGGGGGTCCAACCAATTTATTCAGAAAACTATGAAAACCAAGGCAAATGAAAACCAAAATGAAAATGAAAAAGAAGACGTCCAAGAAAAATACAACTATGCATGAAACAATAAAAATGAAGCGTTTAGAATAAACCTAGGATTTTTATTGATGAAGAAGGGAGATGCCTTGGGCATCCCCAAGCTTTGACGCTTGTACTTCTTGGATATTTCTTGGGTGACACGTGTGGCATCCCCAAGCTTGAGCTTTAGTCCATCCTTCATCTCATTACTCATTCCTTCCGTACACCTGAAAATTTTCCTTCATACAAAACTTCACACAATCTTTATTAGCAACATTACTGCACTCAAGATAAATAAGTCTCAAGGTTCAGTTCTAACACCAAATAAACTTCCATTAGAACACTAGATACTGTAGCACTTCCCTCAAAAAGCTCAATTCCCCAAAAGAACTCAAAAAGGAACCCACAAGAAGCAAATGCAGAAAATGGCAGAAATCTGTCAAGACAGACCAGCAGGTAAATACGAATTTTTTCGAAGACCTTCTGTTGCTCAAATCAAAAAGTGTTGGACTAATGAAAGTTAGATAACAACCTGGGGCAGAATCACAAACAATTACAGCTCAATCTGACATACAGATCTCTCTCACGATTTTTTACTGTGAAGCACAAAAATCTGTTTTGGGACAACAACTTTCCCAATCATTACTTTACTCTCATTAGAGGTTACTCTTGGCACAAAAGGCAAATAAAAAGTATAAGGAGAGGTTATTACATAGGTAATAACTTCCAAGACTTATCTAAAACTTTTGGGTTATCTCCCAATAAGTACTTTTCTTTAACGCCTTTAAGATAGGCATAAGAAGCAAAGAAAGAATCAAGTGTTCTCAAATGAAGAAGCATTAAGATCAAATTTTGTTTTTATAGGAGAAGCAAAAGAAATCTTTTCTCTATTTTTAGGGAAGTGTTCTATACCTTTCTTGAGTGGGATTTGATATTTAATGGTGCCTTCTTTCATATCAATGATGGCACCAACAGTTCTAAGAAAAGGTCTTCCCAAAGTAATAGGACAAGAAGCATTGTATTCAACATCCAAAACATAGAAATCAACGGGGACATAGGAATTGTTAACCATAATAAGAACATCATTAAGACTCCCCATGAGTTTCTTTTTAGCATTGGCATCAAGTGGGACATTCAAATAACAATCTTCAAGAGGAGGCAAATCAAGCATATCATAAATCCTTCTAGGCATAATAGAAACACTACTATCAAGAGCACACAAAGCTTTGAAATCAAAGTCATTCACTTTCATATTAATGATGGGTTCCCAACCATCCTCTTGTTTTATAGGAATAGAAGCTTTATGTTTCATCTTTTCTTCTTTAATCTTTATGAGAGCATCAGTAATGTGTTTTGTAAAAGCCATGTTCATAGCACTAGCATTAGGACTTTTAGCAAACTTTTGTAGGAACTTAATAACTTCAGAGATATTGCAACCATCAAGATCAAAATGAACATTATTTGGATCAATATGGGATTTCCCATTAACTAGCATAGACATAATAATATCAATTTTATCACTCAAGGCGGAGGTTTCCTCAACAGAATTTACCTTCTTACCTTGTGGAGCTCTCTTAGTATGCCATTCAGAATAATTAACCATCATATTGTCCTGAAGTTTTGTTGCAGCACCCAAAGTGATGGTCATAAAGGTACCTCCAGCAGCTGAATCCAATAGGTTCCTTGAAGAATAGTTCAATCCTGCATAAAAAGTTTGGATGATCATCCAAGCAGTCAGTCCATGAGTGGGACAATTCTTTACCAAAGATTTCATTCTTTCCCAAGCTTGAGCAACATGCTCATTATCAAGTTGTTTAAACTTCATTATTTCACTTCTCATGGATATAATCTTAGCAGGAGGATAGTATTTTCCAATAAAAGCATCTTTGCACTTAGTCCAAGAATCAATAATATTCCTAGTTAAGGAATTCAACCATTCTTTAGCTTTTCCTCTCAAAGAGAAAGGAAACAATTTCAGTTTAATAATATCACCATCTATATCCCTATGCTTTTACATCTCACAAAGTTCAACAAAGTTATTTAGATGGGAAGCAGCATCTTCATTACCAATACCAGAAAATTGCTCTCTCATAACAAGATTGAGTAAAGTAGGTTTTATCTCAAAGAAAGTATTTTCAGCCACAGGTGGAGCAATAGGTGTGCTCATAAAATCATTATTGTTGGTGCTAGTGAAGTCACACAACTTAGTGTTTTCAAGAGTAGTCATTTTTTGGGTTTTCAAATAAGAAAGAAAACTTGCAAAACTAAAAAAAATTGTGTTTTTGAAGAACAAAACAAGCAAACAAAGCAAAAAGAAAACTAAGCAAAACAAAAATAACAAAGTAAAGAGATTGGTTATGAGGGACTCCCCTTGTGAAGATGTCCTTGACTCCCTGGCAACGATGCCAGAAAAATCTTTGATGTGCTTGACGTTCGACGTAGAGCTCGTTGGGAACCCCAAGAGGAAGGTACAATGAGCACAGCAACATGTTTTCCCTCAGTTATGAAACCAAGGTTTAATCGAACCAGTAGGAGCAAGGAAACACCCCAAAGGTGTTACTAGCTGAGCTTTGGCAGGGCGCACCACCGGTGCTAGTAGCAACGTGGAGACCTACACAACACAATCACAGAACGTTGTCCCCAACTTGCGATGAGGTTGTCAATCTCACCTGTTTTGCGGAAAACAAAGGATTAAACGTATCGAATGGAAAGAAGTAAAAGTTTGCAGAAAGTAAACACAAAGCAGTAAAAGATTGTAGATTGTATGTAAAGACAAAGGACCGGGATCCATAGTTCACTAGAGGTGGCTCTCCTTAAGATAAATAACATGCTGGGTGAACAAATTACAGCGGGGCAATTGACAAACACCGAGAAAGCAATACATGCATATACTAATCATCTTGACTCCTTTGAGACTTGATTGGGCATTACAACATAATACATAGACCGCCATCCAACTGCATCTATGACTAATAATCCACCTTCAGGTTATCATCCAAACCCCCTCAAGTATTAAGTTGCAAGCAACAGATTATTGCTTTACGAACTGCGTGTAAAGTAAATAATACGATTGTTCTATGAACAAAGGATTGTTGTTTTCTCCCTAGTAGCAACAGCACATCTAGTACCTTAGAGATTTCTGTCACTTCCCCAGATTACTAGAGGCATGAACCCACTATCGAGCATAAATACTAACTCTTGGAGTTGCTAGCATCTACTTGGCCAAGATAGCTACTAACAACGGAAAGCATGCAAGATCACAAATAACAAAGACATGATAGAATCAATAATAAATCTGAAATAGCATCTCAATATCCATCGGATCCCCGCAAACACAACATGCAGAATTACAAATAGATGATCTTGATCATGAACGGAGCTCACAAGATCTAGACATGAAAGCACAAAGGAGGAGAACCAGCCATCTAGCTACTACATGGATCTGTAGTCCAAGGATGAACTACTCACGCATCAGACCGGAGGCTTGCATGGTGATGAAGAAGGCCTCCAGGGTGAATTCCCCTCTCCGGCAGGGTGCTGGGAAGAGCTTCATATCCCTCCCGATCTAGGGATGGAGATGACGGCGGCTACAGACTCTTTCATGGATTTTTGATCGGGCACTTAGGGTTTTTGTCCCTAGGGCATCTTATAGTCAGAAGGAGAGGCCGAGGGAGTACCGGGAGCGGCCACACCACCCCCTGGCGCGGGCCAGGCCTAGCCGCGTGGCCAGGTGGTGTGGTGGCTCCCTGGCCCTTCTCTGTCTCGTATTCTGGCACTTGATCGCTTCCAGAATAATAGGCACTTTGGCTTTTGTCCCGTCCAATTCCGAGAATATTCATTTTCTGACTTTCCTGGAACCAAAAATAGCAGAAAACAGGCAGCTGGCACTGTGGCTCTTGTTAATAGGTTAGTCCAAGAAATCATATGAAAAGTACTCCAAAGTTGGAACAAAACACAATAAAGTGGATAAAACAAAGCATGGAACATCAAAAATTATAGATACATTTGCAATGTATCAACATCCCCAAGCTTAACTCCTGCTCGTCCTCGAGTAGGTAAGTGATAAAAAGAAACAATAATTTTTGAGGTGACATGCACCATCAAAGACTTGATCAAAGTAGTTGCAAAACATTCAAAGCTGGGATCATAGTACTTCAATCATAACATGAAAGACAAAGTTCTAGCAATAAGCAAAGAAACTATGATGCAACATGAAAAGGCACAATCAAAAGATTCATGAATAAAAATGCTTTGCAAGACGTTTGTTTGTTTCACATAAAGAAAACATAGCATACTAGTATTCAGCTTGTCCCTCAATAGAGTAGCAAATATAAATGCATAGGACACCTTCAAAGTTCATAAGAGTGACTAGATACAATAGTTTAAAATAAGCAATAACAAGTTATGCATCAATCAACTAGTCTTCGGACAATGCACATAGAACTAAGAATGGCCACTATGCTCTCAAAGTAGGTGCATAAAGATAGAAGGTGGAGACTCAATATAATGGTGGAAGAAAAGCCTTTTGTAAAAGGAATTAGGGATTCAAGTCTCATAAAGAGCTTCCAAAACTTATGGTACTTATAGCTTTCAGCTCTCTTTGCCCCTATCATAAGCATCTTGAAGTGATTAAGGTTAAAGTGAACAAACTATGGTGTACATGCTTGACGAAGTATAAGTCAGAAATCTCATGTCCCTTGTATACGAGGGTCGCTCCTCATGCTACTCAAGTTTAGTCACCGGTAAGTTCTTGTCATCGTAAGTACATGTGTATCATAGAGAACCTCCAACGGGGTACCCCTTGCCCGATGATACGGAAGAATCCCCGTATCAAAATGACAAGGCAAGCAGACAACGAGCATCTCAGCATTCTTCTTATTTACCATGGGAATATGGTGCTTTTTTCTCTCTTTCCTCTTTTCATAGTATCTCTTTTTTTTATTTTCTTTTTTTCTCAATATAGGACTCTTTTTTTTATAAGAAGAATGCTTCATAGACAGCTCATTATGGTTACGCTACAGGTTTACACCATGTCAGCATGGATTAGACCAGCGGCCCAGGCGTTTCTCTAACACATATACATAACTCCATGGACTTACAAGCTCCCCTTTCATTTCACACCGACGACATCCATATACAAAAGAGCATGATATCAACTAGGTACAAGTACCAAGTGCAATGTTGAAAGAGTTCCCCATGAAAGCATGGTTCTGCTAATTTCCAACAAATAAGTGCAAGCATATACAACATAGAAGACACAATAGTTCAAGTTTATTAAGGGCAAGGAAAGTAAAGTGTGCCATCAAGTTCGTGAGAGCTTTAATCACTAGTTTTCTCATAACAAGTGGAAGGTAAACAAAAGCATGAATGTACTTGGAATAGCATAAGCTAGTAGGTAGGTATGGTGGACTCTTTGGAATAACTTGGTTTAGGGAGTTGGATGCATCAGTGGAACTCATACTTTGTTGTGGAGGCTTGCAAAAGACTGGGAGCGACAAACTAAGAGAGCAATAATTGCCATAATCATGCAGAGCGACAAAACATCATTGATCAAAGCATAAAGTGATACTACAAGTTGAAAACTAAAGGATCATAAAGTCTATGGTGACTTTGGATAGTCATAACATGGTGTGAGCATGCGCCAAGTCAACCCAAATAAAGCATCAAAGGATAATACCACTATACTATGCTTTAATATGCTAAAACAACGCATGATTCATCCAAGGAACATTAAGCAATCTCAATTGTTTATAACAAGTCATGCTACAGCAAGGAATACTAAGCATAAAGCCAAAACAAAATCAAGCATGGCATGACAAAGCATAGGCCACAGTCAAAAACAAGCTCTTTTTACCACATAAGCATGAACTTTCCTACTCTTTTCCAAACCAAACCAAACTATTTGCAAACCAATGTATGAAAGAGGGGGTCCAACCAATTTATTCAGAAAACTATGAAAACCAAGGCAAATGAAAACCAAAATGAAAATGAAAAAGAAGACGTCCAAGAAAAATACAACTATGCATGAAACAATAAAAATGAAGCGTTTAGAATAAACCTAGGATTTTTATTGATGAAGAAGGGAGATGCCTTGGGCATCCCCAAGCTTTGACGCTTGTACTTCTTGGATATTTCTTGGGTGACACGTGTGGCATCCCCAAGCTTGAGCTTTAGTCCATCCTTCATCTCATTACTCATTCCTTCCGTACACCTGAAAATTTTCCTTCATACAAAACTTCACACAATCTTTATTAGCAACATTACTGCACTCAAGATAAATAAGTCTCAAGGTTCAGTTCTAACACCAAATAAACTTCCATTAGAACACTAGATACTGTAGCACTTCCCTCAAAAAGCTCAATTCCCCAAAAGAACTCAAAAAGGAACCCACAAGAAGCAAATGCAGAAAATGGCAGAAATCTGTCAAGACAGACCAGCAGGTAAATACGAATTTTTTCGAAGACCTTCTGTTGCTCAAATCAAAAAGTGTTGGACTAATGAAAGTTAGATAACAACCTGGGGCAGAATCACAAACAATTACAGCTCAATCTGACATACAGATCTCTCTCACGATTTTTTACTGTGAAGCACAAAAATCTGTTTTGGGACAACAACTTTCCCAATCATTACTTTACTCTCATTAGAGGTTACTCTTGGCACAAAAGGCAAATAAAAAGTATAAGGAGAGGTTATTACATAGGTAATAACTTCCAAGACTTATCTAAAACTTTTGGGTTATCTCCCAATAAGTACTTTTCTTTAACGCCTTTAAGATAGGCATAAGAAGCAAAGAAAGAATCAAGTGTTCTCAAATGAAGAAGCATTAAGATCAAATTTTGTTTTTATAGGAGAAGCAAAAGAAATCTTTTCTCTATTTTTAGGGAAGTGTTCTATACCTTTCTTGAGTGGGATTTGATATTTAATGGTGCCTTCTTTCATATCAATGATGGCACCAACAGTTCTAAGAAAAGGTCTTCCCAAAGTAATAGGACAAGAAGCATTGTATTCAACATCCAAAACATAGAAATCAACGGGGACATAGGAATTGTTAACCATAATAAGAACATCATTAAGACTCCCCATGAGTTTCTTTTTAGCATTGGCATCAAGTGGGACATTCAAATAACAATCTTCAAGAGGAGGCAAATCAAGCATATCATAAATCCTTCTAGGCATAATAGAAACACTACTATCAAGAGCACACAAAGCTTTGAAATCAAAGTCATTCACTTTCATATTAATGATGGGTTCCCAACCATCCTCTTGTTTTATAGGAATAGAAGCTTTATGTTTCATCTTTTCTTCTTTAATCTTTATGAGAGCATCAGTAATGTGTTTTGTAAAAGCCATGTTCATAGCACTAGCATTAGGACTTTTAGCAAACTTTTGTAGGAACTTAATAACTTCAGAGATATTGCAACCATCAAGATCAAAATGAACATTATTTGGATCAATATGGGATTTCCCATTAACTAGCATAGACATAATAATATCAATTTTATCACTCAAGGCGGAGGTTTCCTCAACAGAATTTACCTTCTTACCTTGTGGAGCTCTCTTAGTATGCCATTCAGAATAATTAACCATCATATTGTCCTGAAGTTTTGTTGCAGCACCCAAAGTGATGGTCATAAAGGTACCTCCAGCAGCTGAATCCAATAGGTTCCTTGAAGAATAGTTCAATCCTGCATAAAAAGTTTGGATGATCATCCAAGCAGTCAGTCCATGAGTGGGACAATTCTTTACCAAAGATTTCATTCTTTCCCAAGCTTGAGCAACATGCTCATTATCAAGTTGTTTAAACTTCATTATTTCACTTCTCATGGATATAATCTTAGCAGGAGGATAGTATTTTCCAATAAAAGCATCTTTGCACTTAGTCCAAGAATCAATAATATTCCTAGTTAAGGAATTCAACCATTCTTTAGCTTTTCCTCTCAAAGAGAAAGGAAACAATTTCAGTTTAATAATATCACCATCTATATCCCTATGCTTTTACATCTCACAAAGTTCAACAAAGTTATTTAGATGGGAAGCAGCATCTTCATTACCAATACCAGAAAATTGCTCTCTCATAACAAGATTGAGTAAAGTAGGTTTTATCTCAAAGAAAGTATTTTCAGCCACAGGTGGAGCAATAGGTGTGCTCATAAAATCATTATTGTTGGTGCTAGTGAAGTCACACAACTTAGTGTTTTCAAGAGTAGTCATTTTTTGGGTTTTCAAATAAGAAAGAAAACTTGCAAAACTAAAAAAAATTGTGTTTTTGAAGAACAAAACAAGCAAACAAAGCAAAAAGAAAACTAAGCAAAACAAAAATAACAAAGTAAAGAGATTGGTTATGAGGGACTCCCCTTGTGAAGATGTCCTTGACTCCCTGGCAACGATGCCAGAAAAATCTTTGATGTGCTTGACGTTCGACGTAGAGCTCGTTGGGAACCCCAAGAGGAAGGTACAATGAGCACAGCAACATGTTTTCCCTCAGTTATGAAACCAAGGTTTAATCGAACCAGTAGGAGCAAGGAAACACCCCAAAGGTGTTACTAGCTGAGCTTTGGCAGGGCGCACCACCGGTGCTAGTAGCAACGTGGAGACCTACACAACACAATCACAGAACGTTGTCCCCAACTTGCGATGAGGTTGTCAATCTCACCTGTTTTGCGGAAAACAAAGGATTAAACGTATCGAATGGAAAGAAGTAAAAGTTTGCAGAAAGTAAACACAAAGCAGTAAAAGATTGTAGATTGTATGTAAAGACAAAGGACCGGGATCCATAGTTCACTAGAGGTGGCTCTCCTTAAGATAAATAACATGCTGGGTGAACAAATTACAGCGGGGCAATTGACAAACACCGAGAAAGCAATACATGCATATACTAATCATCTTGACTCCTTTGAGACTTGATTGGGCATTACAACATAATACATAGACCGCCATCCAACTGCATCTATGACTAATAATCCACCTTCAGGTTATCATCCAAACCCCCTCAAGTATTAAGTTGCAAGCAACAGATTATTGCTTTACGAACTGCGTGTAAAGTAAATAATACGATTGTTCTATGAACAAAGGATTGTTGTTTTCTCCCTAGTAGCAACAGCACATCTAGTACCTTAGAGATTTCTGTCACTTCCCCAGATTACTAGAGGCATGAACCCACTATCGAGCATAAATACTAACTCTTGGAGTTGCTAGCATCTACTTGGCCAAGATAGCTACTAACAACGGAAAGCATGCAAGATCACAAATAACAAAGACATGATAGAATCAATAATAAATCTGAAATAGCATCTCAATATCCATCGGATCCCCGCAAACACAACATGCAGAATTACAAATAGATGATCTTGATCATGAACGGAGCTCACAAGATCTAGACATGAAAGCACAAAGGAGGAGAACCAGCCATCTAGCTACTACATGGATCTGTAGTCCAAGGATGAACTACTCACGCATCAGACCGGAGGCTTGCATGGTGATGAAGAAGGCCTCCAGGGTGAATTCCCCTCTCCGGCAGGGTGCTGGGAAGAGCTTCATATCCCTCCCGATCTAGGGATGGAGATGACGGCGGCTACAGACTCTTTCATGGATTTTTGATCGGGCACTTAGGGTTTTTGTCCCTAGGGCATCTTATAGTCAGAAGGAGAGGCCGAGGGAGTACCGGGAGCGGCCACACCACCCCCTGGCGCGGGCCAGGCCTAGCCGCGTGGCCAGGTGGTGTGGTGGCTCCCTGGCCCTTCTCCGTCTCGTATTCTGGCACTTGATCGCTTCCAGAATAATAGGCACTTTGGCTTTTGTCCCGTCCAATTCCGAGAATATTCATTTTCTGACTTTCCTGGAACCAAAAATAGCAGAAAACAGGCAGCTGGCACTGTGGCTCTTGTTAATAGGTTAGTCCAAGAAATCATATGAAAAGTACTCCAAAGTTGGAACAAAACACAATAAAGTGGATAAAACAAAGCATGGAACATCAAAAATTATAGATACATTTGCAATGTATCAGCCACCACACCACCCGGTCGCGCGGCCCAGCCATGCTCGCACCAGGGGGTGGTGAGGCCAGCCCTGGCACCCCCTCGGCCTCCCCTTCCGACTATAAGATTCCCTCGGGACGTAAACCCTAAGTACCCTTTCAAATATCCACGAAAGAGTCTGTAGCCGCCGTCATCTCCATCCCTAGATCGAGAGGGATCTGAAGCTCTTCCCGGCACCCTTCCGGAGAAGGGTTATTCCCCCTGGAAGCCTTCTTCATCACCATGCAAGCCTCTGGTGTGATGCGTGAGTAGTTCATCCTTGGACTACGGATCCATGTAGTAGCTAGATGGCTGGTTCTCCTCCTTTGTGATTTCATGTTTAGATCTTGTGAGCTCCGTTCATGATCAAGATCATCTATTTGTAATTCTGCATGTTGTGTTTGCAGGGATCCGATGGATATTGAGATGCTATTTCAGATTGATTATTGATTCTATCATGTCTTTGTTATTTGAGATCTTGCATGCTTTCCGTTGTTAGTAGCTATCTTGGACAAGTAGATGCTAGCAACTCCAAGAGTTAGTATTTATGCTCGATAGTGGGTTCATGCCTCTGGTAATCTGGGGAAGTGACAGAAATCTCTAAGGTACTAGATGTGCTATTGCTACTAGGGAGAAAACAACAATCCTTTGTTCATAGAACAATCGTATTGTTTACTTTACACGCAGTTTGTAAAGCAATAATCTGTTGCTTGCAACTTAATACTGGAGGGGGTTCGGATGATAACCTGAGGGTGGATTATTAGTCATAGATGCAGCTGGATGGCGGTCTATGTATAATGTTGTAATGCCCAATCAAGTCTCAAAGGAGTCAAGATGATTAGTATATGCATGTATTGCTTTCTCGGTGTTTGTCAATTGCCCCGCTGTAATTTGTTCACCCATCATGTTATCTATCTTAAGGAGAGCCACCTCTAGTGAACTATGGATCCCGGTCCTTTTCTTTACATACAATCTACAATCTTTTACTGCTTGTGTTTATTTTCTGCAAACTTTTACTTCTTTCCATTCGATACGTTTAATCCTTTGTTTCCCGAAAAACACGGTGAGATTGACAACCTCATCCCAAGTTGGGGACAAAGTTCTGTGGTTGTGTTGTGCAGGTCTCCACGTTGCTTCTAGCACCGGTAGTGGGCCCTACCAAAGCTCAGCTAGTAACACCTTTGAGGTGTTTCCTTGCTCCTACTGGTTCGATTAAACCCATGTTTCATAACTGAGGGAAACTTGCTGATGTGCTCATCATACCTTCCTCTTGGGGTTCCCAATGAGCTCTACATCAACACCGCCATCAAGCACTTTTCTGGGCGCTGTGCATTGAGCCATCACTAAGCCATGTAACCATGAAAGAGTAAAATATTTAATAGCATATACTCCCACTTAAATCAACGTCCCTCTATTGATACTAAGTGATTCAAGATCCACAATTAACAAGTCGACTAGTCAGCTTTAGCATCACTGCTAGAAGACAAGGTAAATCGGTAAGCAACCTTTGCTAATCATATCACATATGACTCTTGTTGTTGGGTGACATCTCTATGTCAAAACTAGGCACCCAAACTTTATGCATGTCGTCGGATTGAGGACAAGTACGCCATGAGGGGGTCCTCGAGGCATGCGGAAGAGAGGGGTGTGAGACGTATGGTGTTCCGGGACGGTGAGCACACAAGTTTACCCAGGTTTGAATCCGCCAGCTTTGGACGGATCCTACTCCTGCTAGCAATCGAGTAATACGGCAGAGCCGGAATATGGGTTACAAGGGTTTCGCCTATGCGAGTTGAGGGTCTAAAGTATTGGGTGCCCTAAAGGCTCTCCCTAGGCCGGCTTATATAGATATCCGTCCTAGGGTTTTATAGGAGAGATCAATCCGGCTACGACTAAGAGTTGGTTACAGAGTACATCTTGAAGTACAAGTAACATTATGGGCCTAAGTCGGTAAGTCTTCTAGGCCTTCCCGTAGCCGGATGGGACTCCGTCTTTCTCCCTGACTAGGCCACCCGTGAAGCAAAGCTCTAACCCAAAGTGGGCCACCCTGCTCAGTGAGGAACTGTGAGGATACCCGGAAAGTATATCCCCCACAATGCCCCAAGGTCCTTAACTATTAAGATGACCTTGTTAAGCTCACCAACCCTTATGCGTGGAGGTATCCGATACAAACCCATCCAGCCAAGGAAAACCGCGTCACCCTAATTTCATAGACCCACCAACGATTATACAGGGCATAGGATGGTGCAAGGTTTGGTTGGGAGGGCATGGTTTAACTTAAACTTTGTGAGGGATCGTTCTACTTCTATCATCTAAGTATGCATAGTAGTAAAACGTATAAGAATAGCATTCACATAGATGTGATACAGTATGGCCCATTTTTCTCATGGTGATCTCCATCGCCATAGAACCTGTCCACCATGATGATCTCCATCTTCATGCTCTATGCAAGCCATCCTCTCAAGTGATGAGTTCTCCAAGAACTAATACAAGTTATTACTCCTAACAGTTAGTAATCAAAATTACATGATAATGGGATCATCACAAGTTGTCACACAGGCCATTACAATAATTGAAAACACATATGGCTCCAGCCGTGTTGCCCTACTCACGACACGCGGGTCATGAAAAAACACATACATGCATCACATACATTTTTGGGCCATACTGATCACATACATCCTGCAAAAACAAGTGCATAGAATCGCATTCTACCGGATCATGTGAAACCGTAGCACCTATGAACCTTAACGTGATACGATAGGGGATACGATTATGGGGGGTCTAGGGGGTCTCCCCCTACGGGGTTTGAAGGGGTAGCGCTTTGATCGGCAAATCTATACAATTTTATTTAAGGATTTTGATCGGCAAATCAAATTTACCATAAACAGACCATAGTACCGATTCGACCAAACTCCTTTGATCACGGTACGTCGATTATGATCTAATTCCCGATTCGATCAATCACATTGATCTTCGCGTGATTCAAATGGATTTATGTGTCACTGTCTACCCTGATGGCGGAAACCGACCGGTAGGAGTAAGTCGTTCGACAACCTTAGAATCACGATCACGGAAAGTAAGATCATAGATCAATCCAGAACCACCGCCATACAAACGATCACATCATTCATATCAATCTACATATCACCATGTGCAAACTTCCCGAACCTATAACTGAACAGCATCGGCTCTGATACCACTGAAGGGTTACGGGTAGGCTACACGAGCGTAAAATCAAAAAAAATCCACCGCATCAACCAGGAATACTGTGGTCATAGATCACGGGATTACCACTAGACGCGCAGTTGCGGAACTCGATGAAGCACGTCGGGGAAGTGTAGATGTTCTACATCTCCTCCTCGTCCTCGTCCCACGAGCAGCTCCCCTTCGCGCGGCTCGTTCAAGTGCTACAGCTGCAGCACCTCCGAGGTATCCACACGTCCGGAGTGGAAGCCGTCACACGCCAGACTGCTAGGTCTGCTCGTGTAACATAGGCGGAAGAAGAGTGGCGGCTGGGTGGAATGCTCAACCCTATTCAGCTCGCCTCACTCTCTCTTATATAGGCATCCCTGGTGGGCTTCTACTTTAGCAGCCCATTAGCAGCCTAAGCCTGTTCTAATTCGGATCCAATCCTCATTAGGCTTCTAGCCTCTAAAGTGTGTGCCCTATAGGTTCATACACGTATAGACATGACACGAGTACACTTACTCCGTCAATAGTTGGTAGAGGCCTCTAGCAAGACGTGCCAACTCCTAAACGCATATAAAGATCATTCAGACGAACCATCACAAGGTAGAGTACATGTCTTTCCCTTTGCCTCACGATATTTGGTCTAGCTCCAAGCTGACCTCTCTTTCTCGATACTGTGATTCGGAATCCCTTTACTAGGTTAACTCTTAACCATATGTAGCACAGCCATGCATTTCTGGATCCGATCACTCTAGGGGCCCAGAGATATTTCTCTCAAGTAGAGAGGGGCAAATCCCATCTTGATTGACCGATGCCTTGCAGCATGTATCAGGACAAACCAGAAAGCTACCTTGATAACTACCCAGTTACGGAGTAGTGTTTGATAGCCCCAAAGTAGGTCGATCCACATCTCAAGTACATGCGACAATCTCAGGTCTAAGGACAAAACGTACACGATGTGTAGAGAGAGCTGCAAGTATTATTGCCAGTCTCAAGTTGGGTCAGTCCAACCCCATGTTCATAACATGTGTCTACATCATTGGTTTGACATCTCAATGTCTATGACTTGCGAAACATAGTCATCAACCAATCGATGTGCTAGTCTAATATCCACGTGTGTCCTCACATGAACTCTGACTAGGGACAACTATTTGATAACCATACAAGTAAAGAGTTTCACAAGCAATTCACATAATTGCCAATCAATACAAGTTGCCTGATATATGGATATTCAAGGAACATTATAAAAAATCATGGATACAAATGAAATACAATCATCTCTATGATTACCTCTAGGGCATATTTCCTTCAATGCAGAGAATCTAGTATGACAGAAGATCGAGGTATGCTAATGAGGTGAGATCAGTGGTAAAGGTTAAACATGCTAAGGCTTGTATGGGAGGCCACGTTGGGATGTGGTTTTTGTAGTCCTATGCTCGCCACCACTAGGAACCGAGTTCTTGCCTTTGGAACCGAGACGAGCGTACAGCCACACGGGGCTTGGGAACCCCTCCACTGATTAACTTGCCTAGTAGATTCCATGAGTCACATAGTTCGGGCGTTCCATTTGACATATGCATTCTGGTTGTTCTCGAAGGCGGTGAAAGAGGTGCATTCATACAGGTAGGTAAGCATGGACGGGGTTGCTTGGGGTGGATGGAGCCCCTGGTAAACCAACCTCGCCTCACATCTCTAGGGACCGGCTTCAGGATTTGACCCATTTCGGCGGAACCATCCTTAGGGCGTGACTCATGGTCTCGGCGAAAGCAAGGTAAAGGTCGTGGCCAACCACCCTCTGCCGGCCATCCAAGGAAGAGGGCTAATGTACTGGCATTAAGAGTCGGTTGGTACATGTGGGTAAAGTTGTACACCCCTGCAGGGTTAAATCTTTTCGAAAAGCCGTGTTCACGGTTATGAATGCTTGGTGACTGAATTCTAAGATCATAGAGAACATTAACATAATCGTAAAACTTGGCAGTTTAACGTGTGCTTAAGGATGCTTCCTTGTGGGTACGAGGGGGTGATCCTAGTTGTGAGATGAGGATTACTTTGATGGATATCAAAATGATGATCAATTCTTTGGAGATGTCGCTCTCTTATCCCCTTTTAAAATATTCTGATTAGACGAGCTTCTTCTCTCTCTTGTTTTATAAACAAAGATGGCTTTATCCAAAATAACCCCACCAGCCATAAGTCTTGCGGAGTACACCCTGTAATCACCCTTGCTTTGTTGATACTTTTGGAGTAGAATAAGAGTTCTCATGAAGGCAATTTCCGGTCGTACGACATCGACTTCGACGAGTAGCTTGGGGTTCCCGGCTGGCAGCCTGGAATCTATGGGCTGGGACGTCATCGTTATGCTTTAGGCCTCTTAGGCCATGTGTTAAGTTCGCTATACTTAATAGCATAATTTGCCTTCCATTATTTGATGTTTGTGGTCAGTGACCTCTGCTTGTAATATTTTGGTTCTTCGCTCAGTTATGAGCTTGCTGTAATAATTTTTGTGTCGCAGGGTTACCGTTGTGTTACCGATTTCTCACTAGATATCCTCGAGTTCTAGGTTAAGCTTATGTCAGGCTAAGGTCTGGATTTGTTTAACCCTGATCCCACGGGTGTCACAACCATGGACGGATCAATATGTACATCACTCTCTTCGTCCCGGAACCTGCAAGGACGAGCTTTCTGAGTAGCCCTAGAGCAACGAGGACGAGAGCTACCTGTGAATTCAGAGTAGAAGGGTAGCATATGGGTAAGCACATTTATCCAGGAAGTGTAAGCACATAGCAGTAGCTAAAATAATGCAGGATCGGCACTGGTTGAGAACACCTAGACTGTCCGGCAAAAACACCCCGGAGACTCCGCCTGACCCGGACAGTCCGGTGCATATAGGCCGGACATTCCGGCTGGACCGGAGTGTCCGCCCTGTACACGCCGGACATTTCGGCTGGAGCCTTGGTGATTTTTTCGGGTAGTGCGAGTGTTCAACCAGAGCAGATTGGGATTGCTAGAACGACTACAATGACGAGTATTACACGTAGTATGATATATCCATGGATCTAGATAGGTCATTCCTCCAAAAAATCATCTAAAGGAAACCCTAGAGATGGACAAGGGGGAGTCACAATACCAGCATCCATGGAGGCCTTCATCGGAGGGGAATGGGTACCAACGGCAAGGGGAAGGTAATGGCCGGCGGAAACGGCCGGATCCGGGGTGGAGGATCCCTCCCGGTGGAGCTCCTGGTCGGAGGCAGTAGTGTTTGGAGAAGAGGAAGTCAGGGAGGAGAAGGAGGACTGAACTATCCACTTCTCCCTGACCCCTTTTACAAGATCGAAACTGCCGGGGTCTGACTATCCGGATGAGATTCACCGGAGTGTCCGGCCCGGCCGGAGTGTCCGGGCTGAATCAAGCGGAGTGTCTGGCTTGGCCGAACACTCCGGTCGGTTCAGTGCAGACAGTCCGCCCCCATGACTAGAAACCCCCAGATTCAAATAGTGGACAAATGTGTAGCAAGAGGAGCATGTTTAGAGATGAGAATGGGCCTGGGATTCAGAAGATGTACTGAGAAGAACCAAGAAACTATAAATATTCAAGAAAATGACAAATTAAGATCCAAACCAAACATGTCAGGAACCGACTCTTCAAATATGAAGAGGGTGGTGGCCGAGGCCACCATGTAAGAGCCTATGGCATGACACCACGAAGAATTATCCTTGGGTTCATAGCCACTACTCATCAATGAAGCTCACATATCACTAAATGATATTAAGAAGATTGTTTTTCTTGATGTTGGCATTATGGGGTGAGGGATAGTCCAATGTATTAGGACCGCACTCCCCCCGTCTCCATGCCTACACCTAAACCAAATAAGAGTCAAGACATAGGTGAGTATGCAAGGTGATCAAGTCAAGCTCCTAGAATCTATGATATTTAGTTCATTCCCCAAATAACAAAACCTTGCTTCATCAAGTGGCTTCGTGAAAATGTCGGCAAGTTGGTCTTTGGTTGACACATAGGATAACTCAATATCACCTCTAGCAACATGGCCTCTAATGAAGTGATGACAAATCTCAATATGCTTTGTCCTTGTATGATCCACTAGATTGTAGGCAATCTTGATAGCACTTTCATTGTCACATAGAAGAGGCAATTTGTCACAATGGACACCGTATTACTTTAAAGTTTGCCTCATCCATAGAAATTGGGTACAAGCACTAGCAGCTGCCACATACTCGGCTTCAGCGGTGGAGAGAGATATACAATTTTGCTTCTTAGAAGACCAACACACCAATGACCTCCCAAGGAATTGGCAAGCCCCGGAGGTTGATTTTCTATCATCCTTGTCACCAGCCCAATTTGAATCCGTGTATCCACTAAGAGAGAAAGTTGATCCCCTAGGATACCAAATACCATAGTTTGGGGTATGAACCAAATATCGAAAGATTCTCTTGACCGCCATCAAATGGCTTTCTTTAGGAGCCACTTGATATCTTGCACACACTCCTACACTCAACACAATATCGGGTCTAGATGCACAAAGTTAAAGCAAAGAACCAATCATGGGTCGGTATACCTTTTGATCCACATCTTTACCATTTGGAGATGGGTATTTGTTGCCATGGGAGTGGGAGCTCCATTTAGATCTTTCATGTTGAATATCTTGAGCATATCTTGAGTATACTTGGCTTGGTTGAAGAATGTCCCTCCTCTTACTTGCTTGATCTCAAAGACAAGAAATACCCTCAATTCTTCCATCATAGACATCTGGAACCTATTAGTCATAAGCTTTGAGAATTCATCATTAAAAGCTTTGTTAGATGAGCCAAAGATAATATCATCAACATATATTTGGCATACAAAAATATCCCCATTGACCTTCTTAGTAAAAAGAGTGGGATCGATTTTCCCAACCTCAAACCCACGGTCTAACAACAACTCTCTAAGGTGCTCATACCACATGTGTGGGGCTTGTTTGAGTCCATAGAGCACCTTGTAAAATTTGTAGACGTGGTTTGGGAACTTGGGATCCTCAAACCCCGGGGTTGCTTTACATATACCAACTCATGCAATGGACTATTAAGAAATGCACTTTCTACATCCATTTGTTGTAATTTAAAGTTATGATGTGCCGCATAAGCAAGAAGGATACGGATGGACTCAAGGCGAGCCACGGGTGCATATGTCTCTCCATAGTCAATGCCTTCACTTTGAGAGAACCCTTGTGCAACCAATGTTGCCTTGTTCCTCACAACAATTCCATGCTCATCTTGCTTGTTCTTGAATATCCACTTGGTGCCTATAGCATTGCGCCAATCTTTTGGCTTTTCAACTAACTTCCATACTTTGTTTCTCTCAAAGTTGTTGAGCTCTTTGTGCATTGCATCCAACCAATCCAAATCTTTAAGAGCTTCCCATACTTTCTTTGGTTCCACCATGGAAATGTGTGCTTGGTGTTCACCAAAGTTCTTCAGTTGAGCTCAAGTGGATATCCCTCTTCTTAGATCTCCTACCACATTCTCAAGAGTGTGGTCTCATAATTCCAATATTCTATGCATTCTAGCTTGGCGACGAGTTTCGATCTCCTTGTTGTTTCTTGTGGGGATCACTTCATCATTTTGGTCCTCGTCTTGACCATTAACTTGACCTTGGTCATCATTGGAATCGTTATCTTCTTCAAGAGGCAAAGATTGACATTGGTCTTGATCAGGGACACTTCTAGACAAGTGTTGGCTGCCCTTATGACAGTTTCTACAGATCTTCCTTGATTAATAGACTGAGCACCGCTGGACATTCTGGCAAATGGAGACTCAAGATCCTCCTGGCTAGAGGTTTCTTCCTGATCAACTGGTTGAGGTTCCACAACTTGCCTCTGGCTTGGGTCATTGTCCTCCTCGATAGGAGCTTGTTGATGTTGTGAAGATGAGGGCTCCACTTGAATAGAGCATAGTTCTTCTCGATCTGACATAAGGGGTTCCTCAATAGGGCGGATGAATCCAGCACCCATTCTTCCTATGGCATCCTGAGGCATTTCATCATCTACATCACAGACATCAACATGCCACCCTTGGGAACCATCATATTCTTCAAAAACCACACTACAAAATTCTATGACAACTCCAGAGAGTTGTCATAGATTCTATAAGTGTGGGATTCGAGACCATAACCAACAAAAATGCCCTCTAATGCTCTGGAATCAAATTTGGACAAATGAACACCCTTAATGCGATAGAAACACTAACAACCGAACACCCGGAAGTATGAAACGTTGGGCTTGTTACCGGTAAGAATTTCATATGGAGTCTTGATAAATTCTTTATGGAGGTAAAGACGGTTTGATGCATGGCATGCAGTGGAGATTGCTTCAGCCCAAAAATTGTATGGAGATTTAAACTCTGCCAACATGGTCCTTTCCATATCAATAAGAGTCTGATTCTTCCTCTCAGCTACACCATTTTGTTGAGGGGTATATGTAGCGGAATATTGATGTTTTATTCCCTCATCACTAAGAAATCCATTCAATGTGTAGTTCTTGAACTCGGTACCGTTGTCATTTCTTATTGTTAACACATGGACATTGTGTTGACGTTGAGCCATGTTGATGAAGTCAATGAAGTTTTCTTGGGTCTCACTTTTCATCTTGAAGAAATATACCCATGTGTATCTTGAGTTTTCATCAACAATCACCAAGCAATATTTCTTCCCACCAAGGCTTACATGAGATGGAGGACCAAAGAGATCCACATGAAGGAGCTCCAAGATCCTCTTGGACTTGATGTAGTTATTTGGCTTGTTGGGAGAATC